>CM053772.1:164840685-164927034 GCA_028658325.1 Potorous gilbertii | reverse complement strand
GGGATAAAATCTTAATTTTAAGGAAGTGATTGCAGAACATTTATAAATTAATGAATTAATTAATTTTAAAGAAAGGAACCATAATTCATCTACATGTTATTTACCAGAAACACTCTTGAAACAGAAAGACACATGTAGAGTTAAAATTAGGGACTAGAGAATATTCTATTATGCTTCACCTAAGGTAAAAAAAAGAAAGGCAGGGGTAGCACTCATGATCTCAAAGTGAAAACAAAAACAGACTTAAGTAAGAGGGATAATTAGAAAAAACTACATTTTGATAAAAGGTACCATAAACAATAAAGTAGCAACAAAAAATTTATAGCAAGTTTCTCTGAAAAAGACCTAATTTCTCAAATATATAGGGAACTGAGACAAATTTATAAAAACAAGAGCCATTTCCCAATCGTTAAATCATGAAAGGATATGAACAGGCAGTTTTCATGAAAAGGAAACAAAACTATTTATAGTCATATTTTTAAGATACTCTGAATCACTACTGATTAGAGAAATGCAAATTAAAACAACTTTATGGTACCATTTTACACCTATCTGATTGGCTAACATGATAGAAAAGAATAATAACAAATGGCAAAGGGGATGTGGAAAAATAACTACACTAAGGCAGTATTGGTGAGCTGTGAACTAGTCCAACCATTCTGGAGAAACAATTTAGAACTCTGCTCCAAGAGCTATAACCGTGTGAATATTCTTTGACCCAGAAATACCACTGCTAAGTCTGTATCCCAAAAGAGATCAAAGGAAAAGCTTCTATATGTACAAAAACATTTATAGCAGCTCTCTTAGTAATGACAAAGAATTGGAAACTAAGGAGATGACCATCAATTGGGAAATGGCTGGACAAGTTGTGGTATATGACGGTGACAGAATATTATTGTGCTATAGGAAATGATGAGGTGGATGGTTTCGGAAAAAATCTACAAAGACATATAAATTGATACAGAGTGAATTGAGTAGAACCAGATCATTGTACACAGTAACAGCATTATTCATGGCTTTCAGGTAGCCCCATAATTTTTAAATTGTCTCTCCTGGATCTATTTTCCAGGTCAGTTGTTTTTCCAATGAGATAGTTCACATTATCTTCTATTTTTTTCATTCTTTTGGTTTTGTTTTGTAATTCCTTGGTTTCTCATAAAGTCATTAGCTTCTGTTCTATTCTAATTTTTAAAGAACTATTTTCTTCGGTGAGCTTTTGAATCTCCTTTTCCATTTGTCTAATTCTGCTTTTTAAAGCATTCTTCTCCTCATTAGCTTTTTTGAACCTCTTTTGTCAATTGAGTTAGCCTATTTTTAAAGGTGTTATTTTTTTTCAGTATTTTTTAGGGTCTCTTTTAGCAAGCTGTTGATTTGCTTTTCATGATTTTCTTGCATCACTCTCATTTTTCTTCCAAATTTTTCCTCCACCTCTCTCACTTGATTTTCAAAATCCTTTTTGAGCTCTTCCAAGGCCTGGGAATATTGCATAATTATTTTGGATGTTTGGGATGCAGAAGCCTTGACTTTTACATCTTCCCCTGATGGCAAGTATTGTTCTTCCTCATCCCAAAGGACAGGGGAACCAAGAAAGTAACCTTCTATAGTCTTATTTTTCCCCCTTTTTTTGGACATTTTCCCAATCAGTTACTTGAATTTTGGGTCCTTTGTCAGGAGTAGGGTATACTCTGAAGACCTGTAAGTTCAGTTCCTCCAAGGTGGCACAATCAAGGGAGAGGAGTTTACTTCCTGGTCAGGCTCATAGCTGAGATTCAGATCAGCTGCTCAATTCCCCCAGGGGCTTTAAGCCGAAGTTCCAACAGTGGAGGCTGGCTGCCTTGCTGCTGCTTCCTCCACCACTGCCTGGGGCCAGGACTAGGGGAGGACCTTGCTCTCTTGTCATGGAGGCAAAAAAGCCCTCTCACTGACTTTTGAAGCTGTTGCTGGCCTTTATGGGTTGAGGCATCTGAGAACCTCCACTGCTGCTGGGGGTTCTGCCCCAAGGCCTATTCCAGTCCTGTTTCTCCCAGAACCACATGTTCAAGGCTGGGCTGCACTCTACTCCACGTCCAGTGTGACAGACCTTTTCCATTGGCCTTCCAGGTCACCCTGGGCTGGAAATCTCCTCCACTCTGTCATGCTGTGGCTTCTGCTGCTCTAGAATTTGTTGAGAGTCTTTCTTTACTGGTATTTTATGGGCTGTGGGGGAAGAGCTAGAGTATGTGCTTCTTTCTACTCCACCATCTTGGCTCTGCCCCCAGCAACAGCATTATTGTAAGGCTAATCAATTGTAGAAGACTTAGCTATTTTCATCAAAACAACTATTCACGGTAATTCTAAAGGATTCATGATGAAAAATGCTATCGCACCTCAGAAGGGAGAATTTATGAATACTAGGTACAAAATTGAAGTTTTTTTACTTTATTTTTCATGGGTTTTAGTTTTCATGATTTAACATGAATAATTGATATCACATTGCTTTCCTTTCTCATTGGGTATGGGAAGGGCTGAAGGGAAGGAGAGAATTTGAAACTCAAAAAAAATTTTAGTACTAAAAATAAATAAATAATATTTTTAAATTCCATTCCCTGTCCTCACAAAAATGGTGATAATATGAGCACCATCCATTCATTTTAATCAAAGTTTCACGAAACAAAACACGTAGTCCAGTTGCCTGTTTTAAGTTGAGAAGAACAAAAGAGCATTTTCTAAGTACTAAAAGAGTGGGAGGGAGAGTGACTCACCTGCCTTCTAGATCTCTTTTATACACCATCATTTGTGACCACTGCCATGGCTTCCTTCATTCAAAATTGACAGAAAGAAGTAGAATTTTTTATGGTATGGAGAGGGACACAGGGAATGTAGTAGTTCCCAGACTACCTCAGGTACACTCTGACTGTCCTTTCCTAGCCATGCTCTGGAGCTACATAGCACAAAATAGCCCCCATACAAAATAGCCCCCTTTTATGTATCACAGAAGACTAGATTTCCCAATTTACTCAGCTGTAAAGTGTGAGGGTTAGACTAAATGTCTTATAAAGGTGAGTGAGTTAAAGTGATATAGAGAGTAATTCGAACCCAGGTCTCTGACTCCAAATTCATCAGTGTTATCTTATCTGGGCCTTGGCCCACCATGCACCTTGTCAATCATCACTATGGCATACTGCCTGTGTTCTGACGTCCTCCTCAGCCTCCATACTCTTTGCAAACTCAGGCATCTACCCCTGGGTTCTGATTGATGGGTTTTCATTTTATCTTACCCAGTATTGGGACCATCACAAAATTTCCTGATCATTTCCAAGCTACATCTCACCCCAACCCTGCTCATATCCTCTGCCAAGGGCATGTATATATTCTCCTCCTTTTTTTTTTTTCAAATTTTGTTTTCCTACATGTGTTATTTGTTCCTATTTGAAAGTAAACTCCTTGAGACCCTAGCCTATCTTGTACTTCACACAGTGGTGCACATATGCTAAGTATTTAAATGATTTTTTGTTCATTCATTTATTTATTCCATTGTGCCATATTTACAATGCCTTTAAGGAAGACACTTAATACTTTGTCATCTTGCATTCATTTTTTTCCTTGTCTATACTTATGAATTTACCAGTAGTACATTCCTGAAAGATCCCACATTGTACAAATCAAGCCACAGTGTAGTTCTAATTGTTTGATAAGTACTGTCCATATCTCATGGCATGACAAGTTTCTGATTTGTGGATTCCAATTTTGAAAAACAGAAAAAACTAACACTAAGGAACATTGTGGATAGGAAGAATTAGTACCATCAGAGGAAACACCACAGTAAACATATGTAGCAGGCAGGGACTTCGCCATGAACCTCATCCTGACATGAAAGTAGAGAATGAGCAAAAAGGAAGAAACAAAATTATGATGAGATTTTCATTCATGATATGATGCCAAAGGGCTCTGATTTAAGGAAAAAAATCTAAAGTAGTTCACCATGCCATTCAGCTTAAAAGAACCCTTATGAAAAGCATCTTATTATGGAAAAATACTCCCATGCCAGTGAAGGGATATAAAGTAAAGAGGAGATAATGCACAAATGGTATAATCTATTCTTTCATGTGAGGTTATTTTTCCAACAGGTGTGTGTGTGTGTGTGTGTGTGTGTGTGTGTGTGTGTGTGTGTAGACAGAGAGAAATTATAATCTACCCTTTGCTTTACCAGCATGGAGTTATTTATTTTCTATAATAAGGATGAATATATACATTCATTTATGTTTGTATATATGCATGTGTAGCGATATACATGTATTGTGTAAGTATCTGTACATGTATATGAGATGGGACTGAGGTAGTGCGGAGTTAATGGCATGTGATTCAAGCTGCTCATGGAAACAAACACACAACAACAAAAACCTAGATTCAAATCCCACAAAGAAACACTTTGGATAATTCACTGAACTTCTCCAAATTCTATGAAATTCTCTATTATTAGAAATTACAGAGAAGATGCCAAAATGCCTTAGAGATTCCTCATCCAAGCATCCCCTATTCCAATGAAATCAGAGGTCCACTCCTTATATCTCTGATAATGATGACAACAACATTAATAACGGTAAATAAACACATGTAATACTTGCAGTTTTGCAAAGTGATAGATAATCTCTCTCACATCATGGGGCTTAAGGGTGCTGAGCCCCTGCATTCTGGAAAATTCAGATAATTTTTTGACCTTCCCTTCATACCAGAGAAGAAGTTCGAATTTTTTTCTTTTTTATAGGGGTGTTTATAGTACCTTATTATAAAATTTGGGTTGATATTATACAATAATATACATGTATTTTATGCATTTTGGAGTTTCTAAATTTTTTTCTATGTCATCTTCCATCCTTTGTGTGCCATCTATAGCTTCCACAAAACTCTTAGAAAATTCCCTTTTAATTTCTTATGCCAACCCTATGATATAACAGAACTATGATGGGGAAAGCTGTGATGTGGAATGGATAACTGTTTACACACATACACATGTGTGTATATGTGTATGTACATATATTATATATATATATATATATATATATATATATATATATGAAATCATTTGATATAAGAATCTGGGAAGTACCATTATTGCCCCCATTTTACAAATCAGGTGACACAGACTCAGAGAGAATAAATTAGTTGTCAAGCGTCACACAACTAGTGTGAGGGAAGGAGGGAGAGGAGGAGGAGAAGGAAAAGGAGGAGGAAAGAGAGAGAGAAAAAAAGATAGAGAGAGAGAGTAAGAATCCATTCAGATTTCCTTTAAGCACAAAGGTCTACTCTTTGGGGAAGATAACACAGTTAGACTCGAGGCAATTACATGACTCTCCATCTCAATGAAATCTGAAATACTCTATTACAAAAGAAGAATTTGTTAAGAATAGGAAAAGGATGTTAATTTCCTAAATGGGTTTCCTTATACAGTAAAAGCAAGTCTAGGAAACAAAATTACAAAAGTCTAGAAATAATAGAATTTAACAGTGGAGCTGATCTAGGGCCAGGATCTTTCTAGTGAGGGAGATTCTCAAGAGGAGCATGTTTATATCATGGAAAATAAAAACAAGTCCATGGCATTTTTTTTTCTATTTCTAGCACAGAGCAGCCATCTAGAATTACTGAATCGCTGAGGTATGAGGTTCTGAGGGTATGTAGTTCAATCTGTATCCTGAAGAGGAATCTCCACTGTATAACATAAGAAATCATAGAGCTTTTCCAAATGAAGAACTCCAGTGAAAAGGAACCAACAAACTACCTCCCAAGGCCGCTCATTCTACTGCTGGATGGCTCTAATCTATAGGAAGTTCTGCCTCATGTTCAGCTTATCGACACCTGCCATCCACTGCTTTTAGCTGTGCCTTCTGAGGCCAAGCTGGACAAGTCTATTCCTCCTTTTATGTGACAACTTGAAGATGACAATCATATTGCCTCCCAAGAATTCTTTGTCTAAGACAAAAATCACTACTCCTTCAATCCAACCCTCTTATCTATATATCTTCCTCTCCTACTCTAGCCAACCAAGCTATCTACTTCTCTGATCACCTATGGTTTCCTTTTTGTCTACTTATTTTTTCCTTCTTATTACATGTAAATCAATTCTTTCAATTATATCTTTTTACATTTATGTCTTATGTCAATTAGACTATAGGTAACTAAAAAGGATGAATTGTCTCTTAAACTTTTTGATAACACACACACACATACACACACACACACACACACAGCGTGTGGACCAGCGTTTTATACATAGTAAGTGCTTAGAAAACTAGAGTAGACCATGATTTGGGGAGCAAAAAGGATTTGGGGATATTTCCCTGATCCCCTTTATTCAATTTTAGCAAAGACTTGTTTTGCATTCAGTTTCAAGCATGCCAATAATAGAGTAGTAATAGCAACTTTGTGGAAATCTACGGGACAGCTAAATAAATTACAGATCATTGCTTTATGAAAATTTTTTTTAACAAAATTGACTAGACATGGTTTGACAACCAAGGAAGACATGTTACACCTATTCATTTGAAGCTGTCTTCTCCTGGCTGTCCTGAGGAAATTAACTTGTGAACATCAAGAAAAAAAATTTTAGCAAGAGCTTTTACACTGAAAAATTTCTTAGGCAAAATAGTAGAAATCCCATTGTGCATGTCAATTAGATCTACCCTGGGGAAGGCACCCACGAAAACACAGTAGAAAGTCTTTTTGTTTTGGCATTTGTCGATAATTCTTAAAATGCCTTCAAAAAGTATTCATTACAAACAAAGTACTATGAAGAAGAAACCCAGCTATTCCTTAATGTTAATGTCTTTAAGTGACCCATCATATGGCATTCACTATGACCTACCAGCCCTACAAAACCCTAGCAGCCAAAGAATCAATTTATAAAGCCCATATTCTCCAGGCAGGTACACTTGTGCACTCTGGCTGTCAGGATTAAAACAATGCATTAGAAAATTCTAACTAAATTGTTTTTATTTTCAAAATTATAAATTCTGCCTGATCCCAACTTTGCCACTTACTACCAGTGTGGCCTTGGGTAATTCATGCTACATCTCTGGGCCTCGGTTTCTTTATCTGTAAAATGAACTAGTGGAGTAGATAACCTCCATGTAGCCTTTCTTCCAATTATAAATCTCTGGGAAGGGTACTGCACCTATGATTCCTTTAGACAGGGAACTCCTAGATCATGGAATTCTTTTTATCACTGCAGGTTAGTATGTGCTCTGTCACAGCAGGGACTTTTACATGTGGTCCAAGAACTATTTTTATAACTATATTTCAACATAATTGGTTTATTTAAAGCATTTAAAAACACTATTCTGCAAAAGGACATACTAGGCTTAACCAGACTACATGTAAACAGGTAAGAATCTCTACTTTAAAGAGCAGCCAGAAGAGAATAAGCATTTATTAAGCACCTACTATGTGCCGAGCACTGGGCTAAGCACTTTGCCAAATATTACCTCATTTTATCAGTGTCTAAAGCACTAAGAAGTCAAATGTCTTGCCCTGGTTCCTATAGCTAGCATACATTAAAGGTGGGACTTAAATCCAAGTGTTCTTAGCTCCCATGCCAGCTCTTTATCCATTATGAATGATAATCTCTAAATAGATAATTCCATAAAAAAGCTTTTAAAAAATGGATTTCTTTTCCCTTTCAGGGATCATTAGATGGAATCAAACAATGATAAAAGTACAAAAGAAAAAAAGATGAAGAAGTTATTATGGAACATCTATGATGGCATTACTTCACTCACTTATGAGTCCTTTGGTGTGGTCTCTGCCATTGGGTATCAAGTTGATTTCAGCAAACAATTTGATCTTTGTGAATTTTTATGGCTGAATAAATGAATTACCTGGTGACCAACCAGAATTTGGATGGTCTGGTTCTCAGGTAACAGACACATAGAGCAGCCTTTGGAGCCTTTCCAGATTAGTTAGAACCTGTGAATTTGCACTTAACTAGATAGTCTTCAAGAATCTGGGTCCTCCTCCCCACCAAGATGGAGCACTAAGTGTAGATTTACATACATAAATTTTCCCATGATTCCTTCTAATTCTGAGATCCTATGATTCTCTAGGGGTGCAATATGAAGAGCAACTGTACACTTTGGGGGACTTCTCATATCTCTGGCTCATTGCTCCCAACCAGAAGATATAAGAACACCACCTGCCATATCTAACACACCCCCTAGTAGCAGTTGTCCCCTCCTCTTATAAATTCACAAGCCCACACATCTCAAAATATGAATAGTTGTATTTACAAGTTAAGAGAAAATGGATTTTTGTCAGAACCGATAAACATTAACATTCCCCCATCAATGAGCCAACATCCCCAGCACAAAACTTCATATCACGTTGGTCACTTATAGTACTGCTCTCAGTAAGGTCCCATCAAGGAGAAGTTAGGGTCCCCTCCTCCATACCAGTGCCACCTGCTGAGACCCTCCTCTATAATGGGATTATGTTGTTCTTTTCAGGCAAATCTTTCCTCTATATGCTCTCAACAAGCTCCTCTTTACTCTTCTTGGGACCTTTGATTAATGCAATTCTGAAGTGCTTGAAGAAGGTAGCACTCATTTATCAAAAGCTCTTTTCTCAATTGCTAGGCAGGTCTACTTCTTGCAAGTCTTTTTCCAGGTGTGTAAACAGTATGAAAAGACACCCCCCCCACCTCCACTTTTTTCTACACTTTTGACCATTGTCCTCTGCCTCTAACAAAACATCACTGAGTCCTTTCCACAGGGGAACCACCAGATCTCTTAGGAAAGGCCTTAAGGGGAAGAACTCTCCAGGGTCCTCGACCATCTTGACTATGTATTTGGAGTTCAAAAATGTGCCTCTGGTGTCAGAATACTTTCATCCTTCTGAAGACTTATTTTATATACCAGTTTACATGTCTACAGGCTTTATATATATATTAGGTTATCCAAGGGAGCTGAAGAATTAATTTGTACCTCAAAAATGGGTCACACTTCGATTCTAAATAGTCTCCTAGTATAGCTCATGATCATTAATTATATCTTCTTTCTTCCTTCCCCATGTGTTTCCTGCTGGTCTAAGAGGTTGAGGGGCAAACCCCCTCCCCCACAACTCTCTAACTGTTCCTTCATCCCTGATGATAGTTCAGCCTGTAAGCCCTGACAAGGAGCCTCCTTCTCTCTCCTTTCCCCTTTCACAACCCTATCAAGTTCTCTTTTAAGGTAAGACTTAGATAACTCTCCATGTTGACCAGAGAGAAGAAATGTTGCAGAAGAACCCAATTCTTTGTGCATCCTTTTTCAATCAACAAGCAGTCACTAGGTGCCTTCTATGTGCCAATCATTAGGGATACAAAAATAAAAATCAAAGAACCTTTGCCTGACTTGGACTGTGTAAGGGAAGCCAGCATCAACAAACTTTTTCCTTTTCAAGATCACTATTTCTTTACCTTTCTTTGTATCTTCAATGTTTAGCACCACGTGTAGTACACATGATACACTAATAAATGCTTCTTTACCAACTGGTTGATTGACTTGTCACTTGGGAGAAAAAGATTTGCCTTCTATTTCCATTAATCAAAAGTACTTTTTTTAACTCCCTAACCCTTTTTAAATGACTTAACCAATAATTTTTGAAGCTATAATACAAAATAAGCATTTAATATAAGCTCTTTGAATGATCGATTCATACAATCCTAAGATTTGGGAAAGCATCTCCAACAGTTCCTTGAAAGTGCTATCATGGGGGACTATTTCACTCCTAGTCCAATCTGAGTGCCACCATAGAAGGCTGAGTGCCAGGGTAATAAAAAGATTACAGAAAGTCTCCTAATCCTCAAAATACAGAGAGCATCAGCTTCTATGAGAGATAATCTACTTGCTACCTTAATGACTTTTTCTGCCTTACCCAAGTAAGTTAGGAGGAATGACAATGAAGATAATGAGGAATAGTTACTTAGGAGGACAGGCCCTTTAACACTGTTCCATGTTTATAAAGATGAATTGAGAACAAATTGTAGACTGATCCACAAATCAAGATATTCATGAACAAGTAACCAAATTCTGAAACATTCTACTAAAGACCTAAAAGTCCCTTCATTTACTCTATTTTTGTTTCAGAAATTCATCGGCAGAATAGTTTCACCACGCACTGCATCAACCCCTTAGAGACACAACAGAATCCAGAGGGGTCGTAACTCTTTACCAACTGATTCTGAGGTTGGAGTGGGAGGTGAAAGGTCGTGGAGGGCCAAAAAGAGGATCCTTAAGAGCTGTCATATAAAGACTCAGGTGTAAGGTTGAATCAGACACCTCTTTGGCATGCCTTCATGATTCCTCTTAACCTAATCTAAATCCCTCCTCCAGCAAGTGAGTTTCCCACTCACCTTAACTCCTTCAAATTTTGGTACTACACAGGTCCCTGGTGCCAAGTTAGCCTAGGTTTTCAGTTTACTACCACTGAAGGAATCTAATTGTAGCTTTTAGCAGGTAAACAGACAATAGACTTGATTATTTTAGACTAATTTATAAAGTCTGGTTTTCTTTCAAAGAAGATTGGAGGTTCCAATTAATTAGGTTTCCTCTCTACCGTGCCAGAAATCTCATCCAAGAGATCAGCAGGAATATGAATTAAAAAACATTTCCTAACCACACCAAACTACAGGATTACCTAAACTATGCCAAATACTGCTGCATTTTCTTGTCTATCAGATTTCCCAGGGAAGTAGTTTAACTGAAATGATCATTTGCTTTAAGTTTCTTCCAAATTAAAAAGGCATTTACTTGCCCTGTAAAGTAGGTACCTATTCTTAAAGAACCTGGGTCTTCATTTACAGGTGTCTTTTCATTTCTAAGTAATTTTTCTTTAAAATAAGTAAACTGCTGCAATACCAAAGGCCCCCTCTTCACACATTTAATTACATGTCTATCTTCCATTTAGAAAATGAATCCTCAGTAAATTCCTCTTCATATCAATTATTTCTATTAGTGAAGTGTGAGTTCGCTAAACATAGTGTTGAGATGGAGCTGTAAATGGAACCCCTTCCTTAATCAATCCTCTGGACATGTAGTCAGTATATAGGTTTAGGACTTTGTCGAGGTATTGTCAGGGAGAAGCGGAGCTTACTTCCACATTGCTAGTGCCAGTGGAATTCCTGCTTCACTCTTCAGGACTTAAATGGAGTGATGATGTCACATCAGAGGGTCTTTACATATGGATATGCAAATACCAATTCTCCTCCTATTCTGTTTTTTCCCAAACTTCCCAAAGGGAATCTACCTAACATGCTGGAAATCTGTCCATCCTTTACTGTAGTTATATAACCATCTCTCCTCCTTTTCTGATCATATATTTCCTTGACAATATCCCTTACTCCAGGCTTCATAGGTAGACCACTACCAGAAATGGTTTACTTGTGTCACCTTAACTCCTTCAAATTTTGGTACCGGTGTTATCTTAGCCTAGGTTTTCAGTTTACCTTTATCTACCACCACTCAATGAATCTAATTGCAGGTTTTAGCAGATAAACAGACAATAGACTTGATTATTTTAGGCTAATTTTTAAAATCTGGGTTTTTTTTTTCAAAGATGGTACATATGGTTTACTTGGGCCTCTCCATTACACTCTGGGGGTGTCATCACCAAATTTGATTCTTTGGAGATTTCAGTATTTCAAGATTTGCAAGCAAATAGCACTGCTAGAACAACATTGATGTTTAAAAATAAAAGATAGGCAATTCCTCACCTATGTTTCATTTTAATCATTTATTTTTCAATAACTTTGTTAAAGACATACTATCATGTGGGCTGGACTTCTGTGCAAATTACACAAGTGAGTGAGATACTCTTCACTAAAACCCCAAAGTACCACCTGAAGGCATGAGAGGATTACATGACTAGATGATCTCCACTGTCTTTCTTAACTCTAAGTCTTTTTGATTCCCTAAATTCCTGGGAACATGAAATAATGATAATACTCTTTCTAGCCTAGGAAATTCTATTCCCAGGTTGTTGCATATTTCTAACTTACAGTGAAATAGGTCAAGTCTCACCTCTGGAAGCAAGAGGAGCAACTCTGTCCAGCTACAAATCCAGGACTCAGCAGTGAAAGGCTGGTAAGAAAAGGAGGTTTACTGCAATATTATTAATTGTACAAGGTAGAACACAGGCAGCTAGATGCCACAGTAGGTAGAGTTCTGGGTTTGGAGCAAGGAAGTCATGAGTTTAAATATGTCCTAACTCGCTGTGTAACTGAGAAAGTCAGTTAATCCTGTTTGCCATTGTTTCCTCATTTAGAAAAGGAAGTGGCAAATCCCTCTAGTATCTTTGCCAAGAAAACCCCAAATGGGATCACAAAGAGTCAGAAATGACTGGAAAAAAACACCAACAAGAGAATATTGCCTAGTTGCTGTGCTATCCAAAAAAAGGCTGAAGTGCCATACCAATCAAACTATCCAAAATTACTTCATAGAGCTAGAAAAAATGATAACAAAATTCATCTGGAAGAACAAAAGATCCATAATATCAAGGAAATTAATGAAGAGAAATGCAAGGAGAGTGAACTAACTGTACCAGATCTAAAATTATATTCAAAAACAGCAGTCATCAAAACTACTTGTTACCAACTAAGAAATAGAATGATGGATCAGTGGAATAGGTTAGGTAGGTAAGATACAACAGTCAATGACTATAGTAATCTACTGTTTGATAAACTCAAAGATTCAAGCTTCTGGGATTAGGACTCACTATATGAGGAAAAGTGCTAGAAGGACTGGAAAATAATAGGGAAGAAACTAGGCATAGACCAACATCTTCTACTATGTACCAAGATAAGGTCAAAATGGGTACATGATTTAAATATAAGGGTGATACATGTCAGATAAGTTGAGAAAGGAAGAATTCATGACCAAACAAGAGACAAAGAACATTATGAAATTCAAAATGGATAATTTTGATTACATTAAATTAAAAAGGTTTTGTACAAACAAAGCCAGTGCAACAAAGATTAGAAAGGAAGCAGAAAGTAGGGAAACAATTTTTATAGCCAGTGTCTCTGACAAAGGACTCATTTCTAAGATATATGTAGAGAACTAAGTCAAATTTACAAGAATGCAAGCCATTCCCCAACTGATAAATGGTCAAAGGATATGAACAGGCAGTTTTCATTTGATGAAATTAAAATTATTTACAGTTATATGAAAGAATGCTCTAAATCACTATTGATTAAAGAAAAGTGAATTAAAACAACTCTAAGGTATCACATCACACCTACCAGACTGGCTAACATGCTAAAACAGGAAAATGACAAAAGTTGGAAAAGATGTGGGAAAATTGAAACACTAATACACGGTTGCTAGAGTTGTGAATTGATCCAACCATTCTAAGGAGGGCAGTTTGGAACTATGCCCAAAGGACTACAAAACTATATATACCCTTTGATCTAGCCATACCCCTACTAGGTCTTTATCCCAAAGAGATCATAAAAAGAGGGGGGAAAGGACCCACATGTACAAAAATATTTATAGTTGTTCTTTTTGTGGTGGCAAAGAATTGGAAATTGGGGAATGACTGAACAGTTATGGTATCTGAATGTAATGGAATACTATTGTTCCATAAGAAAGGATGAGCAGGTAGGTTTCAGAAAAACCTGGAAACACTTGCATGAACTGATGTTGAGTGAAGTAAGCAGAACCAGGAGAACATTATACACAGCAAAAACAACATTGTGCAGTGATTGACTTCGATAGACTTAGCTCTTCTCAGTAATGCAATGATCTAAGACAATTCCAAAAGACTCGTGAAGGAAAATGCTGTCCACACCTAGAGAAAGAACTATGGAGTCTGCAGATCAAAGCAGACTATTCTCTTTTGCTGTTGTTTTTTTCTTTCTGGTAGCTTTCCTCTTTTGTTCTGATTCTTTGTTCACAACATGACTAAAGCAGAAATATGTTTAATATAATTGTACATGTATAGTCTATATCAGATTGCATATCATATTAGAGAAGAAGAGGGACATTTAGTGTCAAAAATCTTATAAAAGTAAATGTTAAAAACTAAAAATAAACAAATTAATGAAAAAAGAAGACCTAAAATCCCATTTTCCTGTAGCCTTGCTCATTCTTTCCAGTGATAATTAATATGGTCTTTCAAACTGCCTAAAAGAAATTTATAGCTTAACCAATGCATTTCTGTAAGCATTATTTTTAAGCTGTGTAGAATCCTCTAATGAGCCATGGAACTAAAGCCATTGTCCTCCCTAGGAGTGTGCATAAGCTCCATTAAAGTGTAAAGTAGAGCAGACATCCTGAATTAAGAGTAACTGATTTCTATCATTCTGGTGACGCCAGTACAAGATGTCATAACAAATACTGAAAGGCTGGCTTCATGGAACCAGGCTTCACTTAAGAATAAATGCAAAATGACATGGAGATAAAAAGCCCCACAGGAAATTCACAATTCAGAGTGACTTGTGACTCACAAGAACTATTTGACTCACAGGAAAAAATTGAGGAGACAAGCAATTCAATAACTTGACAGAGACCAGGGATAAAAAAGGCAAATAGGCAATGGGA
The DNA here is from genome assembly GCA_028658325.1 of Potorous gilbertii. Taxonomy (NCBI): domain Eukaryota; kingdom Metazoa; phylum Chordata; class Mammalia; order Diprotodontia; family Potoroidae; genus Potorous; species Potorous gilbertii. The sequence continues at coordinate 164,912,488 of CM053772.1, read as the reverse complement.
AATTGACAATTAACTGATCAAATCTGGGCATCAAAGATGGACCATCTGGAAAATACAAGATGTCTCAAGCCCTCAGGAAAAACCAGACACCTTTCAAGGAGGGAGATGATAGAGAATTCAGTAAGATCACACAGGTTGGAATTTATGTAAAAATATAGGGTACTATTACTTCCGCTCAATTCAGGAAGCAAAAGGGCAGTAGAAGGGCCCATCGTGGAATGGAAGTGTCTGCTGCGTATCACAAAAAAAGGGAAAATACAGAAGATGTGGTGTAAAGGATGCCAGAGAAACAATATGGTTAGAAAGAAAACAGATGAGCCATTCACATAATGAGAGGGAGGGACAATGGATTCTCCACTTGCATCTGTGCAATGAATGCAAAGAAGGTCTCCATAATATCACGTGGACCTCTGTAATCAATAGGTGCATATGGATCAGAGGCATCCAGGATAAACAGGGATGGATAGGCTGCAATCTGCATCAGTGGAAGGAAACTCACATCGAAGAGTAGCAGATCTAATGCAATATCTTCAAGATGGAGGAGATACAAAGAAAAACAAATGTCCCTGTTATCAAGGAACTCATTAAAGAGGTATGCATCATTTTTATTGCTGCTGTTTTTATAAGGACAGAAGGTTTTTTCTTTGCAAGAGGAGATATTATAGATGATGAAAGAATAAACTAGCGATGGGAAGATTAGTAGGCAAGGAGCAAAGACAGGAGATTGCCCTAATGTTTTGTAATATGCCTCGAAATTTTTTAAAATGCAATATAATAAATTGCATTATGCCATATTTTTCTTGCTCTGTGTATGGTTCCATCTTAATAAATATGACTGGCATGTTTTATAGTATCCACTGTGCAGCGTTTCATCATTTATAATTATCCTGAATTCACATAAAAACAACTTAAAATTTCAGTCATAAAGAAGACTGTTGTTCCTGCGCGGTGAGCAATTTAGTCTTAATAAACACATCTAGCAGATATTGCCTCCCCCCATCTTCTCAGTGCTTTGTCATTCAGCCTGATCCTTGAAGCAATGTCTGCAGTTAAGCTACTTCATCTGCTTTATGACATTTGAAAACAAATGTTCTAATGATGTGGAAAACGATTTTTACATGCAGTTAATTCATTCTATCAATTTTAACAAGTTCGGTTCTATTTTGACACTTTTTTTCCCCCAAAGAGAATATTTAATGTAATTAGTTTGCATGGAAGCGTATCTTCCTCATTTTCAGTGGCAAAAAATTTCACCTCCAGGATTTAACCTTGAATGGCAGTGAGAAGTGTCCTCTCTTAAATGGTGGACATTTTCATTACCTTTTCATGAAGCCTATTGGGCATGCTTTAATGCAGATCAAGCCAAAACAAAACAACAGCCATCCACTAAGGAGCAATATTTCTCCTTCAAGTAGCAAATACAATAATAATACTCATTAAGTACAGTCAATTAAATTTCATTGATACAATAAAATCATAATGGTAATTCCATACCTTGCATTTCAAAAGTGCCACTAAAACATAACCATTGGTTAATCCACACAACTCCCACCTAGAAACATTTAAATGCTGCTTTGCCACAAACAGAGTTGAGATAATTTCCCCAGCAAGCTGGAGCAGCAGGTTGGGGGCTGTCTAGATAATCAGGTGCTCCAAATTACTGTCTGGACACCACTCGAACATAACCTCTTTCACATCAAAGTAATTGGATTTCAATGAAACATGAAAGTTGAGTACTAATACTTCACAGCGAAGGAAAACAAATCTATTTGTATAAAAATGAGATCCAGGTAAAAACAAAAAGAAAACCCTTATTTTCGCTAAAGAAATTAAATTCTGGGGTTGTCCCAGGCAATGTGACTAAATTTATAGAGACAAAAGGTGCATTTGGAATTCATGTGAGTCTTTCACCTCCCATCTTCGCACAGGGTTTGAAGAGGAAACTTCTCAATGGGATCTGCCTTAACAGACCTACCCTACAGATGCTCTGTAGAACATTTCTTGAAATTATCAAAGAATGCCTGATAGCCAGAGACAAGGACATGTTTCCCAAAGCGCTACCCACCTGCATTCACATGGATCCAAAAATGGACAAGAAAACAGAATATGTGGAGGTAGGGAGTGGACTGATGTTGTTATGTGTCTGGGAAAAGGGATGGGACTTCATGAATATTAATGACTATTAGGTGGTTCATCCAAGCACAAGTAGGATTCAAACTGTGTAGCTGCAGCAGCCTCCTTCCCTGTAGCTTTTAACAGGAACTATGTAGACTAAGTAAAATACTGAGAAAAATTTCCTTCAAGTTTTAACTAAAATCCCAAATTTTACAGAAAGTCTTTCCTGATTCCCTTTAATTTTAGTGATTATTTCTCACTTATCACCTATATAAAGATGTATACATGTATCTATACATACATGTGTATGAAAACATATTTATACTCAATTGTTTACATATTGTTGCCTCCATTAGATTTATAAGCTTCTTGAGAGCAGATGACTGTTTTTTCATGTCTTTTATCCAATGCATAGTACTGTGTCTGGCAATTAATAGGCAATTAATAAATGTTTATTGACTGACTAACCTAAGTATGATTTCCAACACCAGACGGCACCAACTGAGGGGAGAGATCAAGGAGAAACAACTTGTCCTAACTAGCAAATTTAGACTAAACTAGTACTCATTGGTTTTGGAGGCTAAGGCTGCAGATTCAAGAGACAGACTTAATCAATACGCACATTGAGTTCTTAAATGATATGCTTGGAAGTAAAAGCATCTAATCTCCTTTACTGAGAGACAACTGGGGTCATTGTGGTGGAATGTGGGAAGACCTCCAGTCTAACTGGGATGATTTTAGGGAGAGAATGATGGAAATTCAGAATGGGAAAAGATCCCCAAGGCTATCCAGACAACATGAGCTGGAAGAAGAATTTCCCCATACAACACATGCTTATGCAAGCTTTGCTGAAAAACCTTAAATAAAACTATTTCCTGAAACAAGGCATTCTGTTTTTAAGTAGCACTAACTGCTTGGAAGTATTTCTTTCTGTCAAACCTGCCTCTCCACAGCTTCTACTAATGATCCCAGTTCTGGCCTCTGTGGCCAATCAGAGTAAGTGTATCCCTGTTCTGTGCAATAACCTTTCAAATATTTCAAGAAATCTACAATGCTTCTTTTCTGTCTTTTCTTCTCCATCTTCATTTTCTTCAACCTATACCAATATTATTCAGTAGTTTCAGTCATGTTCAACTCTTCATGATCCTTTTTGGGGTTGTCTTGACGAATACACTGGAGTGGTTGGCCATTTCTTTTTCCAGCTCATTTTACAGATGAGGAAACTGAGGCAAACAGGATGAACTGACTTGCCTAGGATCACACAGCTAGTATCTGAGGCCAGATTTAAACTGAAGAAAATGAATCTTCCTGACTCTGGCTCCTACCTTCTATCCATTGTGCCACCTAGCTGCCAATGTTATTTCTGTATTCTTTTAAAAATGGGGCTACTAGAACTGAACATAGAATTCCAGATATATTTGAACTTGATTAAACTCTACTAGTCCAAGACAGAGAATCAACAAGTTCTTTCATTGCCTTCTTTCTGGTTACCATGCCTCTCTTATTAAAACCAATGGTTCTATTGCCTAAAATTTCTGGTTGCCATGTCCTACTATGAACACATAGTAAGGTTGCAGTCCATAAAAACTACCAGATGTTTTTCAAGCTGTTACAATCTAGATGATTCTTTTCCCCCTTCAACCTGGCATCCCTTTGATTTTCTGGAAACAGTCAAGAACTTTACACGCTAGATACTTCCATTGTCCATACCACCAAGGCTTGGCATTTCCATGCCTGTGACATCATACTTCCTTGAAGGAAGGCAGTCTCACAAAAGAATGACAACACCCCCCGAGGAAGAAACAGCTGTAGTAGCAGACTTGCAGCAGCAGGTGATAGCTTCAGCAGATGGAGACAGAAGCTTGGCAAAGAAGCAAGAGAAGCTCTAAAGGTTGAGTGAGACAGCAGTAAAAGGGAAGATCCAGGACCTTGCCAAGATCTATACCAGAATTATGGCACATATAAGTGAGAACCAGCAACACATGGCCAGTTTCCAGGAGACAGACTTTTGAGAGGTTCCCCCCTGACTAATCATACAAGATACAAACCTCCTCTCTCCTACAGAAAGGACTTCGTAGGGAGTTTTTCCTTTCCCCACTAGCAAGGGTAGGTATGAGTGCATGCCTATATCTATGGTAAAGGGTCATCTGATGATTCTACTGTCTGATTTTTCCTCTGTAATTTACTTTTGTTAATATGTCCCAATTAAATGCTTTGCTATTTGATTTATAGACCCTGTTTCATCTCTTGGTAAAAAAATACACTGAATGGAGGCTCAACCCATATTTGCATAATTATAATTAGTCAAAACAACTCGCAACAAATCTTGGTATCAAGGTGTTTCAGATCCATGTGGGGTCCTTGTTACAAAAGCATTCCTCCTCCCTTCCTCCTTTTAGTTGAAAATTTTTTTGATTAGAATGTAAAATTCAAAACAAATATTCTTTTGTCAGTCATTGCTAGATGAAATTAAGCCCTGGTCAAGAGTCCATCATTCCTACAATTAACCTTTAAATTGAAATCTCATTCTCAGACATCCTCTCTGAGCCTGGAATTTCCTTCACAGTGTGGTCTGCTCATATTGAGCTAAGGTTTCTTTATATGAGTTCTTTCACTGGAAGGCTACAATGGAGATCAGGGAACAATATTTGGAAGATAAGGATTTCAGTCCTTGATGTCACCTTTTTCCTATGTGATCTTGACGAAGTCCTTAACTTCTCTCCAATTTAGTTTCCAAATTTGTAAAATTAGGGATGTGAACCAATAATCTGTAAGATCTTTCCTATGACTAGCATGATTAATTAGATATTTTTGATCCATTTTAATAGCCAGATCTACAAAAGGATAATAAACTATCTAGCCTTCCAATTCAACCACTTGTTACATAAGTACTAAATATTAGTTTGGCAACTAGGTGGCTCACTAGTGGAATCAGGAAGAGTCATCTTGAATTCAAATACTGCCTCAGATACTGAATAGCCATGTAGGCAAGTCATTTAACCCTTGTTTGCCTCAGTTTCCTCATCTATGAAGTAAGCTGGAGAAGGAAATGGCAAGAAGATCCCAAATGGGGACATGAAGAGTTAGACACAACTGAAACAACTCAACAAAAAAATAAATATTAGGTATGCAAATTCTATAACCTCTGAACATATTTTTAAAATATGATATAGACACACATTACAAATCAGTTTTATGAAATGTATGAAACAGAAAAAGCTGCATTGATTTCATGATAATTTTCCTAAAGCAACTGACTAGCATTTAGTCTACAGTAGCTTTTAATTAGGGCACAGATGATCAGACACATAACACAGCCTAGAATACATCTTTTTAATTGAGTGTGTGTATACTAAATATTTAATACATGTTTTGAACAAAACTGTAATGCCTTGTTTAGATGTGAAAGCTACATGCTTGTATTAGTGTTTCCAAACTTCTTTTCCTTACCCCATATTGCCAATAGCATTGCTACATCTTCGCATAGTAACAACCATTGAGCCTTGCACACTGTAGGCACAACTGGTGATATTTTTAAAATGACTCAATTACCACGTTTGTACATTTTATGTACATTTAAAAAATTTAGTCATTTGAATTTCCAAGAGCTTCTTCTGGCATTATCTTATTCTACAACTAGGAAAGAGAAGTTCAACTCAGGCTCTTCCTCACAATTTAGAATTTCCAAGAGAAATACATGTTCATTGACACCTGATATCAGTATTTCATTTTTCAATATGTCTGCTCTTCTTATAAAAGAAGCTTGCTGCACATTCTGGTCCAATGACTATTAATGCCTTTTCAGAATGTCTGATTTTATCACTTCTTTAATTTATTTTTAAAGTAGACTTCAAGAGCCAAAAAATTAACTTAATACATGAATTCCCAGTCATCAGAGAAGTTTGCAAAACTCTTTCATAAAGCATACAGCACAGATCTAACAACTGCACAGATGAACTTCATGGAAGAATGATATTTTTCTTAGGCTTAAGTATTGACTTTTCGAGGGCTGGGGAGGGTCTGTCTACATATCATTTCATAACTCAGCCCAAATCAATTTTGTATGAGATCAGATATTTAAATTCAAGATTCATATTTTGATTTGCGAAAATGATTACCTGAAATAGTCTACATTAAATTTGGAAAAAGCAGTGGTGAGCTCTAGAGACAGTTATCAGAGTTGAATGTAGGAAGGGGAGTTGTTACTTTCTAAAACTTGGAAAAATCTTGCTTATGACTTCAATTACCCCCACAACATCCATGTTATAAACCAGAAGCATAATCCCCACTATCTTAAAGGGATCATAGATCTACCAGAAAAGACCTCCGAGACCATTTTACAGACATGGAAACTGAGGCTTAAGGAGGTTAAGCGACTTGCCAAAGGTCATACAGGCAGCAACTATATGTAAAAAGTAGAGTTTTATTGAGGGGTCCTTTAACACCCAAGAGTGTTGTTGGGGTTTTTTTTTTCATTGTACCATACTCTCTCCTAAACTCTAGTTTTCCTTTGTACTTAATTAATCTAATTCAGGATCTAAACATTAGAGAACAAATTCATAATGCCAGCTTTTTCTGATATAGAGTAGGAAATGGTTGTCACATATCATAATCCCAGCTATACCTCCTAGGTCTGTCTTAGCCCTTATCAATAAATCAACACGCATGAATTAAATATTAACTCTACGTCATGCTAAGCTCCAGACCTAAAGTAAAATGTAGAACATGTAAAAGGTAGAGTTAAAGATAGAATGAATGGAATTCATTGGCACGAACACCTAGAAGGTTGTCAACTGGAGATGAGATGTGCAGTTGTTTTTCTGGGACTACTGGAAGAACTCCAGAGGAAAGAGACATTTGTCACCCTCTGTGTATCAAAGAAAAAGTCTCCCACCAACTTAGGGCAAGAACAGCTACAAAGAAAGCATTTCCTTAAATTAACTTGTTTTTTTTCCTGTAACAAAATTTTCTATTAGTATACTAGACATGTGACCCTGAGAATTCTCTTTGATCCTCTTATCTTTAAAATAGAGATTATAAATCATATAACCCACCTCAGAGCTGTTGCTAGAAAAACATTTTTTAAACCTTAAAACACTACAGAAAGCTGAATTTGCATTTTTATTGTAGTCAAGTTACATACAAGGGATGAGACTGGTGCCTGCCCACTGAAGCAGGTAAAATTTTCCAAGTTTTCTATATCATTATTTACACAGTGGAAAGATAATATTCATAAAGAGTATCCTTTGTGACTGTGGCCTCTCTGACAGGAGTTACACAGATAGTATCCCCATTTTACAACTGAAAAGATAGTCATGTCATTTCCCCAGAAGTATATATTTAGTCTAGAGACCTAATTTGAAAGAGTTATACCAAAGTTACATCGAGAGTGTACTCCAGCTACCCTGACCTGAATTCTTACTCTATTTCATCAAACATGAATTATACAACATTAATGACCAACCCTTATTCCAGAGAACAAATAATAAATTCTTATTTCTTGATTTAAAGGTGATGCGCAGAATGTAACTTACAATTTTGGATACTGCCAATAGGGAGATTTGATTTGCTTAACACTGTGCATTTCTTACAAGGGTTTTATTTTCTTTTATTTCCTTCTCAACAATGATTAAGGAAGAGGTGATAAGGCACAAAAAATGCTTATTAATTTAAAAAATAAGTTATAAAAATACAACATATGAGTGTGGTATGTTAAAAAGAACACTGAGTTGAAAGTCAGAAGACCTGAGCTGAAGTCAGATTTCTGCTTCTTGCTAGCTACATGACTGTGAAAATCCTTCTCCTTCTCTGAGCCTCAGTTTCCTCATCCATAAAGAGGGGGAAATAATACCATCGATACCTCCCTGATAGGGTTAATAGGAGGAAATGCCTTTGAAAACCTGAAAGTACTACGCAAAAGATATTGATTATCCTATCTTCCAATAGTTAAGTCACAAGAAGAAAGACCTAAACTAAAGAGAATTTTACAAAAATCTCTGGTCATTTAATAAGTTAGTATGAAACAATATGGCACAGAGGAGAGAGAGTTGGCCTTGGAAACAGAATACTTGAATTCATGTCGCAATTCTAAAACCAAATGGCTACTACCCCAAAACAAGTCAATTATCCTCTCCTTGTCCTTGGCCACTTTTAAGATGATAAATTTCAGAATAGATGTTAGTGTGCATTGTTGAAGGAAGTTTCTTTCTCCTGGGATTCCCCACACCACAGATTTGATTCCAATCCCTTTTCTCTTAGCACATGTTATCAGGTGTATTCTAACAAGAATTTATTAAGTGCTTACTATGTACAAGACATTTTTGAGATGCAAAAACAAATGAAAATAGTCATGACTCTCAAGCAGCTTATATTTAACTTCATTTTTCAGTCCTATTCACAAAATCACAGTCTTAGGGTTGGAAGGGACCACAACTGGGGGCTGATCAGGAATCCCTATCATGACAAACCAGACAAAGGGACAGAACAGTTTTTACTCAACAGCCTCCAAAAGGCAAGAAACATCAGGAAAGTGCTAGCCCCTCTCGCCCCAGGGACATTATTAAAAAGCAGTTTATTTGAAACCTTTCAGAAGTATCTTTGGTATTTGAGCTCAAACCATTTCAGATGGAAATGGAAAACCACAATGCACTTAATTAAATCTCAACCTTAAGCTCAACATTATTCCTGTGTAGGGAAAGATCACTTCCCACAGTACTAATTACTTTTCAAAATTATAATTAGACCAAATTGGAGAAAGATGACAAAAAAATCAGCCAGTGTGATAATCTAATCTTCAAAAGGTCAGTTCAAACAAAGCATGATGATTATGTATTAATAAAAGGGAATAAATCAAAGTGCATACATACATAGGACTCTCAATATTTCTAAGGTTTAATATATTTAAGTAGCTGCCAAAATGTAGATATTTATTTTCCCGGACATTATTTCCTGATTCAGACTTAAATACGTCTTCCATAATTCTGAAAGGCATAACAGTCAGTTATATATCATGAGGATGGGCCACAGTGCTAGACATGCAGCTTCCCACTTTTACAAGCTATCACAATATTACTTAATAAGTGGGAGCTGACTCCTGCCAACACAGTCCTACATTTGCTTACAACAGGGAAATATATATTACTTTACAAGCAGAACATTTGAATATTCGCCACTTTAGAGCTCCTCCCTGACTGCAGAACAGAAAAAACTAAACATCACTTTAGAATGATCTTTCATTGGGGAGACATTTTTACGGAGTAATATTTCATGGACTATTCAAGGGTGGAAAAAATTTGTTTTTTAAACAATAAATATTTTAGTGACTTCCCATGGTGCTCATTTTAAAACATATACTTTATTTTATGATCTGATCTCTTTTCCAATGCCTGCAATATCAGGATATGTGACAGATGCTATGCCCAAAAGTGGTCAAAAGATTCTCCCTCTATAAGTACATTGATAACAAAAGAAATAACATGGCATAGTGAAGAGAAGGCTGGACCTTCATCATACAGATGCAAGTCCATGTCCTTCTTTGGCATCAACACTCAAACCATTTCAGACAGAAATGGAAAGACATAATTTTCCTGACCAAAAGAGCTAGTTGACATATATTAATTACACAAAATGCGAAAGTTACCTGACTCTTCAGTGCCTCCAGACAATAGTCAAAAAAGTATCAGTTCTGAAGTCAGAGGCCCTGGGTTCAAATCTCACCTTTGCACATGCCATCCTCATACTTGAAATGTTCTATTTCCTTCAAATTCTGGAATCCATAATTTCTTTCAAAACTCAGATGATGGGTCATGTCTTAAAGGAAATCTATTGCCATCCTCTCAGTTGGTGGTTCTCTTTCCCTGAAAGTCCTTTATGGCTAATTGACATTTTTCTGCATTTTCTTTTCTGTCTCCATGCTGTTTTTTCCAGAAGAATGTAAGCTTCCTGAAGGCAGGGATTATTTCGTTTTTTATTTTGGTACACCCAGACCCTGACAAAGATATCTTACTGCTTAGAGATCGCCCAGAAAGCACATTATCAATGCTAAGTACTTCCAGCATGGATCTGCAGACCAGAAGGCAGTTTGGGCAGTTTCCAGAACCATCTTAAAGATCTGGATTGGGAAAGAGCTATCTATAAGGGCAAGAAATTCATTTTATCCGAGAGGATAGAACACTGGACCTGAAATCAGGAAGACTTCAGTAGCTATATGATCCTGGGCAGATTACAACCTTGGACTCTCTCAATTTCTTCATCTGTAAACTGAGGCTATTAAAAGCACTTGCCTTCCAGGGTTGTTATGAGGATAAAATGAGTTAATACATATAAAATGTCTGGCAAATTTCAAAGTCCTACATAAGTGGTAACTATGAATATGATTATTGTTAACATCATCATGTGCCTATGATACAAGTACAAATATTTGTAAAGCATTTTGCAAGCCTTAAAGCACTATATAAATGCTAGTTATTATTAATGATAATATTATATTTAAATTCTTCCTATGTGCTGGATGCTGAAGATATAAATATGAGAAAGAAACAATTCCTATTAGCAAAGAGCTTACATTCTAGTGGGAAACAAGAGGGCAGTCATTCTCAGAAAACGAAACAAACCCCAAGGGCTCTAACAGGGTTCTGACATCTGGATGTCCTATAAAATTGTAATATAGAGAGAAGCTACCAAGAGGCAGATTTGGGCTTAATACAAGAAATTCTTGTTAATTATTAGAATTTTGCAAAAATGGAATGGGCACTTTTGGAAAACAGCAAGGCATCTAGGTGGCACAAGGGATAGAGTTGAGCATGGAGTCAAGAAGTCCTGAGTTCAGATCCTTCTTCAGACACATACTGGATGTGACCCTGGATGTGTCCCTGTCTCAGCTTCAGTTTATTTATCTCTAGAATGAACCTAATAGTAACATTCACTTCACAGGATTATTGTGAAGCTCAAATGAGATAATACATTAAAGTGTTTTGAAAACATTAGAGCACTATATAAATGCTAGAAAATATGGTTATTGGGTTGATGGTGGTGGTGGTAGTGGTGAATACGATGGTAGAAGATTTTGATGGTGATGGCAGCGGTGAATACGGTGGTAGAAGATGGTGATGGTGATGGCAGCGGTGAATACGATGGTAGAAGATGGTGATGGTGATGGCAGCGGTGAATACGATGGTAGAAGATGATGATGGTGATGGCAGCGGTGAATACGATGGTAGAAGATTTTGATGGTGATGGCAGCGGTGAATACGATGGTAGAAGATGGTGATGGTGATGGCAGCGGTGAATATGATGGTAGAAGATGGTGATGGTGATGGCAGCGGTTAATATGATGGTAGAAGATGGTGATGGTGATGGCAGCGGTGAATATGATGGTAGAAGATGGTGATGGTGGTCGTAGTAGTGATAATGATGATGGTTGTGGTCAAGATAGTGGTGGTGGTGATGGTGGTGATGATGATGACGAAGTGTTTCCCCCCATTAGAGGTATTCAGACAAAAGCTAGATAACTCTTTGTTCTTGTAGAGGGTCTTGTTCAGGTATAGTGTGGATTCAAGAGCTTCAAGGGTCCCTTCCTAATTCTGTGTTGTTGCCACCATCTTGGCTAAATTCCCCATCCACTCTTGACCATAGTCCAAAAGGGAATGGCAAAACTTGGGCCAGGTCTAGAGTACATCTCTTAGGGGAAGGAATGGGGTTATTAAATCTTGTATGATTAAAAATCAAAATTTTCCACTTGCCATGGGCCTCAGAATAGTGGTTGGCAAGTGAAGGGAACCAAAAAAGGTGCCAAGTAGTAATCAATTGGGGCAAATAATCTCAATAAGACCAATTTTACTGTTGTTGTTAATGCAATAGGATAGTTATGGAGTATCTACGAGATATTTCTCATTCTAATGATCCCCTTATTTTCTCGCTGACATGCCTATCCACCCACCATCCTCATGCACAAGCCCTACCAGTCCCATGCATGTGGATTGCTTCAAAGCTAGGATTCCATCCCTTAAAATATAGTCTTTGGTCATGAAGAGATGTCTTTCTATCAAGTAAAGAATGATGTTGCCAATGTAACTTGCCATTAAAGATCTTGAGAAGTAGTCTAACCTTCTTTGTAGAGGTGGAAGGCCCAGAATGCTAAAACAATGTATGTAATATAAGATTTTTTAATGTATTAATGAGTTTTGCTGAATTTTTTTTTCTTCCTCTTTTTCTTCTTTTCTTTTTAAAAAATATTTGTTATAATGAAAGATACTCTGAAAGGGGAAGGGATATAGAGTAAAATTTAAGCAAAGTAAAAGCAAAAGATATCAATAAAATCTATTTTTACAAAGTAGCCTAAATTTATGACTGAATCGACTTTATTTTGCATTCTTAAACTCATGAAATAGTTTAAAAGCAGTTGTAAAACAAATTGTGCCTTGTAACAACGTCAACACACTCAAAAGAATAAATATGCAAAGCCTTAAGTCTAGTAGGGTGACCTGACCTTTGACCAAGGGGGCCAAAATTTAGAGCTCACTGACAATATTTACAATCTTTCAGCGAAACAGGATGACAGCCATTACAAAAATTCAAGTTTCTTAACATTTTAAAGAAAGTAAAATTTTCTTTATCCAGTCTTTATCCAATGGGATGCATGAAGCAGAAAAGATGGCAGTCACCTGATTAACTCTTGTTGCTAATTAATTCCATTTCCACACACATTATAAACAGTCCTTTCAGAAATGTTCTCTTCTCTATTAAGATTAACTTGTGAAAATATCTTACTGAATTTTGGGGACTTTTCCTTTATGAAATCAGGCAGACTGCTCTGCCATCATTTGGCTTTCCAAAAGACTTGATTCATCAGTATCTAGTCCTGCAGTGGAGCTATGGTTCTTAATATCCTATTAAGATCCAATAGGGTATCTCTTATTGATCCATTTCCACATGCCTCAGGTGTGTTGCAAAGCATAAGGCTGCAGGAAATGAGCCCAAGCCAACTCTCTCTCGAAAGAGTAGATACAGGATGCTCTGGAGGGTTTGGCTTCCTTATAACATGGAGAAGAATTTGCTTTGAAGATTATTTTTGCTCTTTGAAGAATGAAAAGCTACTCTCTATAGTATACAAAATTTTTAGAACTCAGAAACACAGCAAGTGTAAGGCACACAGGGGAAAAGAGATAAATGCTTTAATAAGAGAAAATTCTATTAATTTCTCTTTCCCCTTACCCTTCCCCAACTATTTCACAGGTTAAGATTGGTTTTCCCTACTGGGTCTGCCATGACTTTCCATGGGGGCCTGTTTTGCTTTCAAAATTTGCTCTACCTAAAAGACTAAGTTGGGAGTTCACTGTGCTCTTGATTTAATGATGGTTTAACATAGAAAGAATCTCTTGAAAAAAGCCCCAGAACCCCCCTCTCCCCCACAGACTGTTGTTGGAGAAGAATTGGAAAGTTGCTGTATCCCATTCCCCTAATTTCCCTTGGTGCCTTTAACTTCATTTTTTAAAGCCAGTGAAGAGCTTCTTAAATGCCTCTGAAGAGCCTTCTTCCCACTCACATCCACCCACACCCCCAAACTCCTAATAGCTAGTAAAACTACCCTACCTGGAATTCCCAGCAAAGGCCTAAAGATTGAGGTTCTAAGGCAGAAGTCAGCTCCCCACTCACCCACCATCAGCATCACTAGCCCTGAAAGGGTTTTGCCCTTTCTCCCTTTTCTCTCTTGTTCAAAAAAAATATATAATCAGCAACCATTAATAGCTGATACTGATCATTTCTTTTAACCATTGACATTTGAAGTGCTGTGTATGAACTAGTGTTATCTCTCAACACCTCCAAAAAATAAAAATGTGCAATCTAGATCATCATGACCTGCCGGCCAGAGAAACTCAATTGAACAAAGAACAGTGAGAGGTAGCTATTGAATCCAAGGCCGTGTGACTTGGAGGCAACAAATATAACTCAGCACTTCATTGCTTCTATGTGTGGCTTGCTTCCTTCCTTTTTAACGTTATCCTGAGGTTCCCTGTCACTATGTTATCCATCAAACTGTAAAAACTCAGATGGGGATAATCAAGACTGCCATTCACTCTTATACAGGGAACAAAATGCAATTTCTAAAGCACAGTAAAAGAAAGAAAAGGCACAGTCTGATTCCAATATGTGAAAAAGGCCAGGACAGAGTTTATACATCCAAGGCCACAGTTTAGATGGTTTGAGTTCTCAGTCAACAAACAGTACTTGAGACAGTCCAAAGGGACCAGAGACTTTCACAGAGCCACAAAGGTTATTAGAGGTATGTGGTTTCTGTTCTGGGTCTTGGGCATGTCCAACAAGCAACACCACCATTTTCTAGAAATTTCCATCATTCTTATTTGCCCTCCCAGGAGACTCAGCAGGCCTCACTGTACCTCTGTCTCTCCGTTTAGAGAATCAAAGCTGGGCTATTAACCAGGCTCAGTTGAGGGAAAACCCATCTCCCTTCCAATAATTAATAATAACAATAAACTTTGACTTCCTCAATGATTTACCCTCCTTCAAAATGATTGGAAGAATGATAGAGGGCTCAATGGAATGAGCTATGCTGAGACAGAACCTTGTGATACTCCCACAATTAGGTGCCACAATAAGGATGATCAATCAATGAAGGAGACAGAAAGTTGGGCCAAGAGATCTGAGGAAAAACACAAGAGAGTATTTCCATGAAAACCTAGAGAAGAAAGAGTCATCAGGAGGAAAAGAGGATCACCTTGGTCAGGGCAGCTAGGTGGCCCAGTGGATGAAGTCAGGAAGAATTAGGAAGACTCATCTTCCTGCGTTCAAACCTGATCTTAGACACTTACCAGCTATGTAACCCTAGACGAGTCCTTTCATCCCATTTGCCTCAGTTTCCTCCTCTGCTAAATGAGTTAAAGAAGGAAATAGAGAACCACTACAGCATCTTTGTCAGGAAAAAGAGTCTGACATAACCAAAACAACTGAACAACTACAAAAATGTTTGGGCTCCACTGTATCGTCATTGTCATCACTGTGGCTTTATAGTAGGAAGGGATCTCAGTTCAGCTTCCTTTTTCTAATGAGAAAACAGAGATCCCACATGGGTGACAAAGTAGAAGAGCCAGTATTCAAATATTGAGGGTCCTCTGACTAAATTCAATGTTCTTCAAGCACACAGTGTACGTGATTGTTTTTAATGAGACAAGGATAGAATGGCAAAGAAAACAAATACCAATTTCAGAGACCCTGTGCCTCACTCAGAGGGATTAACAATCCCTAACTTAATTGCACACCAATGCACCCATCCAGAGATGCATTGTACAACTATGAAATTGAGCAGGTTACTTCTCTTGGTCTCACTCTCTCAAATGAAAAATTAGATGGTCTTTAAAACATTAAAAAATTAGATTTATCTTTAAAACAAGGTGAAGTAGACTCCATGGTAATAACTAAGGAAGGTCTCCTCATACTCACTTCTAGGATGCTATGAAATGTACCAAATGCTTTCCAATGGAATTCTTTGACATTTTCTTTTTCTCATTTCTAAAGCAGACTGAGGCTGCTTCTTCATGTCAACAAACAAACATTTAAGG
Source organism: Potorous gilbertii (assembly GCA_028658325.1). Classification (NCBI taxonomy): domain Eukaryota; kingdom Metazoa; phylum Chordata; class Mammalia; order Diprotodontia; family Potoroidae; genus Potorous; species Potorous gilbertii. Next base: position 164,896,799 of record CM053772.1, on the reverse strand, counting down.
TAGATAGGTGACATTACTCTCATGTTAAAGATTTCCAGGCCAAAGTCTCCTGACTATGGCACCAAATGAAATTCATAGTTGCTTCATCTTTTAACACTTAATCTAGAGTCCTAGGGTCAAACAACCAGGACAGATAAACATGTTTGGAGGTGAAAAATAATAGTAATATTTGTTGGAACAAGATTTACCTCGGGATACAATCTAAATGTTAATTTTGCTATTGTACAACGTGCTCTCTCACATTTCAGTCAAAAGCAAAAAGAACTCGGTCTAAAGATTGTCTAAGTTCAAAGATTGACAAATTGACATCTTTCATTTTGCTAAGCAATATTTTAATCTCAATGTATCTAAGATATCATTCAATTCAACTCATAAGCATTTATTAAGGGTCAACTATGTGACAGGCAGTATACTAGGCTGTGGGGATAAAAAAATAGAAATAAAAATAGTCCTTGCCCTTAAAGGGCTTATAGTCTACTGGTGATGGAAGGAGGGAACAACCTATAAGCAGATCAGTTGATGGAAAAATATACACAGGATGATTTTGCTGGTGCTGAGCAGTGGGAAAGGAATAACAATTACGGTTATCAGGAAAAGGTTCCTAAAAGAGATGGTGGTTGAAAGGAGTTAGGTATTGTAATAGGCAGAGGTGAGAATGGGGTGCCTTCTGGACACTGGAGGCATCCCAGACAGAAAGCATGGATAGGGCTCTTCCCTCTATTTGTAGAGCTCTCTATTCTCCATTGGAGCCACCTACCCTTCCCCATGCATCCTAGACCAGGGTTACCCACACTCTTGCACAGAGGATCTGTTCAATGTGGTCTTCATTCAGGTTTTCTTATATTTCATTAAAGTGCATGTGCTAGCTATTTGCTATCCCTCATTTTTGCCACCCAATGCCTTCCTCCAGCATTTGTATCTTTAATGATAATTCCCTAATACTATTTCTTGTGCCAAATTTATCAATGGAAAAGTGTTGCAGATTACTTGAGCCCACCTGTGTCTCTCTATTTCTCTTTAAGGTACCCACAAGTATAATTCTTCATGGACTGTGGTGTTCCAAGATTTGAAACCACAGCAATATTTGTACTTAAACAAAGCAAAGTAAAACAAACAACAAGAAATTTCCAGTGACAAGATAGCAGAGGGATACTCTGAAATCCTCCCAAATTCCCTTCCAAACAACTAGAAAACTGCCTCAGAACTGACCCAGGAGCGGGGAAGCAGGTCTATCTCACTGGGATGGGAGGAGAGCTAGGTCCAAGATTAAAAACAGCAACAGCCAACTTCACTTACTGCAGGGAGATTCCCCCCGATCAGTACAAGCCAGAAGGGCAATCTACCTCCAGAGAAAGCAAGCAGCTAAGCCTTGAAGCCCAGTGAAAGCCAGCAGTAAGATGCTGAGCCCTAGTAAAAAAAAGTTTGGGACAGTGTAGGACCAAACCCCAATTTTCACATAAAAACAATAAGTCAGAAGAAAAGGCAGAAAAAAATAAGCAAAAAACAAAAACAAAAAGGACTTGACTATAGAAAGTTACTGTGGTGATAGAGGATCAAGGTAAAACTTAGAAGAGGATCATCGTGTCAAAAAATGGCTATACGTGAAGCCTCAAAGAAAAATATAATTTGGTCTCAGGTCCAAAAAAGAATTCCTTGAAGAGTTTTAAAAGAATTTTATAAAGCAAATAAAAGAAGTAGAACAAACAATTGGGAAAAGAAAAGATAGTAATATAAGAGAATCATGAAAAAAGAGTCAATAGCATGGGGAAAGATACACAAAAATATACCAAGGAAAATAACTCCCTAAAAACATAGAATTGGTCAAATGAAGAAGGAAGTACAAAAGCTCACTGAAGAAAATAATTTCTTAGAATTAGAATTGAGCAAGTAGAAGCTAACAACTCTATGAGATATTAAGATAGGACAAAATGAAATCAAAAGATAAAAAAAGCCAAAGAAAATATAAAATTTGCCTTTGGAAAAATAACTGATCTAGAAAATAGACTCAGAAAAGATAATATAAGAATTATCAGACTACCTGAAAGCCACAATAAAAAAAAAGATTCCTTGACAACATTCACAAAATTTACCAAAGAAAAATGCCCCACCAAATTCGAAGCAGAGAACAAAATAGAAATTAAAAGAATCCACCAATCATTGCCTGAAAGATATCTCAAAATGAAAACTCCCAGGAACATCATAGCCAGATTCCGGAGCTTACAAATCAAGGGCAAAATGACAAAAAAAAAGAACAATTCAAATGACATGGAGCTACAGTCAGGATTACACAGGATTTGGCAGCTCCCACATTAAAGAGCTGGAGAGCTTGGAATATGGTATACTAGAAGACAAAGGATTTAGGATTACAACCAAAAATCATCTACAGAGCAAAACTGAATACAATCTTTCATGGAAAAAAATAGATATTTAATGAAATAGAGGGCTTCTAAGCATTCCTAATTAAAAGATCAGAGATGAATAAAAACAATTGATCTCCAAATACAATGCTCAAGGGAAAAATGGAAAGATCAAAGAAAAACAAGAAAGAGAAAATGGAAGAAATTCCACAAGGCTTAACTTTTTATATTTCTATATGGCGATAAAATATTGGTAACTCTTAAGAACTTTATTACTATGAGAGTATGAGAGAAATTAGAAGGAATATAGATAGATAGATAGATAGATAGATAGATAGAAAGATAGATAGATAGAGAAAGTATATATATATATATATATATATATATATATATATATATATATATATATGAAAGCTGATTTTGATAAGATGATTACTCCCCCTCCAAAAAAAATAAAAGTAAGAAAGAAAATTGCACTGGAAGGAGGGGGAAGACTGAATGGGGTAAATGATCCCACATAAAAGAGGAGTAAAAGATATTATAATGGAAGGGAAGATGGGAGCTGGGATGGGGCACAGAGCTTAAACTTTATTCTCATCAAAATTGGAAATAAAGGAAATAACATACACAATCAATTGGGTACAGAAATCTATCTTGCCCTATAAGTAAGCAAAAAAGGAGGGATATAATAGAAGGGGCAGAGGGACTGATAAAATGGAGGACATATTGGGGAAGGTGGTGGTCAGAAGTAAACCATTTGTGAGATAGGAAAAGGTAGGGGTAAGAGACAGAGTAGGATAAACAAGGGGAAAATAGCATAGAAGGAAATACACAGTTATCATACCTATGAATGTGAATGGGATAAACCCACTCATAAAACAGAAGTGGATAACAGAATGGATTAAAAAACAGAATTCTACAATATGTTGCTTACAAGAAACACATTTGAAGCAGAGAGATACACAAAGGGTAAATGTAAGAGGCTGGAGCAGAATTTATTATATTTCAGCTGAAGCAAAGAAAGCAAGGGTAGTAATTCAGATCTCAGACAAAGGAAAAGCAAAAATAGATCTAATTTAAAGAGAAAAGAAAGAAAATTACATCCTGCTAAAAGGTACTATAGACAATGAAGTCATATCAATACTAAACCTATATGAACTAAATGGTATAGCAACTAAATTTTTGAAGATGTTGAATGAGTTACAGGAAGAAATAGATAATATACAAGTAGGGAACCTCAATCTTCCCCTCTTAGAACTAGATAAATATAACCAAAAAATAAATGTGAGAAAACATTAAGAAGGGAAAAGTTAGATATAATAAATCTCTGGAGATTGTACTATAAGAAATGAATGGGAATAGAAAGGAATATACCTTTTTCTCAGCAGTACATGACACTTACAAAACAATTGACCATGTATCAGGATTTAAAAGCCTCACAACCAAACACAGAAAAGCAGAAATAATAAATGCATCCTTTCCAGATCATAATAAAATAAAAAGTACATTCAACAATGGACAATGGTAAAAGAGATTAAATTTAATTGGAAATTAGATAATCTAAGCCTAAAAAGTAAATGAGTCAAAAATCAAATCATAGAAATAATTGATATAATTTCCAATTGACAACAAAGAGACAACATACCAAAAGTAATGAGATGCAGCCAAAACAGTAATTAGGGGAAGATTATATCTCTAATTACTTACATTAATAAAATAGAGAAAAAACAGATCAATGAATTGAACAACCAGCCTAAAAAACTAGAAAAAGAACAAATTAAAAATCACCAACTAAACACCAAATTAGAAATCCTGAAAGTCAAAGGAGAGATTACTTAAATTGAAAGTAAGAAAACCATTGAACCAATAAATAAAACTAGAAGCTGATTTAGCTTTTAAAAAAAAACAAAATAAACCACTGGTTAATTTGATTTTTAAAAGAGAGAAGAAATTGGTGCTTCTCAATGGCATGTTTTGAGAAGAAAAGGGGAAGAATACATTGAGGAATACAGATGATGTAAAAACAAAGAGATAGTCACAAATGCAATTTAAAAATTAATCCACCACAAGAATATAAGTCACTCCCCAACTGATAAATGGTCAAAGGATATGAACAGGCATTTTCAGAGGAAGAAATTAAAGCTATCTATAGTCATATGAAAAAATGCTCTAAATCACTATTGATTACACAGATGCAAATCAAAACAACATCACACCTATCAGATTGCCTAACGTGAAAACAGGAAGATGATAAATGTTGGAGAAGACGTGGGAGAGTTGGAACACTAAGTCATTGTTGGTGGAGCTGTGAGCTGATCCAACCATTTTGGAGAGCAATTTGGAATTATGCCCAAAAGGCTACAAAAATGTAATTACCCTTTGACCCAGCAATACCACTTCTAGGGCTATATCCCAAAGAGATCATAAAGGTGGGAAAAAGCCTCACATGTACAAAAATATTTATAGCTGCTCTTTTTGTGGTGGCCAAAAACTGGAAATCAGGGGAATGCCCATCAATTGGGGAATGGCTGAATAAATTATGGTATATGAATGTAATGGAATACTATTGTGTTATAAGAAATGAAAAATAGGCAAACTTCAGAAAAACCTAGAAAGACTTATTTGAATTGATGCTCAGTGAAATGAGCAGAATCAGGAGAATATTACACACAGTAACAGCCACAGTGTGTGAGGACTGTTTCTGATAGACTTCGCCCTTCACAGCAATGCAAGGACCTAAAACATTCCCAAAGGACTCGATGCAAAATGCCATCCATATCCAAAGAAAGAACTATGGAGTCAGAATGCAGAATGAAGCAGATTATTTTCTCTTTTGTTATATTTTATTTTTCTCATGATTTCTCCCATTTGTTTTAATTCCTCTATGCAATGACTATTGTGGAAATGTGTTTAATAGGATTATATGTATAGATGCCATTTAAAATTGAATTCTATCTTGGGGAAGGAGGCGGAGAAAATTTGGAACTTATAGAAGAGATTATTGAAAACTGAAAACAAACACATTAATAAATCTGGGGGAGAAAATAAGTAAAAAGAAAAAAATAATCCACTGAGGAACATTTTTAAAGCCAGCTGGAAACCTGATGACAAAATCCGACAACTGGCAGCCACAGCCTGCTCCTGTTGATTTTAATTTTTTGAAGCAATCAAATACAGTGCACCTGTCAATTTCTTCAAGATGTTTGTAGGTTTTTTTAAATACTATGGGTTCATCCATATGATGGAAAGCAATAGGTTTAAAAAAGAAAATGGCATTTGGCATTTTCAAGAATAGTTCTTAATGGGATTGTAGAAACATACTGAACTTGGAATTTCAAGGCAAAAATTCCAATCCCAGCTCTGCTGCTTACACATATGTCCATTTTTCTTGCTTCACACATCCACCACCCTAATTCAGGTCCTTGTCACTGAGACCTCAAGCAAGGTTTCAAACTCAGGTTGCCTGAGTCAAACTCCAGCATCCTTTCCAATACATTTTGTTTCCTCAAATCTTTTGTTCCCAAGACCTTCCTTTGGACTGACAGCCAAGAGATGAGGGAGGGGACAAATTGAAAGGACTCTTGACTTGAAGGGTAGGTAGTCAAGTAAACCTGGGCTTACAGTTTCCCTTCCTTATTAGAATACCATTTATTATAATTCTTTCTTTTGCATCTACTACTCGTCTTTATCAAAGCACTTTCTTCCAGCAACGGAGCAGATAAAACCTCAGTGTGCTGCCTTGAAGATGCCATTGTGTGCATTTATTCTTAGCCAGCTAATCCTGAGAGACTGAGGCACAACAGGGAGGTTGGCAGGCTTTTACTTTCTTCCACATTCAAAAGTCTGTCACTTATGATTTATTATCCCCGGCCTGAATTTTTTAAAAAAATACCTTACGTGACCTTCTTGGAGGCTCATTACATGCATGTAATGTGGATGCTGTCCCTTAGGTATGCCACCTAGCTTGTTTTGTTCTTAAGCTCCTCATTAGATCATAAAATCTATGGTGCTATACTATCCCCAGGAAAGGAGACATTTAGGTGGCAGACTTGTGGTGAGATGATACCTACAAAATGAGTGGGAAACCCCTCTTGTCAGTGTGTCAACCCTTCCTCTCCCCCCACTGGAAAGACCAGTTCTCTTTTAACATGACTCATTTGGTTAGTATGGAAGCAAACCCCTTCTCTTCCAGTTTCAGTCAACAGAAATACCTCCTAATAAAGCTGTTAAATTGAGTTTAATGAAATCAAAAATATGATATTGCTGGCATAGTGAAAAAGTCTCTGAATTTCAAATTTGAAGATCTGGATTCAAGTCTCAATCTCTCTGACTCTTAATGTCTTAACTATAAAGTGTGGGTCCAGGTTCACAAGGAGAGGTGTTGACTAAATGACCTGTACTTTCCCTTCTAGAAATACTGTTGATGAAAAAGAGTAATGTACAACATCTAATAGGTATACCCACAAATGTAATATAAGTTGGCTCATCCTTGGTGGTCATTTTAAGTCATTTTAATTGTGAGATGTTTATCTCATTATTTAAACATTCAACCCAATTGGATAGGACATCTAGCCTACTCTAAAATGATTTAGAGAGTATATCTTTATTTGTCTTGTATAACATGCAACCAGGAAAGCTGGTTAAAGTTTCCACTCTATATTTCAACAGTGAGAGTATGGAGGAAAAGCCTTTGGGAAGATAATCTGGTAGGCCAAAAAGAAAAAAAAATCATTCCTAGCAAACACATGTAACACAGAGAGAACATGTGATCACATGCATTTGAATTTCCTATCATCATGAAATAAACACCTTCAGATACTACATGAAATTCTTGGCCATATAAAAATATTGATTTGGTTGAAAAATTCCATTATGAGCATGAAGAAAAGAAGGTATAAATAACTTTCTGAGAGTTTACCTATTTAATACATAAAATATAATATATGCATATACATACTTACAAATGCATATGGATAAAAGGTAGATATTAGGACCTGTGATTTTATCAGTGTAAGAATGGTAATTATATCCAATGATTCAAACAGGCAACTCATTCTTAATTTATAATCTTGGATGGTTGCCTTGGAGCACAAAGAGGTTAAATGACTTGCCAGTATCTGTCAAGGGCAGGATCCAAATTCAGGTTTTTACGATTCCAAAGCTGGCCCTTCATCTCATATATTACTCGACCTCTCCAGGAAATGCATAGAACTTTTCAGAAAGAGGTCACATGAACATTGCAAATTTCTAGGATATAAAACAATTACCTAGAACACACTGTGTAATTTAAGACTTGTCTCAGAGCAGAATAGACACTTGAAATAACAAACTAAGTAGAAACCTAAAGTTATTTGCAAAAATCTTGAACTTTTGATTAAACGTTCAGGCTGAAAGCAATTTTCATCTTTAACCCAGATAGGATGGCAATGAAAGCCAGATGGGGGCTACCACTCATGTAGCCTAAGATAAAGAAAAGAAAGCAATACAATTATTCATTTCATAACCAAGACATTCCTGACACATAACAGGATGAAATGACTTGTTCTGGAATCTTGGGGCTGGCATGAATGGACACCAGGAACATTTGATCCAATCTATGTAAAAACAAGACTTCCCTTTACAATGTTTGAAATACCTGGCCACACCCTGGATAATCTCAAAGGATGGAGTCCTCAACAACTCACAAAGCAGTGCATTACACTTAGGGACAGTCCCGATTGCCTGAAGACTTTTCCTTAAGTGAAATACATACCTGCTCTCTCTGCCCAGGGGTGGGGAACCTGTGGTTTCAAGGCCACATATGGTCTTCTAGGTCCTTGGGTGTGGCCTTTTGAGTCCAAGTTTTACATAACAAATCCTAGGATTGGTTCTGTGAAGTTTGGATTCAGTCAAAGGGCCAACCTTGAGGACCTAGAGGGCGACATGTGGCCTCAAGGCCTCAGGTTCCCCACCCATTCTCTGCATTGCTTCTAGTTCTGAGGCAAAGCTGATCAAGTTGAATCCCTTTTCCGCTCTATTATTCTGCAAACACTTACCAAAAGCTACCATACCTTTCCCACACCTAATCTTTTCAAGGCCAAATGGTCCTATATTCTTCTAACGATGCTCATGTGAATGGTTCCTTCACCATCCTGGTGACCCTTCTCTGGGAACAGCATAGCTTAGTGATGTCCTTCTGGAAACACCATGCTCAGAGCCAAATACAATGGACTACATATGACTTGGTCAGATGTGGATGGCCATCCATATCATTCTGGGCATTGTGATTCTGTTATAATTATATTACATTCAGTCATTCAGACATGTCTAACATTTAATGACCCCATGAACCATGCTGATCATGGATTTTCTTGGCAATATATTGGAGTTGTTTGCCTTTTCCTTCTCCAGTATACTAAGGTAAAGGTGGTTAAATAACTTACTCAGAGTAACACAGCTAATGAATGTCTGAAGCCAGATTTGAAATTAGGTCTTCCTTCCTCAAGACCCAGAGTTCTAGCCACTGAACCACCTAGCTGCCCATCATAAAGTTGACCAAGGTCAAATAAGCTTTTTTTAACTACAGCTTCATACTTACCTTGCATTAAACTTGCTTTCCACTAACCTTCCACCATCCCCAGTATTTTTTCACCTAAATTAGTATCCAAAAATGCGTTGTCTAGCCTGTACTTGTTTGAAAACAAACTGACACAAATGTAGCTCTTTCATATTTACTCCCATTAAAGTTCATCTTAAGTGATCTGATTCATTATCCCAGCCTTTGGATAGCTTGATTCTACTGTCTGGTGTGTTGTCTCCCACCTTACTTCATTCCACTGACAAAACCACTGAGCAAAAAAATAAATCCAAGGACGAATCCTTGGGGTATTACACTAAATCTCCCTTTCTACATTGACAGCTAATATCCAATATCTTTCTGTCTTATCAATGAAGTTTTCACAAATTCCTAGTTTAAAACACTGTAAGAGATAGAAGAGGGCAATATTTATCTTGCCAGTGACAAGCAAGGCAATATTTTCAAAAGGTCATATGCTATAATGACAAGAGTCCTAGACCCAGAGTCAGGAAACGTAAAGTTTAATCTCTGCTTTTGGCACACATACTATCTATGGATGACTCTGGAGAAATAAATGGTTGAACTTCAGTTTCCTCATCTGTGAAATGGGCAAACATATCTGCACAAGACTGTTGGAAGAAAAGGGCATCAAAACCTTTGCAGAGGTACATAAATGTGAATTAATAATGTAATTTTTCTTAAATTACTGAATTCTCTGTGGGAACGAATAATCCAAGAAATTCAGTCATTTTCAAATCATAACATTATGTTTTCCCCATTTTTAAAATTTCAGAGTCAGTATATACTTATCCCCTCTATTTCATATTAATGTGAAAGAAAAAGAAGTCATAACTGAACAATTATATCACATTCCACATTTTATATACCCTTGATGAACCTGATTGCCTTAATGCCTAAAATTACTTCATTAGAATAAGGATTAAGTTAGCCACTTCTGAAAGCTATACTAGATTTTTAACACCAGCAAAGAATCATTTCATAAATGAATCTTTTGTGGGGGTAGGGGGAAGATGAGAAATCAGCTCGTAGTAGACTAGGGAAAATCCAGCTGAGTAAGAGATCAGTAGGCGAGATCTCACACAGTGATGGTTATATAAGGAGAGCCACAACTAGCTGAAACTGCACCTGGGAGAAATTTAGTTGAGTAAAAATGGAGGCATAATGATGCAGAAGATAATACCCCACAGACACAGATATGCCGGGAAGGGATGGCTCATCTCCCACAGTGGCCCTCATGCCCATGGGGTAGGGGTAAGAGGTAAAGAAAGGTGGGAGATGAGGGGAATGGAAAGGAAGAATTTGCACTGTGACTTCAAGACTGTTAAGTGTATTTGCAATAATCACCAAAGAGAAGTTTGCCTCCCAGACACTCACTCTCCATTAGTCATCATCATAAACAAAATGGAAACAAAATCTTTGCTTTTCGCAGAAGATGTTGAAAAAACATTGATGTTGGGAAAGATTGAAGGCAAAAGGAAAATGGGAAGGTGGAAGATAAAATAGATAGTTGAACATGAGTTCATACATACTTCGAGAGACAGTGAAGGATAGAATGGTCTGGCATTATGGTCCATGGGGTCATGAAGAAATGTATATGACAGCAACACGAAGGTTGTACTTAGAAAACCTTAAAGAGTCAACTAAAAATTAACTGAAACAATCAATCAACATAAAGTATTCGCACTTCTGTATACTACCAGCAACAGCTAGTTGGTTGTGTTTTTACTTCTGGAAGAGGACCAAAATGACATCACTATGTTAGTCAACCTATAATGCATCTGACTGTGGCTGATCAGACCAATATGAGCTCGGAATGTTCTACCACAGGTCAGGCACAAATAATCCATGTGAACATTTGGGATGGATATTCTCTCATTGTTTATTTTGAGTTACTTCAATTCTGCTTTGCTTTTGGAGTACAGTGCCCTCCCTGCTGAGGTCATGCCATGCTGGGTGGTATTGTGCCAGTGTCTCCAACATCACACAATCAATTCCAAAATTCTTGAGAGAAACCTCAAGAGTGACCTTTTATAGCTTCTTCTAATCACCATGTATTTTTCCTGTGTGACTTCTGTACAAAATAGTCTTTCAGGCAAGTGTATGTTTGCCATTCAAGCAAAATGGCCAGCCCTTCACAACAACTCTGAGAGGTGGGTACTGCTATTACTCACATTTAATGATGAGAAAATTGAAGCAAACCAAGGTTAAATGATTTAACCCCAAGGTCACACAACTTATAGAAAGAGTCTGAGGATAGATTTGAACTCAGGTCCCCCTGAATCCAAGCAAGGAACTCCACCCATTGTGCCGTCTAGCCACCCCAATACTACTAGCTGCTGTATAACCTTGAGTTAATCACCACCCACTTTAGGCTTTGGTTTCCTCATGTATGAAATAGATTAGATAATATTAGTGCTCCTTTACTGCTCTAATACCTCGCTAGGAAAACCTGTGTTTGTTTTTTGTTTTGTCACCTCTACATCACCTGACACCTGCCTTCCTGAATCATGTGACCAGCAAGTAGAAAACCCTGGGTCAAGAGAAGATATTCCACTTTTTGTTCTCTAGGGTTGACAACTGTACAATAGAACTATGAAACAAAATTTTTATTTTATTTGTTCTATTAAAATGTTTCTATTCTATTCTGTTTTTATTCTATCCTAGCTAATAGAATATTCTATTTTCTTCTATTAGTCTAGTCTACTTTTATTCCATTCTAAAAGAGGTTCTTTTTACCTCTAACATAGTAAACAGGTGAGGAACCATGAAAAGAGTTATTTGTGTTCAGTCACTTTTCAGTTACATCCAACTCTCCGTGACTCCATTTGGGGTTTTCTTGGCAAAGACACTGGAGTGGTTTGTCCATTTTCTTTTCCAGCTCATTTAACAGATAAGGAAACTGAGGCAAATGGGGTTACAAAGGGTAACACAGTAAATGTATGGGCTGAATTTGAACTCAGGTTTTCCTGACTCCAGTCTCTGTGTTCTATCCACTGTGCCACCAGCTGCCCCCTGAAAAGAACACTAGCAACAATCTTTGGGTTACTACACTGTGGCTCAAGCTTGCCTTTCCAAGTTGACTATATAGCATTCTTCTTTATCCACTCTACATTCCAGCCCAATCTGCCTTCTTGCTGCCCCTCACATTTGATGCTCCGTCCCCCATCGTCATACCTTTGCTAGAAAGAATTTCTTTTTCCCCTAAATCCTGTAGAATATTTAACTTCCTTCAAGGCTTAGCTCAAGGGCCACCTCCTCTATGAAGCTCATTCTAATATTCCCAGATTCTAGGGTTCTCCTCCTTGGAAAATACTTTGTATTTAGTTATCTGGATTCATCTTTTTCCACTCAGCAGAACAATATAAGCTTCCTGAGGGCAGGCAATATTATATTTTTGTCTTTGTAACCCAAGTGGTTAGCACAGGCCCTAGCACACAGTAGGTACTTAATAAGTGTTAGTTGGGCAAATGGCTTAATTCATGCTATCATACACATTAAATCTAAGCCATGATGTGTAAAAAAGATATTTATTATTAATTTCACTTTCAATCTTTAATGAATTGGTGGTAGGGGTGGAAGGGTTGACTTCATAATGGTCTCACAATTGGTCTGTGTCAGAACCAGTACCTGGATACAAGACAATCTTCCTGACTCTAAGGTCAGTTTCCAATCTACTGTGCCACCTTGGTTTCTCAGTGAAAAACTTTGATGAAATACTCCTCATTTGATAGAGACTGTGCTTGCCACTTTCAATATATTTTGAACATCTTTATATTATTTTACATTGTAATGACTGAATTCTTAAAAAAGAAAAAAATTAATACTCCCCTTCAGGTCTTTGTGCTATAAGACATCAAAGGGATCCTGGGGAATGGGTAGAGCTGATAATCTGAGCTGAGAAAAATTTAAGCAATTGTTCATTCAAGTCCTGTCAGTCATCTGACTTCTGCAAATGAGCTAAGAGCTGCAGGCATCCTTCACATTGGGAAGAATTCAGTGGGTGGTCCAAAAGAGACTAAGGGTATTGAAACAGATAGAAACAAGCAATCTGCTTCTATCTTGTGCAGGCAGCAGTTGTGATGAAAGCGATCTGCAGAAAAAGATGGTTCACACAACCGAGCTTAGATCACAACAAAGATGGAATATAGATGGGAGCTTAGGGTTGTAATAACTTGTGTTGCTATAGCCCTTCAAGTTTTACAAATTGATTCAACACCTCTTTGAGGGAAGCAATATTTGTTTCATTATCCCCATTTTGCATGTTAGGAAACTGAGGCACCAAAAAGTTATATGTTTTGACAAGACATAGTTTGCAAATGGCAGAGTTAAGGAATCTTCAGACAGATCCAGGGTGCTTTCCATTATATCAGGCTTTAAGAAATCTGCCTTTAATAAAGGGTATAGCTCACCTATATTAGTCAACGGTGTCATGAATATGCATCAGATGAAATGAATAATTCAAGTACAAATAAACTAGGGATCAGAAAAAGAGTTATAGGAGCAAGAGTCACAGGAGGGGGAAAAGAGGTAACTCTAAACAGTATATGATGGCTTAAAACTGTGGAGAGGAATCTTTGAAATCAGAGAGAAAACTCCCACCCTTTGTGGTAGGGTCAAGGACCAGAGCAAGACTGTGAAGGTCTACCATTACTGTAGGGCAGGGATAATGTAAGTCTGATCAAGGTGTACACACTCAGAGATAAGACTAGGTAAAAGGTTCTGGGAAGAATTGCGATGAACTGTTAAATTATCTAAATTCCATACTGCAGACCATATTACCCTCCACAACCCCAGCACAGTTATTCTCTGTGGCTCCTGGCCAGGGACCACCAGCCAGGGAGTAGGAGGGAGGGTGAAGCAGTAAAATGTAGAGAATCTTATCAATGTGGTTGTTTTTTAAGAATTTTATACCATTTAAGGACTAAAGGATCTTTGATAGTATAGACATTTTTGTAACAGTTAAAAAATGTTTCCATATTTGCCCCTTGTATATAATTCAATGTTTGCCAAGCAATCTCCTTGGTTGCTGTTGTCACATCTTGAGTGGCCCAACCCATCATCAATAAATGCCCTGTGTAAATAAGGTTGGTTCCAGCTTTGAGGAGACATGTAGCATTCACAAGGACAAACATGCAAGCATCCACATGGATTTAATAAATTGACATTTATTGTTGTATGAGTAATTTATTTTCTGAGATTGGTTACCATGAGTAAATCCTCCAGTGTTCTTTAATATGAGTTCCTAAGTCTCTTAAACTAAAGCCCAAACCCCAGACCATGATGATTCTCTCATGAAATACAAACCCCCTGAGATCAACCTGAAACTGATCAATAATGAGCTTTACTTAAGGGCCTCCTATGAGCCACACAGTGTGGTAAGGCCCAGGGATACAGACCTAAAATAGTCACTCTCCTCAAAAAGTGGATTCTAAAAAAAAGGAGAAGATAGGTAAATATATATAAGCAGAACATGAAAAGAATGAATATAAGAGAGAGGGCCTTAGAAACTGAGGGGATTCGGGAAAAGTTTTATAGAAGTGGATTTGGAGAGAAAACAGATTATTTTCAGAGGCAGAAGTGAGGGGGAGAAGGACATTTTAGGCTTGGGTGAGAGGGTAGGACATCATGAACCACACAGCCAGTTGCATTCATTTCTTCGTTTGTGTGAAGGATAACTCAAGCCAGGGGTTGATTAGAAAGGGCAATGAGAAAATGAGAATGGATTTGGTTAAAGTTCGATGTCACAAGTAAAAAACATCACAAAATGATGTTTTGGATATAGAGAGATAGAGGAAATTATAATGAATAAAGGGCAGCCTTGGGGTCAAAAAAGAGTATGGTTCAAGTTCTACCTTTAACATGAACTAGCTCTGTGGCTAGCCTGGGCAAACTGCTCAGTCTTTCAGACTTCTAGAAAAACTATCTAAGACAGTGGTTCCAGTCTGGGGCTCATGAACTTTTTAAAAAGAAATTATTTTGATGACTGTATTTCAGCATAATTGATTTTCTTTGTAATCCTATACATTTTATCTTATTTTTAAACATTATTTTGAGAAGGCACCCATGGTCTTTACTAGACTGCCAAAAGGGGTCTGTGACACTAAAAGAAAGGTCAGAACCCTACCTCCAATACAAAATAGAAGAATTGCTGATCTTCATAGGTGAAGGAAGTTTCCATCCTGGGAATTCCTTATCATGAAATCATAGGTTTGGACCTACACACATACATACATACATACACACACACACACACACACACACACACACACACACACACACTGTATCTGTAACTGGGTTTTGAAGCCTACCCAGACCACTTAAGACCATATAAGACGCTAGGAACCTGCTTCTGAGGGAGAAGATTGTTTGCCTTTTCAGCCTACCAAGTAGCCTCTTTCCATTGGCTCCATATTGAGAACTACCTATCCCTTTAAATTTATCTAAGGCATACTTGCTCTGTCTTTCCTGAAGCATCTAGGGGGAATAAAACACCACTCAGAGTAAGAACACCATGTTATAAGCTGAGGCACAGGTGAGGAATCTGCAACCTCAAGGCCACATGTGGCCTTCTAGGCCCTCAAGTGCAGTCTTCTGACTGAATCCAAGCTTCACAGAACAAATCCCCTTAATTAAAGGATTTGTTCTGTAAAATTTGGACTGAGTCAAATGGATGCACCCAAGCACCTAGAGGGTCACATGTGACCTCTCATCAGCAGGTTCCCCACCCCTGCCCTGAGGTGATGGGGAAATAGTCTTGCTGTGCCTCTAAAGTAAATACTCCTTTGTAAAAAAAAAAAAGAATAGAAAGAAGCAATGCAGCTGCTCCCAACAGATCTGTAAAATGCCCCAGGCTGAACCCTGAGAAGACAGGGTCAGGGCAGGAGCACACAGAGTACTCCAGAGCTCAAGGAAATATTACATTCCAGCATAACAGGAGCTTCCAAACCCACACTGTGACACACTGATATTGTGATATGGCAACAGGGACAGGTGCCACCCACTACCTAATCCTGGCTTGCAGATACAGGACAAAGGGAGAAGGGAACCTGAGTCCAGAGCAGTGGTGGGGTTGCCTTTCCCAGCCAGCTAACGAAGCCCTGGGCCAGTGTACCAAGACAAGAGCAAATTCAGAAGCCTGCAGCATCAACAACTCAGTGTGATTTAGACCCCAAACTCAGACCAAAGTCTCCATTCCAGAATCTATCCCAAGGCAAGAAACTCAGGTTGAAGGGGAGCCTAAAATTCTGCCACTTTAAACCAATTCTCTTTGCTCCACTATGATTTGTTCTTCTAGATTTACAAACCATAAGATTAGGTATTTTGAGATGGATGAGACCTTAGAGGCCTTTTCATCCAACCCCCTCAATTCTACAGATGGGGAACCTGAGACACAAAGAAGCTGATTAGCTTTTCTACAGTAACACAGCTAGCACGTGTCCGAATTGGGATGTGAACCCAAATCCTAACCCAAGTCTTGCACACTATCCACTTTACCACAACGGTAATGACTGCTCCTCAGTCCTGCGTCTTCTTCTCATAACTGTCAAGTGCAGGACCATATAGCCTGTGCTATTTTTCAAACAGCTTTTCTAATCAGTTTTCCCTCAGTATAATTAGTTTCCCATATGTCTGTCATCTCAGTATGGGAACTCCCTCCAGGTAGGTGCTAAATCAATGCATGTCAATTGATCACAACTCATCCATCCTGGGTGACATTTGTTCATGCATTCCTATAAGCTTGCCACAGTGGATCCTCCCAATATATTAGGAACAGTCTTCAGTTTTTCTTTACATTATAAGGATTTCAGTGAAGCACAATGGACATTCTCTGGTTGTCTCTAGCTCTCACTATGAAACTGGCCTACCTTCATTTTTAGATATGCACACCACCAAGGAAGTCTTTTAGAGCACATCGCCTTCCCAATTCCTTGTCTATAATGTATCATAGGCTACTTATACCTAAATTGGTGTCCAGTTCAGTATAATAAAGGAAAAGAAATATGTTCTGTCAATTATGAAATGAGAGTGAGATGGAAAGATAGAACCAGTCACAGAAAGATGCCTAGAAGTCAACATCCAGTTTTTATAGCCTATGGGGTACTTTCCTTGGTGATTGACTTTGGGTTTTATGCCACAGCACATTCTAAAACTCAGGCAAAGAAGAGTGTAAGAAAAATAACATTCTGTTCTCCTTGAAGTCCTCATTTTGTCTAGTCTATTCAATTATATGTGATCTTTTCCATCTATCTATAAGTTGGTCAAGACAGGTCACTCTCTTTTTCTTCTGCTTCTGGATTATAGCCCATCATTGTAAATTAAAGGAGAAAAAAATATCAATAAATTCTCCTTTACCTTGAACTCCAAGCAACTCCAAAGCTTTGTCTTTGTTTCTAAGGCTGCTGTCTTTCACAATTATTTATTCCCACAGAGATACTAATCCAACAACACTTTTCTTCTAATCATCAATGAGATAATTTTTTTTAATGAGCAGAGCAAGGGGCAGGGGCAGATTTAATCTGTTCTCTGACTTACTGTTATCTTGTTTCCCAGATTTTACTTCCACTGATTTCAAGTGAAACAGTAAAAAGCAATCCATCCATTTATTCCACAAATACCTATCTACAAAGTACTTATCAGTAATATGCTTTGAACTCTGTAGGACAGACAGATGTAGAATGCATGTAATCTCCTATATTCACAACTTTAATGAGTTCAAAATCTGATCAGGGGTATCATATTACATCAAGCTTCACATTTGTATAATGTTCTTAAGTTTATAAAGTGTTTTTTTTTATCAATAGCTACTCTAAGAGGCTGAAGATAAAATTACTATACCCATTGCGGTTCAGAAAGGTAATGTGATTTTTCCAAGATCAAATGCCTAATGAGTGTCAGAGCCAGAATACAAATCTACATCATATGACTATGATTGGGATAAATAACATCCAAATAGAGCATTACACAAAGAAAGATAAAGAAAAGAATCTAACAGGGAAGCGAAGGTGAGGGTGTGTATTTGGGATTCACTCTACCCACCTTCTATATTCAGCAAAATCAGGCCAAATTTTGAACCTTTTTGGCTTCTTCCAGGACAACCCTTTCCCAAGCATTCAATTTACTAATATCGTTCCATGAATTCCATGGTGGTTCCCTATGGTTGGAGAGTCAGTATAAATAGGTAGACAAGCAGAGGAGGATGGGGAGTGGGGGACAGGAAAGGAAGAAAGAAGAAGAGAGGAGAGAAAAGAAAGAGGAGGAGAAGAGGAAAAAGAGAACAGTGATGAGGAGAAAAGGGAGAAGGAAGAGGAGGAGGAGGAGAAGAAGAGGATAGAGCATTTATTGAACACCTATTATGTGCCAAGCACTGTTTTAAGTACAGTATGGTAAAAGGACAACTGAACCTAGGGTCAGAAGACTTGGATGTCCTGATTCTTCCAATGACTAGTTGTGTGCAATAGGTAGATAGACATGTATTTATATAGGCATATATATGTTCAATATACATAAGTATTTTTAGCTATATATAAGTATTTATATGTATAAATAAATTTTATTAATGTCATTAGTTTTTATATCACAGTCATTTCTGGAAATATCCTCTCTTTCCTTCAACTCACCATATTGATCCCTGTTTGAAAAGAGAAAAAAAAAAGGTAGGCAAAAATAGTATCAAATCTGGTAATATATGTAATGTTCTGTCCTGGTACTTCCCTAGTTAGCGCTTAATACAGTACATGGCACATAGTAGGTGCTTAATAAATGCTTGTTGATTTGATTCTGCCAAGAAGGAGATATGTCTCCTTATCTAGTTTCAGAGATTACTGATGTTTAAAAAATTTTCTGTTTTCATATGATTTTCATGTATGTTGTAATCATGTTTATTGCGGACTTAGTTTATTTCATTCTGTATCAGCTTGTGAAAAGCTTCCAATGCTTCTCTGAATGCTTCATAGCCATCATTTCAACATTCCTTTATATTCACATGCCACTTTTTTTCCAGTCATTCCCCAACAATGGACACTGATTTTTGCTTCTAGTTCTTCCCACAAAAGAAAGTAGTGCCAAAAATATTTCGGCACAATTTAGACCTTTTTTTGCCTTGACCTCAGAAACATAGTAATGAGTTGTAGGATGCCTCTATCAAAGGATATTCACAGCTTAATCATTCCTGTTAAATAATTACAAAGTGGTTACAACAATTTAATTGCACTAGCTACACGATCTTAGGCAGTCTCACGGTCTCAGTTTCCTCATCTGTAAAAACAAGTGAAAACAATACTGAACCTGCTTCCTTCATAGACCTACAGTGCATTTGAGATGAGATCTTGTATGTGCATGTACATATAAATTGTAATATCCATTCCAAATGTACTGTATCATAATTGTTCTGCCTGACTGATTCTTCTCTATCAGAAAAAAACTTACTGACCTTCTTTTCCATTTCCTTGTAGCTCAAATTATTACGTGTGACCTAAGACAAGACACTAAGCTCTCTAAAGTTCAGGTTCCTTGTCTATAAAATAAGGAGTTTGGATCTGATGATTTTTAGCGTCCCCTTCAATCTCTAAATATGGGTATTGGAATCCTATGCTCCTCTCCTGATAATTTTCCCACTAGTCTGAAAAATTTCCTTACGTGAAGGTATGGATGGGGTTATTTGGGACGAAAGATCCAACGAAGAGCAATGAACTGAAGTTCTAAGATGGCTGATGTAGACTTGAAGAAAAGGAAAATTTTCTAGAATCAAAATTGTTCAAAATCAGCTGCCTCTGGAAATAGTGGGTTCTCTTTCTATGAAGATTCTCATGAGGAAATTCTTGATTAGCACAAGGTTGTACTAGTAGATCCCTATGGTCCTTTCCATCTATGAGGGCCCATAATTCTGTGACACTTGTCTTTGGAACTTGACCCTCCTGGGTAAAACATCTTAACCTGAAGTACTAATACTCAATGGGAATTTTAGTGCACGTGGCAGGGTGATGGGGGGGTGGTGCGTTGAGGGATGGACTGATCTCTTGGTGTTTCTTGAAGCACGCCCCACAAGACACAGCCTACAGACAGTTTCCAAATTGCCTGTCATGTACAAAATGCCTCTGACCACATCACTTTCCTGATCAAGAAGACTTCCTATTGCCTCCAAGATAAGGTGAAAACTCCATTGATTGGCAGTGAAAGCCGTTTAAAATATGAGCAGAACTTTCATTTCCAGATTGATTAAATAGTATTCCTCTGCATGCACTCTTCATTCCAGCCAACCTCACCTTCTTGAGGTTCTCTCTGTAGACAACACTTGACCTCCTGCCCGAGTATGTGCATAGGCCTAATCTCACACTTCAAAAGCACTCCTTTCTCCCTTCTGTTCCATAGAATCCCCTTCTTTTAATACTGCTTCTTTCAGGATTCCTGATATCTCCCACTTAATAGGATTTTGCTTATCCAAAATTACTTTGTATTTACTCGGTACATATTTTATTTAGACAACTAACAAAGCAAGCTGATAGAGAGCCAGGTGGCAATCAAAAGCTGTTTTCGAGTCCTGCCTTTAATATATACGGACTAGTGACTCTGGGCTAGTCACTCATCACCCCTACAAACTGAGTAAATATATTGCAGAATAGTTTTAGTTCTACGTTGGTAGAGAGTCTGCCTTCATCATGAGTTCTCTATACCAAAGAAATCATATGTCTGGGACAAAATGTGTGCCTTTGCATCCTCAGAGACTGGAACAACCCATAGTAGGTGCTGAGTAAATGCCTGGTGGAACTAATTAAATTAGTCCTTCAACCTCAGCCCAGGGCCAACACTGGTGCCAGCTGTGCCCTCTCTCTTCCCCACACACACCCCCAAAGAGAAAGCTGAAATGGTTTCCTTCCCACTAAAACAAGCCAGCTCTGTGAATTACATGACAAACTGGAATTGGAGTTTTCTGGGGCTTTTATTTCACAATCTTAGGAAACTGGCAGCAAGATGAAGCTAGGGAATATACTTGTGGATCTTTGGTTTCCTTCCTTTGCCGCTATTTACTCTCCCTTTGTAGTTTGCATGCTTTGTTGTTACAAAGAAAATCAATACACAAGCTTTCAAGGAAACAGCACCCACGGAGAATGAGTTCCACTTTGCCTTATGCTTCTTTATTTCTTTTTTTTTTAAGTAAGTTATTCCCATGTCACAGTCAGGGTTCACTTTCAAGTCAATGGGAGCTCTGTGTACTCAAGAGGACTCTCCGCTTGAAGGACAGGCCTCCCAAGTCATCAGAAGGATTGCCAGGGTATCTTTTGGCAACTATGACAACTTCTGCAGGTTGAAGCATTCAAAAAGCCCCACAGTAGAAAAATGAAGACAGAAGACAAGGAAGTAATCACGGACCTCCTATCTCAGAATCTTAAAAATACCTAGTCAAAATGCAAAGGAAACAGGCAGTGGGCCTAAGGCACATTGAATGAAATCTTGGTTAGTCTGAACAGAAATTTCGAGTCCTCACTTCCCCAAGGGCTCGTCAAGGAAAATTGAAATCAGACTCCCTTGGGTTGGCCAAGTGTGTGGAATACTGCTTCATGAATGGCTTTCTTGTTTTTGCCTTTTTCTATAAACTGGTTTTTTCCTTCAACTTTATTATTTCTGGGTCATGTAACCTCCTATATTCACAACTTTAGAGGTAAGTGTGATTCTTCCTTTTCCTCTTCTCTCATATTAAGTCTTATTGATTCCATCTGGGAAAAATCTCTTGTATTTTATCCCCTTCTTTAGATTTCCACTGCCAGCATCATTGTCATCATCATCATCATCTTTGTTGTTGTAATTTGTTGTTATTAATTATATTCTTATTGCCCCAAACCTTGGACTGGTATAATTGGCTCCATAAAGGTCTTCCCACTATATCCTCTCACTTTTCCAATCCATCCCTGTACTGCTCATGTTAGAATCTTTATTACACAAAATTTTGGTCATGCAGGTCATTCTTCTGCTAAAAAAATCTTAGGGGATCCCCTATTATCTACCAAGTAATAGTCAAACTCTTTTCCTTCATCTTCCCTTATCTGATCACAATTTGTTGTCCTTCCACCTCTCCCTTCCCCAAAAACTTGTCCTTCATTCTCACTGTGACCTCCAATTCCTTATATCCTTAATTCTTCCCCAAGCCATCAACCCTGAAATGGCAATCCTCACTTTCCTTCCCCATCTTGACCCCTCCTTTTGTGAATTAGTTCAACTTTTCTCTTGCATCCCTTGTCCCTTTATCATATCATCAATTACTCCCTAAAAAGCCTTATCCTAGAAGTACACTCACCATCTATTGCCTTTACTCCTATTCTATTACATACCACTGAAGCAAAGATGAAGAACTTCACAAAACAGTGCTGATTGGATCTACTACATGACAAGCTTATGGTATAAAATCTCAACGAGGCCCTTGCTGCAGCAAGACAATCCTTTTAGAACTCCTTCACTGATTCACTATCCCACTCATCACAGCAGCTTTTATAAATCTTTTCATTCCTCCTCAAACCTCTCCTTCACACCCTCAGTTGAGAAGCTTGCCTCATATTCATTGAAAAATTGAGACTATCTGTGGACAGCTCCCTCTTCTTCCCTCTCCACTCACATCTCCCAGATGCCTTCTGCCACTATCGCTACCTTTCCCCATCTCACATGGTGAGGTGAACCTTCTCCCTCCCAAAACAAATCACTCTGCCAATCTGCTCCAGCATATTGTCTGTTTCACTCCCCTCACTCTCTACCTCCAATCTCTCCTTCTCTGCTGACTGCTTCCCTATTACCTACAAAGATTCTCGTTTCCTCCATTCTCAAAAACCCTCACTTGATCCCTTTATCCCCACTAGCTCATTCCATATCCCTCTTCCTTTTTTGTGTCTAAACTCCTTGAAAAGACTATCTACAACATGCATTTCCACTTCTTTTCCTGTCCCTTCTTACTAACTTCAAGCCCTTTCATAATCTATTATCTCCATACCTTCACTGTTTGATCTCATTCTATCATGCCACTCCAGCTAAACTGGATAGCTCTCGCTATTCCTATTACCTAAAATATCCTGCTCCCCTTAGCTTCATCTACTAATTCCTGCTCACACCCAATTCAAATTTAACCTTCTCCATCTTACTTTCCTATTTATTTCCTAAATATTATGTCATTTGATGCTTACTACAAGGATCTTATGCAAGGTAGACATTTCAAGGATTATTAAATCCCTTTTTTACAAATGAAAAAAACTGTCTCTGAGACATGAAGTGATTAAGCCAGGATTCAAACTCACCTCTCCAGGCTTGCAAAACACATTAAATACAGTATTTCCTTTGATGTTCATGACCATTTTGCAGATAAGTACCACACATTACAGTTGAGAAACAGAGATTCAGATGTTTTAAATATGTCTATATTTTAGACTACATTTCCTCACTTCTTACCCTGTTTCTCAACTCTCCCTGGAATATCACACCCTTTTTGGTCTATAGAATTCTACCTATCAATTTTATTGCCCATATATATATTTTTCACACAATAAGATCCCAATATTTTTTTCTCTAATAAATGATAGTCACTGCTCACCTACAAAGACACATGGATTTAGAAGTGGCTTTGATATATTCATTATCTCCTCCATGGTAGATTATCTACCCTCTTTAACCCCATCACTAGTTAGATAAGACTCAATAGTTTCACTATCCTGAAAAGTTGGCAGGAGGGGGCAGGCCAGGACACATGTGTTCCTGGGAGCACTTAAAGCATATAGACTGAACTATAACTGGGAATTTTTGCTCCTGGGTTAAATTGGAAAGGAGGGCAAGGCAGAAAACAGCCATACCACAGGTGTAGTTGCTCCAAAAAAGAAAGAAGCTTGTCCTGCAAAAAAAAAACATGGTCTGTGACCCTACTAGAGTTGAAGAAGGTAGGTGCCAACACAAAGGGGCCTCTCAGTGAGGTCATATTAGTGTCTCTACTCCAACAGGGAAGAGGAATCTCTCACTAGAAGCCAGATCCCAATTACCCTGCCCTAGTAGTGGTTCTAGATAGGCAAATGTACACTCCCAGAGGAGCAAAAAGCAGACATATACAATTAGTGTAGTGTCTACCATTAGTCCAAAGGGCACTAGATGCTCAATGAAAACTTCATAATGATGAAAATGAAAGACATTAGTAGAAAGACCTGGAGTCCCTTTTCCTACAAGTCACCCATGAGCTACTCCATATTCTAAGCATGTGGGAAAGAAAGCTCTCCAAACCAAAGCTCGTGGAGCCCAATCAATATGTTTATTTTTACTAGTAAACTGGTGGGCACACAATTCACAGTAATGAAATATAAGCTCTTCAAGGGCAGGTAGGTGGCACAATGGATAGAGTGCTAGGCCTGAAGTCAGAAAGATTCATCTTCCTAAGTTCAAATCTGGCTTCAGACACTTACCAGCTGTGTGACCCTGGGCAAGTCACTTAAGCCTTTTTGCTTCAGTTTCTCATCTGTAAAATGAACTGGAGAAGGATACAGCAAACCACTCCAGCATCTCTGCCAAGAAAACCTCAAAGAGTCCGACATGACTGAAAACAGGTGAATAACAAAAAAGTTCTTTGCATCCCTAACACCTACATGGAAGCCAGTAAGTAAATGTATGCTGATTAATTAACGCAATAAAAATATTACTAGATAACAGAACTTTGAGCTCCCTATTTCACTTTTGTACATACATACATTTGTACACAATTTGTACATAAATACAATTTGTACACATATACATAAACATTCAGTGCTAAGTATTGACATACATAAGAATCATGCATGGGCCAATCACATGTGGGGAATATGGGTGGCCAGAACACCTGTGTCAATGTACAACTGATGTCTCATAGCTCCCTGTGAGGTATTGCACACCAGATGTTCCATCTTGGTCTGGAACTCTCTAGATATCTTCAGGGGTCACCTGTTACTCTGACAAAATCCACTTGAGATACTGTGGTTAATAAGCCTTTCTCCTACAGGGAAGGCTAAGTTCTGTTAACTAATTCCTTCAGTCACCTTCCTTATTGACTGGAGAGTGTTGTGAATAATGAACCTCTCTCCTACAAGGAGGGCTACAGTTCTTTCAGCCTGAACTTTAAGCCTCCTACTCTGCTCAGGCTATAGCCCTCAACTGAAATGACATCTTCACTCTGTACTCTATTTTCCTCCTATAGGAGGTGCTATGATTAGCGAGTGTCTCTGCTTAGAGGAAGGGCTATAGCTTTATTCCCTCAGTCCTCCCAGTTAAAGGTTATAAGGCTCTGTTCAGCTCTTGAGTCAGCTTTCTCAGCCAATAGCTAAAAAGGAATGAGAAGCCATGCTAAGATATGA
The DNA here is from genome assembly GCA_028658325.1 of Potorous gilbertii. Classification (NCBI taxonomy): domain Eukaryota; kingdom Metazoa; phylum Chordata; class Mammalia; order Diprotodontia; family Potoroidae; genus Potorous; species Potorous gilbertii. Next base: position 164,871,525 of record CM053772.1, on the reverse strand, counting down.
ATGGTTCTTTCACTCTGATTGCTTCTCTTAACCACATTCTCATCTACTAACTCCCCTAGTTCTTCAGTCCAAATATCATCAAATTTAGGGACTAATGAAAAGAAGAATGAAGTTCAGTCTTACCTTACATACGTACTATTGTATATTGAACAAGTCACTCAGCTTCTCTAAGACTGTTTCTTCATTTATTAAATAGGTATAATGTACATATATATATGCATGTATTACATAATAGAAATATTATTATAAATTATATGTAAATATTCCCTTCTGGATCACTGCCTTATCAGGATAGTACAGGGGTTTGTGTAGCACAATGAAAGTATAAGTTGTGCTGTTCAGGGTTATTCAAGACAGGTCATGGTGGAGGATTCTGACAAAAGATCATCCACTTGAAAAGGAAATGGCAAAATATTCCAGTATCTGTGCCAAGAAAACCCCAAGGGCAGTGGCATGTTATGGTACATGGGAGCACAAATAGTCAAACATGACCAAACGACTGAACAACAAAAAATATACAAATATATACAGACATATTATGAGAGGTAAATAATAATGTTATATATAAATACATGTATTTCTTCATTGGCAAAATAGGTACCTATTATGCAGATCAAAGGAGATAATGCATGTAAAATGCTTTGCAAATCTTAAAGCCACTATATAAATGCAGTTATTAACATCACCAATATTATTGTGGTCAGAAATGCATTAAATTTATTAAACTAATCATATTTTACTAGCTAGGAATATGTCCCAATTCTACTTCCTCAAATAGAAGAAGAACTTCGTGATACTATTGAGGAGAAACTACTTTTAACCTTTACACATCATATTACTTGATTTTATGCAAACAGAGATGGGGGCCTGTGCTGGCTAGAAAAAGCTGAAAAGGTTGATGATTTTTGTCTCACTTTCCCCAGCCGTACATTACTGCCTGGTCTCTCTGCGCTTGGGTTCCTCAACTTAGTAATGTGGAGAAAGTTAGAGAAATAAGAAAACAATTGGTGAGAAAACAAGGATCTTCATAAACATGTTTGATGCCAATTAAATTTTTCATTCCAGCAAAATTCTTTTATATACTGGTCCTTGTACATCCATGCTCTTCCAGTTCCCACTGTTGAGTTTTTGCCCAGGCTGCTCCCCATGTCTGATATGCTCTTTATCTTCCCCTCTGCCTCCTGGAATCTCTAACAACACCCAATGGCTATAGAGGAGAAAATGAGGTTGGTGACCTTCCATGGTTCACTCGCACTCAAATCAAAGTCAACTGCAAGTCATGTCATCATCTTGATATCCTGGTCCTCTTCAAGAACGAAGGACAAACACAGCCTGTGAATCATCCAGGCTGCTTGAATGGAAACCCGGCCAGTTAGGTAATTCAGTTTGTCCTCTCCTTCTCCTCTTTGAAGGAGGATGAATTTTGATGGTCAAAAGCTGCTCAGTTAACTTGGTGTGTACTGACTAGATATTTCTTCCTTCTTTCTCCCTTCCTCTATTCCCTCCTTCTTTCTTTCTCTTTTCTCAAAGACCAAACCTTAAACCCATTTCACTCTGGAACTCATTGATCGGACCACAATAGGCTCCTACCCAAGCTCCACTTAATGCCTATATGCCTATAACCCTCCTGACTCAAAGTAAATGTAAATAATAACTCTTCCTCTTTTGACCAGCAACCTGGTTTGATTGCCCAGTCTGACTTTTTTTTAATTAAAGGGGCCATTCATTCCTTGACTCACTTCTTAAAGAGGTGTATTCATTGAATGAGTGTTGCCTCACTCAAAGTAAGAACTTGAAAAGACCCTAGCTTAAAAGGGCCAGGGTCTCCCATCGCATTCTGGGCCATCTCCAGTCATCCTGATGAATATCTGGCCATCTGGACATCTCCAGATGGCTCTGGAGGGCAAAGTGAGGTTAGTGACCTTGCACAGCCCTCCCTCCCTCAAATCAAAGTCAACTGCAAGTCATGTCATCATCTTTCTGATGTCATGGTCCTTTTCAAAAATGAAGAACAAACGCAACAACAATTACAACACCCAAACCATGAGAAAAGATCTGCCTTCTAGCACCAACACTGTAATTAACTCCTAAGTGCATGACCTCAGTCAATGCCCTTAAATTTTCTGGGTCTCATTTTCCTTAACTATAAAATACTTTGGAAAGGATGATCTCTGAGGTACTTTACCATTCTATGATTCTCTATAAGATTCAAGTTACCATAATGGCCCCTAGGGATCTGCTAATATCTATTCCCAGTTACTGAAATTGCTTCTAACTAGGCACTGAGGGGGGTGGGATAGGGAGAGAAGTGGGTTGAAGATGTATGATCTGACACTCTCTCTATTGACTATCTTCTGTTAAAGTGCAATTACCAAAAAAAGTAGGTGTGTGGAAAGACAATATTGGAAAGAGATGGAATTAAACCAAAAGTTGTAAAATGTGAACAGAGAATATAAACCTACCATATGGTAAAGCATTACACTCAAGTAAGGCAATCAAATAATGTGATGAATCAATGAATGACTACAAAATAGTGAATGAATGGAAAACTCTCATATTATTCTTCTTTCCTTAACTCACAGAATGTCAGAGCTGCTAAAGGGACTTTAGTTCAACCTCTGTCATTTTACAGAGAAAAATGAGACTTAAAAAAATGAACTGACTTGATCAAGGTCACATAGAAGCAGATGTGGAATGAGAGCCCAACTTCCTTAATATCAGCTGAGTAATTTTACCAAAACCATGATGGCTTGTCTAACTCAATTTTACAAATATTTATTCTTCTCTATAATAGCAGCTGACATATATATAGTACAAAGCACTTTACATTTGTTATCTTATTTGATATTCATGGCTAAGTGGAGGCGTGGGCATAAAGAGCTAGACTTAGAGCTCAGAAGACTTGAGTTCAAATCATGCCTCAGAGATTTAGTAGCTATATCAGATTGGAGTATTATGTTTACTTCTCAGCATGACTTTTTAGAAAGGATATTAGATGCTCTGCATCAGATCAAAGAAAGACAATAAGGATGATCCAGGGTCTTGGGTTCATGTCATATAAAGATTGAATGAAGGAATTGGGTTCTATTTTGGTCACTGGAAACAAATGACTTCTTTTCAGTATAGTAAATGTAGATGGATCAACCAAAAGTCTACATGATAACTTTTTAATTCTAATGTCTAACCTGTGACCATTCAGCATATCAAAAATTCATTTCAAGTGTCATTTCTTCCTTTGAAAATGACACAATCATGCTTTTATTCCATGGTTACTTTTAAATTGTTGGAGATATTTATATCTGGTCAAGCAAACTGGGTCACAAATGGTTTCATCTGTCATAGGCTTAACAGAAATAATATCTTTCTATCTGACATTGTTTTTAACCTGAAGTCAAAAAGGAATAAATGTGTTAGCTTTGAGAAAATATGATTACATGTCTTAATATGACAGGCAAAATGAAGAAAAAGTGAAGTCACTTTGCCAAGGGTAACACTGATAGGCAATGGCAAATCTAGGTTAAGAACCTCAGCTTTCAACTTCTAAATGTTTCTTTAATCTTCCTGAACAATTTCTAAAGAATACTGCTCGATCCTAGGTTGCTATAAAAAGCAATTGTGTTGTGGTTCAGTTGTCTCAGTTATGTCCAACTCTTCATGACCCCATTTGGGGTTTTCTTGGCAAGGATACTGGAGTGGTTTGCCATTTCCTTCTCCAGCTCCTTTTACAGATAAGGAACTGAGGCAAACAGGGTTAAATGACTTGCCCAGGGTATAGTTAGTGTCTGAGATTGGATTTGAACTCAGGTCTTCCTAACTCTAGGCTTAATGCTCTATCCGTTGCACCACTTAACTGCCTCTTTGGGATTGTATTTCTACATTAATGATACCCTTAGTCCTATCCCGCTCCTTCTAGCAATAAGATATGCTTCCCATGACTATAGGATAATGTCTAAAAGCAGAGAAGCCTAGAGAACCTTAACACTCATCTAGTTCACTCAAAGCATTAGTCCCATCTATAACAACCTAGACTAGTGGGTTCCCAAAGGATGGTCCAGGTTCTCAGATAGTCCCTGAGACCTTTTCAGAGTCAATGAGATCAAATCTGTTTTCATAACCAAGAAAACCCCAAATAAGGTCATGGACATTCGGATACAACTGAACAACACCACCACTTTGCTGAAATTATTGTTTCAATCAGCCTTTTAGTTGCATCTCTAGGATTTCCCAAGTATATCACCATGTCATCTGCAAAAAGAGACAGTTTTATTATGTTACTGCCTTACTACTACTATTTTTTTATCTCACTGCCCATTCTGACTCCTTTTTTTTCCTCATTGCTTTTACTAGCTTTTCTAATACAATACTGAATAATGGCAGTGATAATGGGCATCCTTGTTTCACCCAATTACGTTTTCATCTGACTCCAGTGGCACTGGAAAGCTTTTTGTGTTGTATGCAGTCCTCTGGAGCATGTTTGACACCTCTGCTTTAAAGCACTGTCTAATTGCCCTCCTCCTCTTGTGCATTTCCTATTAAGATAATTAACAATAAGAGGTACTAAAAGATGCCTGACTAGAGTTGAGGGAAAGGGATATAAAGCAGGAAGAATGTGAAATATTGCTGGAAGGATAGGTGAGACTTGGGTAGGTAGAGAGAATGGAAGAGGGCATTCCAAATATAGACATTTCTAAGTGATCAGAGATTCAGAGCTGGAAAGGGACATGGAGCTTTCTCAGTAAGCGGATGTCATGAGATTAGATTTTAGGAAGACTAATCTAGAGGCCATGTGCAAAACGCATTGGAGCAAGCAGAGAGGAAAGACAGTGAGACCATTTAGGAAGCTATTAAGGTAGTACCTTCCTTGAAATATCAGCCTGATCCATGAGGTTACTGGGCCAAAGGTGTGAACAACCTTGTCATTTTTCTAGTATAATTTCAAAGCGTTTGCAAGAAAAGTACAGTCATTTCATAGCTCCACTATTATGTGTCTCAACAGTATGAAATGGGGGAGGGAATAATCATGTTTAAAGCATCTATTGTGTGCCAAGCACCGTAAAACTAAATTTTACTGTTATCTCATTTGATTCTCATAACAACTCTGGGGTGTAAGTGCAATTATGATCCCCCCTTTCCAGCTGAGGAAACTGAGGCAGAAGTTAAATGACTTTCTCAAGATCACACAGCTAGTAAGTATCTGCAGTTGCCTTTGGACTCAGGTCTTCCTGATTCAATATCCAATGCTGTATCCACTGCACCACCTGCCTGTCTTGTGCATAGGAGTGTAATAAAGGACTTTGTACTTGGTAATTTGGAGGTTATAGGGAACATTTGAGAATTCTGTTTCAGTAGACTAGGGGGGCAAAGAAGCTAAAAGTGAACACAAATGCCTAGCAAAAAGATAAAATTACATTTAGAAATCTAATTTGTGTGTCTTTGTGTATGTTTATTTGTGTCTCCTAGATAAAGGCATAAACGTTTAAAATTTCTTTTACATTTCCATTCAGAAATTTCACTGTGTACACAATAGACTATATCCTTATACATTATGTATATATATATATATATATATATATATATATATATATATATATATATATATATATATATATGTATATAATATATAAATATTGACCTTATCCCAGTAGTTTAAAAGTTAGTTTGACATGTCATCCCAAGGAAACTGATTTAATCTTAGACTTTATAAATTGAGAAAGTTGATGTCCCTACCATACTGGCATATCTGGAGTGTTGTAACCAATTCTGGCCATAACATTTTTGGTGGGTCATAGACAAGATAGAGTACATCAAGAAGGTGGAAGCCAGGATTGCAAGGGGATTGATCCCTGAGTGAAGGAACAGGACATATTTGACCACAAAAGAAAAACATTTAAGAGCAAGAAAATCACTACTTTTAAATATTGGGAAGCTTTGCATGTGCAAGAGACCTGAGGCCTGGTCCCTTCTTGGTCTTGAAGGACAGAATTTGAACCAACAGGTGGAAGCAACATGGAGACAGATTTTAGTACCTCCTCATTGGGAGAGAATTCCCAACCATGTGGCTTATCCAAAAATGAAATGGATTGCTTGGGAACATCTTCATTTTGAAAGAAGATGAGAGCATTGTGAGATGTAAAATGGATGATTTTGATGACATTAAATTACAAATGGTATTATATAAATAAAACTAATGTAGCTAAGATTAGGAGGAAAGCATAAAATTGAGGGGAAATTTCTAAGAATTCAGTTTCTAAAATTAAGGTCTCATAGCATAAATACATAAAGAATTTTATAAGAATACAATCCATTCCCTAATTGATAAATGGTCAAAGAATATGAACATGCAGTTTTTTGATGAAGAAATCAAAGCTATATACATATAGTCATTAGAAAAAAATGTTCTATATCATTACTGGTTAAAGAAATTCAAATTAAAACAACTTTGAGATATCATCTTACACCCATCAGATTGTCTAAAATGATAGAAGGAAATAAATCTTGGAAGAGATGTGGAAAAAATTGAGATGTTGATACACTATTGATGAAGCTATGAACTAATCCAATCATTTTGGAGTAGAATCTGGAATTATCCCCAAAGAGTTATGTAACTGTGTATACCCTTTGACTCAGTAACACCACTATTAGGTCTTTTTTCCCAAGGTAATTATGAAAGAAGTCAAAAAACCTATATGTTCTAAAATATTTATAGTAGCTCTCTTTGTGGTGGCAAAGAACTGAAAATTGAAGTGATGATATGATATAAGATTGTGATGGAATACTACTGTGCTGTAAGAAATGGTGAGCAGGTTGATTTCAGAAAAACATGGAAAGACCTGCATGAAATAATGAAGAGTGAAATTAGGAAAACCAAGAGAACATAGGATACAGTAATAGCAATATTGCTCAAAGAATAAATGGGAACAACTAAGCTATTCTGAGTATTATAACTATTGAAATAAACTGTAAACAACTTATAAAAGAAGATACTATTTACCTCCAGAGAAAGAGCTGATAAATAAAAGTATGCATAGTATGAAATGTGTTTGTGTGCATGTGTGTATATGCACACATACACATAAATACACATGTATACATATGTATGTGTGTATTATATATCTATAGATATATGCATTTATGTCAGATGCTGGATTTCTCTAGTGCAGGGTGGGGACAGAGGGAGGACGACAGTTTAGAACTCAAAATGTGAAGAAATAAATAAAATAAAATTTTTTAAATGTAATTGGAAAATATTTAATACAAAAATACAATAAAACAGAAATAAAAGTAATATATAATTTTCAAAGGGTGACCTTCCAACATCTTTATGAACAGTTTAGTGGCCCCTACTTCAATCTGAGTCACCAGCTGAGTCAAATATCCTAGATTCTGACTAAAATAAGAGCATATTTTTTAAAAAAATCTTATGAATATGTCTGCAAATTACCTGCGATAGTTTCCAAAAAATCAAAATGATGGATTCCCCAAAGGGCAATGGGGAGATTTATGGTGAAGCCAATTATAGATATCTTCAAATAAAGGAAATGAATTCAGGTACGTGCAAGAGTGAAATATTTTGCTGGGTTAGAGGAATAGTGCACGCAAAGGCACAAAGGTAGGAAGTCTTTCAAGAGATATTGGATCAGTATATATCAGTACATATCAATATACCTGCATATGTAGGTATTCATATATATGGTATATATTCATATACCAGTGAAAATGCTGAAGTAAGAAGGATGATTTGTGAACGTAGAAACGAGATCTCTCTATTGAAATTAATTAATTTAAATGTAAATAGTTATTAAGCAAGTTCAACTAGCTATATTGATGGTGAGTATTAAATTTATAATAAAACATTTAACAAAAAGAATAGAAATGAGGTCTATAAAATGAGAAGTGCCAGGTAAATGACCTGCAAATTGCCTTTCCGGCTCTATAGCCTATGAGATTGTGGTGACTTTAATTAGGAGAGAGGGCCTTGAAACTGGTGGAAGGCTAAAGGGCTTGCCTTGTGTACGGTAATTTGTAGGGTGCCAGCCACTGCAATTCTGATAACATTTCAGAAGGAATAAATTGGGGCATATGAGTGTGAGAGTAAAATTTCTTAACGAGGTATCTGGAACAGTTTTTTCAAATTGACAGGTCTTGCCAAATACCCAAGTATAGGGGTAATTCCATCCAAGACATCTCCTAAGTAGCTGCTTTGTGGGATGTTATGTGATTGGAGGAAGGAAGTGACAGAAAGATAAATATCCCTAGGCCAGATTTTGGCCCTTAGCTACCCCCACACCTTCAAGGTGGGAACTATAAGGTTTCTAAAGCAAGGGAATAAATATAAGGTATATTCCACACCTAATGCAGATGTTACTAACACTTTTTGTGCGATATTTATTCAACAACTCACCTTTATCTACAATGATACAGGGGTTCCAGTGATGAGCAACATGTTAGGGGTGAAGTAATACAGTATAAGATTTCCTCCTGTCCATGCAGAATTAGATAATGATCTTTGTTAAATATGGAGGCTTAACTTTTCCTACATTTCATTTAGCTACCTTTGGTTAAAGTTTCTTTGTTGGGGAGTAGCCTAGGATAGCCCATCACCTCCATGTATAGCCAGGGCTGCTATCACCAAAAAGTACAGAATGGAAAAATGAAGTCTGACTACAGTTTCTGTTGCCTCTTTCTGGTCATTAAAGTTTGGAAAATGAAACATATAGCGGTACTGAAACAATAAGGTATCTCTCTGCTGGCCCTAGCCTCACCAACCTTTTAGTTTTTCTTGTGGTGAATATCTGAATCTGTTGATCAATAAACAATTAATAAGTACTTATTATGTGCTAAGCTAACTTCATCCTTGCCAAGTCATTGACCGATTTCCTCTTTAACAGGCCTACCAAAGCAGAAAACTGCCAAAGGAATTATATTAACTCTTGTATCCTTTGTAGCTCATTTGTGTCTGGAGGCTGTGATTTGCTTACGTCTGACTTGTGCATTTGTAAAATGTTCCAATTTCCCTTATCCTCTTGAACACATCAGAATAAGTGTTCCAGTGGTCAGGTATGGTTTAGGGAAGAATGCAATCCAGGAAGACCTGACCAGTTCTTAGATGGACTTCCCAGATTGGTACAAAGGAAATTTGGTGCTTGCTATATCATTGACTAGCATATGTACTACTTTCACAACAAAGAAGCATCTAATTCATTATTCTACCTACTTGACTGGAAGGAGAAATAAGAAGTTTAGAGGGAAAAACTTAATATGTTTTCATGACTTTTCACCCAACTTTAAGATCAAAGTTAGTGTTTTTTGTTAGTTAATCTCTCTGTGTCTTAAAGAAAAGTTAAGGAAATTGGGTGAAAATTCTAACCTATAGTCTTCTCCCTGTTTCCTGACCACCATACCCTTCACCAGGACTCAGTACTTTTCCATCAGTCTTTTTCTTCTGCAAAGGTGGACTATATTCCCCAATTTGTTAATATTTGAGAGGTAAGGGCAGGGGAAAGTTAGGAGCACAATAAAATATTATGTTCAAACTCCTCTGAGACTTGCCACCCCTAGCTAAATCTTAGACTACAGATGAGGAACTTCCTAGAGAGGAGAAAGGAGGCAGAGGAGAATGCAATCGACCCTTTTTTCTCCAGTCCCGTGCTAGTATATCACTAGATGCTTTACTATTTGACCTTGAGACATCCACCTCCTCCCAACTCATCATTTTGCTCTTTCAAATCTCTATACTTCAATTCTACCAATTTATCAAGGTAGCCCTATTCAACTTCAGGCTCAGGTCATTTTAAAGACTGATTTTAAGTCTTTATAGTTTGGACTTGACTGTCTAAGGAAGTATTTTCCATTCTAACATTGTGGTTATGAAACTAACTGCCCTCATAATATCATGTCAGTTATAGCCGTAGTAGACAGGATGCTTTAAGGATCTTGGGCTGGTATCCATGGTATATTAAACAATAATCTTCTATCTCCTCTTTTCTTCCTTGTTCTTTTTGCAGAAAGCTTCTGGTATTCCTTCCTGTCTCAAGGAGTAAATAATAACCATTTCACTGTGGCTCCTAATATGTCATGCTGTCCATTCTTAAAGGTTCCATTCAATCCAATCAAAGACTCACAGTACCCACAAAGTCTTTTGTATATGGCCTATCTCTACTTCTTGATGGTAAACTCTTTTAAGATGGTGGAGGGGGGGACACTCTGGTTTATGATTATATCCTCCTTGCTTGGTGATGTTGCTGTTGTAGACGACAATGCTACCATCTTGTCAGTATGAATGCTCCCACCCACCTGTGACATCAGTCTTTTCATCAATTCTTCCAATTCTACACCCAGTATCCCTGTACCAGCTTGACAGGACAAAACTCAGATCAGTTTCATCTGAGCATCTTTTAACAGATGAGAGAAAATACAGGAAAGTTCAGATATCTCTGAGTACACAGGGCACAGATGTACATGTTGAAAAATTCATACCATTTGCTAATCTTCCTTTGGTATGTAGAACCAAAAACACTGTAAGAGAAAAACAGAATGTAATCCCATCCAGAACTCAGATATTAATGCAATGTTGGTAATATATGAATTATATAAGATGAACAATTTCTCATAGTTTCTTTCTTCCTCTACCCCCTCCCACAATTCCCTAAGCCTTTGCATTTGTTAGAAGATGGTGGTAAAAACATTTCACTACATATGAATGGGAATTGGGTAAGAAAGGTTATAAAAATATAGAAAAAAGGATAATGGTTTGTTTTTTTAATCCTTTCCCTCCTTTCAAAAGCTTTTATATTTTTATAATGAAAACCTACTTATTTTTGGATAAGGTAACCTAATAAAATGTCAAGCTCTTCAATAATGAATGACAGCAGCCTGGGTCCAAGGAGGTTGCCACTGACATCTAGTGGTAATATCCATAATAAGCCAAAAGCATAAAAACATAGCATGTTAGAGCCATAAAATGATTAAAATTGATTATCTAAACTACCTTCCTCATTTTACAGACAACAAAAGAGCATCTAAGAGGGAGGAAGTGAAATGCCCATGGTTCAGAAGGAAAAAAACCCAGAGTTTCTGAACTTCAGTGATCTTTTCACTCCAACACAGTTGCTCATCCTAAAACAAAAGCACAAAACACACAAACCACTTCTTAATGCAAGCAGGTACAGATGGTCCCTTATTTACAGATATTATATTTAGGGATAAGCCATACATAGGAATCTCACGCACAAACACACACTCCCCCATTCCTCCCTACCCCACTGTGGCACAGCCAAGACTGCTACTACCCCAGGAGGTTCAGCTATTGTCACCTTGGCAGCTGGTGCTGCCGGAGGAATTAATGTTCTTCTCTTAAAGTCCCTTTTGCCTTTTAAATCCCAACTCAGGTATCAAATCCTTCATGAGATCTATGCTACTATGACCACCGTCACCCTTCTCCCCACTTGAAAGTAGGCAAGTTTGACTGGATAAGGGAATTGAAAAGAACCCTGCCATCTATGTTTCATGGTGCTGCTTTTACTATGCATCTACCAATCAAACTAAACTATATTTAAATTATAAACTTAAATGAAAGTGGATGAAAGAGAAAACACAAGCAGGAGAGAAAGGAAAGGATGAAATTAAGAGGATAGGCCTTGACAGTAACACAGTTCTAGAAATGGCCCCAGGCATTTAGCAGCAGGGGAGAAGTTTGGGTCATTGATAGCCATAAACTCCCAAAGTTCTTTCTGTTTACAGACCCCAGACTGTTACATCTATTACATAAGTACATATCTATCCTGAGATAAATGATTATTAATAACCAATGATTTGGGAAGATCCAGAGATGCCCCATTTTTCTAAAATCCTCTTCTCTTGAAGAGCATCCCTGATAATGAGATTGGAGTGACTTTCTTGTTCAAACCCCACCCTGGCGGGGAAGTCATTTGTACTCCACTCAGGTATGGGTAGAGATAAATTCTTTAAATAGATTGTCCGAGACTGGGGATTACTTAAGAAGTAAATGACATAAAGTTCAGGTCCAACCCTCACTGTAATATTCATTTTCTCCTTCATTGTTAACCAGTCAGAGTTGATTGCCACCTTCTTCCAATGGGTATATAAGCTGTGAGCCTGCTGCCATGATTGTCTTTGGTCTAAAAGAAAAACAGCCAAATGATCATCCTTTTGTTAAAATGCTAGCATTATTAATAAAATGATTAAATTGCCCTGAAATTATATCTTCAGGATTTTTTAAATATCACAATCCCCAACATTCACCAAATTCAATAATAAACTCTTTGTCAGCAGGGTCCTAACAATCTTTGTTTCAACACAGTCCCTTGCACACACAAAAAAAAGTCAACTATTATTAGGGTGTTTAATAAATATTAAATCAAACAGTTAAAGAATGATGGATCATTGACAAGACAGAGGTCAAGAAGGATGAGAATATTGGCAAATGTCCAGAATAAGCAGCTGGGATGAACTGATCTCTTAGACCTGTCCTTGGTTCTTTAAGCATACCCCCATTCCAACAAATCTCTGATTTGTTTTCTGACTCATTCTCAGTTCTCAACAGCAAGCTACAATGAGAAGCATGTTTAAGGTATGTTTGAATTTTGAGATGTCTTAATATTGCCTGGAAGTATCATTGACCCTGTAAATGAAAAAGTATCGGTCGCTATAAACTGGTCAATATAACTCACCGGTCCAGCCCACAAAGCAGATACAGTTTTCCCTGTCCAAATGGCACAATAAAACCAATTAACCAGGGCTAAATGGAGCAAGGAGATTTTCTTAAAGAAAGCGCATTGAGATTATCCCCAAATGGAGACACTTCTCAGTAAAGGCTACATCTACTTCGAAAAAAACCATGAACAAAACCTGGAGAAATGAACAATTACCATGTGCAAACATAACTGACCTGGAAAATTCAACAGCCCCTCACCACCCTCACTTTCCCCACCGAAACTCTCCTTTACCTTTAGCAAAACCCAAACTCTTAAATAAAAAGAACTGTTTTCAGTTTTGCCTTTTGTATATTTGTGTCTCCTGCACTTAGTACATGAGGAAGCATTTAATAAATGTGCATTAAAATGAATCATATATTTTTCCTATACCATTAGGTTATTTGCCTTGCCTCTACATTTTGTTTCATAATCCCTTTCCTTCATAAAGTTCCACCCCAAACAACCTACTTTTAAAATGCAGCTGTCTAAAATAATTTTAGACTATAGGTAAAAACAGAATAAAAAAAATAAGTTATTTGATACTTCTGTTGCTGCTGCTGCTTCTAATAATGACAGCAACAGTATTAATAATGGCACTGTTAATAATATAGCACTTCAAAAGAGAGAATGCAGAGAAAAGTGCCTACCAGTCTTGTGACAGAATTCTATTAGGTAACATATTATTAGAACTCTGTTTCTCTAATATGCATGTAATATATAGAAAACATGCCATGGAATCCAGTCTTATGCATTTTGACAACTGTAATAGACAGCCTAGACAAGTCAGAAAAGAATATTTTAAAATATGACATTTCTTTATTATTTCTGCCTTTTATAATTCCATGATTATTGATTTATGAGTCAATCTGCAATTTTACTTCAGTGCTTTTTCTGGCAATTGTTAATAACACAATAGAATTGTGACAAATGTGATTAAAATGTAATTTATGTTGCCTTTTTGTACATATTGTAAGAAACACAGATTATTGACAGAATATACTTTAAATCTGATCATTTATCTTTTCTACAAAACTGTTTGTATCCAGCAACATATTTAGTCTAATGGAAAGTAAATCACTATAGAAGCAACCTTTGGAGACTCCTGGTTGAAACAATAATCTCTGATCAGTTTTTCTATTGCCACCACCACCCCTTAAAAACCACCCTAACCCCAACGCCCACCCCTCAAAAAAACGATCGCTATCATCAGTGAAAGGAGATTTAATGCTTTGAAAAAAGTTTCAAAAAAGTTTCTTATTCCCTTCCTAGATACTTTGGCTTACCTTTGGCCACTGATTTATTAATAGATGGGTAAATTACGGAAAAATCCCACCAACTTCATTAAATATTTAAAAATTAAATATTTAAAAATATTTAAATCCACACATGGGTCTAGGAGCAGTCCCAATAATTAAAAATCTCTTTGTATAGAAGAATCCACTTGCTCACAATGAATCTACTGGTTCTGGACTAGAAATAGCTAAGCCAGAAACAAACAGAGGTCATGGGATATAGAGCAGAAGGGGATCTCAACCATAATTTCATCTAATCCCTTCATTTTACAAATGAGGACTCTGAACTCCACTTTAAGTGACTTCACTAAACACATTTCTAATAAGCCATAGAACCCAGGACTTCTAATGACAAATCATTGCTCTCTTTACTATACTACATGGATCTGTAATCTAATACAACTACTTCATTGCTAGCTTGATAGAATATCCAAATTCCTTGACTCTCTTCTTCCCCAGTGATGTTTCAGGGATACAATAAATATAACGAACAAGTATTAAAAAGTAATCCCCTAATCCCCTGTCTATCAATTGCTATGCCTTGATAAAAAATGATATATACAACTGGATATGAATTTTGCTTAAGGCATTCTTTGTTTCCAGCAATAATATAACTTGGTTCCAAGTAAATTCTACTGAATGAGCAGTTGAGGAATTAATCTGTGACTATGTATATATGTGTGAGTGTATGTACACACATGTACAAGAGGTAGCTCAAATGTAGTGAAAATAAAACTGTCAGAAAATCTGAGCACCCGTCACTAATCTGCTATTTACTAGCTCTGTGACCTTGGATTAGGTACTTCCATCTCCAGGACCAAGTTTCCTCACCTGCAAGATGAGTAGATTAAACTCTCTGATCCTGGCAACTCTAAATCCTATTATCCTGCATGTGACCTTGAGCAAGTCAATCCACTGAGGCTCTTAGAGCCTTGATTCCCACATTTATGAAATAGGAACAAATAATAATAGCCCAATACCCTTAGATTTGAATGAGATATTATGGTAAAGTGATTTATAAACTGAGGAGCACTATATAAGTATCAGGGGCATGTAGGTGGCACAGTGGATAGAGTGCCAGGCTTGGAGTCAGGAAGATCAGAGTTCAAATCCAGCCTCAGACATTTACTAGCTATGTGAATCTGAGCAAGTCACTTAACCCTGTTTGCCTCAGTTTCCTCTTCTGTAAAATGAACTGGAGAAGAAAATGGCAAACCACTCCAGTATTTTTACCAAGAAAGTCCCAAATGGGTTCATGAAGAGTTGGACATGACTGAAATGACTACATAATAAGAACAAATATAAATATTAGCTGCAATTATTATTATATGGAAGCAGCTAATGAATACCCCTGGTTATTGATGGATATACACAAAGGATCTGTAATTTGTCAGCATTGATAAACTCTGGCATAGGGACTCCCTCCAATACACGTAGCAAGTCCTATGACATTGCCTAAGGCATAGTGAGGTGCCGTGACTCACCACAGATCACTCATACAGCTAATGTCAGAGGTAGCATTTAAACCGAGTTCTACTTGACTCCAAGTCCTACAACAAATAGTCAAGCTTACACACTGTCAGTGAAGAAAAGGGCAGTTCCCTTAGTGGCACAAACGAACCAGAGAGAACTTTCACGCAGATGTCCATTTTAATACAATGGTCTGGCATTTACTATATCCACACAATCCTAGGATGCCTACATTTATTCACGTACTTTTGCTTGTGTGCTTATGTTGCATATTTGTATATTATCTTATTTGCATATGTTGTCATATTGGTTATGACAACATATGCAAATAAACCCCATAACAATTTGAAAATGTTGCAAACCAAATATGCAATCTGTCAAGCATAATCAGCCATGCTACTCAACAACTGGACGATATAATTCACTCCAAAATATATATGTGAGTTAGTTTCTATCATCTTAAGTTTCAGTACAGATTTCTAGAAATTCATGCCAACAATGCTGCACATTCAAAAAACTATTTTGTAGATCTGACTAACGCTTAAATGCAAAAAAAAATGTCATCACTTGGCACAAATCAAGATCAAATTTTCCTCCTGTTTATGAAACATAGCTGTGATTCAGAGAAACAAGGTATCATAATCCCCTAATCAAGACCCTGCCTATATCTTAAGCTAAAGGAAAGATATCAGAAAATAAACTTATTTTGCATTAAATTTAATGTCATTTATGATGCACTCCACGGACACTGTACAAGTCATAAACCAGTCTCTCTTGCTTGTAAAATGTATCTGTGCAAGAAAAGAGGGGAGAGGTCAGCACTCACTGTCAAAAACTAAAGCAGCAAGCATCAAAGAAAAGCAAGCATCTTAATGCATGTGAACATTTGAGCATTCAAAGCCATTGTGCCAGAGAAGGCATTACCTTGGTCTGATTTTTCATAAGAGGAGGCAGGTTTCTTGTCAGGAGACACCATCTCTTTTGACTCTGTGGGTAAAGAAGGGGAGAAATTAATTTTAAAAAAAACCCTTTGTCTTTACACTTTAAATGCTTTTAAAAGCAGATTCATTAGTCCAAAAAGTCAAAGCAGAAAACTATTGACCAAAAAAAAAAAGATTCCAGATTCATTCAGTAGCTGCCTGGGAATCACTTGAGGTTAAATGTCAGCTCACTTCCCAGAAGCTCCTGCTCCCCTGCAGCTGAGAGAGGAGCCATTGCAGCCTGGGATCAACCTTGTTGTCTTGGATTCTCTCTTTTTCAAATGGGAGTCAAAAACTGGCAACTTAGCAAGCACTTGCTGCCAGGAATTCAAAAGAGAAGAATTAAGCCTTGTTGGGACTGAACATTTACTTGGATTAGAACAGGCTAAATTGCAGTTAAACTTGCAGTTATCCAAACATGCTTACCCCCCAATGAGCATATACATTAAAATATTCATCCAAGTTGGGGGAGTTTGCTATTTTATCTGTCAAAAACAAACAAAAATAAGGCTGAATAGGATACTGTGAGACCATGGCAAATAAATAATTCCAGGAGTTTACTTTCCTTGGGAAATGCCATTTGAACACTGTTGCCTGCTTTCAAGAAACAGGAACAGTATGAGGAAAGTCAAAATTATGAAAATGCATTTGAGAGTACATAGGCTGATTCATTTTTTTAACAAAAAGTCTACAGCAATTGTGTATTTCTTTATCTAAGGCTTCCAATGATAATATCTACCAATCTGTCAATCAACAAGAATTTATTAAGCACCTTTCTTCATGTCAGGCACTGTGTACTAAACACTGGGCATACAAAAGAAAAAGAAAAATCAATACCTGCCTTCAAGGAGCTTACCTTCTGAAAGGGAAGAGTACATGTACATTAATAGATTAATAAGACACTTGCACAGGAGATGAAAGACAATTTTAGAGCAGTGCTTCTCAAATGTTTTTGTCTCAAGACCCTTTGACACTTTGGAAAAATTATTGAGGACCCCAAAGAACTCTTGTTTATATGGGTTATGCTTTCCATATTTATTATATTCAAAATAAATTTTAAAATAACTTTGTCATTTATTTTGAAACAAAATTTGTTACATGTTAACATAAATCACATATTTTAATGAAAAATAATTCTATTTTCAAAAAATTTCTGCGAAGTATTGTTGTTTTGCATATTTTCGCAGTCTCTTTATTTGTTGGCTTAATAGAAGACACTATTTTGGTTGAAGTATTTAAAGAAAATTGTGCCTCACACAGATACAGAGCTGGAAAAGGGAAGTGTATTTTAATAGACAAATGATTTCTTACCATTATTATGAAAATAGTTTTGACCTAGTGGACCCCCTTAAAAGGACCACATTTTTATAGCAAAGGCACGAGCAACTGAGTTTTGAAGGAAGTCAAGGATTCAGTGAGGCAGGGTTGAAGAAAAAATAATTGAAAGACAGAGAGAACACTAATATCTTTTGTAAAATGTCATAAGTTTCTTGTGGTCAGGGACTCTAGATGTGGAACTCATCTTACACTAAGTCTCAAAGAGAACAGTGAATACAGCAACATGCACTGAGTGTCCAGAACAGGCGTAGCTATGGGCTAAGTATCTGCCTGCTCTCAAGGCAGAGCTCTGTCCAGGGTGATGACAAGCTCTAACTGGAGGTCCCAGACTTGCCTGGTGGTATGCCACTGGTACCAAAAGCAGAGGCTGAGAGTCTCAGTTCTAGTTAGAATTCAATTTTAACTTAAGTAATGAAGCAAATAAATTAGCCTATGATTCAATTTGCCCATTTGTAAAATGGCATTGTAACAACTGCCCAACCTGTCTCATAAGACTGTTGTGAAGACCTATTATCTAAAAATGATATTTTACCTTTGTATGGCAATATTATGTATTATAATAATATATCATGTATAGTATAATACTGTTAAATTCAGAGGATTTTTAAGGGTCAGTCTTTTCTAGAACATGTTACTATCATCTTCTTCAACCAATAATCCAATCAAGAGACAAAGGTTGAGGGAAGAGAATGTCGAGTAATGAAAAGGAATTAAACTTGGGAATTATAAGAGATAGGTTTAAGCTCCAGCCCTGCAAGCTGAAATAGAAGATGTATTAGATGATGTCTAAGATCTTATCCAAATCTGACATTCTTAGACTGCAAGTTGGATGTAAAGAAGATGCCTTTGCAAACAAAAGAATATCTGAAAGTGTACATATCAGTGAGAGATTTGGAAACCTTACCTGATATTTTCCCAGGATAGTTATTGGCTGCCATGCTGCACCTCCCAAAATTGCTAAAGTCATGCCTATTAGATGGTGGTACCCCTCCGTATTCAATCCAGGATTTAACAATTCATATTCACATAAAATTTTAAGGTGCACAAAACACTTTCCTCACAACCTTGTGAAGTAGTATTAATATCCCTGTGGAAACTCAGGCCTAAGAAGTTAAGTGACATGCCCAATGTCACAGACATTGTAAGCGTGACCTTAGACCTGTCACTTTAACTTCTCTGGGCCCTGGAAGGCACAGGCTTAAAAAAGACCTTTTTTTGACTATAAAAAGAAGCAAATATCAAAAAACAAAAGTTAACATTATGTACAATGGAGAAATACTAAAAGCTTTCCCAATAAATGCAGGGATAAAGCAAGCATATAGCCTTTCTCAACTGTTATCTGACATGAATTTTTAAAAATACTAGTAAAGTATCACAAGGAAAAGAAATTGAAAGCAAAAATATAGGCAGAGAGATTTCTTTTTTTGACCCAGGAATTGTCAATAATACCATCTTTTTAGACAAAGCAGGAAAGTACGTTAAAATGTGTGGTGAACTAGCATACTTAACAGGGAAATAATGTAATTAAAAACATAACTGATAATAACACAGTACTTTAAGATTTGCAAATATTTTACATTTATTTGTTCATTTGAGTCCCATGGCGAGGAAGCAAAATAGATAGTGTAAAACTGCTTTTGTTGTTTACCTGTAATTTCATTAGTCTAAGGAATTCATGAGAAAATACCCACTATTGATACAGATAGGCATCCGCTCTTTGAGTTAAAATTTTAGAAATATATCACTGGCCCTATTTTTCAGAAGAAAAGTTGTGGAATCTCCGGCCAAAGAGGTTAAGTGACTTGCCCATTGTCACAGAGTTATAGAAAACGTGACCTTAGACCTGTCACTTTAACTTCTCTGGGCCATGCAAGACACAGACACAGAAGAATCTTTTTAGCGTATTACAAAAATCATGTATCTAAAACAAAAAATTAGGGTTATGTACAACAAAAAGCACTACAAGTTTTCCAAATACAGGGCAATGTGATCACAAGTGGGCTTTGAACATATATTCCTCCATTACTCCAAGTCCAGCATTCTATTCATTATGTCACATGACCTCCTAATTAAAAACAATGCTAATTAATTAACTATTGGTGCACCCAAGATTGAGTTCCCTCCTTCATGAACCTGAGAAATCACAAGCATTGATTTCCCAAACGAGGATACTGAAAGTGATTATATGCAAAGTCAAACCAGTTATGCATATTGCAAGAAAATATAACTTAGTTTTTTCAAGAGAATTCTGGCCAGCCCTATGAAATAATGTCATAAATTATTTACCCAAATGATCAAGTTACTATAACTTGACTGTACTCAACTTATGACTAGAGCTTCCAAAGGTTATAACAGTAAACAAAGCTGAGTGCACTTGAGCATCTAATTTGGGGTAGTCCTTTCTTCTTTAGGTGATTGAGTAATGAACAGAGCAGCGGTCTAATTCAAGATATAAGCAGTTAGGCCAGCTACACTACTCTAAAAATGTGGCCTTGTCAAATTCAAATCAATCCAAGAAGTTTTCAGTCAGTACCTACTAGGTGCAAGACACTATGTTAGATGCTGGAAACATTAAAAAAAAAACACTAACAAATATTTTCTTACCTTGAAGAGGATCTCCCCTTCATGTACTTTTCATAGGAAGCATTCTACCTCTCACCTTACCTCTGTAGAAGTGCTTCTCCATGCCTGGAATTCATTACCTCCTCTCATTTCTCTCAACAGAGAACCTCTATATTCCTTCAAAGAACAGTCCAGGTGCCACTTCCTACATGAGACCTTTCTGAATCCCCTAAATAATTCATTCTCATTCATATATTCTCTCTCTCTCTCTCTCTCTCTCTCTCTCTCTCTCTCTCTCTCTCTCTCCACCCTCCTCCTCCTCCTCCTCCTCCTTCACTTACTACATTATTTGTCAGTTTTGACCACTTCTACCTCGCTTTTTCTCAGATTCTTCTCCTCCTTGTCTTCCTTGGTCTCATGCTATTCTGACCTTCCTGTATCTGACATTTCCTTGTCTGCTTCCTTTGCTGATTCTATTTCTTCCTCCTTGAAGACTCTGGACAATCCCAAAGGGATGAGACTTGTTCTCAAAAACTAAGAAGTTACCTTTTTTTCCTCAGAATTTTTATAATACTTTGTACTTCTACTGTTTTATCTATCCTATGTTATGGGGTATGTTTCTTTTTTCAAGGCAGGGAGAAGATCAGATTTGTGATTTCATTGGCTTGGAGAACTCCCAATGAGGAACCTCCCTCTACCAATGCAGGCTAGAAATTTCTAGGCAACTAAATAATCTTAGAAAATTATTAAATTATTTCTATAGTTATTATACAGTATGGAATATTATACAACTATCTGTCAGATTTGCCATTTTGGGGAATAAGTTCCAGGAAGGTCAAAATTATATCTAAAGTATATTTGTATCTTCCATATGCTATCTTTTGAATATAGTACATGCTCACTAATTGTCCACTGTTGAATGAATGTCACTTCTCCAAAAAACTTATGAACTCTTTGTTGTCCATTATGGGAGAGACTTTTGAAGAAACAGAGCAGACAATAATCTTCAGATTATGATTTGAGGAATGCTGGAAAGGACTCATCTAAGGTTTCCCAGGGATTACACTAACAGAAATACCATTCCTTTGCATACTATCCTATAACTCTTCCTACAGTCTTCCTTTAAAAAGTGCATATATCTGGAAGAAGAAACTCATTAAAATAATCTCACACAAAGTTGGTAGATCAGATTAGTCTCTTCTTCATAGGAGGAATGTAGTATAACATTAGATTCAGTACCTTGGAGAAGGGCAACCGAAATTTAGGAATAGGTAAGGGGTTGAAGTGGGTGAAACTTGATATAAATGATCAAATTAGTCCATGAAACTAGCAAATATGATTAAGATCTCTTAACACTAAAAGTAGATAAATAAAAGAGAAAATGGAAAAAAGGAGAAATCTACCCACAACGACTTATTTCAGAGAAAAACTGATACAATATAAAAATAATGTCAGAGGAAAGAATAATTTCTCAGGAGACAAAATCCAAAAAATGAAATAATGAAACTCACAGACTTATATATCTATAAAGAAACATACAAAATATGAGTAATGAATGCAATGATGAGATTTCTTAGGATAGAGGAGTGATGGACCTTAGGAATCATTCAGCCCAGTGTCCTCAATTCATGGATAAGGAAGCTGAGATCTATGGAGATGAGGTGATTTTTACAGATTCACAAGACTTGAGAGTTCAAAGAGATGTCAGCAACCATATAACTCAACCAGTATATGAAAGGAACACACACTCAACCATACCAAACAAGTAGTTATACAGCCTCTACTTAAGACTCTCCAAGGAAGAAGAATCAACTACTTCTTGGGGTAGCCTAATTAATAAACCACATAATTAATGAATCCAGCTCTCAAACTCCAGGGCTAGTATACCACATTGCCTCTTCAATACATTGAGGTAAATTTTATCTTATACATATCATTGTAACTTGCTGAAAAGGAACTCAAAATTTTAATTAGCCTACTAAAGAATACACTGTGTCCAAAAGGAAAAGAAAAGATTTTAAAATGATGACAGTTCCGTATATTATGAACATATACTCATATGAGGAAATTCATGACTGAGAACAGAGGTTCTGAATCTTTTTTGGGTCTGGGACCCCTTTGACATTATAGTAAAAGCTATGGATCCTTTTTAGAGTCATATTTTTAATTGCACAGGATAAAATGCCTAGTATTTCAAAGGAAGATGTCTATAGTGACATATGATTACAAATTATTTTTAATTTCATGAGCCCCAGTTGATGAAGAGGAAAAGATGGAGAATATTTGAGGGTGTATCAATAGATAGAAAAACATGCAAGATATTGTGATATAAACACATTTTTACCACCCAGTATGAAAAAGCAAATAGATAATGAATCAGGAGAAAGATCACAGACCTGATACAGACTTTAACTACCTAGACACTTGCTGCTGTTATGTCTGCTAAAAAAAAAAACCAAATAGCTAAGAATGGCCTGGCTTACATTAAAGATAACTGTTCTTCAAAAGGGAGAAGAAGCAACAAGACATGTTGCCATTCTAAATTCGATTCTGATCAATTAGAGGAAACTGATAGCCAAAGTAGAAATCATGATAAAGTTGTAAAGAAATCCCAAATCTGCTGTGGAATTCATGATAGAAAAGGAAGGCAGGGGCCCATGTAGACCCTAGATTTGGAGGAAGTTAATTTCAAAGAAAGGCTAGATAAGTTTATAAGATATAAATCTATAAGGGAAATTGGTCTATGTTCCCAAAGATGAATTTCTGAAAGCACAAGCGATTTCGAGGAAGAAAAGGAAAATATATATAAAGAAACCAATGTGGATTCACTAGACATCATCAAGCAACTTCAACTTTCAAAAGATATAAATAAGAGAATAACTCAAATATAATTCTTCAAGTGTAATGTCAGGTATACTGAACCTCAGAGTGAACTGCTACTGGCAGTAAATGCTAAATGCTAAGAACAACAAAATTCTTTTTAGTTTTTGTCTAAATCTTTTAGATTTAGACAATCAAAACTAGGGCTGGATCCCTACTCAAGGAATGTCTATGTCTTATGCTTTCTCTATTACCTCTAAAGCAACCAGTAGATTATTCCTTATATAGAAAACTGAATATAGAGCACTTTGGAGAAGTATATTAATACTAATTTATTGAGCTGACAATTATCAAGATGCCATTATTGTGTTTCCAATGTGCTGGGCACTGTGATGAGCACGAGGGATACAAAGAAAAAATACTCTGTCCTTAAAGAGCCTGACTTCTAATAGGAGAGACAAAATGTATGTAAGTAGGTACATATAAGATATAGATGATAGATATGTGTATACATATATATATATATATACACATGCAAATATACAAATATATAAGAGAGAGAAGATAGAAAGATGAAAGGGCAACCTTAGAGGAAAGGCTTTAACATCTAGGAGGACAAGAAAAGACCTCGTTAGAAGATAGAATTTGATATTTAAAGGAAATTAGTGAATTAAAGATGTGGTAGTGAAGAAAGGTATGACAGACAGCCAGTTCAAAGGTACAATTATGGAAAATGGAATGTGAAAGGGAGTGAAATATAAAAAGACTAAAAAGTTAGAAATGAGCCAAGTTGTAAATAGACTTAAATATCAAACATAGAACTTTTTAATTTGATCTGGAAGTAATAAGGAGCTACTGGAATTTACAGGGTAGAAGAATGACATGAATAGACAAGATTTCGAAAAATTACTTAAGCAGCTGAATGGAGGATGTTTTGGAATGGGGAAGAATGTGAGATTGGGAAATCAATTGGAAAATTATTGTAATGGTGAAGGCAAGAGATGATAATGACAGCCCAGGGTGGTAGCTGTAAAGAGAAAGAAACATATAGGAAAATGTTACCAAAGTTATAATTTAGCAGTGAATTGGGTGTATGGAGTGAGTGAGAGAGAGGCATTATAGATGGCCTCAAAGTTGCAAGCCTAGGTGAGTGGGAGGATGCCAGTGCCATAACATCAATAGGGAATTAAGGAGTGCGAAGGGCTTGAAATAGGAACAACAGACTGTCTTTTGTATATGTTGAGTCTGAAATGTCAATGAGTCATCCAGTTTGAGATGTTCAAAAGGTATTTGGTGATCTGAGACTATATAGCTCAAGAAAACGTCTAGAGCTTGATAAATAGATCTGATTTATCTCAGTCTTAAGTCTGTCCATATCACAATCCCCAACCTCACTCTATAAACTCCAGTAACTCCCCACTACTACCAGGATCAAGCATAAATTCTTATGCTTGCTTTTTAAAGCTCATCATAAATTTAGGGCTTTTATGGCAATGAAAGTTGATAGGATCACCAAGTGAAAACTATAGAAAAAAAGAGAAGACATAGGACAGAGTTTCAAAGGATATGCACAGTTCTTGGGCATGATATGAATGAAAAGTCAGAAGAGACTAAAAAGGAGCAGTTAGACAAGTAGGAGAACCAGGAGAGGGCAATTTCATAAAGACTTAAAAAGGAGGAAGGTTGAAACCTTTTGTGAGTCTCTGTATCATTAATGAAGACTGTAAATCATTGACTGCTTTGAATGTCTTGCTTCATTTTCATTCTATGAGGCACGAATAGGGAAGGTAGATGGGTAGGACTCAATTTTGATGTTAGGAGGAACTAGGTCACGTCCTGTCTTTAATGCATTACTGTCGAGTAACTAACTCTCTCCTATGGATGTGTATCTGGGGAGATATTACAGCTTCAAGAATCACCCCAGCCCTGAGAACATGCTCCATATTTGACCCTGGGGGGGAAGAAAACATCATCAGCTAAATACTACTTAGGACAAATTGAACTCAAGCCAGAATCTCTTGTTATATGTTCTTTAATCTAGAAAGTCTGTTTTACCCACAACCTCATAATAAGAGGTGGGATTATTCAGCCAAACAGAAGATGTAGTATGTCCAGGGCAAATTCCAGGTCAAAAGTCCAACTCATCCTCAGCATCTGGGCCATTACAGTAGTTAAGATAATTTAAGTTTATCCAGAAATTGATAAATTATCTTGCATATCTAATGTATCTTCAATAAATTTTATGCAAGTAAATATCAAAAAAATATCATTCATTGTGTCAGGAAATAGGAATCCTTTGAGATCAAGAACAAAATGCTTTCAAAGACAGATTCTCATTATTTTCAGTCCCTGCACTCACTGGTTTTCAGGAATATTCCCCATACTCTGTATTTAATCTGAAAGGAAACAAATCCTGGTATTCACCATGTAGGTACGCATAAGAAATAAAATTAAGAGATTAATTCATTTTGATAAGACAATAATATATTTGTTTACCAAATACTTTTCATACCACCTTGACAAGCTACCCATACCCCTCAGGGGTCCATATATTCCAGATTAGCCATCCCTGCCTTATCTTGCTAGAAAGTTACTGATCAAAGGACTCCATTTCCACCCTGCAACCTCTCCACACTGAAGAAGTCAGAGATCCAAACCAAAAACATAAAAAAAATAATTCTGCACAGTATACATTGTCCTATAAAAGGATCAACACAAGATAATTCCTTCATGTCAGTAGGACTGCAGCACATTTAAAGGAAGTGAGATAAGTCACATAGGAAAGAGAAGGGAGACAGAGAAATGGTATCGATTTTCTGAGGGAAAACAATTTTCATTAATTTTGTATCAAGCCTGCCAAAAGTTGATATCTTGGTTTCTAGTGAATAATTTTTGAGTAGAACTGTCTGGAGGCCCAGAATCTAATTCTCATGGGATGGATTCCCCTGTTTCCATAGAAGACTGACTAATGACTAGTATTCACAGTAACAAAACTCAATGTATTTTACAGATCAAGATCTCTGGAATTCCAGAGGTCCAGGGACCATGAAGCAAAAGGCAGGAAGGAGAAAGAACACTGAGAACCCATTTGTACATGTAAAGGGTACAGATTAAGGAGTGGCCAAAGGCTTCATTCCAGCTGACTTAATAACAGCTGCAGTTTGGTCCATGAGAATTTCTCATAGAAAATTAAAGCTAGTTTTTTTCCTGTAGCAACATCTCTTACCAGCAAAGATGGCTAAAATAAATAAGCTGATCTGTGATATATCGATGGAATGTTTCATATCTATCATTTCATAATGGGAAAGGCAGAGTGGATAGAGTTTACCTTAACACCAGAAAGATCTGGATTCAAGTCCCACTTGTGTGTGACTCTGGGCAAGTTATTACTTCTCAGTGCTCAGAGGCAATACTTGAAGGGTAAAAATGGCAGAGAAAATGTCAGTCTGCATTGATAGAGGAAGTTTTCTATACCAGTAAAATCTTAGGTCTAGTTAAAAACTGTAATGCTTTTGGGAAACTATGTCTCCATAGAGGTTCAATATATTTATTCTCTACACTGTGCGATTAGAGTATTATACTAATGGCATGAATGCCTCATACCTTGCATCAACCTATGTCCCGTCTCCCTTAAAAATTCTCATAGACTTTCACAGTTGGAAGGAACCTCAGAAGCTATCAAATTCAAATCACTGTTTTGGTGATGCAGCAGTTACAATCTTAATCCTGTTCAAACAGAAAGACTTAGAAACTGGGCGCTTTGTACATGTGCCCTGATGGGTGGAAATTTTCAGGAAGAGATGAGCTCTCTGTGACTTTGAGAGAGTCAGAAACCTATACCTCATCCCCTCCTCTGTCTACAAGGATTTATATGATTGTAGATTTTACCCAAACAAAAACTAGATCTCACATGTCACCTAGTGAACACTAATCCAGTGATCTTGGCATAATTAACTGTTTATCCCCAGAAGCAAACTTTCTTTGTATACTGCATACTTCGTGCTTAGCATAGAATCAACAAGCAAATAAACCATACTTAATAACCAGAAGCAATGCATAATCCAACATTATTGAGCTCACCACACTTGGAGAACATGAAAGTCTCTTCACACCCCCCTCAATATAATGTCTATTGGAACCCAAGAAAATGTACAATATGAATCCTCCCTTGAGTGGGCAGTATTATAAATAAGACAGTTGTCACAGAAGGTTGGAATCACATCCAGCCAGTCATTAAAAGCAGATTCTCTGGAGTCAAGATACTGGTTCTGTCCAGGGCATGGAACTCAATGTAAATTAAAACCTATGTGGACAGACATAGACATATGTATGGCAGGAAACAATGAAGATAACAAATTCTCTCTACCTTGTATGGAGAACATGTAGTTGGACAGATCACATTCACTAATTTTTGAGATCCTTGGTTAACAACCCTTGGGAAACAGAGACTAACCTTTAAACCTGGGCTCTCCTAAGTAGTACCACCTAGTGGTAGCCACTGGAACTATAGGATTAATGTTTAGAAGAAATGACTTTTCCCACAATATAACCCAATGGAGGGAAAGAATTTGAAACTATTTTTTAATGAATGTTTAAAGAAAAAAATGTTTCTTGGCTTAATAAAGATACTATTTGTTATATAGCGTGAATCTTGGGGTGGGAGGAACAAAGAAGAATCATGGAAGACACTATGATAATATAAAAAACAGATGACATCAATAAAAACATTAATTTTTTTTAAAAGGATCACAGGGGGCAGCTAGCTGGTACAGTAGATAGAGCACAAACTCTGGAGTCAAAAGAATCTGAGTTCAAATATAGCCTCAAGACACTTGACACTTAATAGCTGTGTGACCCTGGACAAATCATTTAACCCTGATTGCCTTACAAAATAAATAAAATAAAAAATAAATAAAAAGAATCACAGACTAAGATAGAAATAGAGCCATGGCTAGAACTCGGGTCCTCTGTGTCTCCAAATGTGGTACTCTTTATCAATGGAACACACTGATATTCTGTGGCTTCCTCAAGACCATTTACCCCAATGACTAATATAGCCATTGGTTTTGGAACTAAGTGACCTGGGTTCAAATGTCACCTCTGATACTCAGTACCTGAGTCACCTGGGGCAGGTCAATTAATCTCTCCAACTCTCCATTTCTTCTGCCACTCATCTTGTTAGGGAGGTGATCCTGCATTCTCAGAGGAACACAAGCTCTCACCAGCTCAAAAAAACTAGAAACACTGCAAGTATGGATCCAGTAATAGACTTCATGTCCATCACCTAAGGGTTAGCCTAACTCAGCTGGAAGAGGCTTATCATCTGGTTGTCTGCTGAGGGATGAAACTTTCAGTTATGACACTCATTTATTTTTGTTGTTCAGTGGCTTTTTTCTATGTGACCCCATTAGGAGTTTTCTTGGCAAAAATACTGGAGTGATTTGCCATTTCCTTCTCCAACTCATTTTACAGATAAGAAAACTGAGGCAAATGGAGTCAAGTGATTTGCCCAAAGTCACACAGCTAATAGGTGTCTGAGACCAGATATAAACTCAGGGAGATGAGTGCTCCTGACTTCAGGTCTGCCACTCTATCCACTGCACCACCTAGCTCATTTATAGTGGTGTCAAGGTACGACAGTCTAGACTTTGAAAAATACTCATATTAGTGACATTACGGATTCTTACTATACTGTTATATAACAACCACTACAACAGAGTAAAATATCTAAAACTTCTGCCCTCTTCAATAAATTTGTTTCAGCTCTCTGCCCCAATTTCCAAACCTAGAAGGGAGGGGGAAAGGCAGAGCCAAAATGGTGGAGAAAAGACAGAGATTTGTTTGAGCTCTCCCAAATTCCTCTCCAAACATCTTTAAATAGCACCTCAAAAGGAATTCTGGAGTAGAACAAACTGCAAAAAGATGCGATTAAACAATGTTTCAGCCCAAGATAACACGGGTAGGGAAGCTGTGGTCTTGAAGCCACATGTGGCCCTCTAAGTTCTCAAGTGCAACCCTTTACCTGAATCCAAACTTCACAAAACAAATTCCCTTAATAAAAGAATTTGCTCTGTAAAACTAGACAGTCAAAAGGCTGCATCCAAGGACCTAGAAGGCCACATGTGACCTCAAGCCCACAGGTTCCCCATCCCTAACTTAGAAGGTCAGCAGAAAAGATCTGTCACACCAAGATGAGAATGGAATCCAATCTAGTGCATTCAATGCCCAGGCCTTGGGGGGGCAACTGAATTGGCAGTAGAGATTTCTAGAGCTCTCAGAACATAGGTGGTAAAGGGCTTTTGCAAGTTGTCAGAAATAGATTACAGAGGTCCCTCTGCTGGCATTGGATGTAGGACTCTATTGCATTATCCATAAGTGAATCTAGGTCACAGTCCTGGATCCCAGGCAAAGTGCTAGGAGGAGCACTGACAAACCAAGACTTGCAAGCACAGTTCCAGGGTGGAAAAAAGTGTATGTGGTCCCTCCCAGACCAAAGCACAAGACAAGAGATTAGTAAACACACCTCTCCTTAGATAATACCACCTTGGAAGAAGTGAAAAATTACAGGTCCCTGCAATTATCTCTGAAAACCGTTGCACAAAAACCTGAAGCTTGGGGTAGTACTCCCTCTATCTTGAGAGCAGAGCAACTTTCAAATATAATTAAAAGTCAAGAAATAGGCTGGAAAATAGATGGACGGCAAAAAAAAAAAAAAAGAATCTGATCATAAAAACTAATCATGGTAACACAGAAGCTCAAAACACAAACTCAGAAGAAGACAACAAAGTCAAAACTGCTACATCTAAAAGCCTGAAAGAAAAATGTGAATTGGTCTCAAGGCCAAAAGAGAATTCCTTGAAGAATTCAAAAAGTATTTTTTAAATTAAATAAGACAGATAGAGGGAAAATGGGAAAGAAGTGAGAGTGATACCACAATGAAAAAAGAGTCAACAGCTTGGTAAGGGAGTCACAAAAAAGTACTGAAGGAAATAACACTTTAAAAAACAAATGGTAAAAGAGGCACAAAAAATCACTGAAGAGAATGTCTGAAAAATTGACCAAATGGAAAAGGTGGTACAAAAGCTCACTAAAGAAAATAATTTCTTGGGGGGTGGAGCCAAGATGGCGAAGTAGAAAGACTCACATTTGCTAGCTCCAAACCCACAGCCCATAGATTTCCTATAAAAAGAACTCCTGACAAATTCTGGAACAGTGGAAGCCGTGCAGCAACACAGTGAAGGAGATTTCCGTTGCAGAGAGCCCTGAAAAACCGACCACAAAGGTACCCCGGACAGGAACGGAGCCCTGCCCTGCGGAGTCCTCCCCTTCCCCTGCCCTGGCCGCACCGCACTGAGAGAAGCCAGCAGACCCAAGCAGGCTTCAGGGACCAGAATCTCCGGCAGCTGCGAAGGTCCCTCCACCCACAGACGCACAGGTCAGTGAGAGAGACAGGCTGAGAGGGGAGCGGGGTATCTCCGGGACTCGGACCCCCTCGGGAGGTGGCGGCCGCGGCAGAGGCAGCTCGGCCAGAGCCTCCCAGAGCAGGCAGGAGCTCCACAGCAGCTCCATTACAAAAGATCTCTGCATAAATCTCCTGAGGGAACTGGGCCTGGGAGGCGGCCCTGCCCCCACCTGAGCACCAGAACTTAAGCTCCCATTGAATAG
>CM053772.1:164802319-164840185 GCA_028658325.1 Potorous gilbertii | reverse complement strand
GTAATTAGAATGTCCAGTGTATCGGGGAGGGGGGAGAGGACAAATGGGGAGAAAATTTTGGAACCCAAAATCTTGTGAAAATGAATGTAAAAAGTTAAATAAATTTATTTAAAAAAGAAAAAGAAAAAAATATAAAAAAAAAGAAAATAATTTCTTAAAAATTAGAATTGAGTAAGTAGAAGCTAATGACTCCATGAAACATCAAGAAACAGTCAAACAAAATCAAAAGAATCAAAAAATAAGATAAAATGTGAAATATCTCACTGGGGGAAAAACTGACCTAGAAAATAGATCCATATCATTTAAGAATTACTGGACCACCTGAAAGCAATGATCAAAAAAGGGGTCTAGATACTATCTTTCAAAAAATGAACAAGGAAAATTGCACTTATAGACTAGAACCAGAGGGTAAATTAGAAATTGGAAAACTCCACTGATCACTCCTGAAAGAGATCCCAAAAGGAAAACTCCCAAGATTATTACAGTCAAAATTCCAGAGCTCCCTGGTCAAGGAAAAAATATTGCAAGGAGCTAGAAAGAAACAATTCAAACATCAAAAAGCTGCAGGATAACACAAGATTTAATAACTCCTACATTGAAACATCAGAGAACTTGGAATATTATATCCTAGAGGGCAAAACAGCTAGGATTACAACCACAAATCACCTACTCAGCAGGTATTTAGTACAAAATTAAAATAGAAAAAAATCTAAAGCTGCTTCTACCCATGTAAAGTATGTGGTTAATGAATTTAGAAAGATTCTTCCATTTTTATCAGATGTTTGTTCTGTGATTACAATTGAAAAGGCACAGAAAAAAAATAATTTATTTCTCTTAAACCTTTATTTTTTAAAATTTCATTCATTCAATGAACATTTATTAACTTTCTACTTTAGACAAGTCAGTGTGACTTATTCTGGGGGCAAAAAAGTAAATAAGTTCATACCCTCAGGGAACTTACAATCTAGTAGGAGGAGATAAGACCTATACCCAAAGCCTCTAAAATGAGAACTGGTCTTCCTGGTGCTGAGATCATGCTGCTTAAAGAAAAAAAAATACCATTTCCCATTGTTACACTTTCTGACACTGAATTGGATTTGGAAGGTACAACCTTTAGAAGCTTTTTACTTCATCCTAAACATCAAACCTTCAATCCCATTAAAAGCTAATATGTGGTACCATTTAGAGGAGCATGGCTCTAATAGTCAAACTCCTTCCCCAATTGCTGATAAGCAAAACACTCAAAAGATTAGTGACTGTACTCTGTCTAGCTACACATTTCCTATAATATATAGCTTTGAAATTATAGCTATATATATGAAATTGGAACTGGAAGAGATTTTAGAGCTAATCTAGTCCAATCAGTTGCCAATGTAAGACCTCTTTTTTTAAAATCTTATTTAATATTTTATTTTGCCAAGTTACATAAAGACAATTTAACATTCTTTCTTTTATTTAAATTTTCTGCTCCAAATTCTCTCCTTCCCTTTTTTCCCCCTTGCCCTTGCTAAAAATATAACCTATGACATAGGTTATACATGTGTAGTCATGCAAAACACATTTTCACACAAGTCATTCTGTAAAGGATAACGCAGACAAAAAAAACTCACAAGAAAAATTAAAGAAAAAGTGTCTTTTATCTGCATTCACATTCTACCAGTTCTTTCTATGAAAATGGATAGCATCTTTTCATCATAAGTCATCAACACAGTGCTGTGTTGTTGAGAATAGCTAAGTAGATCATCATACAAAATTCTCCTGGTTTTGCTTATTTCACCTGGCATCAGTTCATGTAAGCCTTTCCATATTCTTTCTGAGAATATCCTGTTCATCATTTCTTAAATCACAACAGTATTCTATCACAATCATATACAACAACTTGTTTAGCCATTCCCCAATTGATGGACATCCCCTTGATTTCTAATTCTTTGCCACCACTAAAAGAGCTGCTATAAATATTTTTCTATATCTAGGTCCTCTTCCTTTTTGATTTTTATTTCTTTGGGATACAGTTCTAGTAGTGGATGGCTTGGTCAAAAGGGTATGCATGGTTTTATATCTCTTTGGGAATGGTTCCAAATTGCTCTCCAGAACGGTTGAATCAGTACCATGTAAGAACTCTTATAACATCCCTGAGAAATAATTATGACCATTTATGGAAAAGTTATGACAACAAACTGCCCTATGGCACCAATTATTATACCTGTGACTCCTCAGACTAAAATTCTCTTCCCTAGCTACATTGCCCTATGTGTACTAAAGGTAAGTTCTATGAGGGCAGTGATTGACTCTTTTGTATTTTTATCTCTAATGCCAAGCACTATGCTTGTCAAGTAGTAAATGCTTAATAAGTGTCTTTTTTTATTCAGTCTCATTCAAACCTATGCTCTTCCATCAAATACACACATACACGGACATACATATATATATATATATATATATATATATATATATATATATATATATATATATATATATATGAAAATACATTTATTCATGTTTCATTTCAGTTTGTTAATTTCTGACCAAAGTTCTAACCTGTTTAAAACATTCTGAATCTCAGTTCTGCATTAGCTAACCTTCCCAGCTTTCTGTCATCTTCAATAACTGTGGTTGCTATGTCTTAACTGTAATGGTAATTTAAGGTTAATGGAGGGGAGGGAAAAGAGTTAAAGCTCTTCCCAGCCCATTAATGGTCCTCAATGCCTTTTATTAATTTCTATTGAGGCACTGGGTCAGAGAGTTCTGCCCTCTGTCTCTGAAGAGTGTATAAATACTCTGAGATGAGGTTTTACTTTGCAACTTATTCATTGGAAGTGTTTGTTTGTCCAGATGAGACTCTTCAACTCATACCTCTTCCTACAAAGTTGCCAATGATCTCCTAATTACTAAATCTAATGACACCTCCTCAATCTTTACCCCTTCTGAACTTCGCCACCTTTAATACTGTTAACCACTTCCTTCTGAGTTTTCCAGTCTCCTGAACAATGTCTTGTTAGTTTTCTTTGCTAAATATTCCCCAAGCTATGTTCCCTAAATGTGGATCCTGTTTTCTATAGTCTCTCCCTTGGAGAACTTAATAGCACCTACGAATTCAACATCATCTCTATGCAGACAGACTCCCAGATCCATGTATCTGGCCCCAGTCTTTTCTCCTGATTTCTAATCCCATGTCACTAAACCATCTATGTGACATTTTGAAATGCATGTACCAAAGACATATCAAAGTCAACATGTCCAAAACAAAAACCATTATCTTTCCTTCCAAACCCATTCCTTTTCTAAATTTGTCTATTACCATAATGGAGCCATCCTCCCAGTTACACAAGTTGACCTAGCAATATCACTACTAGATCTATTTCCAAAGACAGGGAAAAAGGAAAAGAACTTGTATGTTCTAAAATATTTATAGTAGCTCTCTTTGTGATAGCAAAGAATGGAAACTAAGGGAATGCTCACCAACTGTGAAATGCCTGAACCAGTTGTGGTATATGATTGTGATGGAATACTACTGTGCTGTATGAAATGATGAATGCAATAGTCTTACAGAATATGAATAGACTTGAATGAAATCATGCCATGTCTGGCCATGTCAGTACCATGTTTAATAAACTCTAGTGGCTCCCTACTACCTCTAGGAATTGCTTCCCATCTTTCTAAGTCTTCTTCCTATACAGTCTATGGTCCAGTCATATTGGCCAACTTGTTGTTCCTCAATACAAAGCTCAACTTTCCATCTCTGTGCCATTCCACTGAATGACGTCCTCACCTCCACCTATTAGAATCTCCAGTTTCTTTAAAACCTCAACTTAAACATCAACTTCTAAAAGAACCATTTTTCAATCTCTCTCACTATTAGGACCTACCCCCTCTATGGTTACCCTGTATTTACTTTGTATCTATTTGTAATAAATAGATACCACTTTAAAGTTTGCCAAGCACTTTACAGAGGTTATTTTGACACCCCTAATAACCTTGGGAAGTAGGTACTTTTATCATTACCCCCATTTTACAAATGAGAAAACTGAGGCATCCATGAAGTGATTTCACCAGGGTCACACAGTAAGTGCTATCTAATGCTGGATTTGAATTCAGGTCTTTCTGACTCCAGATCCCACATTCTATCTTCTGTGCCACCTTTTTATATGTTTCCTTCTTGTCTCCCTCACTAGAATGTAAACTCTTTCATAGCAGGTAGTTTCTGTTTCCTCTGTATATCTCTGCTGCCTTCTTAGCACACAGCCTGACAAGTAGTAAGTGTTTAATAAATGTTGATTGACTGAACCAGACTAGTAGCCCTACCAAAAATAAGAGAAAGTAAATGATTACTAATAGTGAGTCACAGACCATATCAATAAGTTCTTTCAGCACCCTGGACATATATATACTTCACCTGAACCTAGTGTCTTAGGTGTAGTTAAGCTGACTAAAAACCTAAGATTACACATTGACATTAAAGAGAAAATAGTATTTATGTATAGCAAAAGGTTTAAAAGACTGAAACCAGGAAGACAGGTAAGATCTCACTCTAAGCTCAATTGTTGATTGATAATAAATACTCTGATTTACTTATATAACCTTTCTTGGCTACATAGAAGTATAGTACATTAAAAAAAGAATGTCAGACTTAGAATCAAAATACTTGAGTTTGAGTATTTTTGCCACTAATGAGTTGCATGACTTTGGATAAGTCATTTCCCTCTAGGTGCCTTGGCTTCCTTGTACATAAAAAGAGAGGTTTGGGTTAGAACATCTCTAAGGTCTCCATCAGCAGTCGTATTCTATAATTCCATTCTAGATTTCAGGATTCCAGAGGAGCTGCAATTATGAGAACTATTCTCTTCAGTTAGTTCTCCTCTGTGGCTCACTGTCTCCAGCTGCAGCTCTACAGAATTCTGTATTTTAATAAAACATTTAAAAACTCAAAGCCTACAGTCATTTTTCTCTATAGTCACTGCTTGTCTAATCAGGGTGAGGCATTCGTCTTTTCTCCATATCTTTTCTAATAGACCCTAGAACCAGCTTGCTGGAGCAGCAGTCTGTTCTTTTCATAGCTATCTGTTCTTTTCATGGTTCAAACACAAACCTCCTACTGCTAACTCCTGGCTCAGTCTCTTCCTCTGCTTTTTCTCCTTATGGTTCAAAATCACTTGAAAAAAAAAAAAAAAACATGGTCACCACATACTGAGAACAGCTCAGCAAATATGCTTTCCCACTTACTTCAGAACTTCATGGGGCCAGAATTTCATTGGGGTCTGTACTCCCTTCCTTATGAGGACCATGGACAAGGTCCCTTCCTTTACTACAGTTAAATACAGGCCATTATTTAGCTAGGTAATGCCAACAATCAAGTTTAAAGTGGGAAGTTATTTGTCTTCCTGTGTGTTAGCTTTATAAAAATCTTGCCATATGTAAATATTTTCTGTTAATGCTAATGTGTAATTAGATTTTTAGCCACCTTAACCACACCTTAGTGTCTAGGTTCAGGGTAAGTACAGCCCAAGGTCCTGAAAGAACTTATTGAGATTGCCTGCAACTCATTATCAATGATTCTTTCAAAAGGAAGGAAAAACTAACTGGAAAGAAAAATGATCAATGGAATATGTCTTAGAAGGTGGTAGCTCAGATGGCCTCTGAAAATCCTTTCCAAGTCTGCTCCCCTGTTTTTTGAATTCCTTTAGTTGTATGATTCTCTCATAGTGAGTTCTGCTATTCATTAAACACTAAAGAATGCTAATTCATTTACCTGGGAATTAAGGATCATCAGATACCAAATTTAAAGCAGAAAGTGGACCTCAGAAACCATTTAGTTCAATCCCTCTATTTTATATATGAGGAAATTGAGAGCCCAAGAAGATTCAAATGACTTTTCCAAAGTGAGTGGCAAAACCAAAATGTGAACCTCAATCCTCTTCATGCAAATGCAAAGCTCTTTCCTCTTCCCAGTGCACCCTTTCCCATTTTAAGCATTTTGTGATCCAGCTCAGTTGACAGAAACACCAATACCCATAATTCTTACAGAAACCAAACTTACTTCCTTACGGGCAATTTTTAATGGGCAATTTCAAGACAATAACCATTACTTACACTACTATGCTCCCATACTAGTAGGTCTGTACCAAAGAAGAAAAGGCAACTGTTTAGGAATCAATATTGTACTTGAAAATCAACTAAAGAGATTTACAAACAAATATCCGTTGGCCAGTGACAATGTATAATTTTCTACTGAAATAATTCACATTTCAGCATTGAATTGGTTCATATGGTGTTAGGGAATTTCATCCCTCAGAGACACAGAATTAGAGAAGCTCACAATTCAAAGGAACATCAGTAGCCAACTATTCCAACCCACATATGGCAGCAATCTACCTTAAAACATATTCCACAAGCTATTGTCACAGTTGTGATTTTGTGATTTTGAATAATAAAATCATATCCATTTCTGATGCAGAATTATTTGCCAATGCTAAGAATTTGAGGGGTAACCACTTTCTCCTCTGCATCTTCTGTAGTTGTGACTGCTAAGCACCTACTGAAGAGTTGGTGTATTGTATCACCATAGGGTTACTTCCCAGGAGGATAATGTCATGGCCATTTTAGGAGCAGACCACATAGGCTGAGGGAACCAGTCTTTCCTGGGATCTGTGCTGCCTGAACCAGGGAGGTGACAGGAGTTTGGCTCTCCCAACACATGCCCTTCCTGTCCCTCCCGTAGGGCACAATTTGCCTGCAGTGGTAGTTTTCTGATAAATGAGCACCATCCTATGTCTTCCCTCTTCTGAGCTGGCATAGTTGGTGCTATGTATCATGATTCATAATAGGTAGACAAGAAAGAAGACATTTTCTGTGTTTCATTTTAGCATTGATGATTTTTCCTCTTTGCCTGTAATTATTTTCCCTTCTCCATCTACCTCTCTGATTCTTATTTATTCTTCAAGACTCAGCACAAGTCTTATCTTCCCCATGAACTTCATTATTCTAGCCTTCATTGAACTACCTCTCCTTCTCTTTACTCTTAAAACAAATATAACCAGCAAATGTCACACAATTTGTCAATTATTTATATCCCCTCATAGAACTCACTAATGTTTCACATATATTCATGCATTTTTTTCTACAGCTAGTTCGTCAGCTCTTGAAGATGAAAACTGTGTCTTCCATTTCTTTGTAACCTCTAAGTGAATGATGAAAAACTGAAGTAGGAAGGAGGGCCACAACAGCATGTCCAAGGATCCCTGAGGGTCACATATTGAAGAAACCCCAAATTAAAATTATCTGTTTGATTGTAGGTTTTTTTGTTAAATATTTCCCAGTTACATTTTAATCTGGTTGTGCTGCAGAGTGTTGTGGACCTTTGACACACCTACCTCAACCCTAAGTAATTATCCTAGTACCAAACATACAGTGAGTTCACAATAAATACTTGTTTAGAGATTGATTACCCACAACAAATAGTATGAGGACATTGAATTAAATGTTCTTTAACACTCTTTCCAGAGTCTATGATCTAAAATGATGGAAGGGGAGGGGAAGAGGTTGGGGAAAGGGGAGGGAAAGGGGGAAAGAGAATGGAGAAGGGAAAAGAAGTATGGGGACAGGGAAAAGGGAAAATAGAAGGGGAAGGTAGAAAGAGGAAGAGAGAAGGAGAAGGCAGGTGAGAAAAGCACTTATATAGTACACACTATGTGCCAAGTACTGTGCTAAATGCTTTTAGGAAAAATACTGTCTGATTTGGTCCTCACAACAACCCCATGAGGTAGATGCTATTATTATATTTTACAGAGAACTCACAAAACGCGAGTACTCATGTGGGGGTGAAAACAATAAAGGACACTCTCAAAATCGCTCTGAAGAACTTTAGCATCGATTGTGAGACATTGGATTGCCCTCATCAAAGAAGATATTGTGCTCTACAAG
This sequence comes from Potorous gilbertii, assembly GCA_028658325.1. NCBI lineage: Eukaryota > Metazoa > Chordata > Mammalia > Diprotodontia > Potoroidae > Potorous > Potorous gilbertii. The sequence goes on along the minus strand of CM053772.1, from coordinate 164,832,268 downwards.
CAAAAACAGAATTACAGAATCTCAAAAGAAATGTGAAACACGGATTTAAAGACATCTCCACTCCAAATGTACACATGGACTGTTTGTGCCCAACCTGTGGTAAAGTCTCCTAAGCTCATATTGGTCTGATCAGTCATAGCTGGACACATTGTACTTTGACTCTAACATAGTGATGTCATTTTGGTCCTCTTTGAGAATGAAGGAAATAATCAACAGTTGAAGAAACTGAGGCAGAAGTTAAGTGATTTGCCCATATCACATAGTCAGGAAGTATCTGAGACTAGACTTGAAGTCAGGGCTTCCAGACTCCAGACTATGCTCCAGCTACCAGCTGCTAGATGAATTTTAATAATTCCAAAGTTTCATACCAGCAATTAGATACCATAGTGAATTCCTTGGACAGCTGACATGGTCTACTCTATAGTTGAATTTCTACTACCATAAATATGCCTATACTCATTTATTAAAAATATAGAAATTACATTTCTTTATTAAATGAATGATAGAAAAAAAATTTTTGGTCCTGACTTGCAATCTCATTTGTGTAGGGAATTTCCAATGCGATAACTCCCACTATCTATCCACATAGGACACCTACATGTATTCTGTAGTCTTAGAGAATTGCCTTCAGGCACTAAGAGGTTAAGTGATTGTCAGAGAGAATACTTGAACCCTGATCTTTCCAATACCAAGGTTAGCACTCTATCTCCTACAATATACTGCCTTTCCAAAGAAGATATAAGGTTAAAATTCTATTGAGACCTTCTCTCCCACCAACCATACCTAACCAGATAAAGTGGTGAATTTCTCTTCATTTTAAAACTCCTCAGAATCAAATGAAATATGTGCCCTCCTCCAACCTAGAAAGGAAATTTTTTAAAAATTGGCAGGTGCTATTTATCAGACCACAAGAGTGAGAAGAGGAGGAAGAGCTTGGCAAGACATCTCTGGCAGACATGACATAATTATTGCCCTGGAAAAGATGCAACATGAAATTTCTCAAATTCTGGCTCGCTAACTCTTTTCTCCATCTCCTTGCTCACATACCATTCTCCATGTTAAAATGGAACTGTTAGCAAGATGAGCTAATGTAGGAAATCTATGCATTCCATTTTTTGCAAAGTACCCCAATCTAACAGAAAGATGATGGGGACATAAGAAACTAAAGAAAGCAAGTGACTAACAATCCTAGGACCAGCACTGTAGGATACTTAGGTAACTTTGGCAAGCAAATAGAGTCAATGCCAGGTCTTAATGTGCTGTGCCCAGTCTGTGAAATCTTTTCTTTCAGAAGCATAAAAACTGCCATAAACTGAGTTCTTTCACAATTATCCATTGCTTTAACCCTAGGGTAAAAACACAGTCAACAATTGTTAGTATTTAGAAATGTCCTCATTTCAAATTTGAAAGGAAAATATAAATAAACAGGAAAGGGGGGGAAGGATGGGAACAGAGATTTATTTCCATCTGCAAGCAATCATTTCTCCTCTCTGAACTATAATTGTACCTAGACTGAGCGTCAATAATGAAAAATCTCAGCAGCAAACAAACAGGACCTAGCTTTTGAAATACGCTTCTCTAGATTCTCAGGAGGGGAGGGCAGAATAGACCACCCCCACTCAGAAACACAAACACACACTCATAAATGCATATACACACATATACACGTGTGCGTATAGCCTACTTCCAGGTAGGATACACTAAGCATCTAAAGGTTATGAATAATAAAAATTCTAGTTTTATCCTTTTTCAAATCAGTTTGCACTCATTCAACTGATGATCTCATTCTTCAGGAGAGTCATGCTATTATCAACGGGTCCCTCTACATTAATAGCTTCAGTTACTGAATCATAAGCCTTCACCACCCATCTTCCCGACAAATGAATAACCAGGATTCCTCCCTTCCCCTGTTCCCCACCTAAGGACAATTCAACATCAACATCTACTCAAGAAATCTGGTCTTTTTGAAAACTACTTAGAAGATGATTTGCCCTGTACAAGGACCTTCCTCAGGGTCCTGTATCCTTATTTCCCTTGCTCATATCAATTACCCATATCCTATGTTATTTTCCTATGTCTTGCCATTTCAAAACTTCTCTTCTTTTTGAGTATCCTGCTTCTACTATTGGAATACTGAATTCAATTCTAATATCCATTTATCTTTGACTTGTATCTTACATTAAACATGAAGAAGCAATCTCTCCTTACTTTTGAATCCCCCAAAAGCTGAAAGCATTTTCCCTACATTATCTCATCATTTTCAACATTTAATTAAAAACTAACCTGTCCCAAATTAATATTATCCAACCAACCCAATCCAAACTAATATGTTTTTATCAAGTGCTCAATATTTTCAAAGCAATGTGCCATAATAACAATAACTATGTTGATAAGCTTAGATGCTCCAGAGATTGCCCTTCATCCACCATGCCACCTTGCTGTCCCTAGTGGGAATGAGTAATACAAGACGAAGATAAACAGCCGAGTGACCTCAATGAGCTTCCATTCTACTAAAGGAGATTGCATTCTCCTTCACTGTTCTGAATATGATTCAGTAAGAGCTAGAAAAAGGATGAGGCAATCTCTCCTTTCCTACCTTATAATTCATGTCAATGTGGACACCAAATTGAATACACAAGCATTCCTGCTTTACAATGCCTTTCTTAATTTGCCCTTCACTCCCATATTATTTTTGGTAACAGCTTTTGCCATTCAGTGGATCACAGATTTAGACCTGAAAAGAATCTTGGAGATGATCAAGTCTGACCTCCTGACTTCAGAGATGAGTGAAGGTCTAGAGAGAAGCATAGCAAGGTTCTGACTCGCTCAGAGTCCCACAGCTGCTGTCGGAGGTGAGATTTAAATCCGTCTTCCTGACTTTAAATCCAGCATTCTCCCTGCTGCTCTAGTCTCTTCTCTTCCTAAATTGACTTAATACTTCAGCATTCATTTATGAAATATGTTGGTGACTCCACTTTGCATCTGCTGCCCTGCCTGATTTCATCTCCAAGGAACAAGGTGCCCCTCCCAGGATAAACTCATCACCTCTAAACTCACTACCATTCTATTAACCCATCTCAATTGATACCACTCTCTCAACCTCCTCTCTCCTTTAATTGGAGAGCTGAAAGATGGCATCCTGAACTTTTCTCAGTATGTTGCTCTATAGAGGGCAGAAACAGGACCTAGCTCACTCCACTTTGCACCTTGCCTGATTTCAACTCCACCAAGCAAGATACCCCAGGGCACAGTTATCTCTTTATGTTTTCCTTGACCCACCACCACCACTTTTCTGCCTCCTTTTGCCTTCTGCTGCATGTTCTTCTTAAGTTTACCTTGTATGCCCAGTGCCTAGCACAATGCATTGCACATTGTACAATTGTACTGTGCTGTCTCCCATGACAAAGGTTTTTAAATGCATCCTTTTTTTCTCAACTGTTCCTCCAAGAGATTCTACCTCCAGGGATTTTCCCCCTCTAGATAACCATGCCCTTCTGACCATCTTATTTTTTTGTTCAACCTTACTCCAATTGTACTTAAAAGCTATATTTAGTTCATTTTTATATTCTTCCTTATCCACTGTATGTCAGCTATTTTTCCTTTTTGCTACTGAGAAGAGCTCACATCACATTTTAGACAGCCAGTTGAAAACATCCATTTCTGTCCCGACTTCCCTGGTTCTGAGGCAGCTCACAAAATCAAAACAGAAAAAATGAGTCAATCCAAAGACCAGCTTACCATTTAATCCTCCCTCTCTTAGAAGCAGGTCATTGGATTGGTTCATTCATTCATTCACAGAATCAAAGGATTTTAGAATTAGAAGAGGCCTCAGTCAGCATCTAGTCCAACCCAAAGACAAATGAAATCCCTACTATGATATTAGTCATCCAGCCTGTATCCCAAGGGAGGCTGCCCCACTTTTGAATTGCCCTACTTGTTAAGGAAGGTCTTTGTGACATCAAAAGCAAATTTGACTCTCTGTATCTTCTACCTATTACTTGTGGTTCTTCTCTCTTAAACTAAGTAGAATAATTCTAATCCCACTTCCATGTGACAGACTAATCTTTCAAGTCCACCCTCTTATCTCCCTTGAGTCTTTTCTTGACTAAATAGATCAATCACCTACTAGATCTCACCCTCCATGCTGGGTGTGGAGATACAAAGACAAAGGCCCAACAACCCCTGCCCTGCAGGATACAGAATGTATACACAGTAAATGCAAAGTGACTTTCCTGAGGAAAGGATAGCATGTGGTGGGGATGGGGAAGATCCTCCTGTAGGAAGTGCATCTGAACTACATCCTGCATTCCAGGCAACCAGTGCAATGGGAATGAGAATGTCATGTAGAGAGATTAGCAAATAGGCCAGTTTGAGTAGAATGAATGAAGATGAATCATGTGATCAATCCAGCTTGGGAAGGGCTTTAAATGTCAGACAGAAGACCTGACATTTTATCCTGAAGGGAAGAAGGAGTCACTGGAATTTTTTGAGCAGAGGCATAGAAAAGAACTGATGTAAGAGTCATTTTGAAGGAACAATGGTTGTTTGAATGTGGTTAGGAGTGGAAAAGGAGACAAAGTAGTCAAAGATGCCCACAGGAAGAAAAGGGGATTGACCAATAGAAGTATTAGAAAAGAAAAAGACCCAGAGGTCATAGTCATCACAAACCAAATCCATGTGTTGGCTGAGGGGGAGAAATCAATCCAGTAATAACTGACATATTTGCTATATGTCAAGCACTTTATAAATATTATCTCATTTGATCAAGATTGTGCTCATGAAAAAGAACTAGAGTAAAAAAATGAAATAAAATCGAAAGAACCAATGCAGCTTTATGAGCCCAACGTTTAATGGAGCACTACTTTGCTCACCCATGGGAACAGAAAAACTCAAGGAATTTTAGAAAGGAATGCAAAATCAATCAAACAACATTTATTATGTTTTATTATAATTATGATTTATTAATCACCTACTACATAAAAACATTTCCATTCTTGTTTTTTTTACATGTGCCAGGCATTACGCTAGCTGCTGTGTATAGAAAAGGCGAAAATAAGACAACCCCTCTACAAGATGTAAAACATATACATAGAAGTTGACACAAAAGTAACACAAGATAATTTTGCAGAAAGGGTACAGGTGATGTGGAAGGCAGATCAGGAAAGACCTCAAGTTGAGTAATCAAGTGTGGATGAAATGAGAGGCAAAGGTGAGAAGATGATGAGTTTCCAGGCTTAGGCTACAACCCATGCAAAAGCACAGATGTGGAAGAGGAAGTAAGAAACATGGGAAATAAGAGACAGCCGTTCTGTAAAGAAAATGTAAAGAAAGGCTGGTGCCCAGTGGTCAAGGACTTTAAGTGGGGAAAGATGATTAAAGTGGTGGAAAGCAGACCTTTCTCCCAAGTAAAAGTTAACAGACTAGGGATTGCTTCATCCAAACCAAGGAAGACTAAAGGGGATTGTTACTGTCTTCAAGTGTATAAGGGCCTATCAGTTGTTTTTCGCAGCAGAAATTTTCCCAGCACTTCACTCCCCCAACCAGTTAATATCTTCCCTTGAAACCTTAAGTCCTCTGTGTATCAAAGGCTATTGAGAACAAAGAGTGGGTTCACCCCACAAGCATTAAGACTACCTGGGAAGTGACTGGGTTGACGTGTCCTATCCCAAAGGTAAGAGAAGAGGTGACTAACATAGCCAGAAGATGCCCACCAATGGAGATATGTCATGAGTACTTTGTGCACGTCAATCCAACATTCAATGCAATATATTGAATAATACTAAATGTACCTTATCTCCCACATAGAACCCTTATGTGCGTGCTATGTGTTACAACCATGTGCATCTATGTATATGTATACACATACATATGTAAGAGGTATTAGAGATGGAATTCTTTTGTATATAGGTGGAGAGAATAGGTGGAGGTAAGGGATAGAACTCTTTTGTATAAAAGGTGGAGGGAATTTAACATAAATGTAAATATATAAATGTATATGTATGTGTATGTTGTGTACATCTAACTTACTCACATAAACAATGGTAATGGCCACTCACCGACCTGATCTCACTGCTCATCAGCATGAGAGTTTTGACCTCTTCCATTTCTAACCTAGACTGGTTGGCTCCTCCTTCAGCAGCCTGGTTTTCACCCCCTCCCCCAACACCATCACCACCATATTGGTTCTGGGCTTTAATGCAGACACCTGACTGGCTTTAGTCCTACTCAGGACTCCAAAATCTCAAGTGATCCACCAGCCTCAATTTCCCTAGTAATAGGAATTGCTAGCACTAACTACCACACCCAGAAGTGTGCTATATATTTGGAATAATTACCTGTAACTATACTAGATAGCAATGACAGTATTTATGAGGTTACCTACATATTTACATGAGGAGATGTGCATGGATGACAATTGTTTTCTGGAGGAAACTAAAGTAGATACTTTGAGAACTTAATTTCTCACAATGCTTAGGACTGAGAGAAGCTTAGAACTACAGTCACCATAGACCATCAGAGGTCTTTGTATGAGCTCCCAGTCAGTGGCATCACCAGTTGAGAACTCTGATTACTGAAAAGTGTTTGGAAAGGTGAGAGATTTAAACATCATAGTAGAATGGATGTGAGGAGAAAGTCCAGAAAGGAGAGGAGAGATATAGCAGCAGAAAAAGAGAAGAGGACCAAGCAAAAGAATGTGTTCAGGGTGCTACCAAACCTCACTACCACATCTGGACCATGCTGACTTCAGAGTCAAAGCAAGAAACTTTGGACAATATGGCACCCTCTGCTAAGGAACTCCCAGGAACAGAGGTCTAAGGGACAAATGATAGCACTGAAAGCATCCACCACTGAGACCATACAAACTGATATTCCCTCCCCCTACAATGAAAAGTTAAAGGGATTAAAAAAGAATTATACTATAAATATTTTGGAGAGATGGAATTCTTTTGTATTTAGGTGGAGAGACAATTTAACTTCTTGATTTCTTTCCTTGTTATTTATGTTGTTTCATGACTTAATTAAATGCCTTTGCTCCTGGATTTATATGCGGCTGGTATAGTCTAGTAATACATTAGAGGTAGGGGCCAACTATGCATTGCATAAATGATTACCTCCAAACAGTTACACTAAATCTGGGAATTATGAGGGGGACCTATATTATCATATGGTTATGGAATACTAAGGAACAGAGAGTTGGCTTAAATTGACAAGCAAAAGAAATTTCTGGTGGATATTACAATTTCTTGACCTTTGTAGTAATATAAACTATGCCATAAGGAACTTTTCAAAGAAAATACACAGATAAATATCCTGGATGCTTTAAATATTAACATACCTAAAGGCAAGGCAAGGTCAAAATGATCTCCTGAAGACCTTTCCTACATGATGCTTCTAGGCCTTTAAAGACGTTAAATGGCACTTATGTTGGGTAGTGAATAGGTATTACTAATTATGTATGGAATGAGACACAGGAAGGTTATGTGCATTACCCACAATTACCCAGAAGAACAATGACAAAATTAGGAAAGACCTTCTAATCTACGACTCCTAATCCAGTTTTCATAGATCCAGACTTATTTTACATTTCCTTTGTTTCCATTATACTTTCCCCATGTACTTCTGAAAGTATTTATTTCTGTTCTTACCCATAACCATACCACATCTCACACCTATAGTTTAACAATTCCTATTTACAAAAGAAAATAAAAAGTATACTCTTCTTATCCAGGGCACCTCACTCCCAAAAGCATGTAGTTATTTATAAAAGAGAATCGCCCAGCCTAAAGGTCACCTTCAAACAGTCTTGTGTCCACCTGCATCGCACTTTTCTTATAAGAATATCTTAAGCTCATCCCTAAAAGAAATATCCATTCCTCTGGAGTACAGAGCTTCCTCATTTCATCATACGTGAGAGACAAAGACATGTAGAGAGCAGACGATCGTACCACTGATATAAACACTGATATATAGAAGGTTGAAAAGGAGAGTTCAATTGTACTCTAGGGAGAAAAGAGTTGTTTAATAGGCAGAGAAAGATGTGCTCCAGTGAATGAGGTAGCCAACCGTGATGAACCACACAGAGACAGGCACTGTAATCCCTCTGTTACTCTGTAGCTCATTGATCATTGCAGATCTCCTAAGAAAAGGAAGGAGGGAGGATAAGCATTTCTATAGCACTACCATGGGCTAGGCACTGAGCTTAGCACTTCACCAATATTAACCTCATTTAATCTTGTATCTCCTAAGCAGAGGGAGGTCAAGCTGGGTCTTGACCAATTACTGATCAAAATCATCAAATGGTCATGTTTTTATTTCATTTTCATGGTTTAATATTAGCATCTCGGGGGGAAAAATTTACAATCATGGAAACACAAGTTCTAGACCTACTTCTTACTATATGTGTAGCCTTGATCAAGTAATTTTACCTCTTTTACCTTCAGGTTCCTTATCTCTAAACTGAAGAGGTTGTCCTGGGTGATCGCTAAAGTTTCCTTCAGCTAGAATGCTCTGGGATTGTAGGATTCTTCATGAGAGGCAGAGGCAGCATTCTATGGGAGAGAAAGGGATGTCCTCAGAGTTAGAAATACCTGGATTTAAGTCATGCCTCTGACCCATTGTAGCCACATAATTATAGGGAAATTACTTAAACCCTTCCATGTCCCAGGAAACTAAGACTGTCATAGAGGAGTTACCTATCTGTGTTAGTGGAGTTTCCAGACCAAGAATTCCTAACACAGATTAAATTACCAATTCCTAGATCTCAACATTTCTATACATGCATACATACACATATATACACACATGTGTTTGTGTGTCTATTCACATATATATGCACATACATATTCATGTATCTGTGTGTATGTGTATATCCACACAGATATATGTGTATATATGTATATACACATATATGTATTCATAGGTGAGTCTATCTGCACATGTATGTATATATACATGTCTAGGTATTTATGTATATCTATCCACATAAACAAACACATGTGTGTATATACATATATTGTATATATGTATATGTGTCTATTCACACATATAAACCTATGTACATACACAGATAGGTCTGTAAGTGTGCGTGTGTGTGTGTGTGTGTGTGTGTGTGTGTGTGTGTAGAGACAGACCAATATCTCCCTGGATAAAAGAAATCAGAACCTAAATTCTAATTCAAGTCCATGTGACTTAAGCACCCTGTCGGTTATTGGAAGGGACAATGAGGGAGATTTCATCCTCTCTCAGCTTTACTTTTTCATTTTAAGCAACTAGCTAGAAAAATCTTGGACTTAATGAGCCCTTCTTTTGTCCTTGGCAGAGCAACAAAATGCAGCTGTCAGACAAGGAGACTGGTACCACAGGCATCCAGCTTCTCACCAAGTTACAGGGCTACCAGCACAGGGATTCTGACAGCCAATGAAGAATGTACTTTCTATAAAACTCTCCTACATAAGACACAAAAAATTATGCCTCTTTTACTATTTTCATCCCCTATACTAAGGTATTTTTGTAGACAATCAAGTTTTCCTTCAATCCAAATACAAGAAATGGAGCCTTGAAAGTCCACCTCTCTACTGCACAGCTTTTCCATCCCATACACCTCACCCCCCAAAAGAAAGAAAAGACCCCATGAAGCCAGTTAAGGCTCTTCAAAGGTCCCCCTCATTCATGACTCTCAGGACCTATGCAGGGGTTGTGGGTAGAAGTGGAGGAGGGATCAGAGCTCTCTAAAGAAGATCACTTTCTACAGAATCCCAGCAGAATTCTAAGAGAGGATAACAAAATCTTGATTCTAAGTCCCTTGAATTGCCTTTTTGAAAACTTTTAACTAAAGTAGAAGGCATGCTAAAAAACAAACAAAAAAACCCAACTTGTATATTCCCAATGGATCTGTGTTTGAATCAATAGGAGAGTTCCCTCCAGCAATGCAGATTGCACTCCCTTCATGTCTACCCATTCTCCATGTATTGGGTCCACCTAATGTGCTAGAAGCCATCCTTATCTTGTCTCAACACCACAAGGATCTCAGGAGAGCCTGCAGACTGCCTAGCTTTTACCCTCTATTCTCATTATGCAATCACCCTCTCTTCATTTTCTCTTAGACATTTCTTCATTGCATTTTTATTCCAGTCCTCCTTCACAATCCCTTGCTTTTAAAGTGTTGCTGCTCATTTCTTTTTAAAATCAGAGTCCAAAAGAGTAACTTCAAATTATGAGGCTTATGATCTCAAAGGCATACTGGAATCCTAGATACGACACTGTGCCATGGACATTTACTAGCTACATGACAATGGGTAAGAGATGGATCATTTCTTAAGCTTAAACAACTCTCTACAGTTTGGAGTTCTCACATGCATGAAATCAAAGACCCTGAACACTGGCATCATAATCTCTAAACTATATACCTTATCAGGTTGGGATAAGGTATAACTGAACATACTCCTCATCACACACTCACATACATACATGCATATACATATGGGTATGTATGTGTGACATATGTATATATACATACATAGAAATTCATCATTTTTTTCAGTTGTGCCCAACTCTTCATGAACCCTTTTGGGGTTTTCTTGGCAAAGATACTGCAGCGGTTTGTCATTTCCTTCTCCAGTTCATTTTACAGATGAAGAAACTGAGGCAAACAGGGTGAAGTGATTTGCCCACGGTCACACACTAAGTGTCTGAGGCTGGATTTGAATTTAGGAAGATGAATCTTCTTGACTCGAGTCATTTTTATGTATATCAATTACATATATACAGATAATGTGTGTGCATATACATATGAAATATGGAAAGACTGGGAATGCTAAAGGACTATACAAGTATACAGTTTGTCGGACGATTGGGTGAAATAAGCTTCGTTTCAAATCCTCAAGTTACTCTGAAAGACAAAGGTTTGGTGGGCTTTTTTTGTTGTTCCGATGAGCACCAAGTATTGAATTAACAGCATCCAAATTTGCCGCAAACTCCCTGGAAGTGTTTGGATCCTCCTGCGACAGTCTGTGGTACCCACTTTGAAAGTGGAGCCAAAATGAACTCATTGTTAGGCTGCTTATCATCATCTTTTCATCAGAAATCCAGCTGTTGGGATGAAGAAAGAAGTCGCCCCAGAGACCTTATCAAAACACACCTGCATACCAATTCCCCAGGACGCCTCAGCGCCCACCGGACCTTGGGAAAATTTTCTAAAATTTTGCCCTATTGAGGAACTTCTGTCACCTGAAGTCATCCCTAAATCCCAGAGAAAACACACACACACACACACACACACACACACACACACACACATGTCCTTTCAGCAGGAGAAAAACCTCAGATCTTTCACAAGTTTGCTTTCAGAAACATTTTCACCCTAGAAACTCCATCTTCACTACAATAAGATCCTCAAAGAAGAAAGGTGCAAGTTTTCTTCTTGTTTTTTAATGAATCAGGTGAGGAGGAGAGCTTCCGTATATGTGTGTAAGGCTATAGGTGAGAGTGAGTGCATGTTTGTATGTGTGGGTGTGCATGCACTGTATGCATGTGTGTGCATGCTTATGTGTGTGTGTGTTTGCAGGCATGTGTCTGTGTATGGGACAAAGAAAATATTTAAATACGATGTCAGCTTCATTTTCTATTAGTACAAAATGCCTCTCTGTTTCTGGAAAGTACCATAATAAGCTGGAATGCTTATTGTGGGTGATTTAACTGCTGAACAATGAAAACCGCTTCTATTACCTCCATGGAATCTTACAAAGCGTAATTTCCCCTCTTCTTTGTGTCTTTCTCTCCCTTTCCCATAGATTCCTAGTCAGGGCTCCCTGATTCTTCAGAAAGGCAACTAGTAGGCATTACCTCTCTGGCTGTCTCTGAGGCTTTCACCCTCAACAAATGAGGAAATAGTAGGAGAGATAAAGACAATTTTTTTAAAAAATCTGAAACTGGTCAAATGTAATGGCTGCTTCCACTCATGATATGCTCCTTTCAAAACGGATCTCTTTTATTTCTCCTCTTCTCCCCACCTTTTTTTATCTCAGTACAATCTAAGAGCTAGTGTGAATTAAAGAATGGTTTGGATTTTTCTTTCAAAGCCTTCCTTTGTATACTTAATAATCCTCTTGTATCTTTTTCCTTACATATAAATAGCTCCAAAACATATAGTTAGGTCTAGGTTTCTTTCGCATTTTCAATCTTTTCCCAGTCTAATATACCAGTAAATGAGTCGTGCTTTTCTCTAAGATATCCATTATTAATGAGCTTCTGTATTTGGACTGAAGCAACATCAGTGACCTGGAGGGCTTATAAAGAGCTGAAATTACCTCTCTGAAGCAAAGCATTCAGTGTTCTTGAATGCAAACAGGCTACAGACAGCTACGGAGAAGTAGCAGCGGTGAAGCGAACCAGCAAGGGTTCTGAAGGCAGAGGACCTAGGTTTGAATCCCAGCACTATTTCTTACAACCTGGCTGACCTTGGGAAATGGAATCCAGTAAACATTTATTAAATGGCCACTAGGAGCAAGGGTCTAGTCTAGGTGCTAAGGATAGGAAAACGAAAATGAAAATGGTCCCTGTCTTCTAGGAACTTACAATATATTTATAATTTCCTTCCCAGTTTCTTTGTTTGAAAAGAAAGGGCCAATTAGTTGGTCTATAAGATTCTTTCCAGTTCCACACCCACTATTTCTCCTAAATAGCAACCCCCAAACAATCATCTTGGGGGAACTGTCCTCTCTCCCTCTCTCTCTCTGTCTCTCTGTCTCTCTGTTTCTCTCTCTCTCTCTCTCTCTCTCTCTCTCTCTCTCTCTCTCTCTCTCTCTCTCTCTCTCTCTCTCCTGAAACTTATGCACTAGAAAGAGCAATGAATTTGGAGCCCAAGGAAATAGATTCAATGCCCAGATCTATCGCTTATATAAAGATAAGCAAGCGATGACCCTGCTAGACCAAAGTTTTCTCGTCTGCTAAATGAAGAGATTGGAGTAAACGACCTCTTCTAGCTCTAAATCTTTAATCCTATGATCCTAGAAATTATTGGAAAAGTTTTGTAAATGCAATTTTTGCCTCTTGAAAAAATGGATTCATCTCCACTGCTCAATCCCCCAAGGAAAAAGACCTTCCTGAGCTTGCCATCACTACAGTAGACCCTAATCATTTTGTCTAATGCAAAATTCAAGTTAAGATGAAGTAAAGACAATATCCTAAAAGCTGGTATTACAGATATCGTGTTACTTTTGCAAGTACTGATAGTAATAAAGTAACAGCTAACTCACACAGCACTTCAAGATTAGCATTGTGTGTGTGTGTGTGTGTGTGTGTGTGTGTGTGTGTGTGTGTATAACCTCATTTGATTCTCACCCTATGGGGTACACGCTGTTATAATCCCCATTTTATAGCCAGGCAAACTGAGGTTAAATAAATTGGCCAGGGACTCACAGAAAGCAAGAATCCAAGGTAGAATTCGAATCCTGAACTTCCTGACTTCGGGGTCAGTTTTTGTCCTCTTTACTAGGACTGCAACGTGTAAGTGTAAAATTTTCTTTTCATCCTGAACTCTGATTTTATTTGTATAGAGAATTGCTGGTATGGAAACCCTTTTCACTGATGCATGTCAACTTCCCTATATCTTGTAGTCTTAGGGAATTGGAGGAGGGGGAAATGAGAAGTGAGTCATTTGGGGGCTCCTTTCCATACAAAATGAGGGAGTTGAACAATATTGTCTCTTCTAGCTCTAAATATATAATCCTGGAAACTCTACATACTATGTGTATGTGTCAGAGGTAAGACGTGAGCCTAAGTCCTCCTGACTCCATGACTAGTTATTATTCCTTTCCATACTACCCCATGCTGCCTCTCACTGCAAACCTACTCCAGAAAATAATCAATTCTGTTCCTGTCTACTTAGAAGGGCAAAAGAGTAACTGAACAAGAATCAAAAAACCAGCACTAGTTTCATCCCCCAACCTTCCCTGGCAGCCACCCCCCTACCTTAGCTAATTTAATTTTATATTGTTTTTATTTATCATATTTTGTCAAACAGAGAGGGGAAAATGTAACTCCACCCCTTCTTTGCAGAGGTGGAGGTCTATGGGTAGGAAACAGCACACGTTCTCAGAATCAGTGGGTGTCACGGTTAAGTTTTGTTGAAATGATTTTCTTCTCTCTGATTCTTTGCAAGACATGACTCTTTGGGCCGAGGAACAGGAAGTATATATTTGCAAATGAAAATGATATAAAGAAAAAATATATAAATAAGAATTTATCATATTGAAAATTATATTCTGAACTTGATAAAAACCATTAGCAAAATTACCAATAACAATACAAACCAATTATATCTAAAACCATTAAGTCCAAATTACTTGTAATTTTCTAATGTGTGTGTTATTTTTAACAAAATAACCAGAGCATCCCATATGTTTTCATGTCTCCTTCTGATCTCTCTACAAAATATTTCAGCTGACAAGAGGATTCACTTATGCGAGACTGTATGGGTGTTTTAAAGAAATTGAAAAATACCAGGTGGGGAACCATCACCACCACCACCTCCTCTCATGCCCAGAGGAAAATCACAACTGCTCCTAATGGATCATCTGGAGGAGACGTGGGGGTAGCAGGAGGAGGGAGGGGGAGCATGACTAATGGTGCCAGAAGCAAGAGTGGGGAACCTGCAGCCTTGAGTCCACATGTGGCCCTCTAGATCCTCAAGGGGAGCCCTTTGACTGAATCCAAACTTCAGAGAACAAATCCTCTTAATAAAAGGATTTTGCTTATTTATTTATTTATCCTCTAAAAGGGATGGGACCATTCAGCTATAGTGAGATCAGTTCAGAACTGATCAACCCGACCATGTCATCTAGGTCCATGTATACTTTAGACATGGGATTTTACAAGCCCAGTCATTTCATTTATAGTGGCAAAAACCTATCACTTGCAGATCCTAGGGCTCAGAGTCCTCATCTGAAATACTATAGAAAATGGCAGAATAGTTATAAATAATCTCTGATACCCCTTTTAAGTTCCAATATTCTGAGTCTACAATTGGTGCATCTCCTGAGTTCCTAGAAAAGGACAATTCTCATACCAAAAATGAATAAAGAATAAATAGAGGCAGCAGCAGCATCTGGAAAATGTTCAGTTTGTCTCCTAAGTCTTTAGGAGAGCCTGGATCAAGGTTATTGATTCACAAGAAGCTAAGAGTTAGACGTTCATGGCTTTCTGGTCACCCAGCTCAGAAGATGCCCATATTGCTAACAAATGGTATCAGTCTTGATATCAAGGACTCTCACAGTAATGGGGAAGTCACCCCCTTCACTTCTAGAGAATTAGATTTTTTAGCAAGTTCTTCCTCATAATCAAGTCTAAGTATTGATATTTTCTCTCTCTTTCTTCTAATTCTCTCCAGAGTCAACCAGAAAAATATATATATAATCCCATTTGCACATTACAGACCTTTACATACTGGGAGCCAGCTAAGGATGCTCCTAAAGCTCTCAATCCCCCCTACTTAATTCCAGTGCCTTCCTTCAGGAGATTATTTTGCATTTGCCCTCTGTATGCCTTACTCCTACATAATTGTTTGCTATACTATCACCTCCCTCTTTGAGAACAAAGAACAAGCAGCAGTCTCAATTACACTATGTGCTCCTAAGAGCAGGGACTTTCTCTGTAATCCCAGCATTTAGTCCAGTGCCTGGCACATAACAGGGACTTAAAAAATGTTTATTGATTGATTCTATCCTACCACTTTCATCCTTTCTATATTCCAGGCTAGAAATTCGCTATTCATTCAAATGTTCTTCACACACCATGGTCCCAAGCCCTCTCATCCTCTTGACTACTCTTCTACCTTATCTCAGGAGGACAGATTACCAGCAGCACCAATGAGGTCCCCTAAGTTAACAACCCTGGAACATCCAAGGTTATCCTCTAAGGAAGAAAAAAAAATCAAAGCATTTTCTCCCTTTTTTCTCACTCAGATGCCTGAGATTTTGAAATAATGTAGGATTTTCTAAAGTGCTGAAGATCTAATCCTCTGTTGCTCTTGATACCAAGACATTATAAAAAAAAATGGCGACATGCCTAAAATTCTTGAAAGCAAGTCCTCCATAAGGTATTAGGAAATACCAAAGGGGAGAGAAACTTTGAACTCAAGGTGTTATCCTCCAAATGCTCCTTGAGGAAGGATTGTTGTGACATCTGCAGCAACAGCTCCTTGCAGGCTAGGGAAAAGGGAAACCTCCCCCCTGGATCTACTCTAGAACCTCCACTGGTCCCCAGATGCCTATCTAATGAAGTCGAAGTTCCTGGATCTGCTATTTAGGTTTCTTGGTGAACCATTCCCAATCTTATTTTACAAGTTTCTCTGAAACTACCCCCTTCCACACTATTACCTTCCACTTTAGTCAAACTGGATGACATTATCTTCCAGGGACATGTCCAGTATTTTCCCAGTCCTGTGTTTTTGCTTATGCCGAGCCTTCCAGCCTTCTGTCTTTTTCCTTGATGAAATCACAAGCTTCCTTCAAGATCCACCTTAAATGTTGTTTCCTTCTCTCCTCCCCTCCTACCCCAGCCAGAACAGCTCCCTACTCCTGTAGCAACTTTTTTTTTTAACTCTCTCATGGGAAGCAGAAGATCAGCCCTGAAGTCAGAAGAACTGGGATCAAGTCCCATTTCTGATGTAGTCTAGCTCTGTGTGCATATGTGATCCCATGCAAGTCACTTAATCACTCAATGTCCCTAAAACCACAAATTACATTACAGTTGCTGATCTCCATAGATGGAGAAAGTTGCCAGATTGGTTGTTCCATGTGCCAATGAAATCACAGCTCTGGACAGAAAAGAAAAAGAAAAGGCAGGCATCATATTATGTCTTGTGTCATAGCTCCTTGAGTCAACGTTGTCACTCTCCTATTAAATCAAAAGTTCCTTGAAGGCACTATTCACATCTGATTCATCATTTTATCTCCCATAGTGCCCAGTGTATAACACCTTGTACAGTGCCCTTTAATAGAGTATAAACTAAACATATATATCTTACCAGGATTTTTAATGTTGTCTTTTGCCTCGGGGCATATTTTTATGGTCAAAGTGTGAGTCACTCCCAAGAAAAAATAGTTTTAGATGAAAAGTCAAAAAAGTATATTCCAGACTAGAAATTCCTTGTTCATTCAAATGTTCCCAAATGTTCCCAAGCCCTCCCATCATCCTGATTAACCTTCTGCCTTATCTCAAGTGGAAAGAATACCAGCATTACCAATGAAGTCACCTAAATTAATAACCCTGGAGCATCCAAGAAGACAAGCTCTTGGAAAATAAGAGAATATGGTGCTTTCATTTTTGTGTCTTTAGCAAGATGCCTAGCTCAAAGTAAGTACTTAATGATTGTTTAATTGAAGAGTATTGCACAATGCAATTCATATATATTATAGTGAATATTATATGTATATATATGAAATATTCATAACAGTGAATGATAATGAAGATAGAGAGTACATCACTTTAATACTGACAAAGTAGGGTGAGGGAAATGTATTTTTTTGTTTAAAGAGGAGAGCATCTGTGTTATTTTCTTCCATAGAGAACATAAATTTATCTTCCATCTGCCTTAGTAACTTTACTCTTAGGCATTTCTGCAGGTTCATACTGCAATTAAGCAGTAGCTGTGAACTTTCATTCACTTATGTTTTCCCTCTAAAGGACAGAAGGTACTTCACGGTGAATTAATTCTCCTTGCATTACCTAAGATCCCAAGAATTGCACTTTGCTCCCTAGACTACACACCATGCCAGCTTCTCTCACTTGCCTACTTTATACAGGAATCATTTGGAAGAACCATAATATTGATTCCTCAGAAACTTTTCTCAGCTAATTTTGTGATTTGCCTTCCATTGCATAACAACCAAAAGTATAATGTTTCCTCCTTCTCCAAAGTGTCTGCCACCATGCTAAGGATTATGCTGAATTCTATTTCCATTACAGCCTGTATATAACTGCTTTCCTTCCAACTGAGATTTCAAGTTGGAGCTAGTTAGAGTGATTTCAGGGCTCTCAGGAAAAGAAGGAAAACAGCACTGGGGTTGCCAATCCCAAAGACCCCACAACTCCCCACTATTGCAAGGATAGCAACATATTATTTTAGCAAAAGGCATTGACACAAAGGGAAGGAAAACGGGTTAACCAATACATGAGTCAAAAACAATGGAAACGTTTGGATTTATTTAATTTATAGAGATATATGTTATTTTCACTATTATAAATATGTCGTCTGTATCACTCTGGACTACCTCTCCAACTCCCAGTCCCAAGTTGGGACCCCTGATTGACCACCTTGCAGCCAAGGAATTCTCTGGGTCCATACTCCTCAGATGACAGTTCACAAGTTTTGTTGTTTACCTTTTATAGCCAGCTAAAGGACTCAGTGCCAAACCAAGGCACTTGCTGAGATGGGAGAGTATGATCACTAGTGACAAAACACTCCCCCTATAAATAGAAGACACACCACTATACACACTATTAATAAGAAGAAT
Organism: Potorous gilbertii; assembly: GCA_028658325.1. Classification (NCBI taxonomy): domain Eukaryota; kingdom Metazoa; phylum Chordata; class Mammalia; order Diprotodontia; family Potoroidae; genus Potorous; species Potorous gilbertii. The sequence continues at coordinate 164,813,756 of CM053772.1, read as the reverse complement.
GGGCACACATAAAGAGTCCCTAGTAGAAAAATAGATATGTATCCAGAAAATACACATGGCAGAGGCCATTTAGGCTTCTGCAGTGATAGAAACCCAATATTCTCCTGACTCTTGTTGTATCTTTGTGTTGTTCCCTGAGAGTACAGCGTCTCTGCTGAGGAACTTGTGCCCTTGAGATACCTAGGTCTGCCCCCGATGGATACAGGCTCCTTAAGCCTTCTTTTATTTTCAGCTCAGCATCCTATGGCCAGACCTTGAATTTGCCTTTGACTCACAAAGCTCCTCTGGGCTCATGCTTCACTGACTTGGACCATAGTGTGCTTCAATATATATACATATATACATACGTATATATGTATATATACGTATGTATGTATATATGTATGTATGTATTAGATAAACCATTGAGTGCAGTGTCTCCTACTGGGTAAGTAGCTCTAGTACAAAAAGCCATGGGAAGTGGGGTAACAGCCATGGGTCTTGGAAGCAAGGATGTAAAGCAAAATTCTCTCCCTCCTCCAAGAGGTGAAGAATGATTCTGTTTTGAGAACTGGTTTGTTTTGGGGGTTTTTTCCCCCAAAGCTGGCTCTTTTCTCTGCTACCAATGGTCATGCTCCCTAAGAGTGTGAGACATCTCCTTCCTTAACCAACTACCTAAAGAGTTCTGATTGTTTAAAGCAACACTGGGGTAATAAGTGACACTTTGATCAGTCAACTGGTAGTCACTCATAAATTTCATCAAGCTTGACCACAGAACTTAATCACACCTCATAAAGTTATGCTTAAAAAGTAAAAAAAAAAACCCTCTCTGCCCTTTAAGAACTTAATGCCTCACTATCTCCTTTATTTGCCCCCTTACATAACTTCTGTATTTTTACCACCTATAATGGGGGTGTATGAAGGAGATAAACTGGTGAATTGATCAAATATATGGATATACACACATATGTGTATATATGTGTGTGTATATACACATATAAAAAGAAATAGTATACAAAAATATCTAATGATATATTATATATTATATAATTATAAAATATATTACACAATATACTATATAATATATTCATATATTTAATATATAACTTATTTATATACATTTAATGTTATTTAATAATTATATATATACATATATGTAATATATCTATGCATCTCAGACAACTTCCTAGGACTTATATACTTATAAGTATATAACTTATAAATTAGATAGATAACAATTCATCTACATTAGAAATGGGTTACAGCCAATATTGAAAAGAGGAGTTCTCTCTGCTGACATAAATCTAGGGGAACTTGCTGGACCTGTGAACTCATTGATGTAAGAAACTCTTGGGTGAAGAAAACACCTTCTACTAATGAATTGTACTTTTTCTGCAATTTATAGTCTTAGAGAGTTGCCTAAATCATTAAAAGGTTAAGTGACTTGCCCAGGGACACACAGTCATTACATGCTAGAAGCAGGCCTTGAAACTAGCTCTTTCTGACTTTAAGACCAGCTCTCTATCTATTGTATCACACTGCCTTCCATGTAAATCTATGTCTACATAATATAAATGAATTAATAGAAATGACTTTATGAAGCACTTATGTGGCAAGCACTATGCTAAGAATTGGGAAATATAATAGATACAATAGCAAGATGGTCCCTGCTCTCAAGATGCTCATATGACATGATGATGTGATAAGAAAACAACATATAGAAGAGTTTTGGCTACAAATTGGATGAGCAGTGGCGATGATCCTTTGGGTTCAACAGCCCAATGGATGGTGATGCTTCTTCTTCACTGTCATTTCCACCAATCAACTACATCTGTTTTTGATTTTGAACCATCTGACAGTGCCATGAACTCTGATGAGGAGGACTTGCTTTGATGAATCTACAAGCTGTGGAAGCTAAAGATGCAGGGGCTGCAGTATGTGAACAGGTAGCTGTTGGGCTTCCTACCCCAAGGTTTGCTCCCAAAGATGATGGCTAGGGGAGTAGATGTGAAAGCAAAAATGGCGGTCAAGGACAAGGAGGGGGCTGGTCTTAGAGCTTACCTGTCTGCTGATGGTCAATTCATATTTGTTCATTTTTATGCAGACTTATGATTTTACTGGAATAAAGAATTTTCAGTATAAGAAGCTCCCTCCACTGACCATGATCGGTCATTCATCCATAATTAACATATTACATTACTTTGCATAATATACGTATACATATATAATATACAGAGTATTCTAAAAGTCTTAATGCAGTTTAAAAGCGTTAAATTGCACTAAGACTTTTGGAAACACCCTTTGTTGCATAATAAAAATAATAAATAATAAAAATAAAGCACTTAAGCTATGTGCTAAGTACTGTACTATACGCTTTACAAATCTCATTTCATCCTTACAACAACCTTAAGAGGTAAATGTTATTACTATACCCATTTCGCAGATGATGAAACAGAGGTTAAGGAGCTGCCCAAGTATGTGACTGAGTCCTTAATGTAAGCAAGTGTATGAGGTTGGATTTGAACTTGGGTCTTCCTGACTCTAGTCTCAATTTACTACGCCACCATATATGTGCATATGATTTTTAAATGTATTATATGAAATATATTACTTTTTTCTAAAAATTAAAAAATTCACCTGTTTTGACCTGGGCTAAACTTTTACCTGTATCACTACTCTATCTGAATGACCTTGAGTAAGTCTCTAGACCTCCATTTCTTCATGCAAAAAACGAGTGGTTTAGACTAACATGCCTCCTATAACTTTTTCCAGTTCGAAGTCTATAATCCTACAAAGATTTAAAATTGCAAAATAAAACTTTTTCTAGTGAATACTACAAATAATCAAAAGGTATCTATTTTAATTCCTTATTTTGGCCATTCAAGAGGAAGAAGAGGAAACAGGGTAAAGGAAGGAAAGAAAAGATGAGAAATAAAGAGAGAAGGATACAGAAGGAAAGAGAGAAGACAATGCTAATTCATGTATGTACTCTGCTTTAAGTTCTACAGAAAATATTCAATCCATAAACATCCATTGAGATAGGTAGAATAGGGATGATATTGTCACCACTTTATAAGTCATTTATAATTTATTAAATAATTTATATAAATATATAAATTTAAATAAATAAAATTTATATAAGTATTTTGTAAATAATGTAATTGTGACTTAATAATATAACATAATACTATACTGTATTGTATTAAATTATCGTAATACCATAATGAAATATTTTAACATGATATAATTATATAACTGGGCCTCAGAGAGGTGGAGATAGACTCAAATTCAGTCTCATGACTTCAGATCCACAACTACCCCTCTAAGAAAAGAATTCAGAGAAAAAATAGGAAGTCGGAAGTAGGAAAAAGGGCAAAGAGAGAGAGAAGGACAGAGACAAAGTCTGAAAGTAAATGTGTTGATCCTATTAAAATGCCTCCTCAAATCCTGTTCTGTGGTCAGCAGATTAAGCTGTACCTGTTACACTTTCTTCTGAAATAGCAATTGGCCTTTTGGCAATTCAGCACGATTCTTTCCTGTTGCCTGTCCTGTTATTTTTCCTCAGACTGGGAAAAGGAGTAGGACCAGTACTCCCTGGTTGGTGTAAAAGAGAAATACTGACATCACCTGGCAGCGATTTTAGGTCAAGACAACACCAGGGTGATGAGCCACAATTTATTTCAGAAGAAGGAAGGGGAGGGACAGTAAGTGATACAGTCACCATTTGAATTTCTGATGCTATGATTTCCTGGCCCTTAGGAGCAAATGTATTGGTTTTATTTCAAGATGGTGCCTGAAAACTGTATGATTAGAATATAAAGGGGATAATATCAAGTAACAGCTGCAGAGACAAATGTTATAAAATAGAAAAAGAAAGGAAAGGAAAGTCATCCTGTTGAAAATAGACAACACAGACAGAAGACTCTAGCAAGATAAGGAAATAAGACAATGGACAATTCCCATAGTAGATCAGAAGGGAAGGGCTGTAGATGATGGAAAAGTCTTAAATATACCAAGTACTTAGGGTTTTTTTCTTAATTACACATCCAGGAAGGCATGGTCAGGATTGAGTCATGATGAAATTTAATGGGGATTGGTCCTACTCATAGGTTTAAAAAAAATCAACTGCCCCAGTTCTACAAAGGAGAGACTTAGATTAATAGAAGTTCATGGTTGTTGTTTTTTTTTTAAGTCATAGATGTTTTCAGTAGAGGGACATTAAATTGCCCACTGCACACTATAAACTAATATGGTTACACTTGATTGCCATCTCCCACCCCCCAAAAAAGTGCTTATGGAATTTTAAGCTGCACTAATAAAAATGCAATATTCAGAAAAAGTCTGGTAGTAATTCCACCATCCTCTTCACCCATAAGATCACATCTGGAAAACTGATTCCAGTTGTGAGAGCCCCATTTTAAGGAGGGATGCTGGCAAATGGGAGCACCACAAGAAAGAAAAAGAAATGACAATGAAGAATGAAGAATAGCTAAAAGATCTAACAATATTTAACTTGAAGAATGGAAGACATCATTAAATAAATTCTGGTTGTTTTCACTTCTTTGGACACCGGCAGGAGGAAGCAATATTTGACCCATTCCACATAGATTCAAAAAGCAAAACTAGGACTGAGGAGTGAAAGTTCTGAGAAAGAAGATATGGACCTGCTGCATGTTGCAGTGGATGGGAGATGACGGCTAAGGTTCCTTACAGTTTTAAGGTTCTATTCTAATTTTTATTGTTCACACAGATTATAGAATTAACAAGAATATTTGAGGTTATCTAGAATGGTACCTTCAATTTATCGAAAATTAGTCCCTAGAGGATATAGCATGACTGGGTCCACCACAAATCCATGTTAACCGAACTCAGCTGAACTCTTTCCATTGAATAACAAACTTTTTATTAAGCTGGGACCCATTCTCTATCATTCCCAGAAGATATGCTGCCTATCTCTACCTCTGTTGATTGCTTCAAAACTCTCTCAAGCCCTATACCTCTCTGTATTGGCAATTGAGATCATAGGATTTAGGGTCAGAAACCACCTTAGCATTCTAGTCCAATGCTGTCATTTAAAAGCTATGGAAACTGAACCCCAGGAAGGTGAGCTAACATACCTAAAGTCGTATAATTAATATAAGTATTAGAACCAGATCTTGATAACATGAGTCCAGGTATTTTGATATTAAGCCCATGCCATATCTACCTTCCTAGCTTAGAGGCCAGATCCATCATTCTATGCTGCCTCTTACCTGCTTGTTTTCAACTCCATGAACATAATCCCTCTTCCCCCCTCCCTACTGTAGCTTTTTGTTGTCTATTATCTTTCTATATTTCTCTGTAAGCTCCTTGAGAAAAAAATCTTTTTTTATTTATATCCCTAGCACTTAGCACAGTACTTGGCACATAGTAGGCACTTGATAAATGTCTATTGTCAATGTCTATCAAATGTCTACTCTCAATAATAGTCATTAAAAATGGCTGTTGATCTTTGCATATAGTAGGTTCTTAATTGTTGAATTAGGGTCTCATTCCTAGAGTGATGGAAGAGCCAGTACCAGAATCTCTGTCTCCTGATTCATAGTCTGGTATTCTTTGTATTCTACCATGGCTCCAAACCCTGTTTCTAGATTTTGTCTGAAAGAAACTGACACATGAGTTCTCAGGTCATCCTGCCAAGGGATGAATCATCAGTTCATAAGCAATCCCTCAACTTTGCGATCTGGAAAAGAAAACTAAAAACTAAGAACTGCTGCCGCAAAAAACCTTAAGCAATAATTCAGCCTAGATACGTAAATCTGGGCCAACATCCCCACAATCGTGATCTGTCAGCGTGGTCTCCAAATATACAACTGACCAGAGTTAAAAATAACCAGAAACCTGGATTTCTAATTAAGAAGATAATATCACACAGTTGAGAACAACCACACAAATAAATCTAGGAAATGGTGTTCCTGCATCATTACATGAAGAAACAGTGACAAATCATTTTAATGGCACACTGGCAATAATGTTACCACTGGAACAGGCAAAGAAGTCATCCCATTCACAAAATGGCTCATGGGGAAGGGAGGGAAAATCAGGACATTCAAATGAGAAAAATATAAATTAACAGGCAAGGCTATTGTTTCAAATACCTGGCAATTACCATAATGACCCACAATAAATTTCCAAATCTCTAAGAACTTTCAAAGCTGGCACCATGGAGATGGGCTCCACTTCGCTCTGGAGACAAAATATTCTTTTAAAGAGGGATAGAACATGCTGAAAATTCTTGCAATGACTGACGCTGAAACCAGGGAGAGTCATTCTTTTAAAAGGTCCCAGATAATTTCAAAGGTCAGTTTGCCAGTCTGGAACATTTCAACCCTCTCACTAGACATTATGAGAAAAACACTGAAGCAATGAGATTTTTATGATGAAATACTTAGTGGCATATTGTCAACACAGAGACTTAAATTCTCCCTTTTGGCTGACAAAGATCCATATCTTCATGGTAGGGGGCTGGCTACTTGACCTTTACCCACTTTAGCATACAATCCTCTTCCCAGGGTTCTTAGCAACTCCAATTAAATGTTTTTAGTGTTATGATGTAAGACTCCACTTTGAAGGAGATCTCTGGAGAACCCCTGGTCTAGGTACACTTTTAGGAACAGGCATTCTTTTTATTTTTTTCTTTCATCTTGACTGCTCCTATCCTCCAGTTAGGAACAGGGAGTGCTTACAGACTGAAAAGATGTATTTTAAAGCAATACCTTAGCAGGTTTTTGGTTTGTGAAAATTTCAGTAATGTTTGTGTAGTCATGAGTGCCCATCTCTTCATTTCAGCACTCACTAATATAAAATCCATGAGACTGCTTTGGGTTATATTTGTCTGCAGCAAGCTTTTGAGCAGATTCATTTTCAAAAGGGCTCACCCAAGCAGTTTGTAATCATTAGTGTGAGACAGATCTTCAAAGCAATTTCTGGGTTAGGAAAAGCTACTCGAACATTATCGTTAAGCCAGCCGACCAAATGTGGCACCTGATCATTTGGATGGGTTAGTTGGCAAGTCAGCATGAGAGAAATGGTGTCTGTCCCTTTAAAGATACTACCTTGAGACCTTAAAGTTATGGTCTCCCACCTATACAGAGAACCCAAGACAACCACAACTTTGACCAGCCACACATTCATGTCTAAGTACCCCCTTGTCACTGTTAAGTACGCTCAGAGTCAAAGTTAAGATTTGCTACTGTTGCCCTAAGCTAAAAGAAAAAAAACTCCAGACCACTTAAAGATCTCTGCACCTTTTAGGTTATTTGGATCTATTTAGCAATGTAGAGCAGTGAAAATAGCTCTTAACATGGAGATCTGGGGTCTGAGTTTGAAACCAGACTCTACCATTTCCTGGCTATGTCACTCTAGCCAAGTCTTCATTTTGCTTCTCTAGGCTGGCTTCACTCTTCTCATCTATAAAATGTGGTAGTAAGATTACCTGACATGTAAAGTCCCTTCTAGCTCTAAAGTCATGGTCTTATAATCCTAGCGAACCAAATCCAAGGTATAATCTTCTGATTTTTCTATACATAGCATGAATCACTGACAATTAGCATCAGTGATTCCCCCTGCCTTAAGATTGGATTGCAGACAAAGTAGACAACCATCAATGGCTAAACAAATTGTGGTACATGAATATTAAAACAGAGCGAGTGCGAGAGAGAGTGAGAGAGAGCGAGCGAGCGAGAGAGAGAGAGAGAACTTAAATAATTCCATATGAATAAGATTCTATCCCAATTTAAAAGTCCAATGGAAGAAAATATTCCAATATTCCGCAAGACTGCTGGGCCAATGGTGGCCTACCACATCATGCATCATGGCCATTGCCAAATAGCAAGGCTTTGCTGGCCAGTATTCCCAAACACTTGAACAATTTAAGCCATTTGGGCCCTTAAAATCACTCTGGTTGATACACAAATTAATTTAACCATGGTAGGGCCCCATCCCCTCTTGAATGCCTGGTGTTCAGATTTCAAGTGGGGATGCTTAGTTAGCTAAAATTCATCAACCTGAGCTAATCCACTTGAGATTATAGATGGGAACTTATTATAGATTTTAAGGTGGGGACCTGGAAGTGGGGAGGTCAGCAAGATCACACAGACATCACTTGGCATTAAGCTGGCAAAATCACTTCACAGACTGCCTTGTCTAGAAATTAGACTTTGATTTAATCCAATAGCTTCATTCACCATTTTAAGGGAACTTAATTGTTTTATTCCCTAAGCAAAGAAGAATGACTCTTCTGCACATCTGTATTACAATGCATTTTCTACATCTTCTTTTTAAACCCCTTTTGGCCCAAATCTAGGATTTCACTGCTATCAGGAACTCCTAGCATGAAAATTCCCTCCACTGGTACACATAGACAGTTTGTCTATAACTTATAACCTTAGCAAGTTTTGGATGAGGAACTGAAAGGCTAAGTCATTCAACACAAAAAGCGTGGCGGGTTTTTGTTGTTGTTGAGTTTTTTTCAGTCATATCTGACTCTTTGTGGCCCCATTTGAGATTTTCTTGGCAAATTTACTGGAATGGCTTGACAATTCCTTTTCCCAGCTCATGTTATAGATGAGGAAACCGAGGTACACTGGGTTAAGTGACTTGCTTAGGGTCACACAGCTAGTAAGTATCCGATCACAGGTTTGAATTCAGGAGTGAGTCTTGTTGATTTCAGGACCAGCACTCTAACCATTGCACTGCTTAACTGACCTAGAAAGTGTGTACCCAAGGCAAGTCTTGAACCCAGGTCTTCCCAAACTCAAGGCAAGACCCCTTTCTATTTTACCAACCATCTCTTCTTTTTATCTGTATATTATGGGTATATGTGTAGCTATAATATTTGTATAAACAATATATGAACACATTGAAAATTCCCAAATGGATCTGTGATCTCCAAGTGGATTTCCCTATTGCATTGTAGATGTCAGTTCACCTCTCTTGCTCATTTTATGCAAATCTTGTCAAACATCTCTACAAGTATGTGACAGGAAATCCATTCTAATAATAATTTTGTCCCCTCCATCATCAATCTCCTTTATTACACTTGATCTAAATCATCTCCTTTGCCCATCTTTTTCTTTAGTTCAATTTCTGCTTCCTCCAAACTATATGTAGGGCTGTGATGCTAGAGTCCAAGTGTGACCATTTTTAATAGCAAAGAGAATTGGATATCAAAATATTTCCAGATATTTTCCATTCTTCTTCTACTTGTTGACCACCTCCCATTTTTCATCCTTAAACTCATTCCAAATGATTTTGTTTAACTTCAACTCTCTTTAAGCTGCTTTTCCCCTCCATTGCCTCTGTCTGTTTTATGAGACAATGATGCATCATAATATTCCATCATCCATATCTATTTTACAAATGAGTCTGTAATCTACACAAGTACTTCCCTTGACTGCCATAGTTCTTCACTGAAGAGGTAAGTCAAGCGTTTGCTGACTAAAGTGTTTTGTAGTTTCTTGGTCTCCTTTTTTTCTGCAGTTCCTTTTTATTTTTTTTCTAGAGGGGATGGGTTAGAGCTTGGATCTGTGATTTCACTCCTGCTGATGACTCCCAGGGCCAAAAATCCACTAATACAGCTGAGAAACTCTCTTGGAATGTGTAATTAGTCCTAGAGAGATGCCCAAGGTACTGAAAGATTCAGTAACTGACTTGCCCAGGAAACCCAGCCACTATGTGTCAGAGGTGAGACTTAAACTCAGGTCTTCCTGACTCTGGGAACGATCTATCCCCTACCTCCTATTTTCTCTTGGCAAATTATTTGCATTGATTAAACTTTGGAACAAAATTATTGTATTCTTTGTACATGTCCTTTCTGCCATCCATACGCCATTTTCATCATCAATAACGTGTTTAAATAGCTCAAGAAGGATATTACACAGAGAGATAAGGCACTTCCTCTCTGTTTAAGTAAAATGAATTTTGATTTTTGTGATATTATTTGGTGCTCCCCATGTTTAACATCTTCTAATTCATTTCTTAAAGAAAGTATATATAATATATAGGAGAGAGGCTTCTCTGCAGTCTAAAATTCTTTGGCCTCTCTCTTTACTCCCAACCCATATTTTTAAATATGTTTCTTCACCTTTCTACCTTTGAACTTTGTAGGTGACACAGAAGATAGAGTACGGGAGTCAGGAAGACCTGAGTTCAAATCTTGCCTCAGACTCTAGGTGTGTGACACTAAGCAAATCATCTAACTTTTTGCCTCAGTTTCCTCATCTGTATAATAAGGAAAATAATAACAGCGTCTGCCTCCTGGGATTGTTTCGAGGAGCAAATGAGATAACATATGTAAAGCATTTTGCAAACCTTAAAGCACTATGCAGATGTTAGCTTGGCTAGCCTATTAGGGATGAATCTCTCCATACTTAAATAGGCTGGTCCTTAAAATGCATCCTCAATCTGTTGCCATAACTAATTAAAGTGTGCCCATCACTATAGAATCTATCAAAACTTAGGCTCCACCTGCACAGCCTTCAAGAATGCAGAATTACCTCTAGACCACTATACGGTTTCAGAGGAGGACTTGGTGGAGAATATGATCTTATCTCCACATACGTAAAGGACTTATTAGATTGCACCTAATACTTCAGGATAAATGATCACAATCTCCTCAGTCTTTCCGGAGAGGATCTTTATCTTACAGCGCTCTCACTATTTTGGGTCCTTGTTTGGCAAGAAGAGCCAAGCATCTCCTAATCAACTTATAAAGTCAAAAACTGGACACAATAAAGAACCATGGGCTTTTTGTGAATAATCACTCTATGTTTTCCATATGTCAACCAGTGTGCATACTCTGTACCATCCTACAGTTCCCTTGATGTGCCAGTAATCTCTGTAGATATTAGGTAGGAGAAAGGACTCTTTTTTGGATAAAAAAATAGGTAATGATTCTTACTTCTACCAGACACACACCCTTATAGCAATGGATTAAAAAGAGATAACGAAATGGAGCCTAGGTATTTTTAAGCAAGTTAATTTCTATGTCTATTGCCACTGACAGAGACCCCTTTTTATTGCTGAAAATTCTTCAGTGCATTTCTCTCTTACAATGAAAATGACAGTTTTGAGGCAGCTTCTTTTTTTGATATAATTTAATGTGATAGTTTTCTTTCCCCCATTCAATTAGGTTTAAACCTTACTAACAAGATTGAGTGCCAAGAAGGAAAAAGAAGTTATACTTCACCAAAATGCCAAGTTATTGCCACCGTGGGCACTAACTTGACGACTTCTGCTAGACAGAAGGAGATGCCTGATTGAGAAGAGTGAGCTTCAGAAATACAGTCTAATATCATATTTATATATACATGTACACCGTATATGTATCATATTTATATATACATGTACACCGTATATGTATCATATTTATATATACATGTACACCGTATATGTATCATATTTATATATACATGTACAC
>CM053772.1:164777088-164801819 GCA_028658325.1 Potorous gilbertii | reverse complement strand
ATCATATTTATATATACATGTACACCGTATATGTATCATATTTATATATACATGTACACCGTATATGTATCATATTTATATATACATGTACACCGTATATGTATCATATTTATATATACATGTACACCGTATATGTATCATATTTATATATACATGTACACTTGTATATGTATCATATTTATATATACATATACACTATATATGCATCTCACACATATAGCATATACATATGTATATGCACGCACACATATATGAAAGGAAACCTCAGAGGGTATCAACACACAGAACAGGAGCTTGTCATTTTTCCTAAGGAATAATAAAGACTGTCATCATGAAGTGGGAAGTCAGTAACCACAAATCAATACTGCGGCGAAAGGACAAAGTAAAGGGATGCCACAAACAATTTAAAAGAAGACACAGGAGTGAGGCCCCCACACCTCTCTGCAGCAAAGAAAACCTTTGGAAAACCAGCCAAGGACTGTGCTTACTCGAAAGGGAATTTTAAATGAGAATCCACCAAAGAAGAGACAAAACAAAATCTTTCTGGCTCCTTTCAAAAACTGAAAAGAGGAAAGAGAGAAGATCAAGTAGAAACTGCATAGTTAAATGTATTTACTGACAAGTTCCCAACAGCTCAGTCTGCCCTTTAAAATTCTTTCCGATCATCATCCTGTTCGTGAGATATTTAGCTGCAGGTTCAGAAAGTTATGACAAAATGTTAATTTTACTACTGCAATTTATGAGATCATAAAGTTGTCTTCTATAAAAAGACGGGCAAAATTTGTCAAGATGCATCTTCTTGAGGTAGCTTCTATATGGTTTTGTCTTTTAAAATAGCTATGATCACAAGTATTTAACATATATGTATATGTACATATACATGCATATATATAGAATTTGAGTCCAAAGTTTAAAATGTATTTAGCATGTGTACACAGAAAGCTTTTCAGAAAATCTGTTCCATTCCGGCTAAAACAGTTAGCTAGCATTGTTTACTTGCTCAAAAACTGTTTACTGAGGAGTACGAGGAAGAAAATACATGCCAAAAAGATACTGAAGTCCTCAAAGGTCATTTTCAGTTTCATACAGTAATGAAAAATTCAAGGCAACCATCTGAAAATTGCTGGCACAGCACCACACTGTGCCGGCGTCAAAGGAGATGTGGAAGCAGCAGTTATTTTCAAATAGGAAATAACTTAGTTGAGACTTCGACACTGCCTGGATCCCACAGTGCTGACATAACTAACTTGCTTTGATAATGGCACAGAAACACTGGTCTCAAGTCCCTCTTAGAAGCACCCAAAATCGAAGAGCCTCTGGAGGAGGAAGGGAATATATTCACCTAGAGAATTCCTTGACTTCTAGAACTCCCATTTGAATATTCAATTCCCCAACAGGATTTCCTGATATCATAGAATTTTTGAGTTGGAAGGCACCATTTTCACCAATCTTCTTATTTCCCAGTACCTGAGAGCACTCTGATTTCCTTGGGAAGATCATGAACCCACCAGGATGCCAAGGAGTCAACTCAAGAACTAAGAGGCTACCTCATTGTTCAGTTTTTTAGATGGATTCACAAACTGTATAATGGACATAGACTTCTACTACAGAATTTTATCTTCTGTTTTCCTTGCAGTAGTATTTATTATTATTGAAGAAAGATTCCTTGTACATAGTAAAATTTTCCATTTCAGGGCTTCTTAAACTTCTTCCACTCTAACCCTTTTCAAATTTTGGGCAGAAATAGTTGGTGTTGTGTGACCTGAGGGCATGCACATTGCACAAGCTTTGTATTCAGAACCAGTACTACACTGAAACTGCTTGATGCAACAGGGGCAAACACTGCTAGAAACAATTATGCATTTGATTTTTAATTTTTAGTCATACATTCAGAAATCTTTTGCTGTTGCCAAATTTATGGTGTTTTGACCCACAATTTAAGAAGTGAGAACATTGTGCTTACTGTGGAACAAAAACAGTAATAACGTTTTTTATATTACTTTAAGGCTTCCAATGCACTCTACATGATACTTCATTTGAAGCTCACAACAATCTGTGTGGTAGATGCTATTTTGATCCCCATTTTACAGATGAGGAAACTGAGGCACAGAATAGTTAAATGATTTGCCTAGAGTCACACACTTCCTAGAGGGAAAAGACAACAACTAAAAGGGATTGGAAAGTGGGGGGAAGGGGACAAGAAATATAAGTGCAACACGATTTGGACAGAAAGTGATATGAAGGTCCATTTCATAGCAATATGCAAAAGCTCACCTATCAGAATCAAGGATGATTTCTGGATGATTGCTGAGAGTTAGTAGAAGAAGGGAAAAAAATGAGGATAAGGCTGATGGTCAAAGTGCAGATGGCATGGTTTCAATATGATAGCCAGAAAGCAGGCTGGATTGTCCTTGGGAAATGTTGCAACGCTCTTAAAGATCTTAAGCCTCTTGAAAAGAAAACCAGTTTTTTTAATACCAATATAAAGTTGTATGGCTATTGAATATAATAGTCTCCACACAATTGAAGTTGAGTATTAACCAAAGAGCAATGGAGAAATGCATCATGGGAAGGAGCATTATACATTACAACACAATGCTAATGAGCAATTGCACAGAAATGTTAAGAGAAGTGTCATCAAAGAAGTGTATGACCAGAAAAAAAGATGAGCTAGTAATGTAGCAAGGACAAGAACAAACAATGGACAGCTCCCATATCCCATCGCACTTGGAAGATTGAGCGCACATGCGCGCGCGCACACACACACACACACCACTGAGGTGGATTTATGGGAGGACACAGATGATAGTCAAGAAGGATGAGCAAATATGGGGAGGGGATTGCATGTATCCATGGCTATATGACTAATCAATGACATCAGCAATGTGTCAACTGAGTCTGAAATAACATTTAAATTTTTTCAAAAATACCAGTGCTCACTGTGGCTTACAGAGCTGACATAACTGCCATCCTGGTTGGTCCCACAATCAGAATATTCAAAAGAAGACCTGGCCGCATATACCCTTCCTAAAGGTTAATAAAATAAGCTAAACAATATTCCTTATTCTCTCTGATGACCCAAAATCCAAAACTGTTCATCTGAAATATCACAAGCTAGGAAAGCAAGCACCATTATGATTTGATACTTCCTGAGTTTTCAATTAGCAAAATTCTGTGCAGTCATATCAAGAACAAGCATCCTTACTGTAAGGAGGCAGCAAAGAAAAGGGAAACACAAAAAGATAGGTCAATGTCATCTATCATAGAAAGGGAGGTCCAGCATTTGGATGTTATCATTGGCTGCCTCCTCAAAAGATACTTCCATTCACCTGTGTGTCTCCAAAGGAAATTCTTAAGATAAAATTTTGATTCACCCAAACTGTACAAATTTTTCATTATTAAATATAAAATGAACTTCATCGATTCTGGAAGAAACGTTAACAAATTGAAAAGTAGCTCAGCCTAGAAAACTGCAGATCCATTCTTTCAATTCTCTCTGTATCAAGTGATTAATTCATTCCAGGTATTAATCTCCTTATCACTCAATTCAAGATGCATTTATTAAGTGTCTGCCAAGTACTGGGCAATATGCTAAGTGCTGAGAATGCACAGACAAAAATGAAAACATCTCCCCTGTCCTCAAGGAACTAAGAGTCTCTGAGGGGACCTTCAGTACTTCTCTTATGACTTAGAAGGAATTTGAGAAGCCAACTAGTACCTACCTGTACAAGCATCTTCTAACAGGCAGACAGCCTTTACTTGAAAGCCTCTAGTACTGAGGGATGGGGTCAAGAGATGTCCCACCTTTCATGAGACAGATCATCAGCAAAGTTTCTCTTATATGAAGTTTAAATTTGCCTGCCCAATTTCCACCCACTGGACCTACTCCTGCCTTCTGGAACAAAGATGAAACGTCCAAACCCTCTTCCACATACTTGAAATACTTGTATCTCATAAAAGAGTGTTATGGGATACAAGTGTTATGGTGTGTCATGGACTCCTTTGTCCATCTATCTGAAGCCTATCTGAACCTTACTTACCGTAGAGATAGTGCAGTGGATAGGATGCTGAGTGTGGGGTCAGGAATACCTGAGTTCAAATCTGACTTCATATACTTGTTAACTATGTGACCCTGGGCCAAGTCCCTTGAGTCTCTAAAGCTCCATTTCTACTTTGGTAAAACGGGAATAGCCACAGCATCTACATCACAGGATTGCTGTGAGGATAAAATGAGATCTTTATGTAAAGTGATTTGCAAATTTTAACACATGTGTATGTGTGTGTTGTTTTTAATTAGGGAGATTTAACTTAGGGAAGAGGTTCTTAACATAGAATCTTCTTTTGCGGGGAGGGGGGAATATTTTGAAAACCGTATTTCAACATAATTGGTTTCCTTTGTAATCCTACAAATTGATTTTGTTTAAAAGCATTATTCTGATAAGCAAGGAAAGAAATAAGCATTTCCTAAGCCTCTTCTAACACTGTGGTAGACACTTTGCAAACATCTCATTTGATCCCACAACAACCCTAAGGCAGGGGCTATTATTTCCCCATTTTATAGTTTGAGGAGACTGAGGCAAGAAGTGCAATTTAAATCTGTTTTTTTTTTAATTCCTAGTTGAGTGCTTTAGTTTATGCTCTGTGATAGACCATGAGTCAAAGCGGCCACATCCGAGAGCATCTCTAGAACGTCAGAAGGGAGATTTGTGTTCCACAGGAGGATGTTGCACCATATCAGGAAGTTCACTGCTCTCCCCTTATGTATCCAACTAGAAGTGATGTGCTAGCAGCAACTGTAAGAATTAGCACAAAGTATTCTTCTGTAAGATTGATGAGGAGGAGGAGGGGAGCTAACACTGATATAACACTCTAATGTTTGCAAAACATTTTACGTACTTTATCTCGTTTGATTCTCACAGTCTCCCTGAGAGATGCTATTATCACCCCTATATGATAGATGCCAAGATGGAGACTTAGAGAGCTTAAGTGACCAGCCCAGGGTCACACTATAGCAAGTACCTGAAAAAGGATTTGGATTCAGGTTTTTCTGACTCCAAATCCAGCACTCTATCCACTACTAAGTTATCAAGAATCAGGTCCCCCTCTCCAGCCTATTTGAGGGTCAGGTAAGAGCCATGTGTCTGAGTATGACTATAATCTAGAGATATCAGTATGTGGTTTTCTCATATATCACCCTTATTTGCACATATTTTTTCCCTATGACATTGTAAGCACTCTGAGAACAGGGGCTTGTACCTATTTTGATAAATGTTTCCTAAATGAATACTTTGAATGTGACCAATAATACTAATATACATTAGGTGATGGCTCCCCACCATGAATTATAAGGCTATATGTTCCCTTCAGAATTAGTGATTTTAGTTTAGGCCTAGTCCTTGGAATCATGAAACTCCTTTACCAATTTCTATTTTTAATGTATATCTGTGTATGGAACAGAAGGGTTTCAGAGGTAAAACCTGGGCTGGTCAAGTCACCAGGACTTCATGGTCACTTGTGTTTGTCCTTTGTTCTGGAAGAGGACCATGATATCAAGATCATGACATGACTTGCATTTGACTGCGATTTGAGTGAGGGAGGGCTGTGCAAGGTCACCAACCTCACTTTCTTCTCCTGAGCCATCTGGGTTCAGTGGCCAGATATTCATCAGGATAAAATGTGCCTGGGAATTATATCCAAGTATATATTTCTGATTTCTCACCTATGGCTATGGCTATGATTTCTCAACTACTGGCTATGATAGAATGACTTTATGATAAAGTGGTTTCTTCAGAACATGGTGGCATGAAACTCAAGGCTACTACAAGGGTCCAGACAACTAAATGCCCTATTATTCATTCATAACTGAGGATATATGCAGTCCTTTCTTTCCCCTTCCCTAGTTCTCTTCCATACCATACAACAAGTGTTCATTAAGCACCCACTGTGAACAAAGCTGAAAAGTGCTGGAGATATTCTCAAATGGATCTGTGACCTCATTCCTGTGGATGTTTCCACCAACAAAGTGGATCACAGCCCATCAATGGCTACCCATTCAGTAAAACTCTAATCCAAATTGTCTCTTAAGTCTGACACAGGGAACCCACTCAGGGACATGCTGGTAAATGAAAATGTGTCCATAACACACTCTAAATTTAATCTGTACTATTAATATTCTCTCCATAACTTTCTAAGGCTAGACAATCAACAAACAATGCATCAACCCCTGCTTTGTATGTAGCATTTGCTGATTCCCAGGATGTAAATGCTTACATTGGCAACATAACAACTGGCTTTTTTGAGCCAGTTCACACTGACTCTAGAGCACAGCCTTGGATCCACATAACATTCTGGAAGCCTTTGTCAATTTCTCCTGACAATACAGGGATACCAGTAATTCATTCTGGCAGTCCAACTGTAATCCTCTAACCTTACCATGTAACCCACCAATTTTCCTTTCATATGATACATTTCCCTGATAACATCTTTTGTCTCTGCTCTCCTTCAAAGTTCTTCATTGGTTACATCATACAGCCTATTCACACCTAACGTGTACTTGCTTATTGCACACTGTTATATTCATTTTAAATTCCTCAGAGGCTAGTGTTTTCCATGGGAAAAGAGAGAAGAAGGGAGGAAGAAAGGACAGAAGGAAGGAAGGGAAGGAGAGAGGAAGAAGAAAGGTGGGAAGGAAGAGAGGAAAGAAGAAGACAGCTTGATAGATGATAGATATAGCTAGATCTATCTATCTATCCATAAAGTATTGTGTTTGTCCTTCATTTTTGAAGAGGACCATGACATCAGAGAAATGATGACATGAGTTGCACTTGACATTGAGTGAGAGCAAGGTCACCTGCCTCACTTTCTCCTCCTGAGCTATCTGGATCCAGTGACCAGATATTCCATCAGTATGACTGGAGATGGCCCAGGATGCAATGGGAGACCTTGGCCTTTGGGGCTAAAGCATTTTCAGGTACTCACTTAAAGTGAGGCAATGCCTGTTCAGTGAATAGGTCTCTTTAAAAAGTATTTAGGGGGATGGCCTCTTTAATAGGAAAGAGAAAAAAAAGACAAATCATTGTGGGAGGGTCAGGAGCCTCAGGGTTGTTGTTTGGAAGAGAAACTGCTACTACTGTCATTCACTCTAAGCCAAGAAGGTCCAGAAACAGGCGCTGAGTGGAGTTTGGGCAGGGACCCATTATTGTTCAATTCATGGGCTTGAGAAGCCACTGAGTCTAAGGTTTTAGGGAAGAAAAGAATGAGAGAGAGAGAGAGAGAGAGAGAGAGAGAGAGAGAGAGAGAGAGAGAGAGAGAAGGAAGGAAGGAAGGAAGGAAGGAGAGAAAGAAGTCTGGCCAGTGTACCCCAAGTTAACTGGGCAGCTTCTGGCCATCAAAATTTACCTTCTTTTAGAGAGAAGAAGGAAGGGGAAAGGGCTAGGCTGAGAGAGAGGATGAGATGAGTTGCCCATCTAGAATAGATATGTGGATACATATAAGCAGAGAGACCATATATTAAGGACATACAAATATAAGCAAGTCAGACATTGCCTTCATTTCAAGGAACTTCCAATCTAATGGGGAAAGAATATTCATAAAAAGAGTGCTAAAAAGGAAGAGAGGAAGGAAATGGCTTGGAAGGAGCATAGTGCCCTAAATCTTGGTGAAGCAAACTGAAAGTTTGTCTATCAGAGCCAGGGACCCAGGGGCAGGGTCCAAGGTTCTGGTGAAAAGAAAAGAGGATGTTAGCTGGAGAGTAGAAGGTTTGAAATGAACATTCTTGGAAAGTGATGTGGAGGCCTGGACCCAGATAAAATGGCACATAACAGGTAAACAAGTGCAATACAAGATACCTTGTGATTGTGGCAAAAGAAAGATGCCTCACCTAAAGAAACATGAAATGGAAAAGAACACTGTCACATGGGGGGAGTAGGGAAGGTTTCTTGGATTAAAGAACACCTGGAATGGGTCTGAAAGGAAGGGAAGAATTCTAATGAAGGTGAAGAATTCATTCCTTTTTAGGTTAACTTAACATGATTTCGTACTGTAAGGAGAATACAGATCCTGAGTCAACATATAACAGATTAAGACAAATACTAAGAATCAGTGGGAAAGCAAGTATTAAACTTTTACTATATTCCAAGCACTGTGCTAAGTACTAGAGTAACAAAGAGAAAAACTGAGACAGCCCCAGGTCTCAAGGGGCTCATGATTTACTGGTAGGAGATAACAGATTGTTTTCAAAATTCAGCTGCAGGATGGATAGATAACAAGGTCAAAAAGTCCTACAAGTATAGGTTAAGGAACCCCTTGTAAGGTCGCGGGGTCCTTAGATTATATCAGTAGATCAAATCAAAGTGCTGGGGGTCTTTAAAGTAAAGCAGAGGGTAAGACCTGGAAAAACTTAAAAAACAGTAGCAGGAAATATGGTATGGCCCACCATCTCAAAGGAAGGGACTTGGTGACTCCAACTTCAACCTCATCCAAGCCATCTGTGTAGTCAAGTATCCCTGATGACTTTTGGGCAGCCTCAGCCAGAGGGGAAGGCAAAGGGGAAAAGAGGTAGGGGGTTAGGGGTAGCGGATCTTTCCACTGCCCTTGGAAAAGAGGCATGGGAAAAGGAAGAAGGATGGATGAGATACATCCCAGTTATTATATAAAACTAGCCTAGAAGGGGCAGTTAGGTGGTGCAGTGGGTAATGCACTGGGCCTGGAGTCAGAAGATTCATCTTTGTTCAAATCTAACCTCAGATATTTACTAGCTATGTGACCCTAGGCAAGTCACTTAACCCTGTTTGCTTTCCTCATCTATAAAATGAACTGGAGAAGGAATCAGTATCTTTGTCAAGTAAACCCCAAATGGGGTCACAAAGAATTAGACACAACTAGAATGCCTGAACAACAGAAACGAAGCCTAGAAATCTCTAGAAGTGAGTCTTCTGACAATGCTATTTCATTCACTGTTAAATTGCACTTGATTTTATATAATAGGAGACAAATTCTACATAGATAAATGATAGCCCAGTCCACCAGGCAAGCCTTTACTACTCCCTCTGATTAAAATAAGATTCGTGTTTAAAGAATAATGAGGCATCAAATCACAGATAAAAGCATTAAAATATTAACTTTCTCACTCTACTTCTATCAAGATGTCACCTATAAGTCTAGGAAAAATAATTCATCCTCAGACACTGGTAAATGGAAGCAGCAAGTTCATGGGGGTCTCCTTTTTCTGGTACTTATGAAACAGGGAAAAATGAAACCGGGTATGATTGCTATTCACTTACCTAGAAGCATAGAATTTTAGACCAAAAAGCAACCTCAGGCATCATTCTATTCAATTCCCTCATTTTACAGATGAAGGAAAAGAAGCACCAATAAGTTGGATGACTTGTCAAAGGGCCTGGAGGCTTCCTCTGCCAGGGCTCCTCGGTTTGGAAACATGGGGTCCCTATGGAAATACATCTTAAAGCAGCAGCTCCCCTTTCCTTCTTCCCTATAGTATGCAAATGAAGAATTCTATCCCAAGTTCTGAGACTCAAAAATGGACTTTTCATCAGAAGAAAGATAACAATTGTTGTGTTAGCCCTTTCAGTTTCTCCCCTTTGTTGCTGCTCCATTATAGCTACTCTAATATAGAAGGCATGGGAATTTCATCAAACAAAAGAGAGAGGAAGAAAAAGGACCAATTTCTGAGAAGTTAATATCTAAGGAAAGGATTTTTTCCCAACCATCATAAAACTCACATATTGGTAGAGTAGGTAGATATCTACATGATATGATTTAAGGGGCAGCCAGAAGATCCCCCTTTCCAAAAATTATCTCCCATGCCAATTGATTGCAGTATCTAAAATGGCAGCATTAGGTCATCATTAATGTGGACTGGTCTCTCTCCAGACACTGCCAATATCATGCATTAACATAATAGTGTGAATTAGCTTTATCAGCTGCTTTTTCTCCGTTACAAAGAACTGGGAGCATGCCATAGAGAAAATAGGAACTTTGATCGAAAGAAGGAAGGACAGATCATTTCGGAACCTGAAACAGGAGCAGGAAGGTCAGCCTGCATAAAACACCAGAAGTTATGGAGCATGAGTGCTATGCATCCTTGAAATGAGGGTCCTGTGATGAGGATTGGGGGAAGGCACACAAGGAAAGAAGTAGAAAGGCAACCTGGCCTCCTTCCCAATATGGCATCTGCATTCCCTTCTTCTTACTATCTCTTTCTTACTTATCTACTAGAGTTGGAAATTTTGAGAAGAATCTGAAGTCTTTTTTACAAAGTGCCTGAGACCTCTTTTACAAGAGCAGACAGTGTGATGGTCTGTTAGTGAACAGGAAGTGTCTTCTCAATTTAGAGGGAATCAATGACCTCATTTCAATGGGGAATGCTCAGATTCATTTATATAGGCAGGGTGGACTTCTGTGGAATACATCTAGTGTACGCTGAAGGGCTGTCATTTGCATGAAGATCAAAGAAAGCCTCAGAGCTTATAGAAAAGATGAGCTTTTCTGATAGACAATTTCATCAATGGATTAATAGCATTGGGTTCCCTGCCTAATAAAGGAGGTGAGTGAGCATCAAATCCTAATCTTTCCTGGTAAGTAGAAGCATTCCCACAGCCATCCTTCCACATTCTTTCATTAGGCAAAATACCTTAGGTCAGAGTTTCATTTATCAATTACAGGCCTCATCAATTCCCCAATCTTGTGTTTTAAAAGACTCTAATAGGAATTTAACTTCCCTACAACTAACAACCAATTCCACTAGAAAAAGGGATGGGGAGGAGACAGTGATTATGTAGCTAAAGGAAGAATGAGGAATGTTTGAAATTCATAATAGTATTATCAAAATGAATAAATTATAACTTCAAGGTATGTTTTAATTGAAGAAACAGAGAAATATCAAGGAATACATTCTAATAGAGAGAGTCCTGACTCAAGGATCTTGGTGTTCAGTTGCTTTAGACAGGTCCAACTCTCTGTGACCCCACTTGGGATTTTGTTGGCAAGGATACTAAAGTGGTCCATTTCCAGCTCATTTTATAGATGAAGAAACTGAGGCAAACAGAGTTAAGTGACTTGCCCATGGTCACACAACTATTTAGCATCTAAGGTCACATTTGAACTCAGGTCCTCCTGACTCCAGGGCCAGCACTGTATCTGTTCTCTCCACTGGGCCACCTAGCTACCCTTTGAGTCAAGGACTAAGAGATGTGAATGTTGGTCTCATCTGTGCCATTGACTGTAGATGTTTTGATTAGTCTAAATTTTAAGGTAACTCATGTTCCATGTCTGAACAACAGAAAACAATAATACTCACCTCTCAAGGGTTTTCTGAAGGAAATGAGATGAAAACAATCTGAACACTAACTAAAACAAAATTAAAATGATACTTTCGGTAATCTTGAAATTGTATAATAAAAATGAGTCCATAAAACACTAGAAATGGCCTCATCTCTTTTAAAGTTATTCTCCATAAAACTGTGCAAAGAAAAAAAACTTAATTCTTTACTAATAGAGTTCCTTTCAAGCCTACACATGATAGCAATCCTATGACTTATTGCTCACCTATTTTTAGGCTGGGTCTCCCTATCAGGTCCAGGCTGGACATGCTACAGTCATTCCACAAGACAATACCAAGAGTGGTCAATGCAAAAGCTTCTCTTTTACGACCTGGGCCAGGTCAGACCCTCCTTAGCCTGGGGGTACACTCAGACATCTGATCAGTAGCAGCCTTGCTGTAGCTCCTAATTCCTGCGCTCAAGCAGACCACCACCACCACCAGTCTCAATCTCATTCAGGAGCAGGGATTACAGGAATGCATTACCAGCTGAAAACTGGATTTTAGAGACACTAAGTAACTTGGGAAGGTAAAAGAATACAGAGAAAAGTCCAATTCTCTAAAAAAGGATAAAAACCAATTAACTAGACATGACCAGAAATGACACAAAAGATGCACTTTCCAATGTCTACAGAGAAATAAGTAACTTTTCCAAATGTATAAAATTAAGATAAATTAATATTGAAAGATCATTCCCACATTGTAATACAAACATTGGGAAAATTCATCATGATATTTAGTCACCATGCCAAATTTCTTGGGCCACAAGAAATTTTCCCTTCTCTATCTCCTTTTGTCTTTGCATTTTGGCTCATATCAAAGTGCTTGGGACAAAATAGGCACTTAATACATACTTGTTGATTGATTGTTGGTTGATTTTCCCAATAAAATTGCCTTTCAAAAGTACAAAGGCCAAAGTCAAAATAAGCAAAGACCCAAAATCCTGCTCAGCCTTCCCTTCCCAGAGGCCTTAGAAAGAAAAGAGTTGAGGTTGAGTCTGATTGAAAGGGGCCTTGGGAAATGTTTTGTCTAGAATGTGACTGCCCTTTATTTCATTCATGGAAACTGAGAGAATTCACAGGAACATTGAGTCTGTGCCACCTCTTATGTTCCTTCCTGCCACAGGTGAGAACTCACTAGATTCCCACTAATCGCAACAGGAAAGCTAGGGCTATGAAGTTGGTAGAGCAGAGTACACATAATCCTCTGTTTTCAGTGTTCTACTGAAAAGTTGCCTCCGTTATTGATGATCAGACAAGAGGCATGGACAGTGCCAATACATAATGGATTCTCTTATTGGGAGGGATTCTAATGCACACATCTGACATAGAGCTTTACGAAGCTATTCACACACACACACACACACACACACACACACACACACACATGCCACAAACATATATGGCAAATGGGAACCAACTTTGAGGTCCAGTTCAAAGTGCAGAGCTGAAAAGTATCCTAGCAATCAAGGAAGTCCATGTTTCCCCAAGTAATTTAGCCTTGAGAAGTTTGGTCTTGAAATATATTGAAGGAGCTCAGAATGATGTCTCTGGGTGCCTATGGAATATATGCAATACATGACTGATATGTGATTTCATTAGTATTGAGAGATGCCAGTGTAGACACCCCTCCATCAACAAAGATTAACATCTATTTATGGCTAAATAGACTAATCTTAGAGAGTTGCTCAAGATACATACACAGAGGTTAAGTGATTTGCCCAGGGCTTTCTAACAGATAGTTAAGTAGAATTCAAAGCCAGATCTGCCCTATGTTAGTACTCTGTCTTCTAGCTAAAATGGTCTCAAAATGTGTTTGATCGTGCAGTCCTATCAGTAATTATTTTTCCCCTAAAGGGGTAGGAGGATGGGGTTTTCCCAATGGCTTCTGTGAAGTTGCTATTATGGGCACCTAGGTATGTTGGACTCTACAGAGTAAATGGTAGATGTTGTTATTATAGAAGATGACCCATCTTCCTACCCTTCAATTAATTGATCACACATAACATCATGTTATGGAATCCATTTTGGAGAACATTTCTCTAACCTATGCTGCCTTTACGGGAGCATGGAATACCATGAAGATAAAGGAATGCTGAGAAAATGTGGAAATAGAGGAAATTAAATCTATTTTCATACCAAAGGAAAAATACCATGTGTAATAAAGTATTCCTGAAACATACATTATTTTATATTTCATTTTTTAGAAGGACAGGATATTAGACTCTCTGGGTCTCACCTTCTTCATCTGTAAAATTAAGAGGCTGGCCAAGATGAATTTTAGTCCAACTCATTTCTCAAACTTCTGAGCTTATCATCACCAACAACATTTTCTCATATTGCATACAACATTCAGGTCCACAGCATGGCAAACAATGCAGTAATCTACCACACATATACATGAGCAAGCTTTCAGTCCCAACGATGGAGTGACTTGCCTAAGATCAAGTTAGTGATAGAATTGTGAATAAACCATAGACTTCCTGACAACAGGCTTGCTAGAAATACCAGGTTACCTCAAAAGCAACCTATTTCTTCCTCAACTGGAAGGAATAAAGACATTACAAATGGATCAGACTTACGTATAACCTGGTTTATAGAAAGTAAACACAATAAAACAATTCTGATTTTATTTTGCTTTCTGTATCCATGAGGTTCCAGAGCTTTTTGAACCTTGAAGGCACACATTAGAACCATACAGAGGAGGGCGGAGTATGGATGGGGGATGGAGGGAAGTAGGGACTCATTTTAACTTTTCAAAATTCCCCTCCAAACAACTTTAAATAATGCTCCAAAACAAATTCTGAAGTGGCAGAACCCACAAAAGGACAGGGTGAATTTCCAGCCTAAGACAACATACAAGGTTGGCAGGAAAGGTCTGTGGCACCAGAGTGAGAGTAAACAACAGACCAACACAGGCTGCATCAGGGGTGGCTTCCAGCCCTCTCAGCCCATAGATAGTGAGGGGATTGAGCAATTAGTCAGAAGGAGACTACAGTAGCCCTTTGCTGGCACTGGATGCAGGATTCTATTGCATTTCCCATACATAGATCAAGATTGCAATCATGGTTCATAGTACCCATGGTTCATTGCACCAGGGCAAGGAGGTGCACTAGCACACCAGAGCTTGTAGTGGGGATGCTCATCAGAGTTCTAGGGCAGAAAAGAGTCCTTGTAATCACTCACAAACAGGAGCACAGGTCAAGAGAACTGTAAACACACCTCTCCTTAGATCATATCCCCTTATAAGAATCTAAAACTTACAAGTCCCTAGAATTAGCTCTGAAAATGACTGAACAAGAAAATCTAAAGCTTGGAACAGTGCCCCCTTCATCTGGAATCAGAGTCTCATTTTAGCATAGGGTTAAAAATCAATAAAAAGGCTAGAAAAATGAGCAAGCAAAAAAAGATCGTGACTACAGAAAGTTTCAGGGAAGATCAAACTCAGAAGAAGACCACAAAGCCAAAATTGCTACTTTCAAAGTCTCCAAAAAAAGTGAATTGGTCTTAGGTACAAAAAGAACTCTTGGAAGAGCTCAAAAAGGATTTTAAAGCACAATAGACCAAATGATAAAAGAGATACAAAAATCCAATGAAAAGAAGAATGTCTTGAAAAAGCAGAATTAGCCAGATGGAACAAAAGGTACAAAAATTACTGAAGAAAATAACTTAAAAAGTACAATTGATCAGGTAGAAAAACTCACTGAAGGAAATACTTAAAAATAGAATTGGACAAATGGAACCTAATGACTCTGAGACAAGAAACAATCAAAGAAATAGAAGAAAATGTAAAATACCACATTGGAAAAACAACTGATCTGGAAAACAGATCCAGAAGAGATCAATTAAGAATATTTGGACTATTTGAAAGCCATAATGGAAAAAAGAACCTAGACATCATGTTTCAAGAAATTAATAAGAAAAACTGCCCTGATATTCTAGATGCAGAGAGTAAAATCAAAATTGGAAGAATCTACTGATCATCCCCTAAAAGAGATTTTAAAAGGAAAACTCCCAGGAATATTATAGCCAAATTCCAGAGCTCCCACATCAATGAGAAAATACTGCAAGCAGCTAAAAAGAAACAATTCAAGAATCAAAGGGCTTGGACTATAATATTCCAGAGGGCAAAAGAGCTAAGATTATAACCAAGAATTACCAATATGGCAAAACTGAGTGTAATCTTTCAGGGAGAAAAATTAATATTCAGTGAAATAGAGGATGTTCAATCATTCCTCATAAAAAGATCAGAGCTGAATAGAAAAATCAACTTTCAATTGCAAGAATCAAGAGAAACATAAAAAAGTAAACAGGAAAGAGAAATCACAAGGGATTTAATAAGGTTAAACTTTTTTATATTCCTACATAGAAAGATGATACTTTTAATTCCTAAGAACTTTCTCATTAGTTAATTAGAAGAGAGCTAGTTAGTTAGAAAGAGTATATATACACAGAGGACATGGGTGTGAGCTGAATAAGTTGAATAAGATCATCTAAAAAAATAGAATTAAATAGTGAGAAAGGGGAATGTACTGGGAGAGGGGGAAAGGGAGAGGTATGATGGGGTTTATTATTTCACATGAAAGAGCTACAAATGAGCTTTTACAGTGGAGAGGGATTTGGGGGTAGCATGTGAACTTAACTCTCATTGGTATTAGTTGGAAGAGGGAATAATATACACACTCAGTTGAATATAGAATTCTCTCTAAACCCACAGGACACTAGCAGGGGAAGGGGATAAGAGAAGTTGGGCAGATCTGATAGAAGGGAAGGCAGATTGGGGAAGATGGTAGTCAGAAGCAAAACACTTTTGATGATGGATAGGGAAGAGAGACAGAGAGAGAAAGAGAGAAAGAGAGAGAGAGAGAGAGAGAGAGAGAGAGAGGAAGGGAGGGAGAATAGAATAAACAGGGAAAATAGGATGGAAGGAAATACACAGTAAACATAACTATGAAAAAAATTTACAATAAATTTCTCTGATAAAGATCTCATTTCAAATATACAGAAAACTGAATCCAGTTTACACAAAATAAAAGCCATTCCTCAACTGATAAGTGACTAAAGAATACAAACAGGTAGTTCAGACAAAGTAATCAAAGATAACTATAGTCATATGAAAAAATGCTCTAAATTACTATTGATTGGAGAAATGCAAATTAAAACAACTCTGAGGTACCACCCCACATCTACCAGATTGGTTAATATGACAGAAAAGGAAAATGACTTATGTTAGATGGGATATTGGAAAATTGAAACACTAATGGTTGGTGGAGTTTTATATTCAACCATTCTGGAACTATGCCTAAAGGGCTATAAAACCATGCTTACCCTTTGACCTAGCAATAGCACTACTAGGTCTATATCCCAAAGAAATAAAAAACAAAAAGGAATATGGCCTATATGTACAATAATATCTATAACAGTTCTTTTTTTTGTGGTAGCAAACCATCGGAAATTGAGGGAATATACAATTGGGGAATGGCTGGACAAGTTGTAGAATGTGATTGTGATGCAATACTTTTGTGCCATAAAAAAAGGACAAGCAGGATGCTTTTCGAAAAACCTGGAAAGACTTACATGAACTGATACAAAGTGAAATGAGCAGAACCAGGAGAACATTGTATACAGCAATAGCAATATTGTGTAACGATCAACTCTGAATGATTTACCTCTTCTCAGCAGTAAAATGATCTAAAACAATTCCAAAGGACTTATGATGAAATACGCAACCCATCTCTAGAGAAAGAACTGATGGAATCTGAGTGCAGATTGACAAATACTTTTTTTAACTTGCTTTATTTTTCTTGTCATTTTTAGTCTATGTTTTCTTTCATAATATCACTGACATGCTAATGTATTTTACACATTTATAATCTATATCAAATTGCTTGCCTTCTCAATAAGGGATCAGAGGGAATGGAATTTGTAACTCAAAATTTAAAAACAAATGTTAAAAATTGTTTTTACATGTAATTGGAAGAAAACTAAAATATTAAATAAATATTTTTTAAAACTACAAAGGAGAAAAATTTGTGGTCAAGAGAAACAATGCTGTCTTTGGCCAAACTAATAAAGAGGCAACAGATGTCAATTTTTGTTTACTTTTCCCCAAAATAAGAGAAGGAAACTGATAGGGGATTTCTAACTAGTAATAGCTATCTGCACCTACAGCAAACACAAGTGAGTATGTCTGGAATTCTCTCTCTCCTCATTTCTATTTCCCGACTTCCTGGTTTTCTTCAAGCTCCAGACAAAATTCTTCCTTCCATAAATAGTCTTTTCCTATCCTCCTTAATGCTACAAATACAAATATACAAATGAAAAAGTAGTAAAGACAATTCCTGCCTTCAGGGAGCCTGTATTCTACTGAAGAAAAGAAAAGAAGGTGCCAAAATATGAACACTTGGGCTCAAAAACTTACAGGATTGTGTAAATGACAGAAAAAGCATTTGCTCTGAAATCACCTCTAATTCATCCAGTATATATTGTGTTTGTACATCATTATTTGCACATTGTCCCCTATTTAGTCCCTACTTTGAATGCATGGATCTTTTTTTTTCTTCCTTTCTTTGTATCCTTAGCACTTTAACCAGTATCTGGCACATAGTGGATGTTTAATAAATGCTTGGTGACTTGATTGGACTTGAATAGCTGTCCTCTAAATAAAAGTTACTCCTAGAGTGATGAGACAGAATGAAACATTAATTTTTGAACATGTCCAATATAGGAATTTGTTGTACCTAATTACATGTATTGTTTGCGAGAATTTTGTTTTGTTTTGTTTTGTTTTCAGTGGGGGAGAGGTAGAAAAAAAAGAAATTCTTGTTAATTGAAAAATAAAATTTAATTTAAAAATTATAAGTTGAAGAAATAAAACTTACTTGTAATTACTGGGATCAGCCTTACATTTCTGTTACTGTGATAATGTCTAAAATGAAGAATTAGGATTATAGATTATAGGATTAGGTGAAAGCGACTCAGAAGACATCTAGTCCTAACTCCTTATTTCACAGTTGAAGAAACTGAGTCCCACGCAGGTGAAGTGAGTTCCCACAGGTGGTAAATAGTAGATATTTCAACCCAGATTCTTTGCTTCTAAGTCTATCCCCTTGGCACTGTACTGTACTGGCAGAAGAGACCATCCAATTGCTAAGTTCTTTAGGTTTTGTTTCCTCTTTGTTTTGTTTTTAAAATCAGCCTTTGCAGAATTCTTTTTGAATATGCTTTTTTTCCTAGCAAAAGAAAACAGTGTGTGTATGTATATCTATGAGCAAATGCATGTGTGTCCACAAAAGCACAATGGGCTTAAAAAATTCCATTCCTAAGCATACTGTACTATGGTTTTAGCCTGCTTTTTTTCTTATCTCCTACTCAAAATGTGTACTTTAAAAATAATCAGAAGAAAAATTTGCCACCTGGATTTATTATGAAAGCATTACCTGAGACCTTTCAGGACAATGTAATCACTTCTCACACAAATAAAGTAGTTCAAGCTTTACAAAACACTTTCCTCACAAAAATTTGAAAATATCAATAGGTACAGACACTGTTGCCCCCATTTTACATATGAGAAAACTGAAATTCAGAGTCTAAATGGTTTTTTCAAGGTCACACAGCCAGAAGAATTGTCAGGATTCAAAACTAACACAGCTTAGTCTGAGAAGTCTGTAAATGCTCCAAATTAAATTTGATTTATTGTTCGGTTGATTGGCTAAACTTCGAAAAATAATGGAGAAAATGCCAGTAAAGCAAATTAAACTTAAAAGGGCAGCATGTATACATTCCTCCAACCCCTGGGCTGGTTTTTAAACATTTTCCAGCACACCACTGCCTAGAGCCCACTGCACTCCCTTCACTCTACTACCTACATAGTAAGGACAGGCTGAGGACTACCATAGATTCTTTGTGTTTGTAGGAACTAAATCTAAATCGATGAACCTGTGATGTTACAACTCTTTCTAATAAAAAATCCTCTGATAAAACATCATTCAGTCTCTGACAGAACCTTCCTAAAATGACAACCAGAAGTACAAGAGACAGTTTGGGACTTGCTTGCTATCAAAAAGAGCTGAGTTCAAACCCTGTCTCAGATAGTAACTGATGTGTGGTCCTGGACAAGTCACTTAATGTCCTTGAACCTCTTTTTTCTCACCTGTAAAATGAAGAAAATGACACTTACCTCAAACGGTTTTGCAAATTGACTAGCAAATGTAAAGTATTTTATAAGCCCCAAAGTACTACATAAATACTAACTACTACTATTATTAATATTATTAAATGGAAAACTCATTAGTTCATAAAGCATTTTTGATAACTCAATTTGTTATGGAGCCAAAACATTGAACCAAAATGAATGAATAAATGAATGAAAAACATTTTTTAAACACTTCTTATAAGCCAAATACTAGGTTAACCACTGGAGAAAAAAAATTGAAAAACAAAGGTAGTTCCTGCCTTCAAGGAGTTTATATTCTAATAGAAAAAACAACAACATAGAAGGGAATGATGCCCAAGTAGGGGCAGTTTGGTCCCAGAAGTTACAGAAATATTTGCAGATATGTTAGGGCAAGAAAAGAGAATAAAGCATGGTCAGATTTTTCCTGAAATACAATGTGAGGGATTGAGGTGAGGCAGGAAGAAAGAGATGCCAGGGGAGAAGTTCTCCAAAAATATGTTCAAGGATGGGGCAGGGGGAACCTGTGACCTTGAGGCCACATATGGTTCTCTAGGGTCTGAATCCAAAGGTCCTCAAGTGCAGCCCTTGGACTGAATCCAAAGGGCCATACTTGAAAACTTAGATGGCCACCTGTGTGACTTTGAGGCTGCAGGTTCCCCATCCCTAGACTTAAGGAAATAAATAGAATGTCTTGCACTAAGTTTAAAATACACACACACACACATATACACACTCATACACACATACACATACAGAATAGTGGAAAGCTTGCTCGTTGCACAGTATGTGTGCAAAAAACAAGGACTTGAAGTAACAACAGGTTCACTATGAGTTAATGACATGATGTATGGCCTCCCCATACACATGCAGCATCAGGCTTCTATACTCTATATACTATACCCTCAGACCACATGAGGGCGGCTATATCAGTCTTGGGTAATGCTTCTTTA
The DNA here is from genome assembly GCA_028658325.1 of Potorous gilbertii. Lineage (NCBI taxonomy): Eukaryota > Metazoa > Chordata > Mammalia > Diprotodontia > Potoroidae > Potorous > Potorous gilbertii. Next base: position 164,781,356 of record CM053772.1, on the reverse strand, counting down.
ATGAATAGCTTTGGAAAAAGTAGTGTACCACTTTGCAGATTGGCCAGGTTGGTAAAGGGATGCCAAAAGGACCAGAGGATGATTACTTTGAAAAAAAAAGAGTACTTGGAAAAATAATGGTTGTTTTGAAATATGTGAGGCTGTCTTTTGGAAGAAGCAATTAAACTAGCTATATGTAGTTCAAAAGGACAAAGCCATCTCCTCATCAAGTGCTCCTCCTCCACAGCTATCGTTATCCCAATTTGTCGAGACCTTTATTAATCCCCATGACATTGCAACATATTAAGATGCACATCTTCATCCAAGTCATTAAGAAAACTGTTTGTTTAACAGAAAGAGCCAAGAACAGAGCCCTGGGTCCCACTACTTACACCCTTCTTTTGGATGGTTATTGACACATTAACTATCATTTTTGTAGGGTACCGTTATTCAGTCAGCTAATAAGCATGTAGCTGTACTATCACCTAGCCCACACTTCTCTCTCTTGTCTCCAAGGATACTGTCTTTAGCATTCTCCTGATCCACAAAGTAATCTTATCTTAAAAAGGAAGTAAGGTTTATTTGGCACTCCTCGTTCTTGGTAAAGCCATGCTGAGCTGCTATCAATTACAACTTTTCTAAGTGCTATCAAACCATCTGTTTCAAAATTCAGTTTTGCATTTTGTCTGAAATTATCGTCAAGAGCGATGGTCCATCCATTATGGAATCTACCTTTTTTTTTTTTTACCGTTTTGAATAATGGGACAGTTGACCACCTAGGCTTCTGGTAACCTTCTCATGTTCCATGACTCTACAAAGATTGCCAACTCTAATCCCTCTGTCACCTTTAAGCTTCCCTATCAATGACTACTCTGGGAAATCACTGGTGTGAGTCTAAAGACCTGACATGATTTTAAATGACTAAGAGTTCTCTTACTATCTCATCTCCTTCACATGACCTTTTCAATTTCCTCTCAACAATGCACATCCTGTCCTTTCTAGACCAAAAACAGTTCTCCTTGACCAAGAAGACAAGAGAAACAGAATTTGATTACTTCTGCTTTCTCTTTTTCATCTGCTAAGATTACACCAGTGACCTCCAAAGTACCATGAAATCCAACAGTTATGCAGACTGGGAACCAAGATCAAAATGCAAGGCAACCATGATGGAGTACAAACTAATTCATATCAGAGGGACCTGATTTTGACTTATGATTCTTCTTTAATTTTCCCAAGAATCCCCGTGCCTAGATCTCCTCCCACTATATATACCTCCTGCCACTCCTTGATACCAAATTGATTGCCTTTCTATTTCAGCAATATCTTCTGTGCCCATCCCTATTTCTCTACTCATAGAACCAGTACCCTAGCTCAGTCCTTGGTCATCTCTTGCCCAGACTGCTGCAATAGCTTCCTCACAGTCTCTCTGTCACCAGCTGATTCTCTCTCCCTAATCCATCTTTTGATACAGCTGTGGAAATTGATATTTGGAAAGCACAGGCTTGACCATGTCACTCATTTGCTCTAGAAGTTCAGTGGTTCCCTATTGGCTCTAAGATAAAATACAAACACCCTTCCGACATTTAAAATCCTGTGCCATCTGGTTCCAAGATATTCCTAACAAATGATCACATCTTGCTCTCCTCTCCTCCCCTTCAAGTACTCTGTGCTTCAGTCCAACTGGCCAGCTTACTGTTTCTTCCCCCTCTATGTGTGCTTTTACAAAGATTGTCCCCCATGCCTGCATTGTACCCCTTCTTTACTTCCACATCCCCTGGCAATCTTGATCTTCCTCAGGACTACTCAAGTTTTATACTTTGCATGAAGTCTTTCCTGACCCCTTAATTCAGGGATTCTTAATCTGGCATTCACGGACCTTTTAAAAATATGTTTTGGTAACTGCATTTTATATAATTAATTTCCTTTGTAATTGCATGTACTTCATTCTACGCACCTAAAAACAGGATTATGATGTCTATAGGCTTTATCAGACTGCCAAAGGGGACCATGCCACATGTATGTGTGTGTGCGCACATACACACACATACATACACACACACACAGAGTTCTACTTATTAGTACATCCCACCTCCTGGCTCCTGAAATTACTTTATGCATATATTTTTTATTTAATTATCTGTATACATGATATCATCCTCTATAGAATGTACACAGGGACATGGTTTTGTCTTTTATTCTTGGTACCTAGCACAAATACTCAGTAAACACTTCTTTAAATCAATTGAAGTGAATTATGAGAGCTAGATTAGTATAACTCAGAAAGACTCATTACCAGAAAGACTGGTTACCAAGTGAATTATTTTGGCCCAAGGAACTCATGAAGACTTTCTACTAAATCCAAATTGGCTTGTCTCAAGACCAAATCTGCTCAACAATGAAAGCTACTGTGGAAGGACAATGCATCTGTCCAATGTATCTGGAATCTTTTAGTACTCACTGGAATGTTGAGGGTAGGATGATATGTCTGGCAGGGGCATAGACCAGTCCTGAGGTACTACTGGAGTCTACAAGGGAACAGCTAAATATAATATATAAGGAACATAATAGAGACCAGGCAGGGCCAACCACTGGACCTCATGAAATCCTGGGAATAATGCAGATCCAAGACTGTCAAAGTTGAAGGTTTGCTGATAGGTAACTCTCTGGACATATCCTGATCAAGTTTCATACATAGTTGGTCCCATACCTAGGCACACCCATTAATGCTTGCCAAACATATCACCAGTACTCATTAAGACTTTCTCCCTCTGGATAAGACTGAAGTCTATAGTATTCCCAGACACTACTGTGTCTGTATGAGCCTGAATCCAAAATATTTAGTGGTCAGGAGTTTCAAAGTCAGTGGGCAGCAAAAGTTGTCCTGTCACTCAGTCGTCTGGAAATGGAAACCAGGAGTGTGGTTGTTATTGAAGGAGCTCTCACTACTCCTGAAGAACTTCATCATTTCCTCTCTTCTCTGTAAGTCCTTGGGGAGCCCAGTATACTAAGCAACACCTCAGACTAGCCAGCCCCAGTACAAAGAGAAAACCTCCAATAGGTTACACATGGGATGAGTTGGGATCACACAGTGGCCTTTGATCCTCAAGAGCTGATGGTCAGGGATAGTTCTGGTAGTCCTGTATCTAGTCAGCTCAGCCTGGAATGAAGGAGACAGCTCCTTCTATGGAATGGCTTCATTCCATTTAGAATTAAGACCCTCAAGGCACAACCAAAACCCTTCATTCTGCTAAAGTAGCCAACTATTCCCCTTAACAATCTCAGCTTGGAGAGAGCCATCAAGTGTCTTCTGCACTTCTTAGAGGAAAGTTTCAGCCTCTCCCAGTAGCGAACTATTTCTAGACCCTGTCCATCTGCATGAAGAGTTGTGACAAAATGGAAGCACTGATGTGAAAATCCACAGATCTCAGTTTTAGGAATCGAAATAAGCTTTCAAAGCCAGTAGCCTTTCAGCTCATTCCATGAATCTCTCTAGTAGACTGATGGCGAAGGCCAAGAATGGGGAGCTTGTTAAGGGTCACCTCTAGATAATGTCTTGCCCTTGGCAGTTAGGCATTTGAGCCAGAGCTCAGCTCCTGAACTCAATCTACTTCTGTTTGGAACAACAGAGGAGAAACTGCCAAGGTCTGTTGGATAGGGGAGGAGAGCTATCCAAACTTCTGTATTTACCAAAAGAGATGTCATTATGATCTCATTAACCTGGGCTGTCTTGTAACTATAAATAAAGCATTTATCATTTAAAGGATTTTAGAGAGATTGGAATCCAGAGCTTGGATTTTTCCTCCTTGGGGGAATAGCTCCCTTTCTGAGCTATCAAGCACATTTTTCTTACACAGGCAATTCAGTTCCCTATTTATAAAATTGCCCTTCCCCAGCCCAACCCAGTCCCAGGGAGATGAAAGACTCTTTGTTCTCCATTAAGTAAACAACAGGCTTCATTCCTCACTTTTACTCTCATTAATGGATGACAAAAGCAGTCCAGCGTACTGGGCTTAGACTCGAAGACCTAAATTCAAATTCCACCTCTGACAATAGCTACCTAAACCTAGGGAAATCACTTAACTTCTGAGTGGCTCAAGCACCTCCCTAGAACTTAGCCACTAAGATATGTTCAAGTTTAGTAGAGAGAAAGATATCTATAATCATATGAAAAAGTGCTCTAAATCACTACTGATTAGAGAGATGCAAATCAAAACAACTCTGAGGTACCACATCACACCTATAAGATTGGCAAACGTGTCAGAACAAGAAAATGATAAATGCTGGAGAGG
>CM053772.1:164727814-164776588 GCA_028658325.1 Potorous gilbertii | reverse complement strand
ATATTATATATATATATATATATATATATGTATAGCACTGAATAAGCAAATTAATTATATATATATAAACAGACTCCCAAAGTATTATTTTATAGAGGTAGAAAAAATAATAATGAAATTTATTTGAAGGAATAAAAGACCAAAAATCTCAAGGGAAATAATCTAGCTAGACTACAAATCCATACAATTTGGTACTGATTAGGAAACAGAGAGGTTAATCCTTGGGGTAGATCAGGTGTACGACACACAGAATTAAATGAATATGGTAGCTTAGTGTTTGTCATATTTCAAAATGCCAACTAATGGGATAAAAACTCAATTCAGCAAAACCTTCTACAATAACTGAAAAGCAGTTTGACAGAAACCAGGTATAGCCCAGCATCTCACACCTCACACTAAAATAAGCTCCAAATGAAGAAATGATTCAGACCTAAAGGGTGATACCAGAAAGAAATTATAAATGCCGGATATGGTAGGGCATGTGTGTAATCCCCAAAGCTGAGGCTAGTAGGTCCCTTGAGTTTAGGACTTTGGAAGTGTCGGGGCTGTAACCAATCACACTCAATCCAGCAGTAATATGGTAAAACTCCCAACAGTATCTCCTACCAGGCTACCCAAGGAGTGGCAAATGGACCCAATTCAGAGACAGGTTGATCAAAGCTTCCATGTCAATTAGTAGTGGTAGAAGTGACCACTGCACTTCTAGTCAGGGGAGGGAGATAGGGAACCCTAGTCACCAAAACAAAGAAAAACAAATTAGAGAAACAAGGAAGACCTTAACTTTCAGATATAAGGATAGGAGAACTGTTTATGACCAAATAGAGGATAGAGATCACACAATATAAAACATACCATTTTGATTACATAAACACTAGAATTTTTTTTCACAAAGCAGTTAAAATTACAAAGAAAATAGGTAATTGAGGAAAAAAATCTTTACTCTTAAGTTTCTCTGATAAGGGTCTCCTTTCCAAGATATATAAGAAATAGATTGAAATTAATAGCAATAATGAGGCATTCTTCAATTGATCAAAGTATTGATCAGTTTGTCAAAATTTATAAAAGGGTAGTTTTTTTAGGGCATCCAAGCTATTGACGATCATATAAAAATTGGTACAAATCACTAATAATTAGAGGAATGCAAATTAAAGCAACAATGAGATTCTACCTCATAGAAGAACCACTACTGAGGTTGGCAAAAAGGGAAAATGACAAATGTTGAAAGAGCTGAGGGAAAACAAGCACACTGATGCCTGTTGCTGCAGCTATAAATTGGTGGCAGTGAGGTGTTTCAGTGAATAGAGTGCTGGGTCTAGAGTTCAGATCCAGTCTCAAGACACTGAATAGCTGTGTGACCCAGGGGAAATCACTTAACTGTGTTTGCCTTGGTTTCCACATCTGTAAAATAAGCTGGAGATGAAAATGGCAAACTAGTCTTGTATCTTTGCCAAGGAAACTCTACATGGGATCCTGAAAAGTCAAACATGATATGGAGAAGAGGGAGAATGTTTGTTTTGCTTGGTTCAAAGGGAAGAAATAGGAAAAAATAGTGGGTAGAAAGAGGAAAAGTTTAACAGTGTAGAAAGAAAAACTAACTTAACTTGTCTTCCTATTACCCTAAACACACATGTATGTAGGTAGGCAGCCCACACATTTATACGTGCATGTGTGTGGACGCACGCATGCACGTGCACACACACACACACACACACACACACACACACTCTCTTTGAGTTACAAGTTGGAGAATATACAATCCATGAAGGTCTGCAAAGGAGAATCTGGTTTAAGAGGAGGAAAAGAATTTGTTTGACTTTTCTGGCCTCTCACAACCTGACACCTTCTTACCTTTCCAGTCTTCTTACATTTTGCTCCCCTCCACATACTTTCTACACTGGTCTTGTTACTTTTCACAAAAAAAAAAAATTCTATATCTCATCCAGTGCCTTTTCACTAACTGTCCCCATGCCTAGAATGCCCTCCCTATTCACTTCCTCTTCTGGGCTTCAGTAGTGGTTCTACTAGGAGGCAGAATCTCATAGTTACTTTAATTTGCATTTCTCTAAATATTATTTCCTCAAGACTCATTCAAATCCCACTTTCTATAGCAGACATTCTTGGGTCTCCCTTCTCCTCTTCATGCTACTACATTCTCTTTGATTATCTTGTAGATATAATGTATATGTCTCATATGGATGGGTCTTCACATGTTGTCTTCTCCATTCAAATGTGACCTTGAAATCAGTCATCATGCTTTTGTCTTTCATTGAATCTCCCAGTCAATAACAGAGACTGGTTCACAGTAATCCCTTTTAACAAATTCTTCTTGGTTGGTTGACAGATTGACTATAAATAAGGAAAGATTGTGCTGACCACTGAAAGATAAATAAATTAGGCCAAAATGGGGTAGGGGAACCAATCTCATTAGATGCCCAGTGACCAAGTTGAAAGAATCCTTTCCAATGATTAAAAGATGATCACGTAGCATCAACACCGGCTAGGAGGACCCTTTTGTTGTTCAGTCATTTCACTTTGTGATCCCATTTGGGATTTTCTCTTTGTGATCCCATTTGGGATTTTCTTAGCAAATACTGGAATGGCTAGCCATTTCCTTTTCCAGATCATTTTACAGATGAGGAAACTGAGGCATCCAGCATTAAGTGACTTGCCCATGGTCACATAGCTAGTAAGTGTCTGAGGCTGAATTTGAACACAGGTCTTCCTGACTCCAGGCTCTATCCATTTTGCCACCTAGCGGAAGTATCCTTTGTAGGACTCTTCTGGGAGCAGAACTGAATCCGAAGTATAGAGAGGAAAATAACTTGAAGGAAGTCCTAGGAGGACTGTAAAATAAAGGTGAATAGAAAATAATTCTCAAGTTTATTTATTCTCTTCTAAGGAACTCGGTTACTGCAGAATTGCTAACAAATAGAAGCTTAGTGTGAAGATGTCCAATACATTTCTGACCTGGCTTTGCCTCAACATCATAATTATTCTCAGCCACAATCTAAGTAAGTCATAATCTGTGCTCTATTAACACACTTTGCATCTCTTCCTCCAAAACAGGCTACCCCATAAGTGGTGCTTTCCCTGTCATTGAAGGTTACCAGAAAATGAACTAACCAATGAAAACACGTCATTAAATTCTTACTACATGAAAAAGCACAGAAAAGTAAGACAGTGCCTGTGCTTAGCGAGTTCATACTGTAATATGGGGACACAACACATAGAGGAAATTTTAACTACAAGTTGATTTGGAAAGGCCCTGTGGTCTTTATGGTACAACAGCAAGGCACATGGCATCTTTGCCATTAATAAGATCCCACCCATTTCTGGAACCATTTGGCAATGCCTAAAATTTAGGTGTTCATTTTTTGTTGTTGCTTGTTTTCTGGGCTTGAAATATCTGTGGTTGCTGAGGAGAGAATGGCTACAAAAAGGGGAAGGCTTAGGGCCATATATTATCTCTATCAGGGTCTGAGAAAAGATGATGGTCAACATGACCAACCTGCCTGACATAGCCACTTCAGATCTTTCACTCAGGTGCCTTGTGGTTTTAGCTAGGTTGACTTGTCTCTAACATTGGCAGTTAGCTGACTGTGGAGGTGAGTGGTAGCAGAGACCTTCCCTACACAGAAATGATATAGTCCCTTCTCAGGGATAGTGTGGGTGTGGATGAGGTTAGATGAATTGTTCCAGGATATTAAGAACAGCAGACAACATCTTATCCATCCTCCTCCTTTTACAGATATTTAGTTCCCTAACTGTGATCCTTGGACCTTAAAGTATTCTCACTTTTGACTTTTCCACACATCTGCTGGGATCAAGTCAGCTCCTATTTATAAAAAATAAACAAATAAATCATGACAAATATCAAAAAAGTAACAAACTAGCATAGCTGTAATATCATTTTTACTTATATGAATGGATTATCAAAGCTACTTCACTGTAGCCATTTAAATAGATAGATGCCACTCTCTACAAGACAAGGAGCAGCGGAATGTCTACAGACTGGAAAAGTTTCTCTTCTAGCTAATGACCTGCAACCACAGCCTCCCCTGTTTCTCCCTGTCCTGCTTGACCTAGAGGTGGAACTAGCCTCTCTCCATGTCCAAGGAAGTCCTCCCAGTCAAGCTCTCACTCACAAATCACAAGAGACAGCATAATCTTTGGCTAAAACAGTAAAATGCTAAAAAAAAAGGATGCAAGTTGACTTTAAATAAGGTCATGTCACAAATCACAGGCATGCGAACCACATTTTTCACTGCAGAATCTAAATCCTTTGGTTCATCAAACACTTTTTGGGGATGTCATTTATTCCATATACAGTACTGATAGAAGGTCATATTTAATATATATACTTACTTGTCTGATCCTGCTGTATTAGATACCAAGATCCTCACATGCAGGGACAGTCACTATCCACATTCTTCCACATTCTAATTAGTGCTATGCCTTGTACATAGCTGAGGATCCATAAGTACTTGTTTGAATGAAGAAGTCAACTGAATCATAGAGATATGAGATCTCTATTCTATGTGACTTTATCTTTGGAGAACAATGCTTTATACATAATTTTGTTGTTTAATTACTACAAACTCTTCATGTCCCTCGTTGGGGTTTTTCTTGGCAAAGATACTGGAGTGGTTTACCTTTCAGCTCATTTTACAGACAAGAAAACTGAGGCAAGCACGGTCACAGAGCTAGTGTCTCAGGCCAGATTTGAATTCAGGTCTTCCTGACTCTAGCACCAGTGCTCAACTGACTACACCACCTAGCTACTCTTACATGTAATAGTATATAATAAATGTTCCTTGAACTGAATTGACTTTGTTGTCACCAGACAATAAAAATAGTGTGACTTTAGGACAGGAGTTCTTAGTCTGAGGTTCATGAACACCCAAGTAGTCAATTTCAAGAGATAAATGAACTTGGAAGGGAATGAAAATACCTCATAATTTTTACTAACATATAACTGAAATTTATCATTTCCTTTTATTATAAATTGAAGCAACAAATGTTTTCTCTAAGAAAGAATCCATAGGCTTCAACAGATTGTCATAAGGGTTCATGACATAATAAAGGTGAAGAACTTTTGCCATGGTCCATAGACTTCATCATATAGAGATATCTAGGGTGGTATTCATAATGACAGAATTTTGTCTTTTGCCTAACAAAGAAGTTTGAAAGATGCTTATGTAGAAGGAAAAAGTTTTTACCAAGGGGGGAATGTTCTTACTGATGAATGACTCCAAATTCCCATAGCTCTAAAATAAGTGTCTCTCCATGCCCTGTATTCACCTCATTAAGGTTAATTTAGTCATCCCAGGAGAGGTGTTAGCATCTTTTCCATTTAGCACATGAAACCAATTATAAATGAAGGCCAAACAGGGACACGGCTGAAGAGATGGCATGTAATTCCATGGTCTACATAATATAATGTGCATCTTTATGAACATTAAAATGGGAGAAAGCTCCTTTGGCAATGTTCCCATTGTATCCAATTGGAAGTAGCAATAAGAAATATCCCAACTGAACACTGTTTGAAACATAGCATGGGAGCTCTTTGAGACAGAGCAGGAGAGAGGGGGGGACATGCATGTTTCCTATTTTTATATAAGTAAAATGTCAAACTGAAAAACATAGCCAAAGTATTAACTTCAAAATTTCCCTGCCTCTCAAGCCAGGAAATGAAATAGCTGAGACAGGTAATTTGTAGGTACAGCCCAAGACTAGAAATTACCCAGTATAAACATAACTGTAGGATAGGTAGTGTGGAGTAGTGGGAAGGAGGCCTAGGTTCCAGGCTCAAATCTGTCATTTTCTGGTTGTGCAATCATGGGCAAGTTATCTTGATCTATTTCTTAACCTCAGTTACTTCTTATCTAAAATAAAGCTATTAGATTAGAAGATTTCCAAGATTCCTTCCAGCTGTGAGAGTCTAAACATCTAATTTAAGTTCTTCCTGAATATAATTTGGAATAGATACAAAAAAAACACCCAAAGAAACAACAACCCCTCATACACATACACACATACACACACACACACACACACACACACACACACATGCACAGATGATTGATTGTACCCAAACTCAGAAAAATAGAAACCTTGATCAAAATCATCAACTTTCAAGAAAGTGAAAGGGAAAAACCATTTTCTTGGTTGGGTACTATATTTTTTATTATATTGCAAACAGAGAAGGTCTGAGGAATCTTTTTAGATACAATTAGCTTGAGCCAAGTTTCTGAGAAATGTAGAGTTAGAACTCTTCAGATGTTGTTTTCAAAAAATAAAAAAGATTTTATCAAGAACGTACTACATTGAAGGGGCCCCAGAATAAGTGCATGAAACCTAGCAACAGACTGGATGGGCAGACACCTGGGACTACTTTAATGTTCAAATGAATCCATGGCCTCATCAGAGTGGATATTTGGCATCCTTGGTAACAATATAAGTCATAACCCATTCCCACTTTATCCTGTGTGACTATTGCCCATATCAACCTGTAAATACTCAACAACAAAGCCCACCCTATATATTAGGGGCCAGGTTCCTCTGAGTCTTAACATTATCAGTTCATGAACAATTTTGTTATCCTTCATCATTGCCCTACTTCCTTTTTTCAGTCATATCAATCACTTGGATGATAACCTTCACAAACAAGTCATCACCTTTAAGACTCTCCTCCAACATACCACACATGTCAAAATAGTACAAGGTTTCTTGAAGGAATTAAAAGTGTTCTCATGGTTTCCCCCCTTTCATTTTAATTCTCCCAAGCAACATGACTAAGGTGAAAATGTATTTAGTAAGAATGTATGTGTAGAACCCATATAAGATTGCACACCATCTCAGGGAAGAAGGGGGAGAAAGGGAAGGATAAGAGGGGAAGGAGAGAAGATCTAAGATTTATAAAAGTGATTGTAGAAAACTGAAAACAAATAAATTAATTTAATTTTGGTACCTTTTTCTTACATTTATTTATGTACTTTGCATTTTCAACATTCATTTCCATAAGATTTTGAGTTCCAAATTTTCTCCCCATCTCTCCCCTCCCCCCACTCCAAGACACCGTGCATTCTGATTACCCCTTCCCTCAATCTGTCCTCTCTTCTATCACACCCCACCCTTCCCTTAACCCATCTTCTCTCTTTTCTTGTAGGGAAAGACAGATTTCTATACCCCATTACCTGTATTTATTATTTCCCAATTACATGCAAAAACAATTCTCAAAATTTGTTCCTAAATCTTTGAGTTCCAACTTCTCTCCTTTCTTCCCATTTGCCCTTCCTTCTATCATCCCCCCACACCCCACTTATCCCCTTCTCCTCTACTTTCCTGTAGTGTAAGATAGATTTTCATGCCAAATTGAGTGTGCATGTTATTCCCTCCTTAAGCCAAATGTGATGAGAGTAAGCTTCATTTTTTTCTCTCAACTTCCCTTTTTCCCCTCCATTAAAAAAGCTTTTTCTTGTCTCTTTTATGAGAGATAATTTGCTCCATTCCATTCCTCTCTTTGTCCTCCCAATATATTCCTCTCTCACCCCTTAATTTTATTGTTTAGATATCATCCCTTTCTATTCAACTTACCCTGTGCCTTCTGTCTATATGTATAATAACATAATATAATATAATAATCCCTCCAATGACCCAAATACTGAGAAAAGTTTCAAGAGTTACAAATATTGTTTTTGCATGTAGGAATGTAAATAGTTCAACTTTAGCAAGTCCCTTATGATTTTTCTTTCCTGTTTACCTTTTCATGCTTCTCTTGATTCTTGTGTTTGAAAGTCAAATTTTTCTGTTCAGCTCTGGTTGTTTCATCAAGAAAGCTATAAAGTCCTCTATTTCATTGAATGACCATTTGCTCTCTGAAGTATTATACTCAGTTTTGCTGGGTAGGTGATTCTTGGTTTTAATCCTAGTTCCTTTGACTTCTGGGATGTCCTATTCCAAGCCCTTTGATCCTTTAATGTAAAAGCTGCAAGATCTTGTGTTATCCTGATTGTATTTCCACAATACTCAAATTGTTTCTTTCTGGCTGCTTGCAATATTTTCTCCTTGACCTGGGAACTCTGGAATCTGGCTACAATGTTCCTAGGAGTTTTTCTTTTTGGATCTTTTCTTTTTTCGGCTCTCTTTCAGAAGGTGATGGGTGGATTCTTTCAATATTTATTTTACCCTCTGTTTCTAGAATATCAGAGCAGTTTTCTTTGATAATAAATTTCATGAAAGATGATGTCCTAGACTCTTTTTGTCATCATGGCTTTCAGGTAGTCCCATAATTTTTAAATTGTCTCTCTTGGATCTATTTTCCAGGTCAGTTGTTTTTCCAATGAGATATTTGACATTGTCTTCAATTTTTTCATCCTTTTGGTTTTGTTTTGTAATTTCTTGTTTTCTCATAAAGTTATTAGCTTCCATCTGCTCCATTCTACTTTTTAAAGAACTATTTTCTTCAGTGAACTTTTGAACCTCCTTTTCCATTTGGCTAATTCTGCTTTTTGAAACATTTTTTTCCTCATTGGCATTTTGGACCTCTTTTGCCATTTGGGTTAGTCTGTTTTTAAAAGTGTTATTTTCTTCAGCATTTTGCGGGGTCTCCTTTATCAAGCAATCATTTTTCATGATTTTCTTGCATCATTCTCATTTTTCTTCCCATTTTTTCCTCCACCTCTCTTACTTGATTTTCAAAATCTCATTTGGGCTCTTCCATGGCCTAAGACCGTTGCAAATTTATTTTGGAGGTTTTGGATGAAGAAGCTTTGACTTTTATGTCTTCCTCTAATGGTATGCTTTGTTATTCCTCATCCAAAAGGATGGAGGAAAGTATCTGTTCACCAAGAAAGTAACCTTCCACGGTCATTTTCTCCCTTTTTTGGGCATTTTCCCAACTAGTTACTAGACTTTTGAGTCCTTTGTCAAGTAGAGGGTATACTCTAGGGACCTGTAAGTTCTCACTTCCTCCAAGGTGGCACAGTCTAGGGAGAGGAGCTTACTCCTCTCCTGGCTTGCACTCTGGTCTGGAAGCAACCACAAGTTTTTCTGCCCAGGATCTGCGAGTGGGGTTCTTTCTCTATAACCACTTCAAGCCCTACAATGCCAGTGCTCCCCCTCACTCCAAAACCTCTTATGACCCAGGGCAGAGATTCATATCAGCTGCTTGATTCCCCCATAATCTTTAGGTCTAGGGCTCCAAAAATGGATGCTGCAGCTGCCTGGAGCTGAGCCCCGGGCAGGACCCTGATCCCTTCTTACCCAGGTGAAAGTGTTTTCTCACTGTCCTTTGAAGCTGTCTCTGGCATCTGTGGGTTGAGAAAGTGCCTGGAAGCCTGTTCCAGTCCTGTCCCTGCCATGCTATGCAGCCAAGGCTGAGCCGTGCTCTGTGGGCTATGTTCCACTCTGAGTCTGGTGCAATAGACCTTTTCTGTCAGCTTTGCAGGCTGTCATGGGCTGTAAATCTGTTTTATTCTCTTGTTTTGTGGCTTCTGCTGCTCTAGAATTTCTTTAGAGTCATTTTTACAGGTATTTTATGGGCTTTGGTGGGGAGAGCTACAGAAGGTCTGTCCTTTTACTCTGCTGATTTGGCTCCACTCCCAAATAAATTAATTTTAAAAAAAGAATCAAAAGACTTAACTCATTTGACAAGTCTTCTGTTGACTACAGCATGATGGGCTTGACAAACATGTTAGTCTTTGGCATGTCCAATGCCAGGTACAAATGGAGGTGAGATTGCTTCTAGATAGTGAGATCTTTAGTTGCACTTCTTAGCATTTGACATGGTACAGACTTACCAAGGCACTGGACTTTGCAGATCCTCTGACTTAAGATATTTACTATGTGAGTGACACTAGACAATTCACTTAACCTCTGTCTGCCTCAATTTCTTCTTCTACAAAATGGAGATCTTAATAGCACCTGTCTCACAGAGTAGATGTGAAGATCAATTGAAGTATTATGTGTAAAGAATTTTGCACAGTACCTGGTTTATAAGAAACACATAATAAATGCTTGTTCCTTTCTCTTTCTAGGTGAGAATAATATCTGTTATGGTGTACTCAGCCTAATAATCCACACAGAGAAGAACCAACCAATCACCCAAGTGGAAGAAGGATGTCTATTGCCCAGTATATGACGTAGACTTGAGTTGACAGCCCATTGAACTGGTCCATCAATACATCTATCTTGAGAAGACAATGCAAATAGCTATGAAGGCTAGGCCAGAATTGAATAGAAAGAATTCAGCAAGATAAATTACTTTTGGAAACTGCATGGCATTTTCAATAAACCCAATTTCACCCTGAAATAAAGGCCTACTTTTTTTAAACATCATTGTTTTTCAGGTGATACTCTTTGGCTATGAATCATTGAATGCCACAGTCTCCAAGGAATCAAAATTGTGTGTCATTCAAGAAGCAGTGGAGAGAGGCATGATAGACTAAAGCAAATAACCAAAGCTATTAGTTACCTAGTAAGTGATTCTCTTGTATTTCCTGTTCTTTGGCTAATGAATACACGAGTCCCAAGTCACAATGACATCACTGAGAACCATAGGCCAGGAAACCTCATCCAGAGAAAATTACAGGCAGAAATTTTCTACCAAAAACCCTACCCCACTGATATTTATTAAAGAAATGCCAACCAATGGTATTATCATAGCTAACAGATTATCACCAACAATAAAATATTCCAATCTTTAAAAAATGACTTGCTATATTCTAATACATTGGAAAAGAGAGGGGCATATGCTTTCTATAAACCTTGATAGTCTCAAAAGCCAAAGCTCATGGGGAATAATCAATGGGAGTAGGTGTTAGAGGGAGCAAGAAACCACTCTGAAGTGTTTTCCAATTTCTCCCTGCTCCTATTTATGTCTCTAAGTCAAGAGACTTTATTCCTGACAGAGAGAGCATACTTGACAGGAAGGTGATGAGTTATTTATCTTTTTTACTGTATTTCTCCCTGGTAGCAGCATAAACCAAAGGCAGGGAAGGAAATCATCATTGCTTCATAAAAACGAAAGCACCATTACAGCGTCCGCTGTTAATGCAACCTCCATCAACTGTCCTCATGCAGGGCTCTTCAGAAGTGAAATAAACAGATCAGGTCAATGGGAGATCAGAGACATGTGTCCCCTGTAGTCTATATTTCCACAATACAAGGGTTAGGAGCGCAGTACACCCCTCTTTGATCTGGAAAATTGCATTAAATTTTTTGGTCCCCCCTTTGTACTGCAAAAAGTCTGATTTGTTTCCTTTTTTGTACCTTATTATAAACTTTGGATTAAGTATTTGCTCATAGGGTCTTTGTTGTCTGTTGGCCTTCTGATATCATCTGTAACTTCCACAAAACTCCCCCAAAATTCCCATTTAATTTCTTATACCTACCCACAATACATCAAAACTTGACTGGGAAAGTTGTCATGTATAGAAGGGAAAACTGTAGTAAATCTTCTTATAGTATGTGTCCCCTACAAAGAAAGTTGAAAGTCACTAACATGATAGCTATTGCACAACCAAATGGCCTGACCCATGTGACACAAGTGTTTTCTTTAGCAAAGTCTATACAGAAAAAATAAAGAATGAACTCTCAATACGCATATGATTGTGGGCAAGTTACTAGTCCCTAGAGGCTCATAGTTTCCTTACTGTAAACTGAATGAGTTATAGTAAGTTGACTTTTCTGTCCCTCCCAAGTATAGATGCTTTATTGATATATAGCTACAAAGCAGGTATTGGAATCTCCAGACCACTGACTTTCTACAAGGTCCCTCTCCCTCTAAGGAAGGTATGTGCAGGAGAATAGCCATTGGTTAAGATACGATTCTTGCTATCCTCCTTACACAAACCTACAGATGACAGACAACCTTAGGTATATCCTCTGCCTGAGATTTTCTATCACTTATAGACAGCTCAAAAAATAAGGCTTTACTTAAATAAAGAAGCATTGACACACATGGAAAGCTAACCAAGAAAACAAACTTCCCAGAACTTCCTTGTTGTGTGCCACATGGAACTCTTACACTCTCTCCTTGCAAAGCACACAGTTCTATCCATACCATAGAATAAATCAGCCTAATACCCCACCAAGACACCTTGGTTCTCCTTCATTTTATTTGCTCCCTACAGACAGCTTTAGAGTGAGGAAGAGGCTGATGCACTCACCAGGACTATAGCCCATCTTCCTGTTCACACAGCCGTATGGGACTATCTCCATGACCACAGTATATCACATTCTTTAATCTCATTCTTTCTCTGTCACAGTACTTTGAATATAGAAAACCACTTACTCCCACGATCATTTCCTCAGTACCGCCTAAACGTTTCCCATAATTTCTACCATATATCAAGTCAAGGCTTTATTAAAAAACAGGAGCTATGAGAACTGAGAGCACCTGACCTTACTGCTATTTGCTTTAAATTTATTAGGGATTGGATCAGATAGAATCCATTGCCTGGCAATTTATGAGGAAAGGAATAAGAAAGGCAACCTGAGGTTGGAAAAAGTTACTCACACCATTAGCCATTTAATGTCTCCAAACAATTCACCTAATCCTCTGTTTTAAATGAATTTATTCTATCAATTGGTTCAATTATAAAAACTTTCATTATCTCTTTTTGAAACATTACATTATTCTGTCAGTAGGCAATACTGTCTTTTCTCTTAGGCAACTTCTAGTCTAGTTTGGAAGCTGAGATAAAAACAGATAGGGATGGGAGAAGGAAGTGAAGGACAGAAAAAGGAAATGTCACAGAACAAACATTGAATTTGATGTCAGAGAATCCGGGTTCAGATCCCAGTTCTATCACTGGCTACCTATATGATCTTGGACAAATTCCCTTGTTTGCTGGATCTCAGTTTCCTCATCTGTAAAATGAGATGTTGGACTGGATGAATTCTGAGGACCCTTCCAGTTATACATTTTATGGTTCTAATTGAATTTGTAATCCAGATTTGAATTCCGCCTCTGTTCCATACCCTATATGACCTTAAGTTAGTCACTTTCTTTCTTGCGACCCCAATTTCCTCATCTGTAAAATAAGAGCATTCAGCTAGACAAATTCTAGGGTTCTACCCAGCTCATAAGCCTAAGCTCCTCAGAATTGTGTCATAAAGACTAGAATTGCTATAGGAGTAATCAATCAAAGGGAGGAGATATGTCCAAAACAACCCATTGATCTCATGCCCCTTTACAAAGGCCAGGGGATGTCGATATCCAAAAACATTTAGAGTAATCTATATTGGTGACAATAAATTGATGGTCTGTGTTTATTCTCTCCCATCAATAGTTCAGAACTCTTTGCTCTTTGAGCTCATTGTTCATTTATATGTAATTCCTCTTTTTAAAGAACTCTCCTAGCTTGTTTAGCTTCCACACTTACATCTTCTTTTCCTATTTTTAAATACAGAAGTTACTTTTTCAACTTTTGACTTAGTCCCTAATCTCTCCCTTTCCCTTTTTCTCCTCCTCTGCAATCAATAATTGAATATGTAGACTGATACACATAATCTAGGATATAAATTTCTGGGCCCAGTAATCCCTCCCAGTAATTTCCTTTGCCAAGATTTCCTTTATTTTTTCCCTTAAAGTAAATGTTTTCAAATTGGGTGTAAACACTGTAAGGAAATGTGTCTTAGAAAGTGACCTCTTTGAGAAAGGGTTTATCTTTCAAGCTGTTGCAAAGAACCATGAAAACTATTAAGAAAAAAATGAAAACTGAACGAATGTGAAACTTCATGGATCCAAGATCTGTGTTCTGAAGACCTACAGGAGGTTGAAATCGACAGGCACATCTTATATATTTGTCCTTTCTTCTCTATTCTCACTACTTTCACTAGTGCTGGCACTCATTAACATCTTGCCTGAACTATTATGGCAACTTCTTAACAGGTCTCTCTACCTGTCATCTGAAAGCCATCCAAGACATCTTTCATAACATAACCAAGCCAATCTTCCTTGCGTAGAAATCTAGCCATGTCATTCCTCTAGGGAAGAAAAAAATGTTAATGGTTCCCTATTACCCACTGAGTAAATTGCAGTTTTACCAATTTCTGGGGTTCTCTGTAGTGTGGCATTACATCACCTTTGAAGCTTTGTCTCATAATACTTCCCTCTCCATAGCCTACATCCCAACCAAACCAGATCCCATTGATACTTATGCATGTCCTGGGCTTTGCTGCTTCCCTTCTTTGCACATGTGAATCTCTGGACCTCGAATGGAGCTACTTATTGAAATCCAACCCATCTTTTGTAACACTGTTCAAATGACAACTCTATCTCCCATGAAAACTTACTCTAATTCTCCTTCTGTTGTTTGTAACAATTTTCCTCCTTGGATTCCACATAGTGCATGATTTTGCATCTCTCGTGCATTTATCATATACTATATATAACCCGCTGTCATTCTCCAATTGGATTTAAGCTCCATGAAGACAGGTACAGTGTCTGCTCTAAAACTCTATCTTCCCCAGCCTCTTACCACAGACTCTTAATGAATATGTGTTGGATCAAAATATCAATGCGAACTATTAATGTATTTTCAAATTAAAGACTATTAGGAGAAAAAAAAAAGATTGCTACAAAATTCTCCTGCCCTCTTCCTCCACACCCTTTGCTAGACTCCTTTTCTCTCATTTTCTGAAGCTATTCTGATCTCAATTTGTTTGAATTGGAGCCCGGGAAGTCAGGGCTAGACTGGTCTCCAAAGTATTGCATGCAAGGGTTGGGGGCTAGGAAAGCAATACCTTAATGTTCTGTTACCGCTTTCATTTTATTGCACCAAATGTTAAAGGAACAAGATATGTGAGAACACTTTGAAAATCACTTAAAATGAGACACTCTTTAGGTCCCATGAACACAAAACAACTATCTCCCTGCTCCCAAAAGGAAGTCGTAGTTTATACCAGGCAAGAAGAAAACACTGGTGGTTTTGTTCATTTTATTACCAATATATTTCTATGGGAGAAGCATAGAATGTTTAAAATGCTGTTCCAATGAATATTTCTGGGATTATTTATGTGTTTGTTACAAAGGGCCTCAAGTAACAACTTGTTTTCTTTCCAGTTCTAATGACTGCACATAGCACCCAGTGAATATATTGGCTTATACTACCTCCAACGTTAACAAATCATCTACTCATATTTTTTTTTAAAAAATCAGATAAATGATGATCTTTCTGAAATTTAGATAACAATCCTAGTAGATGTAAGATATTTCCATAGTGCTTTTACGTTCCCACAATGGAACTGAAGGAATGCCCACTCACTGGAGAAGATCTTTTGATAATATTCTCCCTAAGATCCTATAACATAATGGCTACCAGATCTCAATCTGATTGCCAAGCAAGCTTTCAGCTTGTCAAGGTTTTTGTTTTTCTGGATTTTTTAAGGGGAGCAAGTTAGGCTTATATTCAAAATCTGATGCAGTACAAAGTTTCTTAGAAATCCTGGAATAACAGAATGAGGTATAGTAAAAGAGGTCACTTTTGTCTCAACCACCATGACCTTTTGTGTCATGGACAGCTTTGGCAGTTTGGTGAAGTCAATGAACCTCTTCTCAGAATGATGGTTTATTGTCTACATTCATAATGGAAAGGATGCCAGATATCTATTCGAAGTTAGTGAAAATAAAAAGGACTTTTGTTCATTAAGTTCAAAGACCCTCTAAAATGTAGCCACAGACATTCTGGGTTCTTCATCACAGATTAAGATTTCCTATCTAGACCATGCTCAGGCTACTGAGCAGTGACCTAGGATCACCAGAGGATAGGGTAGAGAAATGAATGGTGACATCTGGAAAGGGACAGAATGTGCAGACCTGGAATGGCATTTCGGAACTCCAACGTTTCATCAATACTCCTTCAGTGGCTATGGGATGTGACCAAAGGTTTCAGTACACCCAACATCTACCAAGCCAAAAGCAAGTTGATATCAGAAGACACATACCTACTCACACACTCATATTTAGAGTTAAAAGGGAATTTTTAAGTTATCTACTCCAACCCTCTCATTGCGCAGATGATGCAGGGAAGTGAGGACACTGACTGGTTCAAGGTCCTACAATGGTCCCACAATTAGGAAGACCTAATTGTGGGCAGCAATCCTGATCTTTCTTGACTTCCCTGCATTCGACTCTACTTATCATCTCTACCTGGATACCTTTTCTTTTCTGGGCATTGCTCTCTCTTAATTTTCTTCCTATCTGTTCAGCTTGTCCTCTTCAGTCTCCTTTGCTAAATCTTCACCCATATCATGTCCACTAGCGATGGATGTGTGTCTGCTATTGCTCTGTCCTGGGCCTGCTTCTTTTTTCACTCTATTCCATTCACTTCATGATCTGATCAGTTCCTAGGGTTGAGGTAGGAAACCTGCAGCTTCAAAGTCACATATGGCTCTCACTTGAGGACCCAGAGGGCCACCCACCCCTATCCTAGGGGTTCAATCATCTTTTCCATGCAAACCATTCCCAGATCTGTATTTCCAACCCGAGTCTCTCTGCTGAGTTAGTCACACATCTCCAGCTGAGTCTTAAACATCTTGAACTGAATTTCCTAAAGGCATCTGCAACTTGGTATGCCCAAAACAAAGCTCATTCTTTTGTCCTCAAGGCTTCCCCCTTCTCAGGTCCCTGTTACTGTCAGAGCACCATCATCCTACCAGCCACCATGGCTCATAGTCCCAGGGCCATCCTCAACTCTTCATTCTCATGCCTCAAACCAAAGTCACTGACAAATCTTAGCATTTCTACCTTCACCTTATCTCTTGTCATTCACTCATACAGCCAACATTCCAGGGCAGGTCTTCATTACTTCTCACCTCAACTATTACATTTTTCCAACAGAGCTACCTACCCCAAACTTCACTCTCCAATTCCTCTTCCACACAAATGCAGAAGTGATTTTTCTAAAGCAGAGGCCTGATCACACCATCTGTCTGCTCAATGAGTGTCACTATTACCACCAGGATCAAATATACAGTCTTCAGTCCAACACTTAATGGACAGCTACATGGCACAATGAATAAAATGCCAGGCCTGGAGTTAGTGCTTCTTCCTAAGTTCAAATCTGGCCCTAGACACTGACTAGCTGTGTGAATTTGGGCAAGTCACTTAACCCTGTTTGCCTCAGTTTCCTCATCTGTAAAATGAGCTGGAAAAAGAAATGACAAACCACTCCAGCCAAGAAACCTCCAAATGAGGTCACAAAGAGTTGGACATGACCAGAAAAAAACAACAGAAAATCAATATCTGACATTTAAGGTTCTTCTTTCTACCTTTCTAGTCTTGTTATACTTTACTTTCCTTCACACATGCTACAAGTCAGCTTAAACTGTCTTTCTTGCAGAACCCATCTCAGAAGGCTTATCTGAATTTGAGTACAATCCCCCCTAAATTTTCTTGACTTGTTGGAGTCATCAATGGTATTCAAACCTCTATCCATTTTCACTAACTGTGAAAACTTGTGCACCCTTTCTTACATTGGAGGGAGAGGAAGGGGAGGGGAGGAGAGGAGATGGAGGAACAGAGACAAAGGAGAGGGGACCTTGAGGACACAGACTTTCTCACTCAGCTAATTATTCCTCTACCCTCTTGGGGTATTACTTTTCAATTCTGTTTCTGGGTACAAGGGAGAAATGAGATTTCTGATTCACAAACTTTTCAAAAAACCACAAGGAAGATAGCAGTGGTTCACTGTGGATGTCCATCAGCTGCATGAATTCTTCCCCCTTTTCCCCATCTATAGTCCCTTTCCATTCTGAATACAGCAGTAAACCATTAAAACTGTTTGTTCAGAGCTGCACAAACCACTGGACTGGGCACTGAGATGCCATTTCTGGAACCAAAGAATTTGTCATTTAATTGAAGAAATAAGACACAAATACATGTAATTAAACAGAGATAAATGTTATAAGGTAACGTACACGTTATTAGGGAGTATGTTATTAGAAACCTGAAAAACACATCTTACATTTGTGTTTATAGAGTTTTGTACTTTTCAAACCTTCACCTACCTTAATTTCAACAGAGTTGTGAGATATCAGAGCAGAGGAAAGCCCCACTTTACAGACATACCTGGAAGAATGAATAACTTCACAGCAAGTGACCCGGTCCAACCTCATCATTTTGCAGCTGAGGCCACTGACTGATAGAGATGCAGAAGAGACTTCCCTACAATCACATAGGTAGTGACTGACAGCTGGAATTCACGCTCAGGTCCTCTGACTTCAATCCCATCCTCTTCCCACTGGTATGACCCTTGCTCAAGGTCATATAGCCTCTAAGGAGGGCAGCTGAGATTCAATTTGTTTTCCTATTAGTGAAGTACTCTTTCTACTACACCATGTTAGCAATAAGTATTGCTAGGGGTTCAGACAAGGTTGAAATGACTAAGGGTTGGAAAAAGGGGAATTTAAATTGGGCCTTGAAAAACATATTTCTGAATTGGATAAGTGGAGAAAAAAAAGGAAGGGCACTCTAAATAGGGGGAATGGAGTGAGCACAAACCACAAAGCATATTAAGGGATGAGGGAACAAATTTACTTGGCTGAAGTAGAGAGTTTCTGTAAGGGAACAATGGGAGAGATAAGGATGGAAAATTAGTTTGAGGCCAGATTATGGATGGCCTTAAATGCCAGGTTAAAATGTTTGACATTTATCCTGTTAGGTAATGGGTAGCTCAGTTGTTCCTGAAGTTTTCCAAGGATGAGAGTAGATTGGCTAAAATGCCAGAAAGATGAAGTTGGTTTCTGTGGAAAGGATGAATTACAGTAGGGAAGGAGAGGGGGAAGGAGTAATTGGGATATGGGGGATAGAGGTGAAGAGACAAGGAGAAAAAAGAGTCAAAGATTTATTCCACTTTCCTTTCTTTTCCTCTTAAAGGAAAGGGTGCTGACCTCCCCATGGAGCATTCAAAGACTAGGTACTCATTGATTAATTGTCTGCATTTGTATGCAATTGTTTTGCATAAAAACATGACTTTTTTTAAGTCTAAATTCTGCCGGAGAAGTTTGTTTTTGGGGTTTTTTTTAAGGTATTGCATACCTGACAAGAGATGGAAAAGAGACTGGAGTTATAGCTCAGTGTGAGTACATCAGCCGCATGAATCCCTTCCCCCCACATCAGTCCCTTTCCAATCAGAAAACTACGACATTGTGTGGAAGGCAGAGTGTTATTACTTAGAGTCAGGAAAACCTAGGTTCACATAAAAGCACTTATTTTCTCATCATTAAGATTGGGACTGGACCCACAATTTCATTGGTGTAAGGAACTCTTGAATAGGAACTTCTCCCTACCAATCCAGGTTGGCATCCTCCCCGTAACTCAAGAGTCTTAAAAAGTTGCCTAGAGATCTGAGATTGTTCAGCATTGCACACAGTTAGCATATGTCTGCCTGACTCTGAGTCCAATTCCCTGTCCATCATCTCACACGAGCTAACTAACTACCCTACTAATCCTACCTAGCTACGTAACCCTGGGCGAGCACCTAGTTTGGCAGCATGGTGTAAGATAACTGGCCTCAAAGTCAGGAAAACTAGCTGAGAGATGCAGGGCAAGACACAACCTCTCTGTGCTCTAAACAACCCAGGTATAATACAATTGCTGATCTATGCTGAAAGGGGAGTTTCCTAACCATGGAGTTCCCTACATCAATTAAATTACAGGTGTGTGTGTGTGTGTGTGTGTGCGTGTGTGTGTGTGTATGTGCATACATGCATACAGGGACCAAAATATATAGACCAAAAACCAAACAAACCCACAGTATTATAAGGCACAACTGAGACAATGTAAAATGAATGAGTTTCACTAAATGAACTGTAACATCTTTTCCAGCTCTCAGCTCAGATGATTCCTTCACATTCACACAAGTTGTAAGGTATGGAGACAAGATTAAAACCCCAAACCTCTGACTCCAAACCCAGCATTCATTCTGCTACACTATGTGGACTCCACATCTACTCACTCTAAAACAGAAATGGTGGTCACACCCTCAGGAAGACTCATCTTCCTGACTTCAAATCTAACCTCAAACACTTAGTAGTTATGTACGCCTGGGCTTCATCCTGTTTGCCTCAGTTTCCTTATCTGTAAAATAAGCAGGAGAAGGAAATAGCCAAGAAAACCTCAGATGGCATCACAAAGAATTGTACACTACTGGACAACTACAAACCACAACAAATAGTGACACTGAAAAGCTCAGAGATAACCTTTGAGTTTTCCTCGAATCAGACAGTCCTTGGAAATCTGTTCTCTTCTTAACTACCTTCATCTAATGCTTTATGACTTTTTTTCGAAATGTGTTAAACTGCTATTTACCTCTTCCAGTGTTAGAAGAAGAGAGTCGGCTGGATTAGCTTCTGGAAATGGCAAAGCTCCTTTAATGACCTCAAATTTCTTTGATAAACAAAGATCTAGGTTTTTAATGCCAGTATCACACCAGTGTGATTCTATGCAAAGCTCTGAGACATAAAACACAACCACTGCTAAAAAGAAAAAGAAAGAAAAACCCCTAAAAATTAGCATCACACAGAGGACAACGAAGATGTGACAACACTCGGTCCATCAAAACAAGCATTTATTAAGATCCTACAGTGTGCTAGGCACTGTGCTAAGCCCTTGGGCTACAGAGAAAAGCAAAGACAGTCTCTGACTTGAAAGAGTCACCAATCTCAGGGGAGAAACGGTAAGGAAATCACCATGTACACACAGAGTATCTACAGGGTAAATTGGAAATAATCTCAGAGAGAAGTCAGTAATGGCTAAGGGGGTCTGGGAAAGGCTTCTTGTAGAAGAGGGGATTTTTAACCAAGACATAGAAAGCCAGGGAAGCCAGGAAGCACAGATGAGGAAGGAGAGAATTCTAGGTGTGGGCCACAGCCAGGGAAGATGGTCAGGGATGGAGTGCCATGTGTGAGAGACAGCAAGAAAGTTGGTGTCACTACATATAACAAATAAGGATCTACAAAGCAAAATATGCCATTGGAGAAATATGGTAGAAAAAGACAGGCTGGTCATGTGGCAAGGGTGAAGGACTGCCCAAGTATATTCCATTGACATCCTCCTCAGATGTCAACAGAAAGTAAAGAAAGTCTAGAGTATTCTGGGGAGAGCCTCCCACCCACACGCCGTAGTAACTATAGAAGGACTTGGACGAGAGTCACAACAGACGGGCAGGTCTAGAATGGTGGCAATCTGCATCATTGAAAAGAACATCCAAAAAGATCCATTTTATTGTTTTAGAAGAGTGATTCATTTGGAGTATATGTTTCTTATTTACCTTTCTAGAATGTAAGCTCCTGCCAGGAAGGGACCAAAGCTTCTAATTTCATCTAGTTTGAAAGAGAAGGGGGCACTTAAAAACTCACATGCTTTTCGGAGTGGAAAAGGTCCAAAGGTTCAAATCCCACCTCTGATAATTACAAGCTGTGTGGTCAAGGGGTTGGTCACACAACCTCTCTGGGCCTTGATTTCCTCATCTACAAAATGGGAGGAATAACTTGCAACAGCTACTTTACAGAATTGTTTGAAAGTTCAAGTGAGATGATATATGCCAAGTTCTTTGAAAACTATACAACACTACATAGATGTAGGTTATTGTAATCATTGTCTGGCCCCAATACCAGTCACATCTTAAAGGAAAGACTTCAGTAAAGACTTGTTGATTGGCTAATCTCATGACTCTTTCCTTTGACCAAACCTAAGCTTAAAGTTTTCACTTCTGATTTCTTCAAATATAGCTAAAAAAAAACAGACTTTAAAAGAGCCCACTGTATTTTAAATGGAGCTACTTGACTCTGCCTTCAAATCCAAGTCTCTTCGACTTTCACTGAATGCTTAGTCCTAGCTCCAACCCAATCCTCAGTGGCTCATCAGTCATCAAGGTTTTGAAGGTATAGAAAAAGTATAAACAGGAATTGTTTTCTGTTCTGGACAGAAACCCAGGTCTTCCTCTCCCACATGGATATCTTTGTCATAGTGAATTGGACCACCTTTTGTCTCAATTCTTACCTAGCCCTTCGTCATTGAATGGGTAGGCCTCATTCAACCTGAGACCCAGGCAAGACCTTAATTTAGAAAAGCTGAGGTCTCCCACTAAATCCTGGGGCATCACCAGCCATCTTGACCTTTGCCTTGCCACTGTACTTTGATGACTGTGAGGAGAGAGTGAGGTTGGTGACTTTGTGCAGCTCTGCCTCACTTAAATCCACCCCATGTGCAAGTCAAGACATTACCATTGGGATGTCATTTTCAAGAATGATGAACATAGGGTATGAATGACTAACAAGGGCAAGAATGAAGAATGGTAGAGGAAAATTTTCTGTGGCCTTCTCTAGCCAAAATAATGAGTATTCTATCAAGGGAGAAAACCGAAATGCTTCATATATATGTTGTCAATGCTATTTAATCATCTGACTTGTCATTATTAGAAGTAGCAGGATTTTGTTTTTTTCAACCTCATTATAAACCTTCAGTTGCTGAGTTCTGTGATCTCCCACTAACATCTGAAAAAAAAACCCAAAACTTTGCTAAGAGCCTTGTAGCTACACAGATAATAGAACTCTGCTGTTCAGGGACCTAGATGGGAAACAAGGCATCCTTCCACAAATAAGATTCTTCCTTGGGGGAGTCGTTTTCTGTCTCTTGCTTTATTTCTCAGAATAACAAGCACTGAAATGAAGGACCAAACCATGTTTCCACAGTCATTTGGATTTCACAACAGGTAGAGCTCCCCAAGGCTCTTGGCTGGAGGACTTTAAAATAGAAATTCAAAATCCAGAACATTCAGGAGGGGTCCCATTCAAACTGAGATTTATTTTTTTCATAGAGCACATCAAGAGAAAACTCTACTAGATAATTCTTTAAGCCCTGGAAGCTTCATTCTTTTATTAAGGATCAAGCTTGCTTCCACGTGACCTCCCCAGAAATTCCTCAGTGTTGTAGGATTTATGTGTGTGTGTGTGTAATATGTACTGTTCTGTCTTCTTCAATGTAAGCCCCCTGTGGGCAACAACTGTTTTTGCCCTTTTGTACCCCGTTTTTTTGTTTTGTTCAGAGGCAATCAAGGTTAAGTGACTTCACAAGGGTCACACAGCTAGTAAGTGTCTAAGTCACATTTGAACTCAGGTCCTCCTAACTCTAAGCCTGATAATCTATGCACTATGCCACCTAGATGTCTCTGTATCACCAGTATTTAACACAGTGTTTGATACCTAGTATGTGCTTAATAAATACTTGTTGATTGACAGACAAATAAATGCACATGGGACCAAGAAAGAATCAAAAGCAAATCAGGTAAAACAATGAATGATTCAACTGGCTACCCAGGTTCCATGCAGTTCTTTGCTGGAAGTGTCCTGAAACCTCCTCATGTCCACAAAGTCCTTCGCTGCTGTCCTTTGGGTGACTTGAATCTCTAATTCTTCAGAGATTGCTGTATTCCATGACTCAGTCACACATTATCATCACCAGCAGAATATTGATGGATGCTTAAAGAGATGGGTCTTTGTTACAGGAAGGTGCCTGGGGGTCATTAAAAGCAGTGGGAAGTTTTCAGCCTATTCTTCCTCCTTTTCCATTCTGAACCCAGCTCATTATCCATCGAAGTGACTATTTAAGATACAGGACCTAATGGAGCAGTTCTATACTATCAACCTGCCTTCCAGTATTCCAAACCAAGAAATACATGCCAGAAATAGCGTTAGATATATCACCCAAGAGATATATGCCTGGAAAAGGAGATGGTGCAGGGAAAAAGCATGGGGAGAACTTTTGGGCAGTCAGTGGTTTTCTTGTAATATCAAGAGATTTAGAAGGTCGGAGCATATTTGTTGGACACCCTCACCCTTGGAGAACGGGTAAGAATCACACAAGGTGGGAAAGCACAGAGGAGTTGTGCTGCTAGAAGAAGTACTCTCACTGATGAAGGCCTAGATCCACTGAGAAGCCACAGGTGTGTACCCTTTGGGTATTTTCACTTAAGAGGATGCTATTTTCTATGTATCTGATCCAGAAATCTCTACTAGAAATCCTCCCAAGAGTCAAATCCTGGTGTCAGAAGATCCTCAAGGATAGAGATTATTAATGCTTTGTAATATTCTATATCTTTTTTATTGCCTACCTTTGTATTGCCTATTCTGTAGGTATACAGCAAATATTTGTTAATTGGATTACACTTTGGTGTGATTCACATATCATTTCTATATCTCCCCACTGGTCAGAATATTTATTTTCTGGCCAATTAAAATGATTTCTCCTACCCTCTGGGATCTGACTTGCTGATCTGCCTCTCCTCCGTTACTCACTCATCCATTGGACATTGGTCTAATGGAACCTTTTAGACATGTTTATTTTTGCTGCAAAGAACAAGAAGTTAAGGGAGAAATAAAAAAGGTTGGCAACAGTCTCTCTTTCTCTTCCAAAAACAAGATATCAGGTGTTTTAATCTTTAAGCACAGTTCCAAGTTTTGTCATGGATTTTCCCTGAAATAGGCTATACTAAAAAATGTCTCTGATTTAAGGAAATGGCCAAGGAAAGCCAAGGCTCTGTCATGTAATTAGTCTGAGAAGACACAACATCCACATAGACCTCCAGCTTTTCTAGTCCAGCGCTTCTTAAGACCCCATGTGGGGTCATTATTTCTCAGGAAAGGAAGCTGAAGCTCAGGGAGATAAAATGCCCCCAGGGTTACACAGGTGACAAAGCCAGAATCTGAACCGAGCCCAACCCTCTTTCATGTCACGTTAATTCTAGGGAGATTTAAGTATTTAGAAGGGTATTAGATGGGGTGAAAGTCTGGTTGTACCTACAAACCTGCTCACTCTTTTCCCTTGTGACTATAAAATGTTATTGGGGCAGCTAGGTGGTGCAGTGGATAGAGGACCAGTTCAAATCTCACCTCAGACACTGGACACTCACTAGCTGTGTGACCTGGGCAAGTCACTTAACCCCAATTGCCTCATCCTGGGCCATCTTCAGTCATCCTGAGGAATATGTGGTCATTGGATTCAGATGACTCTGGAGAAGAAGTGAGGCTGGTGACCTGCGCAGCCCTCCCTCACTCAAAACAAAGTCACGTGCAAGTCGTGTCATTATTTCTCTGATGGTATGGTCTTCTTCAACAATGGAGGATGAACACACACACACACATAAAATGTAATTGTATGTTTCAGGTTTGAAAAGTGCTACATGATGGGCTTGTGTGAAACCTACAGTTTTCTCCATATAATTCTTTTAGATCCCAGGTGTCTTTAGTATAAAGGCCAGAATAAAAGATAAAATCACTTTCCATGAGAAAATAAAATTTTCTCAAAATTATTTAAATTCATTAAATAACCATTAAATTAATTATTATTTAATTATTCAAGTAGATCTAAAATTAATTGAATAATTTAAACTATTTAACAAAATTTAATTCAACAGTTCAAGTTGTCAATCAAACTCACAGATGGCACCTTTAGCACACACAAAAAGCAGTTACCACTCTGTTCTCCACTGAAAATTACTTCTAAAAGGCATGACATCATAGGCTCACTACTTTAATAATAATATAATAGTTAATGCTTATATAATATTTTAAATATACTATATATTTTTAATATGCTTCAATATGTCTCCATTATAGTTCCCTATTAGTAATATAGGAAAGCCTGACTGGTACCATTTTGATTTTATCCCATACTGTCCTTTACATCATATCTCTCAGCAGACAGGGGAAAAAATGGAAAGAAAAACAACCAATGTACATTTATTAAATATTGCCTTTGTGCCAGGCAATGTGCTAAGTACTAGAAAGAAAATCTATTAATGCAAGATTTATGTATATAATTGCAATTATATTCTGCAAGACCAGGACTGAATTTCATTTGCAAATCTACTCCCCTAGCCCTATCAGCTCAGGATCTGATGAGTGTGGACATTCTCCCCAGCAACATAGATCCCAGTAAGTCCATTCCTGCCCATTCTTGGTGACTCTTGTTCATATCTACCCCAAAATTCACCCAGCTTTTGCCATAGTAGACCCACCCAATATGCTTCCCTCACATTCTCTTGACATAGAAAAGATTCCAATGCATCAATCAATAAGCATTTATTAAGCATTTACTTTGTTCTAGTAACTATGCTACATGCTGGGGAAATAAAGAGAAAACTAAAAATAATCCCTGTCCTCAAGGAGTTTATATTCTAATGGAGGAGATAATAAACTTAAAATCATAATATATATTTTATATACTATATAAGATACACTGTAGTTGAAAGGTAACCTAAGGGATAACCCAGGTCATCAACAGCTAACAGAGATCAGTAACCATTGTCACATACTAATGACACATCAGTTATCCCTTGTCTATGTATGTGATGTGCCCACCTTCTTTTTGAACACCATGTATTTCTTGGCAGAAATACTCCTATGTAACTCCATATTTGTATTGGGCTACAGACTGTTCATGCACACCATGCAACTCTCCACTGTCCTTTGGGCGATCCTCAGCTTTAGTTCTGTATTATTGTTCAGTTGTGTCCGACTCCCCATTTGGAGTTTTCTTGACAAAGATACTTTGCCATTTCCTTCTCCCAATTGTTTATGGGTGAGGAAAACTGAGGCAATGAGTGTTAAGTGACTTCCCCAGGGTCACAAAGGTAGTTAAATGTCTGACATTTCAACTCAGGTTGATTCCTGACTTCAGGTCCAGTGTGCTATATAATATAGTACTCTATCATTCCTAGCTATACTTCCATAGAAAAATACTGATGATACAAAGGAACCTTTATTATAGGGAGAAAGGATCACTAAAATATCCTTAAACTTCTTTAGCAATCTAGTCTGCTCTCCTGCTCAACTCTAGGTTTGCTAGTGTGTCCAAGATATATGGGGCAACTAGAAGACACAGTGGATAGGGCACAGACTCTAGAGTAGAGAAGACCTGAGTTCAAATCCAGTCTCAGACACTTCCTAGCTGTGTGACCTTGGGCAAGTCACTTAATCCTATTTGCCTCAGTTTCTTCATTTGTAAAATGAGCTGGAGAAGAAAATGGCAAATCAGTCCAGTATCTTTGCCAAGAAGAAGGATCAGATATTACTGAAATGACTGAACAACCAAGAGATAGATAAATGAATAGACAGATAGATAGCTACACATATATAGTATATATTATGTGTATATGTATATATTTATAAACACATAAAGAGAAACACACATACATAGCTATATACATATATGTACTGATATACAAACTCTATTGATTATGCATTCAACTCATGAAAATCCTATTAAGAGGCATTCTTTAGACACTTAGTATTTCCTCTATGATTGTACCTAAGGATAGACATTGAACCTATGGTTTCACTGGCATAGGGAAGTTCCAGATGAGGAAATTTCCTCTACTAACACAGGTCCATATTTTTTCTGTTTTTGAGAGCTGTCTAAGGTACTTCAAGATTAAGGGATATTCGGGATCACACACTCAGTATGTGTCAAAGGCAGGATATGCATCCAAGTCTTCCTGGTTTTGAGGCCAGTTCTCTCCTCTTTGCAGTCCATTTCCTCTCCACTTGTGCTCACAGGTCAGGAGTGCCTGATGCTAGAGGGTTTGGGGAGAGTCTGACAGTAATCCCATACCACAGCACCTCAAAATTCATGCACAATTTCAGTCCTGACAGGGAGAATTTACCCTTTGATGACCTTGAAGTTCCCTTCTGCTTTTAAATCTATGATCCAACAAAAGGTTCAGAATATGAATTAATGTAAAGAAATGCCAGGGAAGGTGGCCCTTAAGAAGGTGATCTTAAATTGTATTATAAAGTAGCAATCATCAAAACTGCTTGGTACTGGCTAAGAAACAGAGTGGTGGATCAGTAGAACAGGTTAGGTACATAAGACAAAGTAGTCAGTATCTATAGTAATCTATTGTTTGATAAACCCAAAGACTCCAGCTTCTGGGATAAGAACTTCCTATTTGACAAAAACAGCTGGGAAAACTGGAAAATAGTGTGGCAGAAATTGGGCATAGACCAATATCTTACAGCATATACCAAAATAAAGTCAAAATGGTTTCATGATTTAGATATAAAGGCTGATACTATAAGCAATCTGACAGAGCAAAGAATAGTTTGCCCTGTCAGGTTTATGGAGAACAGAAGAATTTATGACCAAATAAGAGACAGAGAACATTATGAAATGCAAAATGGATAATTTTGATTACATTAAATTGAAAAGTTTTTGTACAAACAAAGTCAATGCAACCAAGATTAGGAGGGAAGCAGAACAGTGGAAAAGAATTTTTGCAATCAGTTTCTCTGATAAAGGCCTCATTTCTAAAATATATAGAGAACTAAGTCAAATTTAAAAGAATACAAGTCATTCCTCACTGGATAAATAGTCAAAGGATATGAACAGGCAATTTTTAAAAGGAAGAAATTAAAGATATGTATAGTCACATGAAAAAATGCCCCAAAATCTCTACTGATTAGAAAAATGCAAATTAAAATAACTCTCAGATACCACATCACCCCTGTCAGATTGGCTAACATGACAAAACAGGAAAATTATAAATGCTAGAGAAGATGTGGGAAAATTGGAACACTAATGCATTTTTGAGGGCATTGTAAAGTGATCCAACCATTTTGGAGGGCAATTTGCAACTATACCCACAGGGCTATAAAAATGTGCATACCCTTTGACCCTTTTCTAGGGCTGTATCCCAAAGAGATCATACAAATGGGAAAAGGACCCACTGGTCCAAAAATATTTATAGCAGCTCTTTTTGTGGTGGCAAAGAACTGGAAATTGAAGGGATGCTCCTCAATTGGGGACTGGCAGAACAAGCTGTGGCATAAAGGTAATAGAATATTATTGTGCTATAAGAAATAACGAACAGGTGGACTTCAGAAAAACCTGGAAAGACTTGCATGAACTGATGCTGAGTGAGGGGAGCAGAACCAGGAGATCATTACATAAAGTTACAGCCACGTTGTGCAATGACTAACATTGATAGACTTGGCTCTTCTCAGCAATGCAAGATTCTAAGACAACTCCAAAAGACTCATGATGGAAAAATGCTATCCACATCCAGAGAAAGAATTATGGAGTCTGAATGCAGATCCAAGTATACTATTTGCTCTGTCCTTTGTTTTGTTTCTTCTTTCTTGTAGTTCGTTCCACTGCTTCTACTTCTTCTTTGCAACATGACTAATGTGAAAATATGTTTAATGTGAATATATATGTAGAACCTATATCATATTACATGACATCTTGGAGGGAGGGGAGAGGAAAGGAAGGGAGAAAAATTTTGGAACTCAAATTTGTGGAACTGAAATGTTGTAAACTAAAAATAAACAAATCTTTTAAAAAAAAATCTTGGATCCTAGGATCCACATGCTGCTGGCTACATGGATTAGTACAGTACCACCTTGCCCAGTGTTAGCCACTGATGAATCCTGAGGATGAACCTATTTTCCATCCATGTGATTCTAGCTAACCGATTGCTATCTTTGCATGACCTTACTTCAAAATAAACAGAAGGAAGAAAGACAAAAGATGATGGGAGTTTCTGCTCTCTAATGGTCCTACATCTCCAGATGCAGAAACTTTTCAAAATATAAGTTTTTACTTCACAACTGACACATTTATTCCCTCAGACTCTTCTCTTTGCTCCTGGTGGGAGGTGAATTTATAGACAGATTGACAGCTGGCCAAACAGGTAAATCCTTTACTTTATTCCATAAAAATGGAGTGCCCTATTTACTGGTGGTCAATAAACACTTAAAAGGATGAATAATAAGAAATTCTGCTTAGTTTATCAGAGATTTAGCATTGAAAAAGATCGTAGAGATCATATAATCCAATACCTGCATTTTACAGATGAAGAAAATAAGTCCAAGAGAATAAGTTGATGGATCAATTTTTGTTGTCTACCACCTGCCAGGCATTGTACTGACCACTGGGGATACAAGTACAAAGAATATAACATTTTATAGATGCACAGACATGATATTCTAATTAGAGAGGCAATAAGGATACATGTATATTATAATTATATCTACACATATATCTATGTATGTGTGTACATCCATATATGTATATACACGTATGTGTGTACATGTGTGTGTACATACTCACTTGTATATATGTAGTTCATTGTTCAGTCATGTCCGACTCTTCATAACCACATAGACTACACTGTCCAGGGGGTTTTCTTGGCAAAGAATGCTTTGCCATTTACTTCCCTGGTGGATTATGGCAAATAGAAGTTAAGTCCAAGATCACATAGTTAATAAGTATCTGAGGTCAGATTTGAACTCAGGTCTTCCTAACTCCAGGTCTAGCACTCTATCCACTGAACCATATAGCTGCACATATACATACATATATATGTATATGTATATATATATATATATATATACATATACATATATACATATCTTATATCAGAGCTCAGGAATTAGAGTGTCATGTGTGAATTAGTCAAGTAACTCAGTCTGGCTTGTTGTTTTTCCTTCATTTTCAAAGAGGACTGATTACATCACAAGTGATGTCAACTCATGGGTAAATTGGATTTAAATGAGGCAGAGTTTCACAAAGTCATCAACCTCACTGTCTTTTCCAGAATCACTGGGATCCAGTGGCAGGACAAATGTCAAGTTGACTGCTGATAACCTGGGATGCAGTGGATGGCCTTGGCATCTTCAATGTCTGACCAAGGTCTAAGCATTCCACAGCACCTGCTTCCTCCACCTTCAGGGCCATTGGAGCAAATGGTTATTATCTGCCCATTCTGGAAGGAGAGGTCTTCACAGATAGACATCCCCCTTAACTTAACAATATGTTTGAGGTCTATCAGTTACCCTCAACCTAGTTTACTCTGTCTACCTAGACAGTTCAATGAGGTGTGCCAACTACACACACTATAGCTTCCTGGAGCTGCAGGTGAGAGTTGAGTGCCAGGTAAATACCAAAGGTGGATGAGCAACCCTGAAAAGGTCTCAGCAAATACTCACACCAGAGGTGCAAGTCCTCCCTGACAACCCAGCACACCCCCAGTCTGTCTGTACATTATGATGCATGGAAGGCAATAACATGTAAGAACACTAGAGAGATATAAAAGAGTTGTGTGGAGCTTTAAATGCCAATCCCAGGAGTGTGTAGATGGTCCCAGAGGAAACAGGCAGCTTCTGGAGATTGCTGAGTTAGAAGGTGACATGACCATGTGTCTGCTTTAGGAATATCACTTTGGCAGCTGAGCAGAAGGTATGTTGGAGAAAGAAGAGTGTTAAGACAGAGAGATTATTTAGAAATCTATTTGTTCTAGGTCATGAGGTAATAAGAGCTTGAACTAGATGGTGGCTGTGAGTGAAGGAAAGGGGAAATTATATAAGAGATGTTATGGAGATAGAAATGATAGAATTCAGCAAGTGAAAGAATATGAGGGATGAGAGTGAATGTTCCAGGATAACACACAGTTGTATACCTAAAGGACTGGAAGGATGGTATTACCGAAGACTGAATGAAGAAATATTAAAGAAAGGAAAGTTTGCGGGGTATAAGCTGTTTGGGCATTTAATGGGTCACTTGAATGTCCAATGGACAACAGATGATGCATGACTAAAGCTCAGGAGAAAGGTTAGGGTTGGATTTTTAAATTTTGAGGCAGAGACTAAGTATTCATAGGGTAAAGTTGGAAGGGTTCTTTTAGCCTTCAAGTTAAGCTGACCTAGCAAGTGGAATATATATATTTTCAGG
Source organism: Potorous gilbertii (assembly GCA_028658325.1). Lineage (NCBI taxonomy): Eukaryota > Metazoa > Chordata > Mammalia > Diprotodontia > Potoroidae > Potorous > Potorous gilbertii. The sequence continues at coordinate 164,744,850 of CM053772.1, read as the reverse complement.
TGAACCCAATGGAAATATAAGAGATGGGGTGAAAGAGAGAATGTTTACAGTTATTGGAAGTATGGAGCCCTCCAAATAAAAAGTGATTAAGAAGATCCTAGGACCCAAAGAAGGGATGGTTTGGGGTCTTAGATAGAGAAGAATCTGGCTTGTATAAGGATATGGACAGGAGGAATAAAGGTGACCTCACTCCAAGCCATTTGGCAATGGGCTTGGGAAAGTATTTCGTGAGTAAATGACCAGAAAAAAGAGACTAGAAGAGAGATGTTCTTGCCTCCAACCTTATATTCTATTTCTATAACAGATGGTTGGGGGAAGCAGATTCAGGAAGACAGATTCATAGCTGCACCAGAGAAATTCCAAGCAAATGCATTAGAACTGATGGAGGGTAAAATCTGGCAAGGAAGAAATCAAGCGGAAGAAAATAAAGCTCTAAGAAGAGGAGGCCTACTCCTGTCACCGGAGTTCGGAAGAAGGATTGAACTACAAGAACGTTGGGCTCCATGTAAAATCTTTTATTCTTTTTGCATTTTATTATTATTTATTATTTTCATCTTCTACTATTAAAACCCACACGCACACACACACACACACACACACACACACACACACACACACACACATGCACAATCCACCATGTTTCCCCTGAAGTGTTGTGCAGTAAATGGCTCTTCTACAATATAAAATATCCACATGTTTTATTATGGAGGGCAGAAAGGACTTAGAAAAATACCCTGACTTCTTTCTACCAAGGAATCTTGATTAGGAACTCATGAATGGTAGAGAAGGCAGTTGTAGGAAGAGGAGGGAAGGAAGGAAGGGAGGAAGAAAAGAAGGAAAGGGAAGGGAAGGGAAGGAAGGAGGGAGGGAGGAAGGAAGGAAGGAAGGAAAAGAGAGAGAGAAAGTAGTCTAGCCAGTGTACCCCAGAAAGGACTGCTAAGACAAAGATGCTGATGGAGTTAGTAGTGGCCTTCTACTCCAGAAACCAAGGTCTAGGTTTCACATCTGTTCAATTAAAGGTACTCCTCTCCTAATGGTAGGCTGTTTGTATGTACAGCAGCCCAAGACATATACAAGCTCTTAGAATCTGTTTGGGTTCATCATCAATTAAAAACCTTGGTTCATAAGCCTCCATTATCCTATGAACTCCCTGACTAGCCAGTATTCACCACGTAACATTCCAGAAAGGCAAAAGGACATTTATTTAAAATAGAATGCAAAGTAAATTACACAGAATGAATTAGGCATTAGGTACTCCATCATCTATTTCCCAAGGTTGTCTCCTTCCTCCACAGACAAAAGGACACTGGCTCATCAGTACAGTACTAAGAGGAAAGGAATAGAAAGGTTGTAATGATGTACAGTGGACAGATGCTCAAGTCAAGAAGCCAGGAAGAGGGAACTGTCTTTTTGCTCACTGCTTTCTCAGAGCTAGAGAAGCAAAACCTCAAGAGCTGAAAAACATTTCTATATCAATATCCAAAAGTTGGTCTGTCAGATTTCTCTCTGCAAACATCTCTGTTGAATCATTTCTTCTTTCCACACAAAAGGATAAATGCAAGTAATCACTGGCATGTCTGTGACTCAATGTCTACATCTTCACTTTGTTCTATATACCTTACTATTTCTTCCCATCACCATTTCAAAACCTTTGAAAAAACCACTTGCCTGAGGCACGTCGCCACACTGAATGCCCAAACACTAGTATTTCAGGGCCCTCTCCTCAATGAGTGAATCTCATGGATCCCAAAGCATTGTGGGACCTACTACACATGGACCCTTTCCACAAAGTAGCAGAACTGTTCATTCAGGCTAGGAAGTGGCCCTGTCATATACTGTTAGAAGAACAGAGAAAAAAAATTGCCATTGACAAGTATATCTTGTGATTGGCTCTTCATTTAAAACTGAGTAAGACAAACCAACACTTAGACACCTCCTGTTTCTAGAGAAATACGCTACAGGAATAAAGAGATTGCTAGTACTCATAGAATAACTCACCCTTCTTTACCTAAGTAAATCTGACAGGTGGTTTATGTAAATGCATGACAATCTTTCATAATTAAAAGCAAACACCACTGGAACATCTCACTGGCACAGATGGGGGATTTTCATCTGTCCTTTTGGTAGCCAAAAAAAATTGTTCTACTATAACTAGCATCAAATTTACATTTTTAACATAAGGCACATCCAGGTATACGATACCATATGCTATGCCTTGGCTTCTCCCACTTTTACTTAATGATCCAAGTGCTAAAAATGGTTAAAATTATATTTGAAAATGATCAGTCTATAGGGTCTGTTTTTTCCTTTAGTCAATCCTTTGGGGCATTCCTGGGCAGGGAAGGAGAGGGAGGGTGAGAGAAATAAATCCCCTGCCAACTCCAACCTGCAATTGACTTTAGGTATCTTTATAAGAGCCTGTTCTCTCCAAACACTGGGGGGGAAATATATGCCTCATCATTCATTTGGAATTTCTATTTGAAGGATTAACAAAGATAGACTCATGGATGAATATGGGGAAATGTCTTTGGACAAATCACAATATAGAGCTGAAAACAATATCTCCAAACCTCTAGGTAAGTCTTGCAGAGCTGACTTATGGGACCCAGAGTTACGCAAATTCAGTAAACAAATGGAACATGGAGTTTCTCTAATGTCAATTGATTTATGGCACTTGCTTGCCCATAGATTAGTAAGCAATAGAATGGAGCTCAGTGGTGCCCAGTTGAGCTTCATTCCCCGCCTTGTCCCTGGCAATAAAAAGATAAAGGAACAAATAATAGCAAATAAGGAAGTTGGCAGAGCTTTATGGTGACAACAGATTATGAAAACCAGGCCAGTAAAAAGCTTCATTTTAAAAGATCATGGTAACTACAAAAAGAAAAAAATGCCAAACCAATGATTTATAATGACCTGGCATCTTGTAATACCACATAACAATAAAGAAACTGAAGAACTCCTTTGCTTTTCTTTCACATTTGTTTTTTTTTATTGCCCTGCATTTCATATCTCCTAGCAATATCTATTATACATATTCTGACCTGAAATTCTGGTGCCAAATAAAACATAGTTCTCCATACTTGAAAATAATGAGCCCAATTGCTTACCCAGATGCTGGTAACCCCCATTACCAGCAAGTACTGGGATAGGGGGTGGGCGGAAAGAGACAGCAGGCTACCATTTTGAGAAACTTAGAGTAGGGGGAGGACACAGTACCTACTATGCTTGTTCCCTCCCCACCCCCTTCATTATATAGATGTAGTCAATCGGTATGCATTTATTAGGCACCAGCTATGTGCCAGGGACCATAATGTATATAGTGGTAATAGCCATTTGGTAATAGCCTTTTGCTTCCAGCCTCATTTTCTTTCACTGTCAATCAGTAAGCATTAATTATATGTAAATTACTCAGCGAGGTGTTGAGAATCCAATGACAAGAAAACCACCACCAACAACAGATCCATCTGGTAGGAAACACATCCACACTGATAAGTGAATATACAATAAAGTCTTTTCAAAGGACCCTTAGCAGAAAGGGATTCAGGAAAAATGGTCTCTGAGGTGAACTCTGAAGGAAGTCAGGAAATATAGGTGGAGGTGATGGGTAAGAATGTTCCAAGAATAGGATACACTCTCCTTGTGCAATGGTATGAAAATGGAAGAGGCACAGAAACTAAGGAGGCCACTTTGGCTGAAACAGGAGAGCACTATCTAATCAATGTGGCACATTGGCCAGATGCCAATTGTGAAGTTCCTCAAATATCACACAAGGTATTTATCCTAGAGGTGACAGGGCTTTTTGAACAAGGGGAAATGATATGATCAAATCTATATATTAGTATTATCAATTTAACAACTAGATACAAGTCATTTCCCAATTTATAAATGGTCAAAGGATATGAACAGGCAATTTTCAGAGGAAGAAATTAAAGCTATTTTTAGTCATATGAAAAAATGCTCTAAATCTCTATTGATTAGAGAGATGCTAATAAAACAACTCTGAGGTACCACATCACACCTATCAGATTGGCTAACATGACAAAAAAGGAAAATAATAAATGTTGGAGAAGTGGGAGAGTTGGAACACTAATTCATTTTTAGGGTTAGGGTTAGGGTTAGTTTGGTGGAGATATGAGCTTATCCAACCATTCTGGACAGCAATTTGGAACTATGCCCAAAGGGCTACAAAAATACGCACACCCTTTGACCCAGCAGTATCACTTCCAGGATTGTATCCCAAAGGGATCATAAAAATGGAAAAAGGTCACACATGTAAAAAAATATTTATAGCAGCTCTCTTTCTGGTGACCAAGAACTGGACTTCGAGGGGATGCTCATCAACTGGGGAATGGTTGAACAAGTTGTGTTATATGAATGTAATGAAATGCTACTGTGTTATAAGAAATAATGAACAAGAGGACTTCAGAGAGACCTGGAAGGACTTATATGAACTGATACTGACTGAAATGAGCAGAACCAGGAGAATATTATACACAGCAATAGCCACAGGTGCGAGGACTGTTTCTGATAAACTTAGCCCTTCACAGCAAAGCAAGGACCTAAAACATTCCCGAAGGACTCTTAATGCAAAATGCCATCCGCATCTAGAGAACTATAGAATTGGAATGCAGAATGAAACAGATTATTTTCTCTTGTGTTCTGTTCTGTTTTGGTTTGGTTTTTCTCACGCTTTCTCCCATTCATTTTAATTCTTCTATGCAACATGACTAATGTGAAAATGTGTTTAATAATAATGTACGTATAGAACCTATATAAGATTGTATGCCATCTCAGGGAGGGAGGGGGAGAAAATTTAAGATTTATGAGAGTGATTATTGAAAACTGAAAATAAATAATTTTTAAAATTTAAAATAACAACTGGGAGCTATATGGAGAATGGATTGTACAGGGGTACCTTCAAGGTTGTATCTTGTGTTTTCTCTCTCTCTCCAATTTATTTCTAGGTAATCTCATTAGCTCACCAGGGTTTAATTATCATCTCTATGCAGATGACTCACAGATCTATATATCTAGCCCCAGACTTTCCCCTGAGCGGCATTCAGTCTCACATCTCCAATTGTCTATTGAACATTTCGAATTAGAATTTTGTAGACATATAAAACGCAACATATCCAAAACTCAGTTCATTATCTTCCCCTTCTTCAGGCACCACCATTTTTCCAGTATCCCATATTTATAGCTATAGTATTCTCAGCTCCTCATTCTTCCTTACCCACATTTTGAATCAATTTTCAAGTCTCTCCATATCTACTTCCACAATATCTCTTCAATAACAGAATTCTTTCCACTAATGTGGCTACCACTTTAGTTGGTCACTCACTCACCTTGAGTAGATTATTGCAATTGCCTCCTGATTGGTCATCCTGGCCCAAGTCTCTCCCCACTCCAGTTCACCCTACATGCTGCTAAGAAAAACATAGATCTGACTATATGACTCCCCTCCCCAATCAATCCCTTTTGCCTCTAGGACAGATGTTCTTAATCTGGAGTCCATGAATTCCCAAGGAATTCATGAATAGATTTTACAGGGTACATAAACTTGGATGGAGAAAATTACATCTTCATTTTCACAAACTTTTGGTTTCCTTTGTAATTCTATGGGTTTTCTTTTATCCTTAATCACTACTATGAGAAGGGGTCCATAGGTTTCACTAGACTGCCATGGGGGCCCATGACACAAAGAAGGTGAAGAACTGCATTTCTAGAACAAAATCTACACTATTCTTTTTTAGCTTTTAAAGCCTTTGCCATTTTGGCCCCAACCTAATTTTTCGGCCTCATTGAACATTGCTCAACCTCACCAAATCCAATTGGCACAGCCAAACTGGCCTGTCTGTCACACATGACATACCACACTTTCGCACTAGCCATCTCCAATACCTGGAATGCACTCCCTCTTGTCTATTTCAGTGAATCCCTATTTCCTTCAAGATACAGATCAAGCACTACCTGTTACAAGAAACCTTTCCCAATCTCCCCAAATTTTAGAGTCCACCCTTCTAAACAACCTTGTATCTAGTTTGTTTTGATTTGCACTTATTCTTGTAATATGTATTCTATATATATAAATAAAGATGTACTTGTCTTCCCCACTAATGTGTAAGTTGTTTACAAGGAAGGATTGTTTCTACCCCTAGCACCTTGCACAACTCCTGGCACACAGCAGGCAGTTAATAAATGATTATTGTTTCATTGATTAAAGCAAGGAGACAAATTATGAGATTATTTCCTGTATTTTCAAAGCAGAAAAGAGGTGATAAGGACCTGAACAAGAGTGGTTATAATATGAGTAAAGAGAAAGCAATAGAAGTGATAGATGTTATCTGCCATCATGATGACAAGATTTAACAACTGACTTGATATTTGAGGGAAGTAAGGAAACGAGGATGACTGTTCAAGGCTCTGAACCTAGGTGACTGGAAAGCTAAGAGTGGCATATGAAGCAATAACTTTAGGAGATGGAACGATCAAAAGACGTTGGGTTTTCTTGTTTTTGTTGTCTGGGGTTTTGTTGTGGTGGTGGTTGAGGATGGGGGAGACCTGAGCCTATTTGTAGGCTCAGCAGGAAAGGCATAAATACAATAGGGAGAGACTGAAGATGGCAGAGAAGGAGATGTTTGAGGGAGGGGAGCAAGATAAGATACCAAAAGAGGCAGCAAGGAAAGTAATCAAGAGTAGAAATAGGAAGACTACACTTAACAAGGAGAAAGGCCACCTCCAACAGAAACTGCAAGAGAAGAAGGAATGGGCAGAATGGCAAGCAGTTGTAAGGTATAGGGAAGGGGGGAAAGCACGCTCATGGGAAAATGACCTATTTACACTTTGTATGCATTTTTCAATTGCTTGTATGTTGGCTTCTTTCACAGAATGGAAGTTTCTTGAGGACAGATGCTTTTAAATTCTTGTCCTAGCATGATGCATAGCAGAGTAGTTGTCTTTTAAAAAATACTTTTTTGACTGATTTATCTTCTCAATAAGTTGGAGATGTCTTCTGCTAAGAGAAGGGAGGCATAGGAGGTTTAAGGGGAGAAGAGAAGACATGGAAGAGCCATTATGGGAATGTGCTATGGGAGAATACTCTCAAATACAATTTATCTACTTCCTTACTTCAGTGTGTCCATGATCTCATTGATGGGAGTGCTCTTTTCAAGAGGGCATGCTATCCATGATTTTTCATCCTATGGGATTTTTTGCTTATTTTTCCCTTTGGTTGAGACTTCTGATTTCATTGGAATGAGGAATTCTAGAAATTTAAGATCCATCCACCAATGTAGATTGGCAATTCACCTGTGGTTTATTATTTTAGACCATTCCTGTCTGATTAACTAGGTGATGGTCACACAGCTAATATATTTTAGAGGCAAACTAAAATCCCAAGGGTCCTTAAATCCAAATGTGGTTTTCTAGACACTATCCCACCTTAAGTCTCATGGATTAGTCTGACAACAATCATTTATTACATATCTACGATATTCCAGGCACTGTGCTAAACACAAGGGATACAAAGTAAAAATAGTCCCTGTTAATAGGGGAAACATCATGAAAACAATTACATAAAAATAAGAGATATACAAGACAAATTGGAAAAAAATAACAAAGGGCAAGCATTGCCATTAGGGGGGATTTGAGAAAGACTTCTTGTGGGAGGTGGGGTTTTAATTGGGACTTGAAGGAAACCAGAATGGCCAGAAAACATAGATGAGGAGACACAGGGGACAGAGAGCAGGGAATAGAATGTCTAATTGAGTAATAATAAGGAGATCAGTGTAACTGGACCTCAGAGTACTTAGGGGTGAGCAAAGTATAAGAGGAAGAGAAAGTAGGAAAGACTGGGTCATGAAAGGCTTTGAAAATTCTCAAGCAGAGAATTTTATATTAGATCTTGGAGATGATCGGGGGCACTGAAATTTATTGAATGGAGGTGAAAAAGTGGCATAGTCAGACCTGTGCTTTAAAAAGTTTACTTGAGTAGTGAAGTGGTGGATGAACTGGAGTAGGGAGAGACTTAAGGCAGGCAAATCGACTAGAAGAGTATAGCAACAGTCCAGGTATGAGTGCCTGCATCAGGGTGAAAATAGTGTCAAAGAAGAGAAGGGAACATAAAAGACACGTTGGGAAGGCAGAATGTACACAACTCGGCAACAGACTGGGTATGTTAGGTGAGAGAAAGTAAAGAGTTGAGGATGGCCCCTAGGTTAGAAGTCTGGATGACTCTGGGAGGATGGTGGGGTCCTACATGATAATGGCAAAGTTCAGAAGGAAGGATGATTTGAAGAGAAAGATGAGAAGTTCAGTTTGGGGCTTGCTGAGTTTAAAATGTCTACTGGACATCTAACTCAATATGTCCAATAGGCAGTTAGAAATGTGAGCCTAAAGTTTAGGAGAAAGATTGTGATTGGATAAGTAGATCTGAGAATCAACAGCAAAGATACAAAATATAGAGTTTAAACAAAAGAAATAAAAAAGAATTGTATAGTGTAAGAAAGAAACAAAATAACAGTATAGAATAAACATAACAATAGAACAAAAGAAGGTCTAGGACAAAGCCCTAGAGAAAACTCACCATTGATGGGCATGACCTGGGTAAAGATTCAGCGAAAGAGGAGTTCACAGACATGTAGGACAAAGACCAGTCATGTCCTATAAGGAGTTTACAGTCTAGTGAGAGAATAAACAACTCATGTTCAAGCTAGAGTGACAGGGCACTCTTCCCATAAGACAAAAGATTGAAGGATGGAGGAGTTATAAAATGACTACAAAAATGTAAGGAAAAACAATACTGAAAGACTTTTGAATTCTGATCAGTGCAGTAATGACCCAGGACTTCCAAATGCTTAACTTGACGAGAGATGATAGACTTCAGCTAAGGAATGAATCAAATGTAGTCAGATATGAACAGTGTATTTATTTCCTTTGCTTAATTATACATTTTTGTTAAGTGGAAAAGTTCTATTAGGGGAGGAGGAGTTATCAAAACTTGACAGTGATGTACCCATGAAGAACATCCATAGAACATTTTTTCCAAGAGTAAAGGAAGGAAATTCTAGGGATACTGGAGGGAGGAATCATGCAAGGTAGCTCGTTTTCCTTCTGTGTTCAAGGGATGATATGGTTAACATGCTCCTGAACCTAAGGGACAGGGAGCAGCAATTGGGAGCTTACCACAAAAAGCAAAGACTCAATAAATAGTAAGGCACAACTTGCCAAACTGAAGCCTAAAGATTTCAAAAATATATTTAAAAATCCAAAGATTTTAAATATATATATGAATGAATCTCTTTTTATAGATTTCAACTTATTCAAAGTGATGCATTTTATGCTATTTATTCCACTCAAAATTGAGGCTTAATGAAAGAAGTCAAATCTGGTATTATGACCAGAATATAGTTTTGTTTGGTTGTATGTTTGGGATTTTGGGGGGAAAAAGTTTTCTCACTTATTCACTTGTTAGTTGTGAATTAACTATTCAGGTCAATTCAACTCAATGAACATTCAACGCCTTCTATGTGGATGTAACACTGTTAAATTCTGCAGATACAGGGCAGGAGAGGAAGAAACAATTTCTGACCTCGAAGAGTTTTAAGGGAACACTATATGTAGATGGATAAGTAAAATTAAAAGTGCATCCAAAATAATGCAAAGTACTTTCAAGAGATAGAATTCTGACAACTCTAGGCATCAAGAAAGACTTCATCTAAAGAAAGTGCTGAGGATTCTAAGAGATGGAAGGGGGCAATGTATGGTTATCACAGGATTTAGATTAGCAAGCTTTGGAACATGTGAGTTTGGTAAATATTTCAAAAATTTTACATTTATCTCTCTTAGGGGAAGAAGTCCCAAATAAAATATATTATACAAGGAAATATTTTAAATAATCAAGAAGTCCTTTCCCGGATGCTGTGCAGAATTAGAAAGATGCTTTCACTAAATAGAACTTTTTTTATGTCCAATTTTCAAAAATCTGCTTTTTCACCCATAGGTAATTCTTAATTCACCTTTCCACTTTAGTCAATTGCTGGCTTGGCCCTCAAACATCTGTGCTTTCTTTCTTCCTCACAGTATGTGTTGGGCTCCTACTGGATGTTATAGTGAAGTCATAATACTGGGTATGCGTCACCATCACTGTTTCCATGGCAATAGACTGACGTCAAAAGTTGATGCTGGCTTCACTGCAGGATCAAACAGCAAAAACTAGGTGATGTGAAAAATACATTAGAAGCCTTTCTCTCATTTCTTCCTGTTTCTTTAATGTCTCAGGTACTTGTTATAGCCTTTGGTTCTCACCCAGGCTTCTGGAGAAGATCCTATTAGTTGTAGTCATAATAGCTACTGTAACAGAGCAGTTTAAGGTTTGCAGAGTACTCTACATGTGACCCAGTTTGGTAGAGGGTAGTCTCAGATTTTTCACTGATTTATGAGGAACATATTATTCTGTTTCATGATCAGAGTCTTTGTGAAGAGACTTTTTCCTCCTAACCTTTTTCTGAGAGATGAAAATTAAACATGAGAGGAAAGTTTCCATTTTTTTTAATCAGTCCAAACACTGAAATATCCAATACTTCTCTTAAGATTTTTACATAATCAATAATAAGATCTTGGGCTTAGAGAGGGAAGGAACCTTAGAGTTCATGTCCAACCCCTCATTTTTATGGATAAGGAAACTGAGGCTGAGAGGTCAGGTGACCTGTGTAAATAGCACTTTCCTTACAACAACCATATGAGCTAAGTAGCAGTACTATTATACCTATTTTGCAGAAAAGTATCACAAGTAGCAATTTTTGTGCCCAGGACAAAAAGTAAAGATTCATCTAGGGAAAGTAAGGAAAGTAGTTAGTGAGCAAGAGGAGCTCACCTGGGATGTGTCTGCCTTTCCCCATTTTAAGTCATTGTTCTTGCTAACTAGTTATTTCTATGCTAGGATTACAAATGCTAACACACTGCCCTCTAAATTCCTGCACCCTGGATCATAGTCCTAACCCCCCTAGTTAAAGTTTGTTGAAACGATAAATGACTTTTTTCCTTACTGTCATCTGAAGCATGATTCAAATCCGGGTCTCTAGACTAAATTTTACAGTCTTTCTACTATTAGATGCTGCCTCTTGAGAGTACTTTACAAATGTGAGTTATTCTCAAACCAATGCATAATAATTGATTCACTCTCTAAATATTATCATGTCACTTCATATTTCTGTCACACGTGTAATCTTAAGAATGATTAGAATGAGGAAAGGAAATGTAGTGTGGTTTAAAAAAAAGAAGACTGGAATTAGTCAGGAGACCTGGTTTCAAATCCTATCTCTTTCATTTACCTAAATGACCTTAAGCAAATTACCTAAGCTCTTTGAACCCCAATGTCCTTATCTATAAAATAAGGGGATTGCACTAGATGGTCTCCAAGGTCTGCATAAGGTCTGAATCTATGAGTCTATGAACGTCTCTCAAAACAAGAGCTCATCCATTTCCCATCTCTGATAAAAATAGTGATGAAACCACCTGCCTCTCACAACTTTATAAGGATTTCTATATGAAAAAAAATTAAATCTCAACAAAATGATGAGATAATTAAGGAGACAACATCTGCTAAATGCTTTAAATGTCTTCAAATAAAAAAATATGTACTGGTCTTAACATATAGCCAAGAACTAGCATCAGTTCTCTTCAGACATACGCACTACTTGTTCTTTTGCAGGATTCAAAGACACTATTACCGATTGTATGTTCATTTTCTTGGTCTTCGTACACTATTTGGGATGATGGTCTGTGATATTCTTTTGAATCATACATCTCAGGTGATTAGCTGCCTAGAAAACAAACTTTTTTGAAGGATTTCCTTTCCTTCCTTAGGCATTCTTGGACTCAATAAAGAGTCTATACCAGAACTCTTAATTTCAATATTCAAAATACTAGAATTTTTACATTTTTTCATATAATGAATGCCATCTTAAATCTTTACTTGGATTTGTCCATCATCTCCATTTTAGAAATATCTCATTTTGAAACTCTCACTAAATGATGGTACAATATCTCTTTTTTATCTCTGTGATTACATTTTCCAATATTTTCCCTAATTGCTTTTCCCCTATTCTGTCACCTTTTTTTAAAGTCTTTAACCATCAAAAGAAATATTACATTCAAAGAAAGTTATACTTGTTCTGCTTGGTCCCAGAAAGCAGAAATAGGAGGAATGTGTGGATGATGTAAAGTGGGCAGATTTAGGTTTAATATCAGGAAATACTTTCTAATTATTATACCTATCTAGAAGTGGATTGAGCTGCCTGAAGAAATGATGGGTTCCCCATCATGGAAAGTTTTCAAGCAGAGCCTTGAATAACCCATAATTGTTGAGTAAGTTGTAGGGAAGATCCTTGTTCAGCTTAAGTTAATCTATATGGTCACTGGGGTCTTTTCAATTTACATTCCAAGATTTTATGAAAAAAGATCATCTTTACTATAAGCAAATCTTGTACACTTACCTACCTAATTTTCCCACTTATTTGTTGGGGAAAGAAAGAGGTTAGCTCACTGTTGCTGTTCCCATTAGGACATAACTGTGCTCCAGACAATATCTTTCTCTATTTGTTTATCCTTTTAAGTTTTCTTTTCAGTGAAGGGATTCAGTCTCACAGCTCTATCATTTGGAGCCATGGGATGATGATGGGCAAGTTATGGCAATTCTCTGAAGGGACCTCAGAAGCAAGTCCCTTTACCTCTCAGGTGCCTAAAGCACTATCGAAGACTACAAATTGCAGAATATGTGCCAATCTATATAAGTTTGCATGACTTTCCCCATCTCAAAGTTACCTGCATCCATGAAGAGAGATGGTAGATAGAGCACTGACAAGCCAATGGGTATTGGAGGGTCGGGTGTGGGGAATACAGGGAAGGTTGCTTTGGCTAGGGGTTTGACGTAGAGTAATGAGTAATATGACTAGAAAGGCATCAAAGAAATCACTATTCCTCTTCAGTCCTAAGCACTATCCCCCAAATATACCCAAAGCTAATCTGCTACTCACCCAAAATTTTCTAAAGAATATTCAAGGGGTGTCTAAAATAACCAGGTAAAATAATGATGCACAGTTACACGTAACACTTTTCATACTATATTGATATATATATATATATATTCTTTTGAAATGTTAAAAATTGTAATATATACAAAATCAGTGTAATAATTACTATTTCTGTATAACTTGGAGACTTATGAACCACTTTACATTCATCATTTCATTTGCTTCTCAGGACTCCATAGATTCACAATGTTTAAACTATTCTCACCCCTCCCTCTCTTTCACTCTACCTATCCATCAGTTGTCAGATCTTGCCTTTCTTGACTTCACAACATCTCTCCAATTAGACACCTGGCCTCTCCTTCAGCATGGCCACTCACACACTCATGATGTACCATCACCTCTCACTTGGATTATTGTAACAGCTTCCTAACTGGTCTCTTTCCTCAAGTCTCTCACCAATCTGGTACATCATTCACAGCACTGCCACAGTGTTTTTCCTTAAAGGCAGACCTCATTCAGTGACTCCCCTTCTCAATCAATTCCAATGCTTTCCAATTGCCTCTGGGACTGAATATAAACTTTGCTGTAAAAGTCCTGTACAGACTGGGTCCACCTTAGCTTTCCAGCTACGTTAGCTATTACTCTATCTCCCACCCTCAGTCAAACTGACCTTCCCTGAATTCCTCACACTCCACCCTCCACCTCCCATCTGCTTGTCAGTGCTCCATCTCCCACCTCTCTTCCTTTGCACTGGTGGTTGTGCATTCCTGGGATATTGTAATCCTGCCTAACCTCAACTTCATGGAGTTATTCTCTTACTTTAAGACATAATTCAAGCACCATGTTCTGCATGATACTCTCCTAATTGCTACTTCCCTTCCCCCCAAACTACTTTGTGCATAAGGGTGTGTGGGTATATATATACACATACCTATATGTATGTATAAACATATATACATATGAGTACCTAGGGCAGGTAGGTGGCATAGGCGATAGAGTGCCAGACTTGGAGTCAGGAATAAGTTCAAATCTGGCCTCAGATACTTTGTAGTTACATGCTACCCAGGGCAAGACAGGTAACCCTGTTTGCCTCAGTTTCCTCATCTGTAAAAGGAGCTGGAGAAGAAAATGCCAAACCACACTAGTATCTTTATCAAGAAAACCCCAAAATGGTGTCATGAAGAGTCAAATACAACTGAAAACAATTAAACATAGTGTATCTATACACATGTATATATGCATATATACACATGTATGCTTATGTGTACTTGTCTTTTCTGTTAGGATGTAATCTTGTTTCCTTCTTTGTATTTATACAACCTCCTCCACCAGCGCAAACACAGTGATGGGCTTTTAGCAGGCACTTACTCATTGATTATTGTCTTTATTTTAAAGATGAGGAAACTAAGACTGATGAGGGTTTTGTGACTTGCTGAGGAAAGATTCAAAGGAGACTTGGTGATTCCAAGTCTAGCGCACTTAGAGCCCACTATACCACAGTGCCTTTCAGATGAGACTCAGGTCAACACTTACAGTTTAATTAATTTCTTACTTGCTTCTAGGTTGGTTTCTTTCCCTCTATATCCTATGGTGCATTCATCAAATATGAGGTCATTGATCACTATGCCCTATAGGATAAAAGTCCTTAAATGAGATGGATTTCTGCCCATTGGAAAAGGCAACAGAAAATCAAAGATGTGTGAAATTAAATGACCTTAAGAGACCTGCAACATGTCCAATACACAAGGGGACCATCTATTACAGAATATTCTATTTTCTTTCTTTTCCTCTGGATTATCCATCCAGTCATTTGGAAGTCAAATTCAACTTGTAGTCATTTGGAACCTCTTAAGTACAATTGCCTGCCACTCTCCACAGAGCATACCCAATCCATTCACTGGTAAGCCCCTTGGGTATACCATAAGAGAGCTAATAATATATCAGTCACTAAATGTAGTGGGCACTTAATTAGCATTATTGAATGGTGGATAGACTGTGCTCCTGCCTTAGTACCCTAGTCCATAGCTTTCCTGAACTTCAGTCATCTCATCTCTAAAATAGAGACAATACTTGTACCTTTAAAATTAAAGAAATTACTCCTTATCTTGTACTGAAGTCAGCCCTTAACTCATCGTTAAGCCTTCATTCTAGTTTTGGCTACCAGAAAAACACAGAACAATATTCTTCCTTCTAAAAGAATTATTGTTGTTCAGCAATCTCTGACTTGTCCTGACCCCATTTGGGACTATCTTGGTAAAGATACCAAAGCAGTTCCTTCTCCAGTTCATTTTACAAGTAAAGAAACTGAGTCAAACAGGCTTACGTGACTTGCCTAGGGTCACTAGTAAGTGTCTGAGGTCAGATTTGAACTCAAGAAGATGAGTTTTCCTGATTCCAGGGCCAGCTCTCTATCCACTAAGTCACCTGGCTGCCCCCAGGAAGCAAATAAGAAAGTCTGAATTTGAACCCAGGTCTCCTAACTCCCAGTTCAACTCTCTTGACTACCCCATGTTGCCTTTACCCCTGAGTCTTGCCTCCCTTTTCTGTTAAATGGAAAGAGTGTTCCCTGCAGTTCCTACTTCACATGGGTATGGTGCAAAAAGAATTGGATAAACTATAGTACTCTATAACAATGTGAGCTGTCACTATTATGTTGCTCTCCTTTTGGAAAATGTGGGAGTTACTTGGAAATGTTTGGTGCTTTCCCTGTATCTGTTGAGTCCAGATCATTCCTCTTCTCCTGGACATATTTAACTCTGTCCCAACATCACCTCAATTTATCATTCTCTGAGACAGGCATGCATCCTTTACACTGAATAAATGCTGTTGTCATTGCTGTTGCTGTCTTGTTTTCAGCAAAGGGAATTTTCCATGTCTTCCTCTTGTCAGCAGAGAATCTAGAGTAGTTTTCAGATCAAGATGAAGTCACTAAGACTTTACATCTATAGTTTTGTCTGTTTAAAAGGGAAGGGGGGGCGGAGCCAAGATGGCGGAGTAGAAAGACTCACATTTACTAGCTCCGAATCCACAGCCCATAGATTTCCTGTAAAAAGAACTCCTGACAAATTCTGGAACAGTGGAAGCCGCGCGGCAACACAGTGAAGGAGATTTCCGTTGCAGAGAGCCCTGAAAAACCGACCGCAAAGATACCCCCGACGGGAGCGGAGCCCTGCCCTGCAGAGCACTCCCCACCCCCTACCCCAGCCGCGGAGCTCTGCCCGGCCATGCGGCACTGAGAGGAGCCAGCAGACCCCAGCAGGCTTCAGAGACCTGAATCTCTGGTGGCCGCGAAGGTCTCTCCACCCACAGACGCACAGGTCAGTGAGAGAGACAGGCTGAGAGCGGAGCGGGGTATCTCCGGGACTCGGACCCCCTGGGAGGCGGTGACCGCGGCAGAGGCAGAGGCAGCTTGGCCAGAGGCCCGCAGAGCAGGCAGAAGCTCCACCCCAGCTCCATTACAAAAGATTTCTGCATAAACCCCCTGAGGGAACTGAGCCTGAGAGGCAGCCCTGCCCCCACCTGAGAACCAGCAGATAAGCTCCCACTGAAGAGCAGTCAGGCCTGCCGCCAAAAGCCCTGAGACTGGGGAGCAGCATTTGAATCCCAGACCCCAAGCACTATCTGGGCAGACCTAGGTCTGAGGTGGAGAGGACTCTCAGAACTCAAGTAACTGTCTGGGAGCACTTGAATCTCAGACCCCAAGCACTAGCTGGGCAGTTCTAGGCCAGGGGGTGGAGAGAACTCTCAGAAGTCAAGTAACTGGCTGGGAAAATGCCCAGAAAAGGGAAAAAAACTAAGACCATAGATGGTTATTTTCTTGAGAAGATGATTCCTCTATTCCTCTCTGACGACGACAAAGAGATATGCTTACCATCAGGTAAAGACACAGAAGTCAAAGCCTCTGTATCCCAAATATCTGAAATAGATACCCCATGGGCTCAGGCCATGGAGGAGCTCAAAAAGGATTTTGAAAATCAAGTCAGACAGGTGGAGGAAAAACTGGGA
>CM053772.1:164705945-164727314 GCA_028658325.1 Potorous gilbertii | reverse complement strand
ACAAATGGGGAGAAAATTTTGGAACCCAAAATCCTGTGAAAATGAATGTAAAAAGTTAAATAAATTTATTTGAAAAATAAAAAAAATTAAAAAATTATAAAAAATTAAAAAATAAAAAATAAAAAAGGAAGGGGAAAGGGTAGGAACTAAACGAACTCTTTCCTTCTAGTTATGTATTCTAAGATCATTAATAAAGACATTAGTATAATCAAATGAACTGGACTCACATTCTACACATACTATCTGTGTGACCTTGGACAAGTCATTTAACTTCCCAGAGACTCAGTTTCCTAACCTGTAAAATTACAGGGCTGAATTAGATGACTTCTGAGTTGTCCAGTTCTAAACGTATGACCCTCAAATGATGATTCTGTGGTCAGAAGGTAGATCACAGAGGACTTCATTCTCTAGTTTCTGTTCTGTCCTAGACAGGGCTTACAAATGACTAATGGGAGAGGAATGGGAGAAGGATAGATATGTCACCAGAACCAAACTGCCTAGATGTCACATGGAAGTTACCTCAACTGTTACATCTATAGCTTCCCCAAATGTCAATGTCATAGTAACAACAGCTTTGGGAACATAACATAGAAATGAGAAGATAGTGCACACAGTGGCCAACAGCTCCAGCCCCTTCCAAGGTGGGTTCCTTCATTTGTGAGTAAATATGAGCAGTGTTCAGAAATTTAGCAGATGGCCTTGTAATTGTTCTCTCAACCCACCCATACACAAGACTAGGGAGAGGACTAGCTATGGGCCAGCTGGGGTGTGGGATCTGTGGCCCTGAGGCCACATATGGCCCTCTAGGTCCTCAAGTGTGACCCTTTGACTGAATCCAAACTTCACAGAACAAATCTCCGTAATAAAAGGATTTATTCTGTAAAAGTTAGACTCAGTCAAAAGGTCATACCCAAGGACCTAGAGTGCCATATGTGGCCTCAAGGCCAAGGGTTCTCCACCCCTATTTCTTCTCAAGCCAACAAGGTGAAAAAGACCTTAATGTTCCTTGTAGAGACAGAAGCATCAAATGAGTGATTGCTGTGGATCAAGTCAGTTAACAAAGATAAAGGTTGCCAAGCAGAGCAATGAAAAGGAAAGAGAAGCATTGAGGGGAAAGAATAGATATTTTCAAATATTTGAAGAGCTACCACATGGAAGTCAAATTAGACTTGGCACCAGAAAGCAGAATTAGAAGGAAATAGGAGGGAGTTGCAGAGGCCAATTTTAGGCCTGATATTAGGAAACATCTCCCAATCATAGCTAAAATGTGACACCAAAAGAGTTCATGAGCTCTCCTTGATTGGAGAACTCGAAATGAAAGTTGCATAACCACCTTAGTTATGTTATAAATGGAATTCTTATTCATATATGTATTAGACTAGATGATCTCTGAATTTCTTTCCAGTTCTGAGATTCTGGGAGACCAGAATCTGGGCTCTGAAGTACAATTTAGTGTCCAAAGATCACAATATTCAAGGCACAGGCCAAAAAGAAGTGACCTGGATCAAATAAGGGATCCACTCTCTGGAAAACAAAAACAATTCCCATTTGACAGAATCTAAAACTCTCTGTATCAGGCAAGGTCTTGTGTATGTATGTTTTTTAGTGTGGATGTGCAAAGTCACCCCTGACTTCTCACTTCCTCCAAAATGACTTCAGTTCAATGACTCCCCATTCAAGAGGATGACCAACCTTCAGAGGAAATAGGGACCTCATGACCAGGAGACCTTGGGAAGTTCTAATCCTTCTTCATAAAAAGCACTGGACTTGGAATCTGGAATACTCATCTTGGATTCATGGAATACTCAACAGTTCAAATCTGGCCTCAGACACGTACTGTGAGACCCTGGATAAGTCATTTAACCCTGTTTATGTCAGTTCCTCTCCTGTAAAATGAGCTGGAGAAGGAAATGGCAAACCACTCCAGTATCTCTTCCAAGAAAATACCAAATGGGGTCACAAAGAGTCAGACATGACTCAAAGGATTTGACCACAATGGCGTAATTAAAAGAATGATAGGAACCTTCTCTTCTATGCCAGAACTGGCTTGTGGCAGGATCATAGTAAAGCTACTATCCAAACAATATCTGCATGGTTTAGCTGTCCCATAAAGTTGACCTGCAACCCCCCAAAATTTTCTAAGATGATTTCAAGGGCAGCAAATGTAATCCTTGGTAAAATTTTACTTGGAGACCCATAACCAGGGTAGGATAATGAACACTCACTGGATTTAGAGTTAGAAACTAAGTCCCAGCTCCAAAACTTAATAGCTATGTGACCCAAGGTGAATCACCAGTTTCCTTGGTTTTACAGAGGGAAAAATAATAGTAACCCTGACTACACACAAACTTGTTACAAGGTTTAAAGGAAATAGTTATATAACATACAAAATAATTTATAATGTGCTATATAAAAGTAAGCTATCATCATCCTCCTCATCATCAACATCACCATATAAACTTTGGTTTACCAGAATCTGAATTCCATGAAGGTAAGGACCGTATCATACATAAACTTTTAATCTCCAGTGCCTAATGATCCAATAAACTTCATTAAATAGGCACTTAAGGAACACCTGGTTGGGTTTTGGAAGTCGGGGAAGTGTTGTCGAATTGCACAAATGACAAAAATACAAAGACTAAAAACTTCTAAATCAAATTCACTAAGAAAGAGTACAACAAGAAGCCATATTTAAGAAACTCCAAGGCCATCAGACCCAACTCCCTCATTTTGTAGAAATGAAGAAACCAAAGCCTAGAGGCTTTGTAAAAACTGAAACTCATAAGGTTAATTGGGTTGGCCAAGTTCTCACAGGTACTAAGTAGTAGAGGCAGGATTCTGCCTCTGACTTTGGAGCTATTTCCACCATACTAAGCTAGACACTTCTCTCTTTTTGCAATCCCCTGTAATTTGCAGAAAAAGTCTACTGGATGTCTGAATATTCAGCCTGGAAAGGGTTACACTTAGTCTCAGTCTGTTGACAAGTTTCCCAATCCACCTACTGTGAAAAGTCATAACTAGTGTGGAGAAAACAGGACTTTTCCCCAGGGCAGTGATATCTGTAGGGCACATGCTTCTTTCCTCAGAAGTATAGAGATTGTCATTCCTATAGTTCATACCTCATAGTTGTTTTAGAGCCTATGTTGTGGCAAATGAATATGATGGAATACTACTGTGCTAGAAAAAAAAGAGGAAATAAGACTATTCCAAAAAGATGAAGATGTAGGAACTAATGACAAGTGAACTGAGTAGAGCCCAAAGAACAATTACATATTGTTTAATATAACAATAATATTAAATATAACAACACTATTATAAAAAGAAATCATTTTGAAGACTTCTATAAACTGATGAAGAATGAAATGAACAGAACCAGGAGAATAATTTATATAATAAAACAATACTATAAAAATAAACTTTGAAAGCTGTAAGAGCTATGATCAATACAATGAACCTTTGTGATACCAGAGGACTTATGAGAAAACATACTTACTATCCATGACAGAACGGTGGATTAAGGTGCAAGATGAGACATGCATTTTTTCATATAACCCTCTGAAAAGCTGTTTTGCTTGACTAGGCATATTTGTTACAAAAATTTCTTTTCCTTTTCCTTTTTTTTGATAATGTGAAAGGTGTGAGGGAAAGAAAATAGATTTTCACAATATAAAAAAATAGCAGTGAGGGGGCAGTACAGATGTGAAATGTTGTAAGTTCTTTCAGATGGGAGCATAATAGCACTCGGTTTTCTTAATATTTTTACCATATAACAAGAGACTCCTCACAGAGCAAAGATAATGTTCAAATATTTGTAATGTAAACACAAAATATCAATAAATCTTTCCATTAAAAAAATTCTTTCCTATTCTCCTTTCTTAACTCCAACAGAGGGGTTGATCAGTGCTCTGAAGGGCTTTTTGAAGGTGGCAGGATGATTTAATTCATGTTAAAATGTAGTGATAGAAAGAGAGAGGAAAGGAAACAAGGAAGGAAGAAAGAAAGAAAGAAAGAAAGAAAGAAAGAAAGAAAGAAAGAAAGAAAGAAAGAAAAAGAAAGAAAGAAGGGAGGGAGGAAATGACAATGTGTTCAGTGTTCTGTCCTTCTAGTCCCTCTATCTTCTCTCCTCTTTGTGATAGAGGGAGATATTTACTATTTGCTATCTGGAACTTCCACCAATTTTTCAGCTTCTGAGTTCAGCTTCCATTCTGTACTCTTCTCATTTCCATTGTTAGAGTCATTGTATATGTTGTTCTTTTGATTCTGCTTACCTCACTCTGAATTCAAGTTCACTGGAATCATGTGCACTATGTGCGTGGCAGATATGATCTGAGTAGAGTTGTTCTCAACACCCTCCCTCCCTGGAAAGGATGGTCAAGCAGGTGACAACTGTCTTGAGGGTTGCTGCTGTTGACTGTATTTTTCCTGTTGTGAGCCTTGAGTTTCTATTTTAAGTAAATAGTCCCTGTCTGCCCCGTGTCAATGTAGCTCAGGGCATTGGGTGAGTAATACTATAAAGTCTCAGAGGGGGATTCAGAAAAGGAGAAATGAAGAATTTGAGTAGATATTAACTTCAATTCAGTACATATTTCTGGAAGTAACATTAAGGGAGTCAGGGCTAAATAAGCAATTGGACTTGATAAATTTTCACACAATTTACCTTTGCTCCCTCCCCCAATCATTTTTATCTTTGGTTTATTTTTTATTTGGGATCTTACCACCTCTCATCCTTTAATGGAGAATGACTGATCTTGAAATGGATCATCATAGCTTAACTCTTATTTTCATCTTTTTTCTTTTCAATATTATTTTATTTTTTCCCAATTACATTCATTTTACAACATTTTGAGCTCAAAATTTTTCTCCCTCCTTCTTCTCTTCCTAAAATGGTAAGCAATTTCATATAGGTGGTATTATGTAAAACATATTTCCAAATAAGTCATAGTTGTGAAAGAAGAAGCCAATGAGAAAGGGGAAAAACACAAAAAAAGGATAAAGTGAAAAACATATGCTTCAATCTGCATGATGTTTTCCTGATTTGCATCAGTTTGTACAAGGCTTTCCAGTGTCTCTGAAATCTACCTGTTCACCATTTCTTATTGTACAATAGTATTCCATTACATTCATATGCCACAGTTTATTCAGCCATTTCTCAATTGATGGGCATCCCCTCAGTTTCCAACATTTTGCTACCATGAAAAGGACTGCTATAAATATTTTCCCACATGTAGGTCCTTTTCCCTTTTTTATGTTCTCTTTGGAATAGAGACTTAGTGGTGGTATTACTGGATCAAAGGGTATGCAGTTTTATGCCCCTTTGGACATAATCCCAAATTGTTCTCCAGAATGGTTGGATCAGTTTACAACTCTACGGACAATGTCCCAATTTTCCCACATCCTCTCCAACATTTGTCATTTTCCTTTTTTGTCATATTAGCCAGTCTGATAGATGTGAGGTGATACCTCAGAGTTATTGGAATTTTAATTTTTCTAATCAAAAATGATTTGGAGTACTTCTTCTTATGCCTATAGATAGCTTTGATTTCTTCATCTGAAAACTGCCTGTCCATATCCTTTGATCATTTATCAACTGGGGAATGCCTTGTATTCTTACAAATTTCACTCAGTTCTCTATATATTTGAGAAATGAAACTTTTATCAAAGACACTGGCTATAAAAATTGTTTCCCAGCTTTCTGCTTTCCTTCTAAACTTGGTTGCATTGGTTTTGTTTGTGCAAAAGCTTTATAATTTAATATAATAAAAATTATCTATTTTACATTTTGTGATGCTCTTTATCTCTTGTTTGGTCATGAACCTGTGTGTGTGTGTGTGTGTGTATGTGTGTGTATGTTTGTGGTTTGTCCCTCATTCCAAAGAGGACCATGACATCAAGGAGATGCTGACATGACTTGCAGTTGACCTATTTGAGTGAGGGAAGGCTGTGCAAATTCACCAGCCTCACTTTCTGTTCCAAAGCCATCTGGGTCCAGGGGCCATTTAACAATTAGGATGACTGGAGATGCCCCAGAATGCCGTGGGAACCTTGGCCTTTGGCTTTGGCTAAGGTCTTTTCAAGTTCTCAGTTTGAATGAGGCAAAGCCCATTCAATGAATAGACCTCTTTAAGAAGTGAGTCAATTGATGACCTCCTTAATAAAAAAAAAATCAAACTGGGAGGGGAAGACCCTCAGAGTTGCTGGGCAAAAGAGAAACAATTACTAATTACATTCACTCTAAGCCCCCCAAAATAACCATTAAGTGGTGCTTTGGTTCACTTCTCCTTTAAGAATTTGGATGCTATATCACTTCGTGCATATATGTTTAGTATTGATATTACTGCATTGTCTACAGTACCTTTTAGCAAGATGTAGTTTCCTTCTTTATCTCTTTTAATTAGGTCTATTTTTGCTTTTGCTTTTTCTGAGATCAACATTGCTACCCTGGTTTTTTTGTTATTTTTATACTTCATCTGAAACATAATATATTCTGCTCCAGCCCCTTACCTTTACCTATGTGTCTCTCTGCTTCAAATATGTTTCTTGTAATCCTACAACATATTGTAGGATTCTGGTTCTTGATTCACTCTTCTATTTGCTTCCATTTTATGAGAGAGTTCATACCATTCACATTCACAGTTATGATTACTGTGTATTTCCCTCCATTCTATTTTTCCTCCTGTCTAGCCTCTCTCCTTTCACCTTTTCCCTCCTTCACAGTGTTTGCTTTTGTCCACTACCTTCTCTGGTCTTCCCTCTCTTCTGTCATTTCCCACACACACACCTTTTCCTTAATCTCCTCCCCTCCTTCTTTTCTATTGGGTAAGATAGATGTCTATATTCAACTGATTGTGTATAGTATTTCGTCTTTGAGGGTGCAGAGCCAAGATGGTGGAGTCAAAGCAGAGACTTGCTTGAGCTCCCCCCCAGAGTCTTCCAAATATCTGTTAAAAAATGACTCTAAACAAATTTTAGAGCTACAGGACAGACAAAATCATAGAGTGAAACAAATCTCCAGTCCAAGACAACCTGGAAAGTCAACAGGAAGGGTATATTGCACAAGACAGGGAGCAGAGTGCAGTCAAGTGTGGGTCATACTGGCACAGGGCTGAGCAGACTTCAGGGGACTGAATCACTAGCAGCTGTGGCATTTTCCAAACTTCTAAATCCACAAATGCCATAAAGGTCAGTGGGAAAACTCTGTGGGATCTGGGTGAAAAAGAAATGCACAGTCTGACCAATCCAGCCCCCATCCCAGGGTAGTGTGGGGAGTGGCAGTGGCTACCACAGAAGGTGGGGGAGCAAGCAGCTGATACAAAACCCCTGAAGCATGTGACAGTACACCCAGACCGATCCCTACCTGCACTGGAAGCATAGTCCTACCTTGACAAAGAGTTAGAAAGTCAAATATTTGGCTGCAAAAATGAGTAAACATAGAACATAAAAAATAAGTAAATATCATAAAAAATGAGTAAACATAAACATAAAAAATGAAACATCATAAAACATCATAAAAAAATCTCAGACTATTATTTCTTCTTTAAACCAATAAGGTTCATGAATAAGGTTCAAGTGATAACCAGTACCCACCCTCTCATCTTTCCCTCCACTATAATAGCCTTTTCATGCCTCTTCATATGAAATAACTTACCATTCCACCTCTCCCTTCCTTCTGTACCCTAGTGCACTCCTCTTTCTCATCCCTTAATTATATTTTTGTGATTCCCTCAAATTCACCTTATAACCATACCCACAGCCTACATATATTCCTTCCAGCTATAGTATTAGTGGTACAATTTTTAATAATTACAATTACCATCTTCCCATGTAGGTATGTAAATGGTTCAGCTGCTCTGAATTCCTTATGTTTTCTTTTGCCTTTTCACCTTTTTAGGATTCTCTTGGGTTTCGATATTGGAGATATAATTTTTGTTCAATTCTGAATGTTAGAAATCCTTCTATTTCATTGAATGACCATTATTTCAACTTAATAAACAAAATCAAGTTAGCTCCTTTGGGCTTCCTGATAGAGATAAAATAAATTTATTGTCTCCTGGTTTCTACCGTTATTTGATGATGGTTCTATTCGGCTAAGAATTTAATCTTCATAGATGTTTCATTAGCAAAATTGTGTGAATTATCATCACAATAAACTGACTTTGCTTCTTTTTGGTCATCCCTTTCTATTAGGAATCATAATGCCTCCTGAGAATTTGGTCTACTGCATGATTTTTATTTGTTCATTTCTGAGAAATATTAGAATCAATAATATAGTTAAGAGCATAATATAATAAAGCACCACGTAAATGTAATTATTATTTTCTTTCCCTAAATTGTATTCCACAGAACTCTTGTTTTATACAGGAAAAGAAGAACTGTTCTGCAAGAAAATTTCCGAGCTTATGTTCATAATCCAACAGTAGAAGGAGTTCAGAAGGATCTTTGTTCCTTGAGCTCATGGAAGGGCAGAACTGGGCAGGACATGGGATCACCAGTGTATAAAATAGATATCCAATGTTATTTTGTCTCAAAGTAGTCAATCAATCAACTAGTATTTATTAAGCATCTACTATGTTACAGGCTCTGTACTAAGCACTAGAGATACAAAACAAGACAGAATATCGTCTGTTCTCAAGAAGTTCACAGTCTAATGGAGGCTTAAAGGGGAAAGATGGATGAGCAAGAGTTATTGATGGGCCCTGCAAGACTCTGACTAAGGCAGGAGAATGTACAGTGCTACAGATCATGCCTTAAGTCAGAAATAATACTGAAATCCATAGGAGATGATGAGATCTTCAAGGGAGAAAATGTAAAGATAGAAGTGGAGATCCCAGGACAAAACTCTGTTGAATACCTAGGCTAAGAGGCAGTGGGTTTGGGGTCTAAGAAAGGTAAAAGGGGTACTGACTTCTAGCCAGAGAGCTAGGAAGTTAAAAAAACAAGAGAGAATCATGGAAGCCAAGAGATGAAAGAATGTCCAAAAAAAGAAAGGGTATACAACTATGTCAAAAGCTACAGAAAGAAGCAAATAGAGGCCAAACCAACTAGTATGTTGGGAGACAAGACTGTTCAGGCAAGTACTCCTACCTAATTGTATTCAGAACCAATTTACAATTATCAGTTATACAACTCCACAGACCTCCTTGAGTGAAGGTAACTTAGCATTCTTCTGGTTTGTAACAAAAATATTTATTAGATATGACAATATTGTCCAGTAGGAAATAAGGCATAATTTTCTCTATTTTACCACAAAGTATTCCCAATCTTCCTTTATCATGGGCATGTTGCATAGACCTAGACTGAAGAACTTTTTCAGTATATTTGAGGCCCCAAAGTGGACCACAGTTAAATGAGTTTTGAAAACTAATGTTTTGTTAGTTTTCTAAGCTTTAAGTATATATTCATTCATTCAGATTAATATACTACTTAACTGAAAAGTAATAAAGTCTATATTCTAATCCATTACTTCTTTTTAGGGTATTGGAAGGGAAACCAGACTGTGCTATTACTTTAATTTAATGTCACCTTTGTGTTTGTCCATGAAGGTATATATGTGTGAAGAGGAAAATGAGCATTCTCTGTTGCTGTTAACTCCTCCTCAAACGTTACTAAATCTGATAGAAAACACAAAGTTCACAATTGGCAGAAAGAAAACATTGATTATGTAACCAGAAATAATCATGGAACTAGAGATTTAGAATTGGAAGGAAAGTAAAAGATCATGTACCAGAACAGCTTCATTTTACAGATGATTAAGGCCTTTCACCAGTCATACAAAAAGTAAGGGGCAAAACCAGGATTTGAATCCATCCACTTCAAATCCATGTCCCACATTCTTTCTCCTAGGCTGCTGCTTAATTAGGCTACTGCCTCATATTGGTACATATGTTTTTAAAATATCTTTTAAGACCTGATATTCTCCAATGCTACACAAAGGCTCTGATACTCCACATTTTATTTGTCCAAGGGAAGATATGAAAATTCCAGAAACCTGGCCCCAGAAAATTACTTTCTCTACACTAATTTTGGTACACATCTAAAATATTTTTCATTTCAAGGTGATAAATATTTCTATATTTCCCCATGTAGTCAGCATATTTACTAAAGAATAGGACAGAATGATGCATCTGTAAGCCAGTTAGTTACCTGTTGTTAGGATACATCTGGAATACTGTCCTTCAGTCCTGGATACCATCTCTTTTAGAAAACACTAACTAGGATTTACCCAGAAAGGATATTGATTAGGATGGTCAGGATATGGAAGCAACATCATATGAGGAGCAAGTATAGATATTGGAGGTGCTTAGCTTGAAGGAGAAAAGATAAAAAGGAGCTACAGTACAAAAAAAATGGCTTATTAAACTATTCCAACAGATGATATCCCATCTCCTGACTCCAAGTTTTTACACAGGTTATCTTCTATTAAAGGAATTCTCTCTCCCTCTTCTCCTTCCTTTTGAAATCCCTAGTGACTTATAATAAACATGACGCTTCCCTGCAGGAGAATGTTCTTGCAACCAGGGGCCATTTTGTTTTTGTCTATCCTGAGGATCTGGAAGACTGCCTAGCATATATTAAGTGCTTAATAATGAATAAATGAGACCTTTTCAAGGGTTGGCATTTAGGAAATGGAATGGGCATATCTCGTGTTATCCTAGAGGGTAGAGTTAGAAACAGTGCATAGAAGTTCCAAAAAGGCAAGTTTCAGCTCAACACGAGGAAGAATTTTCTAAATTTCAGAGTTGTCCAACAATGGAATAAGTAATCTCTTACAGTAATTAAGGTCTTGTACATACATAAAGTTTTTGACCTTTTTGCGGGTCTACAGACCCATTCTCAAAGTAACATTTTTAAACACATAAAGTACAATACATAGGATTACAAAGAAAGCAAATTATATAATAAAAATGTAATTTTGCCCCATTCAAGTTCACAGACCACCTGAAAAATATCCCAGGTTAAGAATCTCTGCCTTATCTGGACATAATGTAATAAATCGCCATCAAGATAATTCTACATGGAGGTAAGGTTAGACTAAATAATCTTCCCATTCTAAGATTATCCACTAAGTGGTACAGTGGATAGAGCACAAGTACAGAAGTCAGAAAGACCTGGGTTCAAATCTCACCTCAGACTCTTGACACTCACTAGCTGTGTGACCTTGAGCAAGGCACTTAACCCCAATTGCCTCATCCTGGGTCATCTCCAGTCATCCTGATGAATATCTGACACTGGATTCAGATGACTCTGGAGGAGAAGTGAGGCTGGTGACCTGCACAGCCCTCCTTCACTCAAAATAAAGTCAAGGGCAAGTCATGTCATCATTTCTCTGATGGCATGGTCTTCTTCAGCAACAAAGGATGAATGAACACACACATATATATAAGAGAAATTATAAATGCATTTAAGCTGTCACCTTTTCCTTTAGTCATGGCCCCAGAGTACTCCCAACTCAACTCACTCTCCAAACTATTGCCCCTCCCCACTAAAAGTCTTGTTTCCATTCTCTCCAACCCCTCTTTCCATTTATGTTTCTTCTTTTGCTACTAAAATTAGGCTTCTTAAGAGTTTTGTTTTGTTAACACAGTGTAGACACTTAATAAATACTCCCAGATCAAATCAGCTTTCTAATACTTACATAGTCCTTATAACATGAAACATCACTGTGAGTGCATGCAGGTATCCACCCCTTCCTTTCCTCTCTCATATCCCCTTTGTCTTAGTTATTCAATTCACCTTCTCTAGTACGGTTCAAAGGATTTGAATTCATATACCATCTCTGATGCTTCCTACATGTGCAAATTGGGGGAAATCACTTAACATCACTTTGTCTCAATTTCCTTAACAAAAATGAGGAAGTTAGTGTAGATGGCCACTAGGTTCCTTTGAGACTCTGTGATCCCAATGAAACCTTCCAACACAGTTGTTCCCCAAGGATTTGTGGTTAAGACTTCTTTTCTTAAGAGACAGAGGGATCCTAAATCTCTGTCTCTTCCATAGAATTGCTGCTTTTTCAAAGGTCTGCCCAGTATCTGTACCTGGATATGCCACTGGTAACAAACTCATCATAATCAGAATGTAATTAAGATCCCATAACTTAATAGATACATAGGCTTTCAAAACCAAAACACTACACTAACAGGAGGAGAATATCTATTTGCAAGGAAGCACAGAACATGGCAACCATCTTCTCCAAGCTGTCTTACTCATCCACCCTGCATGCCTGCAAGCAGATCAGGGATTCCCAACGGATGTGAACATAGTGCCAAAGCTCACTATTTCTGGGATCTAGAGATGACCTTTATGTAAGGGAGCTATTCTACTGCTAACAACTGTAGCTACTAAGCCCCCAACAGGGTGCTGCCCATTTAACAAATCAACCAAAATTAACTCCATTAACTCTTAATCAGAAACATTTACTAAACAGAAAGCAAAACAAGTATCATTAAAACATAGTACTTGTCTATAAATCTAGATATATTCTCTGTCCAATACAAACGGTGCCCATAGAGAAGAGCAGATGCACTTATAGACCCATAATAAGGAGACATGTCAAGAACACATGGGCCCAGGACAACTCACAACTTGAACACTGGGCCTTGGCTTCTTTTGTTCCCTGTAGAGGTAATCTGTACAACTTTCAATAACTAAATTATTGGTAGACAACGCCTTCCATAGTCTTTCTGGGTGGAACTATCCTACTTTTGGGTTGCTAAGGCAACATTAAACTCTTTTAGCGAAATAGAAACCCTGAGTCTGGGATCTGTAGAGCTTTTCCAGATCTGCTCCCCTGGCTGAACTCTGGGAGGTTCTGACTTCTAAGGAGGCAGATGACAGTGCTAGATCTGAGGTCTTAGCATGTAGCTCTCAGTTTATGCTACCAGCTCAACTTTTCTCAGACATCTTATCTTGGTTCTTGACATGTCTCATTATGGGTCTATCAGTGTGTCTACTCTCCTCTATGGACACTGTCTGTATTAGACAAAGAATGTATATAGATTTATAGACGAGTACTCTAAGTTCATCTCTACTTAGCTCATATCTCAAATCAGTTCCTGAGTCCAGCTCAACTCAGCTCCTAGAAATCAATGGCAAACCTTTTTCTTCTTCCATTTCAAGAAGCATGTAACAGTCAGAGTTTTTAGGTCAGTTCCTAGAAAAGACCAGAGTTCTCTGCTGGTTCTAGTTTTAAGCTCTGTTTTGATCCACTAGAGTCAGAGGTCTGGCCATGACCAACTCTCTTGTTCCAAAGAGTGTCTTGTGTGAAATAACTCAGTTTTATCTCATGGTAAGAAACCAAAACATACGTTTCTGTCAACCATGACACAACCTGGCAATATATATTTGTCCCACAGTCAACAAATGGTGCTAGCTATCTGGCCTTCTCAGCTATATATCTAAAAGTCCTCATATCAGTCATATGTACATTAGAGACTACAAATAGGATATTTGAGTGTCTTTTCTCTGTGAGCTGCTTTCTCAATATTTCTTCCAAAACTATTTTCATTTCTGATCCCTTTCTCTTAACAATTTTTTCCATACTGTGAGCTCCTTGAGAGCAGCGACTAGTCTTTATTTTTGTTGATTTGTTTGTTTTGCCTTTCTTCATAATTCCAGCACTTAGCACAGTGAATGGTGTATAATACACACTTAGCAAGTGCTAGATGATTGACCAACTGACACGTCATAAAGGAACATCATCTTACATTCAGATTATCCAAAAGAACATGAAAAATTGATTGACTGGAAAATCTCACTTGTATAAAAGACAAACTTTAAGATGGGAAACTGGATTTGAATGGGACGAAGGGAAGGATGGCACAAAGGGAATAGATGGTAAATTGACTATATAAGTGTAGAGAGCAAGGAAATAATAAAAAGACATTTTAGAGCTTCTCAAAATAGGAAAATTTCTACATCACAAAGCAGCTGCATAGGCTAATGATTTGTTACACATGCTTAATAGATTAAAAGCTGTATAATGACAAGAGGTGGTTCTTGAGTAGACCATAAGGCAGAGGAAACAATAAGAGATAACATCCTGCATCTGCAGAAAGTGCCAAACAGAACCTAATACTCCAAACCACCCCCCTCAGCATCTTCAAAGACCATTTCAACTTCCATCTACTACTCCACAAAGCATTCCCTGATACTCATTAGTGAAAATGATCTCTCCCTCTTCAAATTTCTCATAATCTTTTATCTGGATCTCTGCTTTGCACTTATATTATTCTCCATTGTATCATTGTTTTTTGTGCATATTCCTTACCCTTTATTAGGCCATAAGTTTCTTGAAAGAAAAGTCTGTGTTTTATCTATCTTTGTATCCTCAGCACCTGGCAGTGTGCCTAAATATTTGTTGAACAGGATTAATAAAACCTTGTTGATTTGAATTCAATTACTGCATGCTAAAATTGATGGTGAAATGTTGGCATGAACATAAATAAATAAGAGATGTTAGATAAGAGAGTAGACACACTGATAGACCCATAATAAGGAGAAGGAATATCTACCCTATGATGGCTAGACTAGTTCTTTCCTTTAAAGGGTATCAAAACAATCCTCAAGATATAATTGGCACAGCAGAATAAAGGTATGGACTGTTGATGTTGCTTGCTGGATGGATTGAAAAAGCCACAAGGAGCTTTAAAGTCACAACTGCTCCCTGATGCTTTTCCCACAAACTTCGTTGGCCACCACCAGCATAGAGGCAGGAGAGTTGAATTCATCTGAATCATCACTTGAATATTTTTGTTTGATCTCCTTCTTATGCTAAGGTTAAGTAAATCTCCTATTGCTAATGCTCAGAACTTCTGTATTTCATGTCATTGCAATATTGAATCCAAACTGCCAGAGAGAACTGACCTCTCTGGTTAAGCCTTTGTGTGTGTGTGTGTGTGTGTTCATCCTTCATTGCCTAAGAAGTCCATGCCATCAGAGAAATAATGACATGACCTGCATGTGACTTTGTTTTGAGTGAGGGAGGACTATGCAGGTCACCAGCCTCACTTCTCCTCCAGAGCCATCTGAATCCAGTGACCAGATATTCATCAAGATGACTTGGAGATAACCCAGGATGAGGCAATTGGAGTTAAGTGACTTGTCCAAGGTCACAAGCTAGTAAGTGTCAAGTGTCTGAGGTGACATTTGAACTCAGCTCCCCTGACTCCTACACTGATGCTCTATCCGCTGAGCCACCTAGCAACCCTAAGCTTTTATGAATAACAACCTTGATATTTTAAATGAGTACTTGAGAAAATAGCTTCTCCAAACATTAGAACTCTAGATTTTTTTTCAGCCTCTACTTTCAATTGACATCCACTGAAGTCCTTCTCCAGTGTCTCTTCATGGCATGTAAATGACTATGGATTCTGAAAGGTTATGTCAGTGGAGTACAAGCTCTGGAAAGTTCTACCAAGCTAGAAAAGATGAGGGATGGACCTACCAATGAATTATATTTGCCCTCTGAGGAACAGCCCCACTAAGTGTGAAGAGGTTCATCACCAGAAGGTTAGGTGTTAGATGACATTTTTTTTGCCCCAATGATTAGTGAAACATATAAAAACATAAAATGGCCATTAATCCTAAGAGGCCCCCTTCTGCCTCCACATTGATAGCAGCAGAGTGATAGATGAATGAACAGAGAGTAAGAATCACAATGTTTAAAGACCATTTGTAAATATTAATTTAATTATAGTATTGCTACTTGGAATTTGTTTCATGGACATCATCAAAGAAAAATACGAGTGGAAAAGATGATAGACTGGTCATAAGGGAAAAGCAAGGGGTAAGTAATGGATATTTTCCTGTGTTAGAGTTTCACAAAAATTGATCAGGGGTCCCACGCATGTTGGGTAGGCCCCGTGTAGTGAACCTATGGGAGGTCGTGGACAAGACCTGTATAATTTTTACAGGTATATGTGAGAAATAATAAAGCTCACTGGGGAGATTTGCATCCCTAAAGATAGGAACACCGATTCATTGATGTATTTGGGTATTACCTAAAATGTGAGACTTTCATTTAGTTACTGAGTGGGTACTCTACTAGAGAAAATTAAATAAAGGATGGCCTCTGGGTCATTTGGTTGTTATTCTACAGAAATTTTACAGAAAGAAATAGGAAAGAAGAAAAGATTTGGAGAGATGCATTGCCCTCCCTTCTTTGGTGTGGATTATATATACTGCCATACTCAGTTGATATACTGAGTTCTTCTGAACTGCTTTCTCTGTTCTTTCTTTTTTAAAGTTATTTGTTACAAAGGGTGATACACAATGTAGGGAGGGTTATATTCTGAAATGAAGGTGATAAAATGACAAATATATCAACAAAAATTTAAAGCACAAAAAAGAAAGACATGGTTAAGAATTGCATAGAATGAGAAAGTATGGACAGGTGCCAAGCAAAAAAGAAGAAGGAAACAAATACTTTCAATTATACCATCATAAATCTACTGGAGTACTTCTAAACCACCTGGATTAATTCATCTGGCTCTTCATCTCTAGCCTTTGTTACCAAAGTTACAAACAATTGTAATCTGTAAGATCTGTAGTCACTTCCTTGATGGAGGTGTCTTATCAACAGATCAAGTTAGTGAATGCCTCCCCTTCAAAAAAACTGGAGACTAGTCTCAACATTTTTTATGCACAAATGTAGATAAAACTTCAAGAAGGTCTTTATTTTCTTCAAAAAAAAAAAAAGAAAAGAAAGTCAAAGTCCACAAGCAAACTTATAGCAGAATTTTAATCATATCAAGGATTATAGGTCAGAAAACCTGTAAGGAATCCTGGGGCTTCAACTTACATGATCCCCTTTTGACCTACAAAATATTAGATGGTATGTTTCTGCCTCTACCCTTTTGGCACCAGGGGATATCATCCTCAGACACACAGATTAATGGTAGGCAATTTTCTGGTGGAAAACAGTCAGTTTATCTCTTTGCATTGTGTTTTCCAAAATGAGAGAATAAGAAAGGAAAAGAAAAAGGAAATACAGTCTTGTTTTGTTTTGTTTATATGTCATGTTGTCACTCAGGATACACATAGCACCTTTTCCCTGGAGAGATCTGAGTACATGTCATCCCTCTCTATGAGGAATGCTTCCTTGGATATGTTGTATAGAATGAAAGACAAGCATTTTCAAGATGTCATAGACTATTTTCTGTCTCACACATTCACTGACTATGTGACCCTTGACAGGTCATCTGTCCTCTGTCTGCACTAGTTTTCTCATCTGTAAATTGTGGTTAATAAAAACACCTCCCTCCCAAGGATGTATCTATACGTGCTTTGCAAACCTTACAATACTATATAAATACTAGCTAGCTATCTAATATGGCTAACCCATCCACAAAGACTTCATAACTCACCCCATGCCTCACTTCCAGAGTACCCAGCTACATAGCTAACTTGTAATGCAACAGAAACCCAAATGAAATAAAACAGTCTTCTACTTCACAAAGATACTGAGGGACAAAAGACATGTCCTTCCCCAAAATCACTCTCAGGTGATGTAATAAAGTACTTTGCACTGTCCTAAAGTAAATGGTGCTGCTTGGGTCCAACCACTGCCTTCAAGTTTGTCTTGGTAGCCCCAACACCCATCTTATGGCTGTGACTCATAAGGTATTACATTCTCCAAAGAATTAAACATGAATATCACTCAGAGGGCATAGGGGGAAAGAAAGGAACACAGTGGGTGTGAACTGTCTGCAACACATAATAAAGAACTACGAAGAACCAAAGAGTCAAGGATGCCATCCAGGAAGTAGAGGTGAGATGTCATGTAGGACAAGAGCAAGGAAAAACTAATAGATATTCTGTGTGCCATACTGGTATCTTCATAATGTCAAGAAAAACCTAAGAAGATTTGGCACATGCTGGGTGGACCCCTACAGTGAACATATGGGACAGCATGGACAAGCACCACACAAAGTAGGCTGGCATGGGTAAGCTGTCATCTGCACTGCCACACAGAACATGCACATTGAAGGGATCACAGATTAGGAGAGTGTTGCAGTATCCTCAGAAGTCTGACATAGTGTTAGCCCATACCAAATATTTAATAAATGCCTATTGAGTTAATTTGTTATGTAGGGGGACGGCAAGTAGTAGTGGATCGCCACTTCTCCAGGGAGGTGGTAAAGAAGAGTCCTGCTTATTGCACAGGGGAACAAAATGATCTCTGAACAAGATGCTTCTTTTAGCTCTGGGATTCCAGGAGCCTGTGACTCCACTCACCTAAGTCAGAGGGCATAGACCACAGTGTGAGGTGTTACCAATGGAAGATCTGACACCTCTATGCATTCAGTCGGTATGCTGGACTTCAGTGAGGCTCCCAAACCCCAGAGGATTCCAAAGCCACAGAGCTATGGTAAATCTGAGAGAGAGGGCTGGGTTTACAACTGTCACAAATGTGGGCTCCAAAGGTTTTTTGAGAAGACACTGTAAAAGCAAAGTAAAGGGCTGAGAATGTGGAACATGAAGAGCTTAGCAGAAGGAATGGTGGCTTGTCTTCCTTTGCATATTAAAGCATTAATCTCCCCACAGGGGAGAGGTTCCCGTGATTTCTCTGCAAAACTCTTCTTCAAGCATACATAAGGGTGAGAAAGAACTATTCACTATCCATCAATTTAAAGAACAGGGAAGAGATCCCCTTGTGCTTTCAATGAATTATGGCCTCACAAAACACAAGAAAAAAAACAGCACTAGGTTTGTTGTACTTTTTTTTCAAGAGGCACATTTGCTGCTCCTCAAGATTAAGCATATTTTCAGGTTGGGGTTTGTTGTTGATGATGATAAGCCATCAGAGGTAGACAGACAATCCACAGCAGTTCCTCAATGTGCCTCAGGGCATATTCTTCCCACAAGAACACAAGAGATTTCTCTCAGAATGCAATTTCATCCATCCTAGTCTTAATGAAGAGTTGTCCACCCACAGGACCATATTTTCTTCTGATTGATAGTTCTTCCCATGCAGATACAGTGCCATGGGTCAGTATTTGTGCTGTGAGTATTTGTGACACAAAAAACCGAAGAACTGTTAGCACCAGATGGCATCAATAAGCCTTTCCTAAAAATAAAATTCTTTTGCCTTGTAAGATGCGTCTTAGAAGAGTGCAAGAGAGAGAAATAAACCATCACATAGTGTAGTTTGCAATATTACACTGCCAACATTACGCCATGAGTGGTGTCTGAGGAATGTTTTTTCTTCAGTGCACTGTGATGCTATCCGTGTAGGAAGCTCCTGGGGAAGTACTTTCTCTACCAATTCAGAATGCATTTTACATAAGTTAATATTTATGTCTCCTAATGGGAAGCATGCTAAAAAGAAGATTCAGTGAGAAGCAAAAATTTTAAGGGTACACAACTCACAAAGTTATCAAATGAATAATGCCTATTGGACAGCAGTTATCAAGCTAAACAAGGCAGATGTTTCTTTCATGCTAGGTAGTTCCCCGGGTTTATGGATATTTCTCTAGATACAATTTTCAATTTATGTAATTAAATGGTTTCCAAGTGGCAGAGAGTTTCATTTCCCTGGTATCCTGTGGTCTTCAGATGCAATGCAGACACATTTGCAGACTGATCTAGACAAGGAAGGTTAAGGCTCTCTTGTAGAACCTAATTAATGGGTTTTGGTTTTATCTCCGGTATTTATTCTAAAGGTCTAAGCTTAACATAGAAAAAGGAAAGATAAAAAAATCATTGAATCATAAAATAGCGTTTAGAGAGAGCTAATATAGCTTCAAATTCATAGATTTAGAACTGGAAGAGACATTAGAAATAATCTAATTCAAGGGTTCTAACCTGGGGCCATGATTTTGTCTGTTTGGGTTTTTTTAGATATATTTGGATAATTATTTTAACATAATTGGTTTTCTTTGTAATGAATTTATCTAATGCATTTAAAAACTTTATCCTTGGCAGAGCCAAGATAATGGAATAAAAGCAGAGATTTCCCTAGTTCTGCCCCGAAGTCCTCCAAATACCTGTAAAAAATGACTCCAAACAAATTCTAGAGCTACAGAGCTTTACAGAGGGAAATAAATTCCCAGCACAAAACCACCTAGAAAGTTAACAGGAAGGGTCTGTCATACCAGACAGTGGAGCACAGTCTGGCATGGGCCACGCTGGCACAGATGTACTAGAGCAGGTCTCAGTAAATCATTGGCAGCTGTGGCAGTTTCCATACTTCTCAACCCATAAATGCTGAAAGGGTCAGTGGGAAACTCTGTGGGACCTAGATGAAAGAGGAGCTCAATATCTGGCCAGGTCCAGTCCCAGGTTCAGGGTGGTGGGGATGGTGGTAGCAGCTGGTAGCAGCAGCAGCAGCCTTAGCAGTGGCAGAGTCTGCTTCTGGAGCTCTGGGCCCAGCAACAGTGCAGGATCCAGTGGCTGATACAAAATCCCTGAAGCCTGAAACAGCCCATACCCACACCCATATCTACTCCCACTGAAAGCAGAGTTCTACCTTGACAAAAAGTTAGAAAGTCAAGTTTTTTACTGGAAAGATGAGTCAGCATCATAAAAGAACCAAAACTATAGATTCTTACTTTGGTGACAAAGAAGGTCAAAACATATAAGCAAAAGGAGACAACAATGTCAAAGCTCCCACATCAAAAGCCTCTAAGAAAAACATGAATTGGTCTCAGGCCATGGAAGAGCTCAAAAAGGATTTTGAAAATCAAGTAAGAAAAGCAGAGGAAAAACTGGAAAGAGAAATGAGAGCGATGCAAGAAAATCATGAAAAAGAAGTCAACAACTTGCGAAAGGAGACCCAAAAAAATAATGAAGAAAATAAAATATTAAAAAATAGACTAACCCAAATGACAAAACAAGTCCAAAAAGTCAATGAGAAGAATGCCTTAAAAAGCAGAAATGGCCAAATGGAAAGGAGGTCCAAAAGCTCACGGAAGAAAATAATTCCTTCAAAATGAGAGTGGAACAAATGCAAGCTAATGACCTTATGAGAAATCAAGAAATTATAAAATAGAACCAAAAGAGTGAAAAATAGAAGACAATGTGAAATATCTCATTGGAAAAACCCATAGTCTTTGAAAATAGATCCAGGAGAGAGAATTTTAAAATTATTGGACTACCTGAAAGTCATGATCAAAAGACATCATCTTTTAAGAAATTATCAAGGAAAACTGCCCTGATACTCTAGAACCAGAGAATGAAATAGAAATTGAAAGAATCCACCTATTGCCTCTAGAAAAAGATACAAAAAGAAAAACACGAGCCAAGATGGCGGAGTAGAAAGACTCACCTATGCTAGGTCCGAACCCACAGCCCATAGATTTCCTGTAAAAAGAACTCCTGACAAATTCTGGAACAGTGGAAGCCGCGCAGAAACACAGTGAAGGAGATTTCCGT
>CM053772.1:164683362-164705445 GCA_028658325.1 Potorous gilbertii | reverse complement strand
TGGGGAAAAACTGGAACTTAAAGTTTTAGGATCAACTGTTGAGTATTGTTCTTGCTACTAGGAAATAAGAAATACCGGTAACGGGGAATAGAAAGTTATATAGCCCTACAGGACAAAAGAGAAGATGGGGTAAGGGAAGGGAGGTATGATAGAAGAGAGGGCAGATTGGTGATATGGGTAATTAGAATGTCCAGTGTATTGGGGAGGGGGGAGGGGACTAATGGGGAGAAAATTTTGGAACCCAAAATCTTGTGAAAATGAATGTAAAAAGTTAAATAAATTTATTTAAAAAAATTAAAAAAAAAAAAAAAAGAAAAGAAAAACACCTAGGAATATTATAGCCAAACTCCAGAGTTCTCAGGTCAAGGAGAAAATATTACAAACAGACAGAAAGAAACAATTCAAGTATTGTGGAAATACAATCAGAATAACACAAGATCTAGTAGTTTCTATATTAAGGGATTGAAGGTCTTGGAATACGATATTCTGGAGGTCAAAGTAACTAGGATTAAAATCAATAATCACCTGCCCAGCAAAACTGAGTATAATCCTTCAAGGGAAAAATTACACATTGAATGAAATAGACAACTTTCAAGCATTCTTAATGAAAAGACCAGAGCTGAACAGAAAATTTTACTTTCAAATATTAGAATCAAGAGAAGCATTCAAAGGTAAACAGGAAAGAGAAATCACAAGAGGCTAATTAAAGTTGAACTATTTACATTCCTACATAGAAAGATGATATTTGTAACTCATGAAACCTTTCTCAGTATTAGAGTAGTTGGAGGAAGTAGATAAATAGATAGATGGATAGATGGATGGATGGATGGATGGATGGATGGATGGGTGGATGGATGGATGTCACTGTGTAAGCTGAATATGAAGAGATGATATCTAAATCCTAAAATTAAGGGTGAAAGAGGAATATATTAGGAGAAGGAGAAAGGGACAGATAGATTAGGGTAAATTATCTCACATAAAAGAGGCAAGAAAAAGGTATTACAATGGAGAGGAAGAGGGGGGAGGTAAGAAGGAATGAGTGAGTCTCACTCTCATTGGATTTGGTTGAAGGAGGGAATAACATACACACTCAACTGGGCATCTTACCCCACAGGAAAGTAGGAGGGAAGAGGATAAGAGGGGGAGAGACAAATTGGAGGAGGAGGTAATCAGAAGCAAACACTTTTGAAAAGGGACAAAGGAAAAAATAGAATAATGTGGGGGGGGGAGGGAAATATAGTTAGTCTTTCACAAAATCATCATGGAAGTGTTTTGCATAACTACATATGTATAACCTATGTTGAATTGCTTGCCTTCTCGATGGGGAGGGAAGAAGGGAGAGAATTTGGAACTCAAAGTTTTAAAAACTAATGTTAAAAAATTGTTTTTACATGCAACTGGGAAATAAGATATACAAACAATGGGATATAGAAATCTATCTTGCCCTTCAAGAAAGTAAAGGGGAAGAGGATAATAGGGGAATGATAAAAGGAAGGGAAATTTGGGAGAAGGGGTATTCAGAATGAATGCCATCCTGGGTGGAGGAGAAGGGAGAGATGGGGAGAAAATTTTGAACTCAAAATCTTGTGGAAAGGAATGTTGAAAACTAAAAATAAATCAATTAATTTAAAAAAAAAAACTTCATCCTAAGGAGTCCACAAGCTTAACCAGATCACCAAAGGGGATCCATGATACCCCAAACGGTTAAAAATCTTTTGGTTTCATCTAAATGAAAGTCCCTGAAGTGTTTTCCTAATTTATCTGTAAGCCCATTTTGTTTTATAATTGGAAGTTCGCTTGCCATGAACAGAAGAAGGTCGAATGTTGTCCTTTGTTGTTAGCTGCTACCTCTATTGGTCAGCTGAGCCCCTTTCCTTTTAGTTGTTAAGCAGTGAAACAAAGCTCTGCCCCACAACACTGGAAAGGAGAAAGAAGGGGAGGCATCTCTCATTTCCACAGCCACTATTCAAAGAAGTTGCCCAACTAGATAAATTGGAACAGTAGGAGGAAAGTGGCTTCTGTGGATACCAGGGAGATAATTCTTCACAGTAAAGAGCCTCACTGACTACTTTTGGTCCCAAAAACCCTAAAGACCTACCCTGAGCAGGCAGATGCATAATAAACAAAAATTAGGAATCTCTTCCATCAGCTTCTCATGCAGGAAAAAAAATCGCAGATGAGAGAACATTTGTAAGAAAAAGTTGATAATAGCACTCATTTTAATCTTTCACAAATAAACATTCTTTCTCTTGCTCTTATATATGTGAATATATTATCTTAAAGATTAGTGTTTATAAATCCCTCACACACCAAGAAATCTTCCTATCCTTCTATAGAACAAAAAAGACTCTCACACATAGGTATAGATGGTAGACCAGTTTGAGGGGATGGCACATACATAATTATTGACATTACCAATGAGAATAAAGTCATCTCCATGCATTTCATGGAGTCTCTTATCAGTTCTCCTTTTCCTCACTGCCTGGCAACATATATTGTTTTCCTGGAAACATTTAACGCTACTTGGATATCCAAGATCCTAGAAGTCTCATATTTGCTTGATTTAACAATCAGGAATAGGTCTAGCAGACAATTAACAGATTAGGAATAAGAAGGCTAGAGATCATAGGTAGGGAATTCCAGCCTATGGGCTAAGCCTGCCTCTCAGGTCTTCTTTTTTTTTTTTAAATCTATCTCCCAGAGATTAGTTTCTCCTCTTGCAGGTTCTTGTTATCCTGATTCCCAACAGATCTTCTGAAGGTTTTTTTGGATTAAGAGCAACTAAAAAGATAATTAATATTTCACAAAATTATCTAAATTATTAAAATGTTCTGAGTCCCAGTATTTCAAGGTAATCCGATAGGATAAAGAGTACTTTTACCTAATACTGCAGTATCTACTGAGTCTCATTCCTGGGGCTACCTTTTTGAATAGATATATAAACTGAAACCTATGTGGTATAATTTGAGGGGGACCCTGTTAAGCTTCTTTTTCTAAAGATAGTAACCCTATCTTTAATTATTCTACCATTCTAGCTTCATTCTTTTGATACTTGAAGGTTTTTCTAATCTCCAATAGTCCATTTTAAATGCAAATTACCCTGGGCAGGATCATACCTTAAGGCCATATTGGTTTACACTTTAATTATCGTTTAACACCTTATCAGGGATTAGTTCATAGACTTTGGTGGAATAATGGGAGACAGTAAAAGTCAGAGGAAAAGGGAAATGCCCAAAGTGATTACATGAGGGTCACTAGTTTCCTGAGGTAAGAGGAAACAAGTGCAGTCAGGACCCCAAGAATTGGGACCTGGTTCCCCAGTCTCAGAAGTAGTTTCCATTAGACAAGAATCAGAGCAGAGTAAGTAGAGGACATTGTTAGTGTTTGATTCTCAAATTGACCCCTGAAGTTCTGATTTCAAAGAGCGAGTGGATACAAAAAAGGATAGAAAAAGAGGAAGGCAAGCATCTTTGACATTATACGTGGCAGCGTTCCCCAAAAAAAACCCTTAGGTTGCTGGGTCCACAATTCATAATACTTATAACAGAAATGTAGAAATGTAACTTGAGAGATATATGAACAGCTTTATCAATCAAGAACCATTTATTAAGTATCTACTGTGCACCAGGCATTGTGCTGAGCAATGATTACCGATAGAAAGAGAATTGGTTCTATAGTCAAAGAATCTGGGGTCAAATCTCTGCTGTGATACTCACTACTACAAGACTTTAGGTAAGTCATTCAAGGTCCACAGTCCCCAGTCCCCAGTTTCCTCATCTATCAAATGAAAGGATTTGACTGAAGTCCTTTCAACTCCAGGTTTATGATCATGATCCTTTCTTAAAAAAAAAAGAAAAGAAAAGAAAAGAAAACAGCCCTTTCCCTTCCCCCTCCCCCATCACCAAGGGGTGGTACAAAGTGTGACCACAAAACATGAACTACTTGAGCAGCCCATGTCTTCCTTAGATGCTAAGCACTGAAGCCACTTACTACAGGAAATACACAGACACAGCCACACCACATAAACTTCCCAGAAATCGCAGAGTATGTAACTGTCGCCTTCTTGAGCTTAAGAGGTTAATTGTGCCAACTGTGGATTGACAGATAATTAAATCGGCCTAAACAAAGGTAATACAGTTGTGGCCAGGCTAATTTTCCACCAGCAAAATGGTGCCTTTCCTCTTAAATATTCCAGTTCATGCAGTTGTCCAAAACCATTTTTACCAGTTAACTGTATCTCCGTGGGATTGATTACAGCACCCCCAAGCTAACAGACCCAGTGAGATCATCAGTGAGAACTGGATCTGCAGGTGCTTTCCCCTGCAGGTGGATCTTTGTACTTGCCTGGTAAACCCCCCAGTCAAGTATGTCTCCTATATGCCTTGGGAATGACTACTATGTCTTCATTTGTGATGGAAAGCTGTCCAAAACTCCAGGCCTGCAGCACTGCTGAGAAATCAGAGCCCACGTTCAGCCTGTGTTGGATGCCTGAGAAAATATTTCTTAAACTCATTACTTTTCCACTGGAGCTCCCCTCTGGCCAAGGTCTCAAACACTCCTTGAAGATGGGAAAGGAGCATTTATGAAGGAGGAAGGAGAATTCTAAAGTCAAAGCGGCCTACTTCCTAAGTCTGCCCAGAGTCAGCCCTCCTTTCCCTCTTCTATGGCATCATCTCGATTTCTGTGACTGTGCTTTTTGTGGGTATCTATCTTTTCATTTAGCCATCCTCAATGCCTGGAATATAGCCCCTTCACGCTTCAGCCTCATAGAAGTCATTTTCTTCAAAACTCAACCCACCCACTACCTTCTACACAAAGCATCATCTCCCAAAAGCCAGTGCCCTCCCTCAACTACCTTGCAACTATTTTATTTTCTTTTAATATTTGCTTTATATTTAGAGATAACCAAGTGGTGGACAAGATAGTTTTGGAGTGTAAGACCTAGTTTGAAATCCTGTCTCAAACACTTATTTGCCATGTAAATGTGGGCAGAGATGATATTAAATTTTCAGTGTCAGCAAATA
Organism: Potorous gilbertii; assembly: GCA_028658325.1. Lineage (NCBI taxonomy): Eukaryota > Metazoa > Chordata > Mammalia > Diprotodontia > Potoroidae > Potorous > Potorous gilbertii. The sequence goes on along the minus strand of CM053772.1, from coordinate 164,700,421 downwards.
AAAGTTTGATTTATTATTTTGTGGATTTCTAGATTTGAAAGCAATTGAGAAAATTTAATTGTGCAACTTAAATTTAAGGGTGTCATGCACACATTTTTTTTTCTCAGAGAGTTGGTTGTTAAATATTGCCAGCATGTCCCTGCCTGCACTTAACCTCTCTCTGACTCAGTTTCTTTACCTGTAAAGTGGAGAGAATAATAGTACCTACCTCAAAAGTTTGTTGTGATAACCAAATGAGATGACATATATAAAGGACTTTGAAGTGCTATATGAATCTTAGCTATTATTTTGTATTTATTGTATTTATTCTCTGTGTGTATGTCATATCCCTGCCTCCCCGCTCACTTTGTGTAAAAATCGTTTCATTCTTTCTATTTATATACCTAGCACCTAGCACAGTGCTTGACACATGATAGGTGCTTCATAAATCTTGTTCATTGATTAGAGAATTTGTCTGGTTCCCTAATTCTACCTTCAAAAATCTCCCTCATTGAACTCTTCTCCTATATCTTTCCTTTCCTCTGTTTCACTCATATCCCCTTTCTTTCTTCTCCTTTCTACCTTCTGCTTAATAGAATACAAAGTATATTTTAAAATATACTTCCATTTTGTCAACTTAATAATCACATTAATTTGACCTTTTATTTCTCTTTATAAAAAAAACTCATTTGATTTTTATATCTATGGAAACCACATTTTTCTTCTTGATAGAAAAAAAATATGTCCCATTCTTTCTTTTAAAAGTAGGAGTGAAAATTTTTCAATAAAGGCAAGACATTCTCCTGAGTATGCAGTGCAATGACAGTGGATAGAGCGCTAAACCTGGAGTCAGAAAGACCTGAGTTCAAATCCTGATTCATATACTTACCCGCTAAGTGACTCTAGGCAAGTCACTTAATCACCATCTGCCTCAGTTTCCTCATTTGTAAAATGGTGAAAATAATACCATCTACTTCCAAGGGTAGGGAGGCTAACATAATAAAATATGTAAAGCACTTCACAAACCATAGAGAGTCGTATTAAGTCCTAATAGTAGTGGTGGTGAAGGTGGTAGTGGTAGTGGTAGTGGTGGTAGTAGTAGTAGTGGTGGTGGTGGTGGTGGTGTCAATGGAAGTAGCAGTAACAATACTGGTAATCTAGAATAGAAATAAGGTCCCAGAAATCTCCCCTGAAAACTGAACATCAATATGCTATAGGTCTGAAGAAGCATTGCTATTTCTATTAGTTGTATTTTCTTGTTTCCATATTTTGTGTTTTCACTTCACCAATTAGTGGCTCAATCAAACCAACCAATTGCCCTGTGCTTCCTAAAACTTCTAATATTTCACAGAATCACCAAATCTTAGATTTAGAAGAGATGGCACAAGTCACTAAGATGGCTATATGGTGGTTCAGGAAGAATCTTTTTTATGTCAGCTAGCCTTCAGTTCAGGACACACGCCAGGAAATTTGTCCTTACATGTAGCGAAATATACTTCACACAGCTTTGACTAAACGCCTTTACTTCAAATTCTAGGGGCAAAGTACAGTAACACCCTTTCCATGTGAAGCCCCAGTGGTTAAGTGGCTCTCCCTTCCAAAACTGAGTCACACCAATTTTCAGGGTATTCTGAATAAATATTCAAATGTAGACATTGTTCTTCCTGATGGAACATAAGCTGTTTGAAAATACAAATGTATTTGTTTTGTCTTTGTATTCCCCAAGGTCTAGAACAGTGCCCAGCACACAATAAGTACTTGATAAATGTCTGTTGACTATCAACAAATCAATTTCAGTTCACATTACCCCAGATGCTGATCACAAAAAAAAATTAATCTTTTTAAGATAATCGGAGATAAAGATGAAAAATTCAAGTACTAACTAGATTAATAGAACTTACATTTTTCCTTTGCTAAAATCATTCCCCTTGGCTTCTTGATAACATAAATAATATTCTCATAGTGTCATCATTAACTTCACTGATTTATCCAGAATGTCAGAAATCTTTATCTGAAGTACCTTTCTTGTACAGAATATAGATCAAGTTTCCCCTTCAATCCCTCTGGGATCCAGCAATTTGCTCAGATTACTAAGACCAAGAAACTCTTGCCAGTTTGTACATCTACTTCATTACCTCCTGTCAAGGGCAGGACTTGTCATTAAATGTTCGTTCCAGTCACATCTCTCAAGATGCCAGCAATGATATCAGCATATTGGTATCTTGTCTCCAACAAGGGATTTGGATAGAGTGACCAGTGCTCTCAATGATGATTGCATGCGTTACCAACAGCATGCCTCGGCTCCATGTTAGACTATAGGTGTGATGAATATAGGTACTATCATTTATCAAACTTTTTATCTTTTCTGGCAACTATCACGGTACTGAGTACGTGCGACAGATAAAATATCATTGTCAAATGAATGAATTGGCAGATAGCTGAGATGCAATTTGCCCTTCACGGAATCCTCTTTCTTTACATCTTTTTTTTCATATTTTCATCATCACATTGTTATTTTTAGTACAAATACTAAGCAAAAGATTTTTGTTCTATAGCAAGAGAAGTTCCCACCTAGGCATGGAAAGTTTACAATAAGGAAACTCCTTTCATTACTGCAGATATGAAACAACTTTGCAGTTTACTTGGCCTATTGAGGGTGCTAAGGAGACTTTCATTGTGATGCTGATTTACTCAAACTCATACATACTCCCTTTCAGAGAGGCACATGCAGAAGAAGGTTGGATCCAGTTCTAACCAGCTGATGGGAGCCTATAATTAACTTTCTAGCATAAGCTAGGTGGCTCAGTGGATAGAGGACTGTCGGTCCTGGAAGCAAGAAGACCATGAGTTCAAATGTGACCTCAGACACTTAATAGCTATGTGACCCTGGGCAAGTCACTTGACCCTCCTTGCCTCTACTGCAAAAAAAAGTAATAGAAAAGATGTTAATGATACAGATTAAACCTAAAAAGGTGTCCTGTATACATTCTTTTATCTCTTAGATAACTGGTTGTTAGTTATCAGTATATTCTTTGGCACAGAACTTGAAATCTAGTCTTCCAAGGTCTGTGTCCATTATGTGCCATGCTACTTCTCAAGTACAGCCATGTTCCACATAATATGGCCCTGCCCAATACTTTCCACAATTTAGTTATTAATACAGAACTAAACTTGACTGGAACACCCCAAAACCTGGCTATAAAATCACTGTGCTAATACATGAAAAGTAAATCAAATGGTTAGTTTGATATATGGGGGCTTATGCCCCAGCAACGTCCAATTCCCTTAGTGTGTGCTTTCCATTGCCATGTTACTTACTCTGTAGGCATGTTGTTTCTCCAAAGGGTCTGACTTTGGTGAACTAACTTAGCACCTCATGCAAGGCATCCCTGTATTAGAGGCAGCACATTATTATGGTAGGGAAATAGACCTGAGGTCCAAGAGCCTGGATTTGGATCTTTAACCATGTTAGGGCAATGCCTCTGAGCCTCAATTTCCTTGACTGAAAAAAGTGTGGGGAGGGTTGGAGGGGGGTGTGTGTGTGATAAGAATGCTAACGCTTTCCCTACTCACTTCACAGATTACAAGGCAAGCACTTTTCAACATAAATGTGAATCATCAATGTCATTATTAGGCAAAGACATACCTAGTCTATACAGTTCTGAGGCCCTTATACAATAATTACCAAAATAATTGACAAATAGCTATTTATATACTGGGGTTTTTTAAAATGTTGGTTCCTCTTATCTATAAAAACAAAGAGATTTTTCAGAAGAATTTAAAAACATATCTTACCCTTTTCAAATATGGGTAGGATTTCAGACTAGAAAATGTAATGATGACACTAAACTTGGCAATTTGCTTTCCATACGTTTTCTCATTTGAACCTCACAACAGTCCTATCAGTATATTATTATTCATCTGGCAGATGAGGAAACTGAGGCTCATAGGATTGCAGTTTATTCATGACCAGCGATGGGATCGGATCCTCAGTTTCTTATAGTCCAATGCTAGTCAATCTCTAACATCTTTTCCAGCACTTAATATTTGATCACTCTATGAATTTTTATTATTCCTGATTTTTACAAAATGTTTACTGAGTACCACCATCCTGCAGACATTTGGTAATAGAAATAGCTATGATCTAGTTTGATCAGAAAGGCAGTGTGCAAGAATTTTAGCAAGGAAAAAGTGTATCTTTTTCATCCATCATATGGACATTGGCGTACACTGGCTCCTCTCCCTTATTTGATGTCAGGTCGCCTAAAAAGATTTTGACAGAGAAATTTCACGATAAACAAATGAAAGAAAATTCCCCAAAGGCATCAAGAGAATTCCCATTTCTGTGATAGCATTATTGCTTTAAGCAGCCAACCAAAAAGGGCACATCAGCCTAAGCATGTGAATTAGAACACTTCAGCAGGAGAAAATGATAATGTATATTTTTGTTGTTGAGCTCAACTCTCCAACCCATGGATTAGAGCATGGAGTCTGACACTTTGACCAGTAGGACAGAGAATGATTTCCTAACAAAGTGAAGATCTTGGCAGATTCAGGCAGGGAAGGAAAAAAAAAGCACCTTTCCCCATATCCTCAGGGCTTGATATTCTTTACCACTGCCATGGTACAATCAACTACATAGCTGAAGTGTACATGGACATGTACTGTTAAAGCACAGATCAAGAGAGCTTTCATGGTCATTCAATTGCCCTTTCCTTTGTGTGCCCGCTCTAAAGTCTTTCTGAGCAATTCTGACAGTCACTTCTGAAAGGCATCAGCAGAAGGTGCTCTCAGGACAGCTGGTTGTCAATCATACTTTATTTCCATCCCACCCCTTCATAGGGTACAATGGGGTCTAAATCAGGAGTGTTGATTTTCACCATCAAATCTGTCTAAATTTGGTCCATTTCCCTCCCATGAGGTCTTTACCTCTGCTCCTTCAGTAGTGCAGCTTGTTTTCTCCAAAGGGAAATAGCATTGCCTGGCCATCAAAGTTTATCCATAGTTGGAGGGGAAGAAAGATGCCATCATATTAGTTTGCCATGCTCTCCCTTATCTTGCAGGGGTTTTTTTTATTTACAAAAGATTCCCTTGAGATATCATCACCCACTTAGATATAGTATATCGTTCTCAGGAACCTACCAGTTACAGTTAAAAACTGGAGCAGTGGCCAAGGATTCCAGATGTGAATTCTCTGCTTCTTTGCGCTAGTTAAATCAAATGACATAAGAGTCAAATGAAAGAAGACCTTTCTCTTCTCCATGATTGCAGAAGTAGAATTATGACATTTTCCAGGACCAAAAGAGGAGAACTGGCAGGGGTAAACATTCTGTGGTTAAGAAAGAGATCAGCAAATGAACATGAAAGCATCTCTCTCCTATTTATCTTTGGGTTTTTTTTTTATTTTCCTTTCATAGAATTAGACAGAGCAAAATGAATGAGCTATAGCTTCAGGCAAGATGCCTAATTCCATCACTCCATAATTCTGTGCCAAAATTGATAATGTTAAAGATAATTTTATCTGATTTTCACCCAAAAACCCAAATTTCAAATGAACAAGGGTTTTTTTTTTTTATTTTGCATTGTACTTTGTTGATATAAATAACAATGCACAGAGTTTATGGCAACACATTAGTGAGCTGTGCAACAAGTTAAACACACTGTTGAATTAGGTGATTTAACTGTTTAAACTGAGAATATCATCTTAGGCTTGTTTCATTAAATACAATTCCAGATGGGGGCTGCTAGGTGGTGCAGCGGATAGAGCACCAGTGCAGGAGCCAAGAGGATCTCACCTCAGACACTTGACACTAGCTGTGTGACCTTGGGCAAGTCACTTAACCCCAATTGCCTCATCCTGGGTCATCTCCAGTCATCCTGATGAATATCTGGTCGCTGAATTCAGATGGCTCTGGAGGAGAAGTGAGGCTGGTGACCTGCACAGCCCTCCCTCACTCAAAACAAAGTCAAGTGCGAGTCATGTCATCATTTCTCTGATGGCATGATCTTCTTCAGCAATGAAGGATGAACACAGACAGACACACACAATTCCAGATAAACAGGCAAGATTTTGAGCACAACAGTTAGAGAAAAAACTTACTTTTAAGTCTATTGGTACACTTCCCTAAATAAGAAAAAAGTTGCCATTCAGCCTATATCATGAAAATGAAACAGCAAAACTAATAATACTAATTATAATATTAATAATCTGTAAAATGAAGTTTGGTCTAGAAGACTTCTAAGGTCCTCTCCAACTCTGTATTCCCATGATCTAGTCTAGTAAGTCTTTTTTGTTTGTTTGTTTAATCCATATTATGCACCACCGCGGCCAGTTATGTAAACTCAGAGAAAGAAAGGTTTATGACTATTGAACAGAGTTATAATCATGGCCATCTTCTAACAGAGAAGATTTCTTTCCATGGAATTCCAGAAGCCTGCTCATCCCAGATGTTTCGGTTAACCATGCACCTTGTACTATCGCATGTTGACAGAGAGGAGGAACCCCAAAGGTCCCACTGATTCTCAAGGCCCACCTTCCACCACAAGCCTCTAGCTTCAATTACACCACCTCCTCATTTTACTTCCCTTAATTCAACCTCTCCCCACTCTGCCTCTTCCAAAGGGCTACTGTGACTCCAACTAATCAGGGCAGACTATAACCTGTACATATTCCTCATTCTCCATCCCTTCCCAGATGAATCTGCCCCATGCACCGGATTTCCTAATTATATGTCTGATAATTTTAGGTATATATTTCAGGCTAAAAATCTTTAATGGTATCCAATGACCTCAAGCCAATTTGCATAGATATTTTTATCACTGATGTATTCTAAACATAAGTACTCCACTCTCTCCCCAATTAATAGATGAATGAATGACTAAATAAAAAAGAAATTGAGATTAGCAAGGACTATTGTGATCTCTCCCTCCTCAAATTTCTCCTATCACTTTGCCTTGTGGTCCTCTGCCTTTGTCATGCCCTGCTTTCTATTCAAAATTCACTAAATACTTCATTAGCACCTACTATGTGCAAGACATTGTGATAGGCTCCAGGGATACAAAGGCAAAGGGAAAAACACTCCTTCCTTCCTTAGAGGTACCCATCTACATTCTACATATGCCCACATCAATGGAATTATAAGATGATTCCAGAATGGAAAGAGCACTGAGAAACAGGAGAGAAGCAATCAAGGAAATTGAGACGATATTAATTGGTCTACACAGCATATCCCTCCTATTTCCCTCCCACACTAACCTGGAAACTCCAGAGGCAATGCAAGAAGTTTGCTCAGTTTGTAGTCAAAAGACATGAGTACAAATGGCACCCCTGCCACCTAGCATTTGTGAGACCTTGGGTCAGACCTTTGGGCCTCAGGTTCTCTATAAAATGAGGAGGTTAGAACAGATGACTGATAAGGTCCCTCCCAGTTCTATATCTGTATATCTATATATCTATATCTGTGATTTTATGATCCTTGAGGCCAGAGACTGAGTCATTTTCATAGATGTATATCCAGAACCTTGGACACAGCCTGTGCTTCATAAATATTTGAATTGACAACTTAAATTATCCTTTCAAAAAATGACCCTGAACTATAAAACTATCATAAAATCTCCAAAAATCAGGTTCTAGAGTTGTTTCTGGGCCAATTACACTTCTAGAGTTAAGAAAAATAACCAAAATTTTACTTCCTATCAAATTTATGAATTAGAAAAATGGAGTATATTATCAACTCTTCAGGTCCAAATTGTTTTGATAGAATATTGAATCCAATTTGCTAGTCAGTTAAAAATGTCAGAATGTATAAGAATCATTAAAGTATTGACTTTTTTCTTTTAATCTGGCAGGGAAGGAGGGAGAGGACGGGAGAGAACATTTAATTAGGATAAAACCAAAAAACCACCCAAAGCCCAACATTTTTAAAACTTTTTTTAAATTAATAGTCCTGCAGCCACAATTACCATGTTAATCAGTGAATCTAAATGGAGCCATAGGGTTGATGGGCAAAAACAGAGTTTGATCAATCAATATGTTTGCCAGTTTCCGTGTCAGTAAAATGAATGGTCTAGACTTGATAATTCTTGAGATCCCTTAAAGTCCTAACACATTGTGCTTATAGGCATATATACAACAGCTACAAAATCATTCATTCATTTATGAATTTGATAAATATTTATTAAGAATATACTACATGCAAGGCATTGTACTAGGCAATTCAAGGCTAGACAAAGATGTATAAAACGTTGTACCTTCTACACCTTTTTCCTCCATCTCTTCTGCCTCTCCCTAACCTACCTCACCATGAGGGATTTGTGGTATGATGTGCCTCAACATGGGTAGATCATTCTCTGTTCCTTTGACACCTACCCTCTCAAATGAATATGCCCCAGGCACCAAACTTCCTAGTTACAGCTCTGATAATTAACCACAGTGCCTGGCACATAGAAAGCCTTAATAGATGCTTGCTGGCTGACTGTCTGGATTATTTTAAAGAGAAGTAGATTGTTAATGCTTTGGGTGCCACTGCCTTTTTCAGAAATTGGCTCAGCTGCTTAGTTTGTCCAATAACAAGTTTTCTGACATTTAAATGGAAATGCAGTATTGTTACTCCTTGAATCAGCTAACAAAAACTCCAGCATATGATGCATTCATTCATAAAGAGCTGGAAAACACATTTTCATGCCTAGCTAACGTCTTGCTCTTTCCTCCAAGTCAAGTTATTCTCAAACTGCCTTTGTATGGGAATAAAAAAGCTACAGCATAGATGACACAGTATTTCAGAATAACTTGTCTTGACCGGTTGATGGGGTAGTAAAATGGATAGACCATACAGTGATCCTAGCCTATTGTTAAGATGGCAGAAATGACTTAACTGTGTTATGACCCATGATTTTCTTCATGTAAATATCAACTACATTCAAATCAACCATCATATAGTCAATTAAATTTCCTCAGTTCTCCTAATAGCCCATCATTGAGCAATGAGTTAGAGAATGACAGGGTGGTCTGAAGCATTCATTTAGATGGTAAGGCTGCATTGTTTCAGAGAATATTTGAGTATCTGATCCGTTATATGAAGCATAGCCTGAGCTTCTAGTATTTTTCCACAGGTAGATTGAAGTACTTTCTATTTTTTTTTCAAGCTGGTTGGACCCTCTGTGGCAAAACATTGGAGAACACAGAGAAGAGTAACAGAAGACAGAAGCTACAATCTGCATCATTGGAGGGAATGCTCCCATCTATGAGATCACAGAGCCATCAGAGGATTGGAAACTGAGGTGGGAACATAGGACTTTGAGCTAAACAGAACTTTAGAAGTTATCTAGTTCAACTTTCTCTTTTTACAGAGTAGGAAACTGAGGTCCTGAGAAGGGTAGAGTAATTTCACATTAGGAGTCAAACCTAGGGACTTAGGACTCCAAAGAAGGTAGGGAAAGGGGAATGGACCTAGGCTGCTGCCACTGGAAATACAATTTGGCCTGCTCTGTTTGTTGAGGGAGATTGATCTTGATGTGAATACATGTTTTACAGTTTAATCATCTTAAACCCTATATTAAGTCAGTCAGTCATGATCCAGATGGTTGCTCAGCAACTGACACGAAAGGGGTCATTCTGGGCCTACTTAGAGGCTTACCACCATATTTCTTTCTCTGTCTCTATCTCTCTGTCCCTTCCTCTGTCTCTGTCCCTGTCTTTGTCTCTCTGTCTCTGTCTCTGTCTCTCTCTCTTTCTGTCTCTCTCTGTCTCTCTCTCTCCCCTCTCTCTGTCTTTGTCTATCTCTGTCTTTCTGTGTCTGTCTCTCTGTGTCTCTGTCTGTCTATCTCTGTTTCTCTCTGTGTGCCTGTGTCTGTCTCTGTGTCTGTGTCTGTCTTTCTATCTCTGTCTCTGTCTCTCTCATCTTACGAAGGGCTCTCCTCTCCCTTTCTCCCATTATTCTGTTGCAAGTAGCATCTGGGCATGTGTACCATAGACAATTCACAATAATTCCTTGTGCAAGCAAATGCAACATAAAAATAGTGTGTACCAGCAGCTTATAAAGCAAATATTCAAAGCAGATTAAAAAGCTAGCACTATCTCACAAGTAACAGGTCTTCCAAACATATTGCAGGGGTTTCAGCTGCCTGTTGATTTTAATTTCATTAAACAAAAATAAAAAATTCTACAGTAAGCTAAAAAAAAGCTGTAGAAGGGAGTATATTGCCATTAAAATGACCTCAGGCTACTTAGCATTGCACACTGCCATCTAGTGTGGAGTCTATCTTTTAATTCCAAATGTGAGGTTAGAGTCTTCAGGGATATGAATATACTGTATTTCTTAAGCAGATTTTTTTCCCCTCTGGAAAGACAGGTTTGAAACATATTTATTCATAATTGCTTCAAGAGAAGAAGTCTATTGGGAAGAAAATGAGATTACACATTCAATAAAACCAGGCCTGTCTCATAAATTAAGATAAGAAAGATCTGATTGTGTTAGCAAATATGAAAAGTTACAGATTTGGGTCATGAAGGCATAAAATGTTTCCCCTCCAAAAAATGAAGTGACTTTTTTTCAATCTCTATATCAAATATACTGCATTTGCAACTATGAAAGTGATGGACACTCATACTCTAAATGGAATGTGCAGTCATCTAGATAGTTTAGTATATCAGGATGTTCAAAAAGACATTTGATGATGTTCAATAACTACCAATAACACTTTAAAACATTTGTTGCAGCCATAGTTATAATCTCCACTTTTCTACAGGTTATCATTTCAATTTCAGGTGTAATTCTTTGTATTTTATTTCAACTATTTTATTTTCTAGCTTTGTATAATGTAATTTCCTCCTAGATAGTTGATCCAAGGATTAGCATAACATCTCTCATTTTTTTACTTGGGGAAGCAGAGACCTGTGGAGATGAAATATGAAATATTTTCAACAACTGGAATGGAGCAAAGATTGTTATAGGGGCAAGGCAAAGAGTATCAACTTTCTTATGCTCTCTCTCTCTCTCTCTCTCTCTCTCTGTCTCTCTCTCTTTCTCTTTCTCTCTCTCTCTCTCTCATTATGAAGGGCTCTCTCTCCTTTTCTCCCATTACTCAGTCTGTTGTTAATAGCATCTGGGCATGTGTACCATAGACAATTCACAATATGTCCCTGTGCAAACAAATGCAACATAAATGTGGCGTGTACAAATAGCTTTGAAAGAAATCTTCAATTTCTCAAAACCCTCAAATCAGATTAAGAAGCCAGCACTGTCACAAGTAAACAGGTCTTGCCAACATATTATAGGGGTTTCAGAGAGAGTGAGAGTTAATCCTTGGATCATTGGGCTCCACTGTTACTATGCTTGTTCACCATGAACTAGCACTGCTGTCCCTCCAATTCACTCACAACTTGGGTGCTTACCGACTCTAAAAACTGCTAGAAGAAAACTTTGGAAGATTACCACAACTCTTTCAAATGAAATCGAAGTTAAAAAACATTAGGACTGCAACTTTCAGTCAATCAACAAACATTTATTAAGCACCTACAATGTGCTCACTGTGTTAAACACTAGAGGTAGCAAAAGGAGGCAAAAAACAGTCCCTGACCTCAAGGAGCTTACAGTGTAATGAGGGAGACAGCATGCAAAATAATATATACAAAGCAAGCTGTACATAGGATAAATAAGAAAAAATTAGCAGAGGGAAGCACTAGAATTTAGGCACCTCCTTTAAATAAGTCCTATGGGATTCTTCCATCATTGGTTATGTCCATGTAACCAAAAGTAAAGTGGAGATTCAATTACAAGCTATCCAGTACATTGATCATACCAACTGGATCACTGGAAAATTTGTCATCCTTTACTGTACATATGTTCTCACTGTGAGTAAATGTTATTATTCCCATTTTACAGATGAAAAAACAGAAGAAGAAAGAATGTGACTTTTCCACACAGCTTATAACTATCTGAGCTCACAAATATCTCAAAATATTTTGAGCATCCTTATTTCAATGCAGTTCTTTCTGACTCCAAGTTCAGCATTCTCATCTGCTATGCCACCTAACTGCCTCATGTTCAGGATCCTAACCAAAATTTCCCAAGTAATAGCCATTACTTTAAATATTGATGTATTAGTCACCCTGTTTTCATTCATTCATTCATTCATTTATTCATTTATTCATTGGACAAGTGCTGATTAAATGTTTTCTGTATACAAAGTACATTATATTTGAAAGTACAACCCAAGAAAACACAATTATACTCTGCCTCTGCTTATAATGACAAAAATAAGTTTCAGGATTACTACACTCCTTAATGTCAGCAAAGATTTCAAAATTCTTTAGTCTACTTCCACAGTGTACAAGCTATAAGAAAATAATGCTGTAAAAAAATCTAATGTGAAATAAATATATCCATTTAGTATCTTTTCAATAAATGAAAGGATCCTGCCATGTGGAAACAATAAGAATGTTGAGAATGTGTCATAAAACTTTCTTTCTTTTGGTTCTAGACTTATAATGACATACACTTAGGGAGCTCCCAGAATGGAAACTCCCTTAGCACTCTGTCTACAACAAAGAATCTAACAGAACTTCTTAAGACACTGATCCTGAGTCACAATAGATAGTATGTATCAGATGGAGGACCTGAATTCAGGTCTTCCAGATTAGTTCATCTATCTCCAATATCATGTTGCCTCTCACATAAAACTTTTTAAAAGTTTAAAATAAAGTATCTTGCTAATCTGTATGCTGGCCAAAACTCATGAAAAGACTTGACATCCCCTGCCCAGGTTACTCTAAACACACACACACACACACACACACACACACACACACACACACACACACACCTTTACCTCAATTCCATCAATACATCACACATGTTTGGAAATTTTTAAAATAGACTTATTTCAAAGAAATACTGAGTAAGCATTAAAAGGAAATGAATAGAACTAATAAATATCCAGGGACCAAAATATTATAATAAGGTTTACATTAAAAAAGTTTCCAAAAATGATTTATTCCATCAATTCCCTCTTTACTTAATCTTAGGCATATAATTCTAGTATGACAATGAGTATATCTTAAATTCCTTTATGATGCAGAATACAAAAATTTCTTGGTCAACTTTTTTAAATTTAGCCAAATAACCTGTAAAGGGCTTGAAAATAAGATCTGCATGTTAAAATAAAATTGATTGTAAAACAAGGTAGGAAATTTAGAAAAAGACAGTAAGATACGAAATTATACATTAACGTTTTAACTCGTGGTTATTTTACAGTATGTGTTCCTACCTATTATCCCATATCTGGGAAGAGCAAGATTGTATATTGGCACAAGTCTGTTACCTGTGTTTTCTCAATGTAGTCATTGGCTGGGGATTAGTGTCTGTGAATCAGGTAAAATGGAGATGGGTATTCAGTAAGCATTTCACTCTCTAATTATAAGGATTCCATTAAAAAAAATAAAACTTTGGATTCTCAGATGTTAGATACTTACCTGGAAACTGCTATGCATGTGGTTGCTAAGGAATATGAATTCAGTTTGCAGGGATTGTGTTTTTTTTTTTTCTTTCTCTACCTTTCTGAGAATCACCCCCTTGGGTTTTGCCTCAAGGTAGTGAAATGTAATTCGGCTCCCCGTATGGAGATTTACATTACTTGTACTGGGAGAGACTCCAAGGTCTCATGCAGGTTATGAATTATCTTCAAGTCACAAAATTTAGAATGAGTATCTGTTGAAGGAAGCCCTTTCCCTAAAGTTAATGGTTTTCCTTTTCACATACCTAAAATGAAATGGTACTACTTATCCATGAAATTTCACTAATGAACTCGTCTATGTTATAAACTACTTCCCTTTCAGCATGATGTCCAAAATGAGCTGAAAATTGAAGTCATTCCATCAGTTTGGGTCCAGTAATTGGTGCAAAGTCTTATCTCAATATGGATGATTTTTGAGCCCTACAATTCTGAACCCAAAATTCTGTCATAGATTTTCTTCCTCTAGCTCTGGCTACATGCTGCAACAGATGAAATGCCCAGGCTAGAAATCTTAATGTCTGTCTGGTCATATTTTATGCCTCTATCACATACTATCTCAGCATCAAAATATGGATTAAAATGTGGACCTTATCTGTCATCTCACTATCAGTAAGTGTTAACTTCCCAATTATCAAACAGAATGTTCTTTTTAAAAAAACAGGAGGATATATTTTAACCAGCATACAAATCTTTTCCATTAAGAGGAAGCTCCATGCACATTTTATAACCTTTCAAGGGCAATCATCTTATGTCACATCTTAAAGAATTAGCTAGAAAGACATTTCCATAGGAAGAGCAATTTAACATTAGAACAAATCCCCCAAATTTACATTTGCTGTAATCTACTTATGGTAAGGAGATTGATCTTTTATGCTGAATTACCAGTGCTCAGTTCCGGCTGCTCTCTGAAACTGACATAACCAAGACAACCTTGCTCTTTACACTGGGTAAACTGACAATCCCTCTTGCTTGCAACCTCTATCTCACTGAACTTCTTATTCAACATAAACTGCGCTTCCTTGCCTGTGATTTTTTCTTCCTCGGTGAACGGTTTAACAGCCCAGTAGTCTGCAGTAAGTCAGCTTCCTCTAATGTCTGGTCCAAAACCCACTAGAAAGAAGACTCCTGGTGCCTTCTGTTGGGTGCCCAACTTTTAATCTGTGAGGCACACCTATCAAAAGGTTATCTAGTCCCTGCCTTAAGCCGATGATCATAGCAGCAATACTACTAATAATAATCACTTAACTCTTTCCATTAGATTTTGCTTTTTTGCCTTGTTTGTTTGGCGGGGGGGAGATTGGAGGAGGGGGCATTTTATAGCCCTATACATTTATATGACCAAATTCTGCCGCTGGGGGTAGGGGGTGTTGAAGGGAATAGGGAAAATATATATATATACAGAACTCAGTCTCCCCCGCTCGTGATATACACAAATACCTAAATGTACATCGAATCCTCAAAGGAGACAAGGAGGGGAAGAGGGTGGAGGAGAAGAGGAAGGGGAAGAAGAAGCGAGTATGCATTTTAAAATAACAGCATCAGAAAAATCCACCAGGTTTTCCCGGTAAGTTTTGGACAAGCGGCAGCAACAGCCTAATAAATATGCGCATCCTCACCCTTAGAAATGAACCTCTTCTCCCCAGCCAGCAGCAGCTCCTGGGTCTGTCTCCTGCATCTCCTCTGGGGCAGCAGTGGCAAGAGCCACTAAAGTGGGAGGAGATTTTGGAGGGGTGGGGAGGGAGGAGGGGCAAACCAGGTATCTAGAGCTGGACTCGAGCGACCACTCCACATCAGAGTAGTCACCAGTCCCGTTGCCTGTCGTTCCACACAAACCTCAGTCCCTCGAGTCTGTACTTGTCCTCCCTCTAAGTTAGGGTAAGAGGAGCTGGGGAGCCAGGCTCTACGCAGGGGAAAGAGAAGAAAGGATGGTCTCCTGTGCAGCTCCCCAGGCTAAGACCAGCTGCTGTTAACCGTGCACTGGGATCTCTATTGAGTTTGGAATTGCAGTTAAGGGGAGGGGGTGGGGGGAAGGACAACAATTGCATATAATGGAGTTGTGGGGAGACCCAAGGGAAGCAAGGGAGGGAGAGATGCTGTGGTTGGCAGCTGAGAGCCCCTAGCAGCAAGCTCTCTCTGTTTGAGATGCAGCAGCTCTGAGTCTAGGACAAGAATGGCACGCAGTAGCACCAGGGAGAGCCAGATAGCCAACAGGGCCATGAGTCGTGCAGGTGGGCAGTGCCCAGGAAGGTCAGCCGTGGGTACACCTGAAGGCACCTGAGAGTGCGTGCCTGGTCGGAGGAAGTGGGGGGGGGGGGAGGGGAGTTGAGGCAAGGAGTTGTACTGGTAGCAAAGGCAGGAGAAACGATCAAGTAAGAGATCAGCTAGCCCACCAGTTAGGAGAATGAATGGGGGTGCAGGAACGGGTCGGGAGGAGGTGGTGAACAGGGTAGCCCAGCTGAGAAACTTGCAGCGCAATAGAGTGGCATCTGCCCATTCTTCCCTTGCCCCAGCCCAAGACACTCACCGGTGCTCCCCCAAACCCATTCCAGGGCAGCAGCACTCTCCCACCTCCCCCACTGCCCATTCAGCCCCGCCAATATTCCCAGAGAGTCCTTGGAAATAAGAGGCAAAAATTACCTCTCCGGAGGGAGATGGGGCTGGGGGCTTGCAGCGGCGGCCGGAGGAGTAGGCTGGCAGTGGCACCACAGACTTTTAGCTTGACTTTCCTCCTTCGGAGTGTATGTGTGTTTGTGTGTGCGTGCGTGTGTGCGTGTATATATATGCGCGCGCGTGTGCGTGTAGAAGGAGCTGTAACCTGCTATTTATAGACTGGAGTCTCCAGCACCTCTGGCTGAAAAACCAAGAGGAAATGAGCAGAGCAGAGAGGAGCAGGGGCAGCCGCGGTGGCGGAGGCAGCAGCACTGGGCACAGGCAGAAGGCTCAGAAAGAGACGCACGCACACAGCCCCTTCCACCGCCACCCACCCTCTTTCCTTTCCTCTTGTCTCCCTCCCTCCCTCTGTCCTCGCTGCCAGCCCTGCCACACGCGCTGCTGCCGCCAGAGAAGTTGTCACAATCGCCCGCTGCTGCTCACACACCCCCTGGCACAAATGCTACCTTCTTCCCCCTCTTCTTCCTCCTCCTCCACCCCCTCCATCTATTCCTCCTCCTCCTCCCATCCTTCCTCCAAGCCATCTCCTTCCAATGTCACCCGCAGATCAGCAGCAGCAGTAAGGGCACTGGCTCAGCTCCCTTCGCGGTCCTCTGGAGGAGTTTGTGTGCCCTAACCCCCTCAGGCCAAGGAGGAGAGGAAAGATGCCTTCGGCCCCCTTCCTTGCCCTGATGAGTAAGGCTCTCTACTTTCCTTGGGAGGGACTAACTGGTCACCTCGTCTAGCGAAAGATAAAGCTGCAAAGCAGAGGGTCAAAGGTGACCTGGTGCAGCCGCCTCGGAAGCCACTGCTGGCGAGCCAGAGGGAGAAGGAGGAGACTATGGCCTTAAATACCCAAGCTGCAGGCGGATGGAGTCTGCCAAGCCCAGGGGGAGCCGCGGCCCCATGCAGCCCTCAG
>CM053772.1:164667797-164682862 GCA_028658325.1 Potorous gilbertii | reverse complement strand
GGCTTCCACTGTTCCAGAATTTGTCAGGAGTTCTTTTTACAGGAAATCTATGGGCTGTGGGTTCGGACCTAGCATAGGTGAGTCTTTCTGCTCCGCCATCTTGGCTCCGCCCCCTCAGGACATATTTATTGGCAGTAATTAATACTCAGCAGATAGAGAAATATTGCTAATTGGAGGAAGAAAAAGGAAATGATCAAGATGTGTGTGTGTGTGTGTGTGCGTGCGCGCGTGTGTGTGTGTATGTATGTGTGCGTGCATGTGGCATCTGCTGAAAGACATAGGAAAAGACCAATGAAAAAAAGTAGCTGTTGTTCAGTGCCAAGAGAAATAATACCTTCAGGATAGGTCAGAGCTATGCACTCATCTCATTTTCTGAGCATAACTGGCAGCAAGGTCCTATGATGAGGAGGACACATAATAGATTCTTAATACATACTTACTGATTGACTGTGGATGGTGTAGGAAGCTTGAGGAGAGAAAAGAAGGTTTAGAACAGCCACTGAAACAGATGTGACAGAGTAGCTTTTGGGAAGAAGAAAGGTATTGCTTTATGGCAATGAGGAAGGCATAGTTGAAATGGATTTGTAGTGGATTTGGTTGGCATGCTTGAGTAACTTCCCTCAGTGATGTTCAGCAGCACTAGTAGCTTCCTATTTTAATTTATACTATTAAAGAGAAAGTTTATGATATTTTGTGATCAATAAGCAATCAATAAGTGGTTGTGATCAATAAGAGGGGTGATGTCTTTTTCGAGAATAGTCTCTGCCTTGTCAACTTGATTTTCTTTGTTCATAGGGTTAGTAGAAAGGAAATTCAAGGAGAAAACTTTATTTCCTTCCCACCCACCCCCTTTCAATTTTATTTGAAAAAAATTTTTAGCATTCATTTTCCAATTTTGAGTTCCAAATTTTCTCTCTCTCTCAAGCCCCTCCCCCACTCAAGGATAAGACAAGAAATATAATACTCATTATATGTGTGAAGTTAAGCAACACATTTCAATATTAGCTATGTTTCAAAAAAATAAAATTAAAAAATGCCCCAATGTGTACCCAGAGTTCACTCGTTCTCTCTCTGGTGGTGGATAGTATTTTTTATCATGAGTCCTTTGCAATTGGTCAGGGTATTGGCCGGATGATGATTATTTTAATATTTCTGTTACTGTATACAGTGTTTCATTTTGTGTCAGTTCATAGAAGTCTTTCCAGGTTTTTCTGAAACAACTCCCCTCTTTATTTCTTGTAACATAATAGTATTCTGTCATAGTCATATCGCATCCAGCCATTTCCCAATTGATGGACATCCCAGGGGGAATACTTTAGACATAGTGTGTCAAGTTTTCATGAGAGCATTTGACAAAGTCTCACATGATATCCTTTTGGAGAAAATGGAGAGACATGGCCTGGACCATAGTAGAGCTAGGTCAGTTAAGAATTGATGAAAAACTCAAAGAGCAATCATGTAAAGAATTGGGAAAAAAAGCAATAAGAATGTGTGCGATCTCTCTGATGCTCATGCCTACACTTTGACAGAGAAGTGCTTTGCTCTTTACTTGAGTGTAGCAAAGATGGCGAGGTACCAACCTGCCTGGTTTGCTCCATCAACATTGTCAGGGAAGCTGGTTGTTGCAGACCTGCTGGCTCCTCTTGTTATAATAGGTTATGAAAGGTTCTTTTTGACATGAGTGTAAAGGGATGGCTGTGTCCACCAATCATATAGATCTCAGGACTGCTCCCATCTCTTGCTACTCCTAGCCTTCCCTTATTACTGTTAGTCAATAGCTTTGCCCAAAAGATTATTACTTTAGGATGCAGTTTAAAGGGTTTAGACTAAAAAGGGCAATACTAATAAAGGTGCTATTCAAATAATAAAAGGCTGCACATTCCCTTTAATACCAAGTACAATATCTCAGGCAGTAAGAATACCACTTGAATGAGTGTCCCTTTCCTTCTCAGTTGAGGACTGGGTCATAGCATCTATAGGAATCAAGTTCATCTGGTTACCAATGTCCTGGCTCTCAGATGTAGCATGGACCCCAGAGACACAGTCTTTTAACCTTCCAGTTAGATTAGCAGCTTGAAAGTCAGAAATCCTTTCTACTTTTGCCTTGGATTCATTCTGGTCACTAGTTTCTAGGCTGCTTGGTGAGATTCAGGAGGGACTCAGGCACTGGAGAAAGGATTGCTGCCCTTCCTCTTTCCCTTACTCAATTATCTCTACTTGAAACCTCACCTTCATTGGGAAGGCTCAAGGCTTAAGGCCTTCGGCCCAGAACCTGATAGCTGGAAAATCATCATTGCTGTTGCCATTTCTGATCCGCTTGGAAAAAGCAAATGCATGCATGGGGTTGTGTGCCTTCATGGCACCACCTTCTTTGTAGCCTCATTCCTGGTGCTATGTTTTCCCTTAGGGCACATAAAGTCATCTCAGTGTGTCAGAGTCTTGGCAGGGGCCAGAATGCTCCTTTTATATCAGATTACATATGAAATCAAGAAGTTATTTCATGTACACATTCAAATAATGCTTACAAGAGAAGAAACCACATTGTAAAAATTATTAAATACTTTTCAAAATGAATGACTTTTTTTCTAGACCGATGATTTCAGTGGTATGGGGGCTTCCATAACACACTCTCTCTGTCAATACCTGTCAGAATCTGCAAGTTCCTGACCCTGTCAGTGTTTCAGCTCCACACATGCCCAAAGTTTGGGGCTCCAGGCTCCCGATTCTGTGATAAAGCTGGACAGCATCTTTCTCCTCTCTAACACATGAAGAGCTTTTCCTTTTTATGCCAGTACCCCGAACCTCATTTTTAAGTTAATTTCATTTAGTATTATTATGTTTCTATATCAATATATTAATTAGATATTATATCTAATTAATATGTTATTATTTATTTTAATTTAATGTATTTAAATGTCTCTCTGGGTTCTCTCTTCGGAACTTAAAAGCTTAGACAGTTTCCTGGGGCACTAAAAGATCAAATGAATTGCCAAGACTCACATAGCTACCATATACGTCAGAGGCAGAGACAGACTTGAAAACAAGTCTTTCTTTTTGACTGTAAGGTTAGCACCCTATTTACTGTACCCACACTGCCTCAGTTGTGCCTGGTTTCAGGTAGATGAATTCAAATACAGTTGCAGATGCTAAACATACGACCCTGGGCAAGGCACTTGTTTGCCTCAGTTTCCCCATCTGTAAAATGAGGACAATAACAGCACTGATCTTCCAGGGTTGTTGTAAGGAAGAAGTGGGAAAATAATTGTGAGGTACTTAGCACAGGACCTGACACACAGGAAATACTGCGTGTGTAAGAGCTCCTGTTATTGTTACGCATTTAAGTATGCCATTTTCACTGTCATTTCACTCAGTCCTCTTCTGACTCGAGTCTTGTTAGTGAACAGACCCATTAACACACCTTTGGCACAAAGTCATCACGAAAACTGTGTGTCATAATTAGAGGATGAATTCTTAAGTTAATATATAGAGCCCAGTTTTTAGAGGGATTGTCTCTGAGAAGCAAGGATGGGTTCTGACCTTTCTTGGCAGCTCTTATGAATTTTGAAGAATTGTATTTTTTTTCCTAGGTGAAGAACAAATACAGTATTGATTATTTTCAGCATTTCAAGAAGATAACATGAACCACCTAAAACTTGCTAGTCAATATGTTTTGGAGAATTTTTTCTGTTCAGAAGGCTTTTCACTGAGCTCTTGTGGAAAACACTAGAAGGCAATATGAACAGAACAAACCATACGGTGATGCTAGATTTTGAACTACACTCATTGAGTGTACTGACCTTCATCTTTTTGTCCTTGTTTTTCAGCAATGCAGATGGGAGAACATATTCTAAACAACTTAGAGCTCAAACATTGCAAATTCTTAATTTTGAAAAAAATAATAGCTAGCATTAATATAGCACTCAATATATGCCACATAGGAGGCAGCTAGGTAGCTCAACGGATAGAGTGCTGGGCCTGGAGTCAGAAGACCTGAGTTCAAATTCAGCCACAGATACTTACTAGTTATGTGTCCCTAGGCAAGTTGCTTTGCTTTGGAGAAAGAAATGGCAAACAACTTCAGTGTCTTTGCCAAGAAAACCTCATGGACAGCGAAGAGTTGGACACAATTCAATGACTGAGCAACAAACAATGCACCAGGCAGTTTACAATTATTTATTTCATTTGATTTTCATCACAACCCTGGGAGATAGGTGCTAGTAGTATTATCTCCATTTTAAAGAGGAGAAAATGGAGGCAAACAGGTTAAGAGACTTGCTCAGGATCATATGACTAGCAAGAGTCTGAGGCTGGATTTGAACTCAGTTCTACCTTATTTCAGGTCTTGTGCTCTATCCACAGTGTCACCTACTGACCAATTAGAGGCTTTTAAGAAAAATGAACTTCCATCAGGAAGTCTTCAGAAAGTGCCTCTATCCATGTATTTGTGTAGTTTGGGCAGGATGCCAGCGCTCAGGACACCACTGCCATTTCCACCCCTTTCCTCCTCAGGTAAGCCACCTGCTTCTCCAGTTCAGTATATCATTCTTTCAGGACTTTCTCCAATATTTTTGAAAACCTCCTATAACCTGAGGCTCCTCATGCTGCAAACTCATGCTTAGCTTTCTGGCCTCTGTAATTCAAGAGATCATTTGAAGTTTGTGCCCCCTGACATAAAGATGATGGAAATATATTGAAAAGGTTTCAGGGTTAGATCTTTGAGGTCTCTTCCAACTTCAAATTTTTCTTTTCAAAGTAATTTTTTGTGGGTAGCTTTTGTTATTTCATTGAATAATTATTTCCCTGTAGCCTTTCCCTATTCCATAAAGTCTTTTTTTAAAAATGGAGAAAAAACAAAATAGAAAAACTAATCAATGTATTAAAGAAAATTTGAAAATATATGTATTACTCCATACCCAGAGCCATCTCACTTCTGCAAAGGCCTAGGGGAGACCTTTGTGTTCCTCTTTTTGGGGACCCTACTTGTTCTTGGTAATCTGTAACATTCACTTTTGATTGTTTTTAATGGTTCTTTCCACTTACATTGTTGTAGTCTTTGTGTAAATTGTTTTCTTGGCTTTACTTACTTCACTTTGCCTTAATTCATGTAAGTCTTTTTATGCTTTTCTGTATTCATAGTAATGGTCATTTCTTACAACACAATAATATTTCATTGTGTTCATGTACCATAATTTTTGTTTATTCTTTCCCCAAATGATGAGCATCTACTTTGTTTCCAGGTTTTTCCTACCACAAAAAGTGTGCTTATGAGGATTCTTTCCTCTTAATCAATGCCCCCCTTGTGATATATGCCTATTAGTGGATCAAAATGGTGATTTTAGCTACTTTATTTTCATCATTCCAAGATGCTCTTCAAAACGGTTGTTCAAATGAACAGTTACATGAAGATGGCACCAATGCGCCTATCTTCCCACAACTTCTCCATCACTAACAATTCTTATTTTTGGTCATTTTTGCCAATTTGCTGGGTGTGAGGCAAAACATCATGGTTGTTTTCATACACACTTTTCTTATTGTTTTTGTCATGTAGGGCAACTCTTTCCTTCCTTCCTTCCCTCTCCTCTTCTTCTCCTTTTCTTTTCTTCCTTTTTCCTCCTTCCTTTTTCTCCTTTTCTCCTTTCTTCCCTTAAATACTCCTCCTTTTACCTCCTTCCCTTCCCTTCCCTTCCCTTCCCTTCTCTTCCCTTCCCTTCCCTTCCTATCCAAACACAATGTTATGGGGCATTTGTTTCCTTATCCGCAAAAAAGTGATAGCTGAATTAGATAACCTCTAAGAATCTTTCCAATTCTCAATTCTGTTTTTACTCTGTGTGTTTTTTAAAAAAGAAAAAGAATGGGAAATTGTTGGCAATCGGTAAGCAAAGATTCCTTATCTTTTGTAACACATGCTATGTACCAACAGGAGAGTTTCTCCAGTACCTAAATCACTTCTTCACAAACCAAACAAATCGAAAATCATGTTCACTTGGTCAGGTGTTGTCTTGAATGATCTCTAGTGGCTTGGAAGAGGCCTTCTCTATTCAGTTTATTTTTTTTAACCCAATAACTCCTGAACTGTGGTTTAGCAAATCTAGTTGGGATGATTTGCCACCACAGTTCTTAATGATCAATATGAATTACCCCGTTATCAATCTGGCTGCAGCAACTTATTGATTGTGGGGATTGGTTGCTGGTTACCTAGACTGATTTTGCCCTGTTGTGGCACTGTGTGCTGGCTGGCAACAACCATACAGAAGATTGATCTGCCAATGAGATTTTGCTTCTGTAAGAACAAGCTACATGGAAACCATTGGAATACTTTGTTGATCAAAATAGCTCTAGAAAAGGCCTAAAAGTTATTTCCAGATCAATGAAAAAGTGGTGTTTTTCTAAAGCTATGAAGAGATAAGATGAAGGAAGCAGATCAAGGGGTGAATGGTCTCATATTTCCCACCACTGTTTGGAGGAAAGAGAGCCGTTCAGTGTCTGACCTAAACAAAAATCTTAATCAGAACACCAATGGAAGAAAAGATAGGGAAAGGCCAAAGTAATGTATTGGTCTTATAAATAGCATCCAAGTGGAGGGAGACGGAATGCTGTTCATACCTCATGAAAATGATGTGATTTCAGGAGGCTAACCTGGGAGCCAGTCCAAAATTTATTTTTAGTGTTGAATGTGTCAGACACATTTATGCAGGACTGATTTCCTCAGGCATCAAAGACAGAAACTCTGGAGCTGAAAGTTGGCGAGAGACATGATCACAGAAGAAAAAAAATTGAAGGTTGTTTTAAAACACAGTGTATGTTTTATTGGTATTGAAAGTGACAATGAAATGAAAACACCAAATAAAGATAAAGAAACCTACCTCATGCTTAAGACTTAGAACAGATACAATCTGTGCCAGTGATAAAGAACTAAATTTTCAAAGTCAGGGGTAAAATAAGAGTAAGATGAAAGATCTGGCTTGCCTTTAAAAGTCACTGCTTGTCTGCAAGCTCATTTGAATCTCTATTATGACCAGCATGTAAAGGTCATGGGGTAGGAAGGCTAAATGTAATCTGCATGATGATTCAATGATAGAAGGAAAATCTTTCTGAAATCTAATTATGTACACACAGCAATGACATAAATCATTTGGCACTAGACTCCTGCAGCAATGTTTAAGTACAAAGACAAAACCAATAGAATCAAGTTTAGAAGTAGAGTCCTTCTAATTAGGGTAAATCTGGTTAACCAAGGGTGACTGATCATCCTAATTAATATTCTTTAGGGGATGCAATAAAAGACTTCAGTCAGGAAATTGTACGTTGGCTTCAGCATATACTCTAATGTCTCATTGAATCTGTTATTTCATTGATTAGTTCTCTCTTCAATAATGACGAGTGGGACCCCCACTGGCCTGACCGTTCCATGCAATGCTTGGTTATGACCTCCATATATACACCAGATGGAACCCACCTATCCATTCTTGTGTCCTCCCGACATTTTGTGATTACCAATGGATCATGCAAGCTGTCCATAGGTTGTCCCTTGCTCTCTCTATGTGATTAGCCCACTTTCCCCCAATTCCCTACATTTTTCTGATGTCACCCTTTCTGTTGATTCTCTTGGATAATTCTTCATTTTTAATGTGTTGTGGCCTTCTCATATATACTACCAGTTTTATAAGGAGGGATCAACATATTATTTGCTTACTAGAGGCATGCTTGAAAAGAGTAAGTGGTATTAGCTATAACAACATCCATGTTACCATGGGCTCCTTTAAGAGTTTAAATTGTGTTATAATTTAGGTTAAAAGGTTTTTTGAAATACTTCAGAAAGGATAGAGCCCTGCAAAATCCACCATAGGTATGTCATTTTAGTTAGGAATTTTGACAACTTAAAAAAAGAGTTATTGATGACTTCTGTTTTTATGTCATAGTTACTTTCAGATATACCTCATTGCCTCTATCCCACCCCCGACGCATGGCTGATAACTAGCAGAAATCACTAATAGGTATGCTAATAATCCTACTCAGATAAAATTAGGGACAATTGGGATGCTTTGGAAGTCTCTGAACTCATTCCTACCATTAGAAGGTGAAAGGACATCAAGAGAGTGGTTACACTATTTGAACCAAAGTCTGTACTGGAGACTTTCCTGAAACTGGAGAGAAACAGTAGAACTTGTTCCTTGGAGGACATCTTGCTCTGCCAGGACCAGTGACCCAACAGGATGCACTCAGCAAAGGAAATCTCACTGGACCATTAATGCCCTGCAAGGAAGACCCCCATCTCCTTCCACACAGTGAGGGCTTGAGACATTTTTTTCTCCTTGTTAGTAAAAACTATTCTCAGTTAGTGAAGACCATTACCTCTTGCATAGGTAGAATCTTTTGGTTAAAAGATAACCACAAAGGGAGGGAGGGAGAAGGGCCATACCTAGGCTACCTGGCATGGAGGAGGAGGAAATTAAATTAACAGTCATAGCCCCAAATCTCTCTGAGAGAGCTGAAGGGTAATATAGATTGTAACTGAGGGCAGTACCACAAACCACCCTCTGGTTACTTCTTTATGAGACCAATCCTCATGTTTGGGAGTACATGAGACTTTTGGAAATGATAGAGGTTTTTTTTTTTTGTTTTTTTTAGCAGCACTAATAGTTCCTCATCTATAGTTTTCTGTTTTGTTTCTTCATCATCTTCAAATAAGGTTTTATTTTGTAATATTGAGAAAAAAAGGCTTAGAAGCAAGATATCATGTATTGTAGGGGGTTTGCTAAATTTTCTAAGGGACTTACGAACCAAGAAAATAAGAAAAAAACCTTTCATAGTATACTCAGGCTCTTCACACTGTGAGTGGCTTATCTGGGGAGTATGGTAATAAAGGGATGAAATGGTTCTATCTCAATGAAATTTTAGAGCCCCAGAAAAATTTGGATAAATAAATTACAATCTATTTGGAACATAGAATTTGGAAGAGAAGTTTCAGTTGTCATTTAGGGTTACTGTGTAGACTGCTGTTTCTGTCAATGGAAGTCAGTAACATCCTCTCAAGAAATAACTCATTAGTATAAACAGAATGCCATAATGGGCATTCTACCTACACATGGGCAAGTTTCATAATCCCCAAAGCTCAGTTTCCTCCTATGTAAATTAGGTAAAATAAATAATACTTACATTACTTACTTCATTGTTGTTAGTATAAAAGTGCTTTGTAGACCTTCAAATACTGTGTAAAGGTCAATCATCATCATCATAGTCATCAATTATTCTCCTACTGTCTTTTACATTGGAATTCAGATTTGCTCTTTTCTATTGAATATTCTGTGGAACATTGCATAGGTAGATAAAATTATTGCTTTTTGTGGTTGCATAAAAGAATTGAGATGTAAACGCATCTCCTCTAGGCTCACTGAATGTATCTTTGTAGCCATTCCAGTAGAAGCAGACAGGATGATGGGATTCCTATGTACTGCATATTTTGTCTCACATGATTTTAATTCTTCTGCTAGGTTCTATATGGATGAAGTTCTCTGCTCCATATGATATGCATATAAAAGTATTTGGTATGGCAATGTTTATTAAAAATATATTTTATCTTATTATATCTGGGTAATACGGTCAACAGTTCAGTCTGCAGTAATGCCAGTAAGTGTTTATTTGTTGAATTTTCAAGGATATTTTCAAGTTCTCGTAGGCATATATGATTTGTTAATTTATAAAGTATACCATCGTTTGGTTGTAAAAATTCTAAATACCTAATCATATCTTTCTTGGTATTAGAATTACTAGTAGAATAAAATTAGTAGAAAAATAGTGGAAAAGTAGGAGAATAAAATTAAAATTTTACCAACAGAAATTAGTTCATTGAATAATCTGAATCAAGACTAGACTCAAAAGGATAACTTTTCTGTAATCTCTAGGGAGGATCATCTGATCTTGAATCCATATCACAAATCCCATCAGTCTCTATGAACCAATCTGTAAGACTCAGCTATTTATTTAACACTCCTTTGTTACTAGAATGTTGGTTAAGTTAAGAGGATTGATGTCTATGGAGTACCTTTTGATTCTTTTATTGGATCTTAATCATTTCTTAGGCACCTTCTCTAGATGGTTACATGCAGCACACTCAGTGGTATACACCTGCTGCTAAGCTTTGTGAAGTGAGGTCATTTTTCTGTAAAAGTTTTTCTACAAATTTTTAACCTATTTATCATGTGCTCTGAAAATATCAACTAATTCTCTGCCTCGGTTTTGATGAATAAGCATTAATATTAATAATTATTTTGGGATGATGTTAACATTACATAGAGGTTCCTTCTTGATGACCTGATGCTTAATATGTTGCTAGAAAAGGACAAGGCTTTTGTAAAGATCATCCTCATCCATTGTTTCCATTTGACCTCTGGATTCAAGTTCAAAATTTTCAGTTTTAAATGCTCCTCAGTGTACATTAAGAATTTTGCATCGGTCAAATCCAAAGGACATTTTGATATTATTGGAGAGAGTTTCTACAAAATGAGGTCATTGTTGGATGGGCTTTTCTATCGAGCCCTGTAATTTTGTCATCATTTTTTTAGTTGAAAGCCATCCTCATTTTTTTTCAGAAGTGATGGTAATGAATTTAATGTTAAGTAGAACCACACAGGGCTTAAATAGTCTCCTTGGAAGGTGCCATGTTTTATACAAATTGTTTCTACCATTTTTGTGTCAATAATATGTTTTAAGTGGAGGACAGTTTTCTTTTTTTTAATTATCTTTAAAATATTTTAAATTAATTTATTTGTTTTCAGTTTTCTAGAATCACTTCCATATAGCTTAGATTCCCCCCCACCCCTCCTTCCTTCCTCCCTCCTTCCTCCCTCCCTTCCTGAGATAGCATGCAATCTTATATAGGTTCCACATACACATTCTTATTAAGTACATTTTCACCTTAGTCATGTTGCATAGGAGAATTAAAATGAATGGGAGAAACCATAAAAACAAAACAAAACAAGACATAACACAAGAGAAAATGGTCTGCTTCATTCTGCGATCCAATTCCATAGTTCTTTCCCTAGATGTGGAAGGAATTTTCTCTAAAGAATCTATTGGGAATTTTTTAGCTCCTTGCATTGCTGTGAAGGGCTAAATCTACCAGAAAAATTCCTTCCTTGAACACTATGGTTGTTGCTATGTACAAAGTTCTTCCGGTTCTGTTCCTTTCACTCAGTATCAGTCCATATAAGTCCTTTCAGGACTCTGAAGTCTTCCTGTTAATCATTTCTTATAGTACAATAGTATTCCATTACATTCATATACCACAACTTGTCCAACCATTCCTCAATAAATGGGCATTCCCATGATTTCCAGTTCTTGGCCATCACAAAGAGAGCTACTGTAGATATTTCTGTACATGTGGGACCCTTTCCCATTTTTTTATGATCTCTTTGGGATACAGCCTGGAGGACAGTTTTCTATGTGGACAAGAAATACTATTGCATCCTCATCATGCTTGGATGGCTCTGATATATTTTCAGTAAGTAACTAAGCCATGAGTGTGGAATTGAGTCAAAAGTTTTGACTCAATAATTATTACTTGGTTCATATATAATGATAATAAATAAGGAAGTATAAATGATATGGCACTTTGAGATGGATTGGTCAATATTCACTGAATTGATAATAAGTTTCTTTTTGTGTTCCTATTCAAACCTATGAACATGTTGTTTTCTTCTGAGTATTTATATATTTTTTCAGTTATAAAAACTATGAATGGTTGGTATAAAATGCACAAAGATGTCATTTAACTATATCTGGAGGGGTCACCATTACCCTCATTTTTATTAATAAAAATGCTTTCCATTAAGAAAGATGGCACCATACTTGTATCAAAGAAGAAGCTGGCAAAATGCTTTGATAGTAATTAATGTACTACTGGGAAGAATTTAAACCAATACTTATGGGTCTTTTTCTGGCCCTTTCATTTTTGCAGAGAAACCAGAATTTCAATCACTAGTCTTGGTTTAACTATTATGTTATTCATTATATTAATAGATAGATGTTTTCTGCTTTACATTTGGTCCAATTTGAGCTTTTGTTGCATTGGGCTTCTTTTGACCATGGAGACAATAAAAAAATTTCTTCAAATGTTCTTTCTTCTACTATTTTTGCCACTAAAGACTATATTTTTTATTGATGTAGAACCATTTATTCATTTTTAGTGCTGCGTTGATTTCTTATATATATATTAAACTTTTGACTTTCACTTTTAATTGTTGATTTATCATATCAAGAACTTTGATATGCTTTAATTTTCCATATTCCATTTTGCATATTTAATTTCTTTGTTTCCTTTTTTGGTTACCTTTAGTTGAACAATATGGTGTTCATCCTTTCTACTGAATATGCTGGCTAGATATTGATTTATACTTCCAGTGTCCCACTGTAGATGTTCTGGGGTTTTCTCAAGTTGCTTCCATCATGTTGGTACTTGACATCATTATACTCATTTAATTTGGTGATTTTGTAATGTGTTATCATCTCTCATATATGCTTAGAACTCAGTGAAACTTCCCTTTTGTCTACTTAAGTTAAACATCCTCTCATTTCATTAAAGCAACTTTGATTTTTTAAAATTCAATTTAATTTAATGAACATTTATTAAGCACCTACTATGTTCCAAGCACCACAGTTCCTCTAGACTCAGGTAATTTATCTTCTAGAATTATTATAGAAAGTAAACAAGTGGTTAAAAGGACAGGTTTCATTTTGAAGTAACTTTTATGAAACTACCATGTATTCTCTTATTCTACTAGGGTAGAGACTAAACAATGATCATCTATTTTTTTACACTCATAAATTTCCTCTACCCCCTCCATTCAGCAAATTGTTCAATTCAACAATTCAGTTAGTCTTTCTTAAGCACCTATTATTAATGGGAATATACAAGCAAAATGGAAAACAAAATGAAAATGCTTTGAAGGAACTTGATATTCATGGAGTTTCTTTTACCCCACCCCCAAACTCTCCTCCCTTTATTAAAGAAAATAAACACTGAGCATTCCCTATCTACCTCTCTCCTCCATGTTGGTTTGCACAGAAGCTTATTAGCATCACTGACTTCAATGTCACACCATTTTCTATGTTATCATTGTTTCTTTTTCTCCTGACCAGCAACTAGACCGTCATATTTGCCCGCAAGCAGTTCCATACCAAAGAGAAACAGGTTTGGAAACATGTGAAATTATCTTTTACTCCTTTTTCCCTTGGAAAATTATTGTAAAGAGAGAACACATCAATGTAGTCAGAATGAGTAGCTGATATTCTATTTGCAAAGTAATATCTATCATTTTATAGTTTTCTAGGGCATATCATGTAGCCCAATCCTCCAATGTATTTAAATCTAGCGTCTAATCTTTTAAATAAGATTTTTTAATCTGGTATTTTATTTTTCCCCAATTACATGTAAAACAATTTTCAATATTCATTTTGAAAATTGAGTTCCGAATTCTCTCCCTGCCTACCCACCCCTCTCATGAGAAGGCGAGCAATTTGATAAAGATTATACATGTATAGTCAAGCAATATACATTTCCCTATTAGTCATGTTGTAAAACATAGACCAAAATAAAAACCCAAGAAAAATAAAGTAAAAAAAGTACGTTTTGATCTGTACTCAGACCCATCAGTTCTCTCTGAGGATACACAGAATTTTTCAGCCTAAATCCTTCAGAGTTTCTTGGATTATGACACTGTTGACAATACCTAAGTTATTCACAGTAGATCATCCCATAACATTCTTGTTATGGTGCACAGTGTTCTCCCAGTTCTATTCATGTAAGTTCATGTAAGCCTTTCCAGGTTTTTCTGAGAGCATCTAGCTCATCATTTCTATTTTTTAATTTATTTATTTAAATTCTCAACATTCATTTCCACAAAATTTTGACTTCCAAATTTTCTCCCCATTTCTTACCTCCCCCCACCCCAAAACACCAAGCATTCTAATTACCCCTATCACCAATCTGCCCTCCCTTCTAACATCCCTCCCTTCTCTTGTCCCCATTTGCTCTTTTGTCCTGTAGAGCAAGATAAATTTCTATACCCCATTAACTGTATTTCTTATTTCCTTAATTGTATGCAAGAACAATACTCAACAGTTATTCCTAAAACTTTGAGTTCCAACTTCTCTTCATCCTTTCCTCCCCACCCATCCCCATTGGGAAGGCAAGCAAATTAATATAGACCATATTTGTGCAGTTTTGCAAAAGACTTCCATAATAGTTGTGTTGTGTAAGACTAACTATATTTCCCTCTATCCTATCCTGTCCCCCATTTCTTCTATTCTCTCTTTTGACCCTGTCCCTCCCCAAGAGTGTTGACTTCAAATTGCTCCCTCCTCCCACTGTCCTTCCTTCCTTCATCCCCCCACCCTGCTTTCCCCCTTCTCCTCAACTTTCCTGTATTGTAGGATAGGTTTTCATACCAAAATGAGTATGCATTTTATTCCTTCCTTTAGTTGAATGTGAGAGAGTAAGCTTCATGTTTTTTCTCTCACTTCCCCTCTTTTTCCCTCTGAAAAATCTTTTTCTTGCCTCTTTTATGAGCAATAATTTTCCCCATTCCATTTCTCCCTTTCTCCTCCCAAAATATTTTTCTCTCAACTCTTAATTTCATTTTTTAAAGATATGATCCCATCCTATTCAACTCACCCTGTGCTCTCTCTCTGTGTGTGTGTGTGTGTGTGTGTATGTGTGTAATCCCACCAACCATCCAGATACTGAAAAAAGTTTCAAGAGTTACAAATATTGTCTTTCCATGTAGGAATGTAAACAGTTCAACTCAGTAAGTCCCTTATGATTTCTCTTTACTGTTTACCTTTTCATGCTTCTCTTGATTCTTGTGTTTGAAGGTTGAATTTTCTTTTCAGCTCTGGTCTTTTCATCAAGAATGCTTGAAAGTCCTCTATTTCATTGAAATACCATTTTTTCCCCTGAAGTATTATCCTCAGTTTTTCTGGGTGGGTGATTCTTGGTTTTAATCCTAGTTCCTTTGACTTCTGGAATATCCTATTCCATGCCCTTTGATCCCTTAATGTTGAAGCTG
>CM053772.1:164655366-164667297 GCA_028658325.1 Potorous gilbertii | reverse complement strand
ATCTGGAGGTGCTTCTTCTGGACCCACCATTGAAGAGGTGGACTAAACAACAGAAGGTCGAGCATTCCATACAGCTTTTCCAAAAATTGAAGGACTTAAAATTTGTAGCCAAGGCAGTAGCAGTTTAAAAGTAACATTTAAGCCACTGTTGTAAATCTGGGCATTCTGAATACTTGAATGTTGCAGAGGGGAGAGAAGTGAACAACATTGCACTTTATCAGTACTTTAAACAAGTGGAAATGCAATTCTTGTCCTGGAGAATAAAAATTATTTAAAATTGGCACCATAAAAAAAAATAAAAGAAAAAAGAAAAAAAAAAGAAAACTCATGAAGAAGGATGTAAAATGTGGAAACCAGGATGTAAAATGTGCTCTATGATCAGAGACAATCAGGTTTCTAAGATCTAGGAGATTATCAAGCAGGGAAGAAACAATTAGATCTAGAAGACCATGGTTTGAAAGGACCTAAAATCCAGGAAACAAGTAAGGAAAAGAAAGATAGTCATTCTAGTTATTGGAACTTCAAAGTGAGCTTGTCGTCAGTATTATTTTTTACACTAAAAATGGTAGCTAACATTTATATAGTGCCAGGCACTGTAGTGAGCACTTAACAGTCATCTTATTTGGTCCTCACAACAACCCTAGGAGAAAAGAACTATTATTCTTATTTTACAGGAGAGAAAAATGAGAAAAACATAGGTTGGATGACTTTGCCCAGATTTGAACTTGTCTTCCTGATTCCAGGCACAGCCCTCTAGGCACTGTACCACCTAGCTGCCTTATTTACTTTTTTTTTCTGGCCTGTACCTATTTTTCTTTTCTGACTGTGGGCCAAGTTCCTCTGGTGCAGGAAAGAGGCAATTGCAGCAGGTTGGCAGCCCCAAGAGTGTTCTGATCCTGCCTGGGGCAAAAGCGTAAAAGACCTGAGATTCCAGAAAAGTTCTACAAGAAAAGACTAGAATCCAAATAAATGCCACAATGGCTCCTATCAACAGATTTTCTCTGAGTTACTGCAGCACTTTCCTTATCATTGACACTTACTTCCCTAACAACCATTTGCCACAGCAATTTGATTTCCCTGCCAAGTTTCTAAGCCATCCCAATGATCTATGTTATTGTTTCCCTAACAACAAAGATGGGCAGAAAAGACAACCTGAATTCTAGCTTTGAGCCATTGACCTGAAGGAGATGCTTTCATGGGATGGATTGATAACCACAGGTGTGTGAAACTGTTCATTCAAGGTGATATGTGAGTATGATAAACTGATTTTTGTAAGGATCACAAAATGAGCATCATGTTATTGCGGAAATAGAGAAGGAAAAAGATGTCCCAGATTAAGATACAAATGTGATCATTTAGTTCACAACAATAGGTCAATTCACTCATTTCATCTCCATTCGTATTTTAGTCTTAATAATATTAGGAAATAGTCAACTACTCAAAAGTCCATTCTAAAGTCCAATTAGGTAATATGGAAGAATGTTAGCTAAACAGCTAGTAGCCAAAGGACAGAAGCAGACCCAGGAGAGTCATTTGCATGATACGCACAATAAAAAAGAACACAATAACACTAAAAGACTTCTGGATCCTGATCAATGCAAGGACTGATCATGACTTCAGAGAACATGTTGGGATGCATGCCTTTCACCTTTTGGCACTGAAGTGGCAGAGTACTGACACAGAAACAAAGAGATATACCATGTCAGACACAGCCAATGTACTGACTTGCTTTGCAATGACTGTCTTTGTTTGAAGGGGGAAGCAATGGGGGAGGAAGTAGAAATAACACTGGGAAATGAAAGAAATGGAGAAAAGAGCATCAATAAAACATTTGTTAAAGCTATGCAAAGTCTTTATTTTTATTGTTAAAAGGATAAGCCATACTGACTCACCTTCTGGCAGATAATTCTTAACTGAAATATTATCTGTTTGAAAGGACGTAGAATCAGGAGGCATCAAGTAAAAGGAATGGGGCTGTGTTTTCTCATTTAATGCATTATATACAACGTGGCATCCCTTGTTCATATGAATATATTATCAAGTAAATCCCCCAAAGTCTCTTTAATCCCCAGGCTGAGGTGGGGGAGGAATGAAAACTGCAATTTCAGGCTTTTTCTCTGCAGAGATAAAAAAAAAGTGATGCCAGTAAGAATAAGATCCCAATTACTGAGTCAATACCTAGCCTGCCTATCTTCTGTTAGGGAAAAGATGTTCTGGAAAACCTTTACAGGGTATTTCTTTTCTGGACAGCACCAAATCTTAGAGCATTTCTATAAGTCTAGAAGACTACACAGATCAATAAGGTAGCATGAGACTCCCAGATACACTTCTCTCAGAGCATCCTAACAAGAGTGGTACTATGAATTTGGATGGCAGTAGAGGGGGCTGTCATCCTCCCAGGAGGGAGGGGGCGGGCAGGGTATGTGACTCACTGATCCACAAGGGAAAGTTGTCTTCACTACGTATTAGTTCCTATGTGTCATTTGTGTTTTTTGCATTTTTGTGAAGGGAAAATACTGTCTTTTATATGATATATTGTTAATTTGAATGTTTGCATGGGAACTGAGAATGTTTTTTTACCTACATCATAAAGATCTAGATATTAAGTTGTTGCCATAAGTGCAGAAAATATGAATCAAATTCAGAGAAACCCTTCATGGAAGCTTGACCCAAAGAGGAATTTTTGGAGAAGATGCCCTTACTTCCCAGACTAAACCTGGTCCATATAAATCCAGAGACTGGGCATCTGGTGCATGAAGTTACACTAAATGTGGGTAATTTTCTTCCATCTGGACAGCAAGATAGATGCTTAACACACTGATTACAGTGAAGAGATCCTTGAATTAAAAATGCTCATTTCATCATTCATCAGCCATTGGGCTGATCTTGAAACAATGTTGAAGACTTTCTTATTTTAAGAACTGCATTCAAATCACTTTTTAAACTAAGGATCGCATGGCTGATGGACATTTCCCATGAACCAATATATGAACTCACAATAGTACATGCAACATCAGAATGCAGCCCAAGAATGATTTTATTGCAGAGTTCAAATGCTACTATCAGTGGCATCAAACTCCAATAGAAATGAGGGCACTAAACCATATATAAAAATTCCTGTAGGCTCATGTGGAGTTAGAAAACCACATACTAACATTGTATTTTGTTGTATTTTTATTTCTTTTGTTAAATAGTTCCCAATTACATTTTAATCTAGTTCAGGCCCATCTTGGGAGCTCAGACTATGTGTCTGACATAGCTCTATCCTATAGGACCAATAAGAAGAATCCTTATCACCATAATAATCCTGGCTATTGATTACACATTAGGTTGTTCAGGGTTCTGATGCATTATAAAAGATTGCCATTGCTTTCCAAAGCTATATACAGTCAAGCAAACATCAACAATTTCCCAGTCATCAGTCTGTACAAAACATTCTTTGGAAAATAAGTTAAGAGCAAAGCATTTAAAAGAGGAAAAGTACAATTTTGCCTTGTATCAAAATCAACTGGTTTTTGCAAACAAAAACAAAAACAAGCTACCTGTTATTTCTCACATTTTCCCAGATATCCCTTTTATACAAAGCAGCAATGAAATCCATCAAGACCAATTATATCAGCCACAAAATCCAGCAAACCCAAATTCATGCACAAAAATCCTTCTTGTTACTCAAACCCTTAATATATCCCGCTAAGGTTCTCCTGAATAGCCATTTTAGTTTCTAGTGAAAATTTATCCTGTATCATGAAAACAAGCCAGAAATACCCTCCAACTCTGAGAGAGCTCTTTTCTCCCAGTCCCATAGTCCTCTCTCCTAGTTAATCATGTGCTTTAGGGAAGGTGAGAACTCTTTCTGTCTCCCAGGAACTGGATGGTCCTAGGTGGCTGACTATATGCAATTGATTTAGGCATCAAGGAAATTTTTACTCAATATTTCTAAGTACTGATCATACATTTTCATTCTTTCTAGGTAGTGTGACTCAGCAGTGTTTGATTTGAAGAGACATAGGATAACAGGAGGCTTAGAGAAAAAAAAATACCAAGCAGCTGGGCAGCCTAGACAATGTGATCTCCCAGGAAGATTTCAGAGCACCAACAGAAAACAGGACTTTCTCAATACTAGCCACATCACAGCAAACCTTAGCTTAGGGTCTGTCTACCCTGAAAGTGTCCTGACCCTTAAAGGCATAGGTGGATAGAGCATCAGGAATACCTGGGTTTTAATGCTACCTAAGAAACTAGGATGACTACATAATGTTGGACAAATTCAATTGAAGTCCCTGAAACTCAGTTTCTTGGTCTATAAAATGGAAATAATGATAGTACTTCACAGGATTGTTGTCACGATCAAATGAGATGATTGCTATAAAGCATTCTGCAAACCTTAAAGTGTTATATACAGCAAGCTGTTCTTATCACTACACACTCATTGTTCCCTAAAGTCTTCTTATAGACCTACTACAATCCTAGATTTTACCAAAGATTTTGACAAAATATCTCATACTCTCGTACTCGAGAAGATGTAGTTATCTAGACTAGACAACGATATGACTGGACAGATTTGGGACTATCAGACGGCCAGACTCCAGTGGAGCAGCCTGGAGTTCCAGGCATAATTTACATAAAGACACAGACAGTGTGTTCACATAACAAAGTTGGGCAGATGATGAAGTCAGGATCCAAAGGGAGCCTAACAAGCTAAAGCACTGGGCTGAATCTAAAAAAAGTGAAATTCTGTGGAAACGAATGTGAAGTCTTGGGTACAAAATAATGACCTTTACAGCTAGAAGAAAGACACAACTAGCATTCTGAAGAAACTGCAAGCTTGCTATGATTCAGCAGTATAGGTGGCCTCCAAGAAAGCCAACACAGTCTTGGGCTGCATTAAATGGAGCATAGCTTCTAAGAATAAGGAAGTGAGACTCCCACTGCACTCATCCTCATCAGACCGCATCTAGAGTACTATCTTCAGTTCTGGGTGCCTCAACTTAAAGACGCTGACATTCTGGAAGTATTCATAGGAAAGCAACAGGATGATGAAGAGCCTTGAGTCCATGTTACGCGTGGAGCAGTGGAAGGAGCTAGGAATGTTTAACCTTGAGAGGAGGATACTCAGAGGGGATATAATAGCTGTCTTCAAATATTTGAAAGGCTATCATGGAGAAGAGGAACTTAGGTTTGTTTCATTTGACCTCAGAGAGAAAAATCAGAAGTAATGGGTAGAAGATATAGGGACAAATTTAAGATTTAAGAACTTCCTTACAAAGGGAGCTGTCCACCAGTGGAATGGGCTGCTTTGAGAGGTGGTGAGCTCCCCCTTCCTTGGAGGTCTTCAAGCACAGTTTGGAGGATCACTCATTGGATACATTCTAAGGATAATTCCTTTTGTGTTGGACAAGGTGGCTGCTGATGTGCCTTGAATTCTCAATTTCTCTCATGCTGTAACTGTATGAACACTAGCACCCAAATGGCTTGAAATTGTGATAAATAAGGAGCCAATAGAAGAGGAAGCAGGAGCATGTCATCATCCATCACAAGTATTATGTGTGTCTGTATATATATGTGTATATATATATATATACACATACATGACATATACATCATATATATATATATGTACATACTCACATATAGGGCATCTCTGCTTTAAAAATAAAAATACACCAAGACTTTTAGGAAACTCAGTACATATAAATACATGAAGTATCTGCAATTTTATGAGAATACAGATTGCAAATCCTTTATGCAATAGTCAGTCCTAGGTAATTACCTAAGTGATAGAGAGGTGAAGTTTCTTGTCCAGAGTTACCAGTCAGCAGGTGTCAGAGCAAAGATTTGAAATCAGGCCTGACTCCAAGTCTCACAACCTAATCTTACTTGCCCATATGTCCATTTGAAGTCTTTAAAATTCAAAACCAGTCTATACAAGGAAATCTTACTCACACACCATTCACTCTAGGACAAAATTCCAAATAGGCATTGTTTTGGGGTGTTGGGGTGACTTTTGTTGTTTTTCAGTTCATATTTTCTGACTTCAAAATTAATGTGGGAAACTTTGTCCACTCATAAAGATGAGTGGCGTACGTGAAGTTTATGGTTTTAGAGAGTTGCCTGGGGCAATGAGAAGTTAACTGACTCATCTGTGGTTATACAATATTCAATAATTACACTCATGTCTTTCTAATTTCAGGTCCAACCCACTGTCCACTATTTCAGGCTTTCTCTCTAGCAGGTATTGGAACCTTTGTAATCTAAAACATTTTACAAACTGAAGTCTTCCTACAAGATAACATCACATACAAGACAGAGCCCCAGGCACAGAGCCAGGCTACAGAAGAGCTCCAGTGTATTCCCTTTTCTACTTATGTGTATAGAAAACAAGATCAAAGTAATTTGATGGGGATGAATCCATTTTCTTCTCAGTACAACTAAAGATACTGCTGTGCACCGGCCTGTAAAAGATTCTGTTTGCGAGTCAGGTTACGTATGTGCTCCAGCTTTCCACCTTTCCTAAGAGACACTGAAGCTACAAGTAATAATCAGCTGGAACAAAGACTGATAGAACAAAATCCCCCTCCACTGATAGAGTTCAGAGAGCATTAGTTAAGGCTTCCTGGACCTGAACCACAATTTGAAATCATTCTCAAAACACCCCAGATCCCAGTCAGACTCCTTTGAATGATTTATTTCCCTTTTGTCACCAAAATTCAGATTTCTTCATTGTTGACCTGCAAGTACTTGCTTTTGACCCAAAGCTAAAAAGGATGTCCTTTCTACCCTCCCTGATCTCCTTTAGGGGATGATTTATAAAAGTAGACTAGATGCCCAAGGGAGAAAGAACCAAATGCAATATGAACCATCTACTCATGGGATACGATTTGGGAGATACCAAAATACCCTCTTACCCCAAAATGGTTCCCACTTGCTACTGTAATAATGTAAAGAGTAGCCATAAGACAATTCTTTAAGTGCCTTTCTTGGGAGTTATAGGTAAACATAAAAATATATGGCAGAGGTTTGCATACACTGGCTCTTTTACTAGATTACTTAACCGGATTAGGGGACTTGAGGAAATGAGGCAAAGGAAAACGAGATGCTATAGGGGGAGAGTAGATCTGGTTGGAAGACTGAAAGGGGTCACCTGGATTTATGTCCTAACTGTGATCCTTATGGACTCCATAAATCTAAGCAAGACTCAGTTTTCTCATCTGTAAAACCTTTGTGTCCTGGGCAACCACAGACAGACCATATCACATATTGAAGGCCTTATTTTCGATCTTTTGTCATTGCCCAGAGACCAATGGACCATGAAGGATGAATGTGGGTTATCCTTCACTGTTAGAGTGATCAGCTTAGCTCCTTTTCCAATCATCTCCTCTCTGCATGACTCACCTTTTGCATCCTTTTACACATGTCTTGGTTGGTAATATTTTGCAGCCATGGGCCTCTCTCTTGACCTTAATTCTTCAGAGATTGCAATATTTCATGACTTGTAGCCAAACAAGAAAGTGGTGCATGGGAAAAAGAATAGAATAGTGGAAAAGAGGTGAGGAATTCAAATCCTGCTTCTCATGTTTAGTTTCTATATGCCTATAAGTAGTTGGGGCAGCTAGGTGGAGCAGTGGATAGAGCACCAGTGCAGGAGTCAGGAGGACCTGAGTTCAAATATCACCTCAGACACTTGACACTCACTAGCTGTGTGACCTTGGGCAAGTCACTTAACCCCAATGGCCTCATCCTGGGTCATCTCCAGTCATCCTGATGAATATCTGGTCACTGGATTCAGATGGCTCTGGAGAAGTGAGGCTGGTGACCTACATAGCCCTCCCTCACTCAAAAACAAAGTCAAGTGCAAGTCATGTCTTCATTTCTCTGATGGCATAGTCTTCTTCAGCAACAAGAAATGAACACACACACACACACACACACACACACACACACACACACACATACACACCTATAAGTAAATTACTTGACCTCCACAGGCTACAATTTCCTCATCTGTAAAAGTTAGGGAGTGGGTCTAGATGGCATCCAAAATCCCTCTCCAGTTCCAGGTTTATGATCCTATGAACAAGCAAGATCTACATAAATGTGAGTTATTGTTTATTATCACTTTTAATTTTATTAGGCAGCCAGGAACCTTATGGAAGAGAAGGGAGAGGTACAAAAAGGGGCGATAAATGGACACAATTTCTATGGTTTTCCTCAAGGCTGTCTCTGGGTGGAAGGGTTTGGGGCAGTAGGAATGGAATATCCCTTAAGCATTCTTTCATCTCATGATATCTTTTGCACAGGAACCTGAAAAATTTAACTTTTAAAAAAATGTTTGCTATTATCTGAGAGTTAATATGACCCAGTAAATAGAAAACTGCCTTCTGAGCCAGGAAACCTTGAGTTCTTGACCCACCTCTGACACATACTGACTGTGTAACCCTAGGTATCAGTCTTCTAGACAACTCTCAGGACAAGCCTCTAAGTTCCTGAGAAGGCCCCTTAATCATGTGACTTACTCACCAAGTGCTACCTGCACCCAGCAAACCACAGGTCCAACCTCCATCTTAATATTGTACACTGACATTCCCAACCCAGGGAGCAGTGATTGTCCATAGCTGTGGTTTAAAAAGAGGGGTGGAGGTAAGGCGCACTTCCTGCACTTAGCTGAAACTCCCATAGGCACAATTAGCTCAGTAAACATAACAAATGGTAATAAGTATTTTGCTTGAACTTGGGGTCCTCTTCCTTGGTCTGTTGACCCCCACATGGCCTCAGATTGTTGATTCTGCCTTCTCCCTTGATCCTACTGATTTGTTGTTGCAGACTCTAGTCTACCAATATATCGACTTACCTCTTGCATCTGGCCCTCTTCCCAGATTCTATACTCACTAAGCTGGTAGCAGACCTCTGACTACTCATACCCAACTCACCTCACCTCTCAGGCTGTAGGGAACCACTACAGTTAATCTTACCCTACGTGGTTCTGTCTTTCTTGATGCTAAGTCCTACTAGACCTCAGCCAGTGTCATGAAAGTCTCTAATTCCCATGTTTTCTACCTGGATCTACTCAGAAACAGGCACAAGAGACACAGGAGACATTTTCTGTGTGTTTTTTACAAGTTACATTTTTAAAAATAGATTTGGAATAGTTGCTGTTGGTAGCATCCAGTTTGTTAGTTTCCCTAAAAGAAAAAATAATTGATTAATCATTTCCATGATGTTCAAAAAATGCCTTAAGGCAAGCCAAATAGGGAAGGGAAACTCAGAAAGGTGATGGCCCATGGGACATCTGTTCAATGTTCTATTGAACATTCATCAAAATGCGGGAATCTCCGTTTAAGAACCAACTTGCCTAATGGAGCAGATCAAGCCAAGCCAAGTCCATAAACATTTATTAAATGTTTACTAGCTGCCTGGTATTATGGTAAACTCTGAGAATACAAATACAAGCCGAAAGAAAAGCAGTCCCTGCTCAACAGGATCTACATCCTAATGGAGAACGATAACAGATAAAAAGAAGCAGGGATTGTAGGGAGGGGAAGAGGAATGAAGATACTGGTGGCCTGGGAAGTCTCCTTAAAATGAAGGTTCTGGAAGGAACTAGCCAAGCAAAGGGAGAGGCTGTAGGGCCAAAGGGTACTTCCAGCGTGTGAGGGGCAGCAGTAGAGGAAGCTTCCAGGGTGATGAGGTTTGTAGGGCACTGTAGAGAAAGTCCAAGCGGAGAATCAAGAAGACAGTGTATGCTCATGAGTACATAAATACACAGTTGGTCGGCATAACACTTCAAGGGAGAAGTTTGTTCCATAAAAACAGTATTATAAATGAACTGCTTTCTTAGCTAAACAATACTTGGGCTATAACATTTTTAAATGAATCATTACAGAGGATGAGATGATAATAGGGAATTTAGGAGGCGTATCACCCTGGGTTGGGATGGGCTGTTTGAACATAAGAGTGCCAACAAAGTATGGAGACTTGATAGTTTAAGTCATTAAAGAAACCCCAGAGGTTTGTCGCTAGTAAAATGGCCTGTAGGAGTTAAGGAAGGACTTTTTTCAGCATGTTGGAGCAATCGAAGAAAAAGTATGGAGGGCAAGTAATCAATAAAAATATGAGTCATGGAGGCAGGGAGGGAGAGGGTAACAGAAGGAAAGGTAGTTGGCAATTGAATCATCCAGCTAGCATAGTTAACTTGAAAGGAAAAACAAGCATGAAAGACATTTCCCAGGGGGCTAGGGAAAGTATTTGCAGAGAATGAGTAACTAAAGAATCTAGTGAAAGCTATAGTCCAACATCTCACAATCTAGGCTTCTATGAACTTCAATTTCAAAACTTTCTCATGAATTCTATTTTTGACTCATGCTACCACCCAGGGTTTCTCCTGGGAACATCACAGGACAGATTGCTAAGTCTCTAGAGAAGCAGGTAATAAGAGTCCTTAGCTCTCATGGAAGAACTCAAGTTAACCATAAATGTTAGATACAAAATAGCCTGTATTTTACACCAGAGAAAGAATGTAAAAAAAAAACATACTAGGACCTCATAAACAATCAAAGACAAATCTCTTTCCATTGCAGGAGATTCCATCGTCTCCTAAAGGACACATACTATCTTCCAGATTCATGCTGTAGTTGAGACGCCCCTGTAGAGGAAATACACTTGAAGTCCATGGAGATATCATACCTCATCTCAAGTAAACCCAACTCTCTCTAAGGGATTCATACAACTTCCAGATTTGTAGTGCTAAAGGGAATTTTGCACTTTAGGTTGCTAGAGAATCAGCTCTATTTTATATAGGACATACACAACTTTTTAGCTGACCGACCATAAAAATGGAGGGCAAGATCTTGGTTTCTTCCTCCATGTTGTTTCTCAGTTCTTTGTTGCTCCTCTAGCTTTGGGGGATACCACTGCCTCTACAACTGCCTTATCTAGAGCTGAATGTGTACAGATGCTCAGGTTTCACCCACCAAGGAAACAAGTGGGGTCTGTATGTATGCTTCTGTGTATGTGTGTGAGTGTGTGTGTGCCAGGTGAGCCCCACTTAATTTTTTTCTTATCATCTGTCAGAAATGTCTGCTCCATTTTATAGACCTGAGTTAAAGGCTGGGCTAAACTCTTTGATGGCCATGATTTAATTCATTAACCTAAATACCCTATTAATAGCGTTCTGTCTAAATATGCTTTGTCTTCAGAGGCATAACAAAGTCCCATTCTTTAACATGGTCAAAACTACTAGGTTTCTTTTCTTCCCACCAAAGAGATACATCAAGGAATGTCCACAGCGTCTTGAGAAGTGACTAGAGAGAGAAGCTAACACTTTCCTCCTTAGGAGTCTCCCAACTTCTAATTTAAAGGTAAGTTAACAACAATGGCACTTGAATGAGTTTAGAGTCAGACATTTCTTCTCCCACCTTGTCCATACTGGGAAAGATACAATCCATATCCCAAGAATAGAAGTTCTTAATCTGAGACTCATGAGCTTCTTTTATTTTCCCCAATATTTTGATAGATATTTTTATTTCTTTTGTAATCCTATGAATTTCATTTTATGCATTTGAAAATATTATACTGAGAAGATGTCAAACTCCACCATATTGCCAAAGGGATTCATCACATCACAAAAGGTCAGGAACTCTGATCCTAGAGGAAGAAAGAAAAAGAATCATACTGAGCCCTAGTAAGCCTGCTCTGGAACTTGGAGCATCTGGACCCCCATCTTCTCTCTCCCTTCCCTCCTTCAAGAGATTCCTGGAGGATCAGGACAACCCATGGGACAGTGACTGGGCTGGCAGGATTTGGAAGGCTGTGGACACCATTTAAAACCTAAAAACGAAAACAAACTTTTAAAAAACCCTTCAAGGTTGGTGTTCCTTTTCTCTTTTCTTTCTGTACCAGAAGCAGCTAGATGGAGAATTAACTTGATAAGACCTC
>CM053772.1:164598421-164655266 GCA_028658325.1 Potorous gilbertii | reverse complement strand
ATTCCCCAAAGAGTAGACCCTTTGAGCAGGGATGAAGATGGGCCACAGGCAAGGGACAGCACAGTGAAAAGACCTTGGGAGTGTTGGCCAAAAGGTAACTGTGCTACTCAACACAGATGGCAAAGTATTGTGAGATGAGGTGGAAGCACAACATTCACCCTGGGGAAGGAGTAATGCCCTTAGGAAGAGGAAGTACACATTCCCAAAGATAACACTCTACCTCCCATCCCACTATCACTGATGTGAATCAAAGCTTTAGTTGCCCAGAACTGATCATTCTAACTACTAAACTATACCTTGAGATGAGGAATGAGGAGAAAACTGGGGGCAATGGCCAAAATTGCTACGTCATAACTAAATCTCAGTCAGATGTTGGGAACTGTTGTGTTTCATAATATTATTATAAAGCCTTTTGGATAAGAAAATGTCATAGAGTCTGGCTGTACTTCCTTCTTATTCCAAATTCTCCTTGTTGAGAGAAAGGGACTATATTGGAAATAGCTACCATATTCAGGTGTGGGGGGCGGGGCTTTAATTAAATCTTCAGTCTGGTTTGAATCAGATAGAAAGGTGACATTTAGAAGCCCAGTTGATGTA
The DNA here is from genome assembly GCA_028658325.1 of Potorous gilbertii. Lineage (NCBI taxonomy): Eukaryota > Metazoa > Chordata > Mammalia > Diprotodontia > Potoroidae > Potorous > Potorous gilbertii. Next base: position 164,654,669 of record CM053772.1, on the reverse strand, counting down.
ATGCATACAGTGCTGAATTTGGAGTCAAGAAAATCTTGGTTCCATCCCATCTCTTTTCAAAACTGTAGAAAAGTCATTTTAATTCCCTGAAGCTTGGTTTTCTTGTCTGTAAAATAGGAAAAATATATCTGTTGTACCATCCCCACAGAGTTGCAAAGCTCAAATGAAATCACATACATAAAGTGATGTAAGTGAGCTCCTGTTATGTCCTAGTTACACAGGTGAAGGGTCTACTCTTACCATTTGTCAAAATGTCAGCAGCCTTTGATTTATCACTATCACCATTTTGTGAATTTGAGTTCCTAGAGTAAAGGAAACATTTTGCTTTTTTTTTGGCATCCCCATCGAGTAATGATGGCAACATAAGATCATAGACTTAGAAGTAGAAGAGACCTTCAGGTTAACTTGTCCAACGTCTTCATATTATAAATGAGGAAACTGAGGCACAAATAAGTTATATGACCTGCCTAAGGTCACAAAGTAGGCAGGGGCACAACCAAGATAGAAACCAGTTTCTCAAACTCCAAATCCATTGTTCTTTCCATGGCATTAAGCTAATAGGGACTTAATAGATGATGATTGAGGAAATGAATTATTTTACATTTTCTTGCCACTATCCTCCTCCATTTCTAGTACTCTTCTGCAGTTATAATTCCCTTGTTCCCCTCAGAATCTCCTCGCTATGTAAACCTTCCGTCTGCTAATCAATTCTGAGATTCAGAGATTTTTAAGGTCCCAGGGTTCATATACTTACACTAGTAGAATTTTAGAGTTGAAAGAAACCCCAGCAACTCTCTGGTCCAACCCATTCCAGAAAAGGATGTACTCTTGATTTTGGACTCCCCTAAAGCAATTAGCAGAGTGCTAAGCAGAAAGTATTGATGGACCAGATAAATCCCAGCTGATTTTATTATGTCACTTTTCTAAGTCACCAAAGAATGGTCCCTAGCAATTTTCCTTCCTCCAAGGTTGGGTCCTCTTCGAAACTGCTCATTCCAAATTGAATGTGTGCCTAAGTAGTCTGTGAATATCTATGACCAACACCCAGGTTATTTCATAGCCAAGGCTTCTGGGACATATAACTCGGAACTTCTATCTGAGAGGAGAAAAGGAATCCTTTAATCATCACGTTCAGTCATTGACTCATTGGAATTGTGTTGAATGGCAGTCATTTGGTTTACTTTTCAAAAGGACATATTGTATTTTTCCCAACCATGTAACTATGTGGCTGCCCAAGGCAACAGTTAAATACTAATTTAAAGAATAGTGGCCTTGGGGGCTTTAAGAGGGAGACTTTCCTGTGCTGGTGCTGCTCAGTGTTTCTCACTGTCTTAGTCATTTCACCCTGTTTGCCTCAATTTCTTTATCTGTAAAATTATCTGGAGAAGGAAATGGCAAACCACTCTAGTATCTTTGCTCAGAAAGCCCTAATTGGGGTCACAAAGAGTCAGATGCAATTGAAACAACTAAATAACAACAACTAAGTCCTAGAGAATTAAAATGCCTTTTCCAAAGTTCACACAGTTTTCACAGAGTTCTGCATTATTTGGTAGTGTTCTGACCATACCCAGATCCCAAGAGCTATGGGTCTCTATAGATGCTTCACGCCATTCTTGCCCCTATCTGGCTGTCTCCCCTATGCCTTCTCGCCACTCAGCCAGACAGAGTGGGTCTGGGCTATACTACACCAGAGTGTACCAAATACCCTGAACCCCAACACTCTACTATTTTTTTCCACAAGCAATCTTACATCATGGCTTACTGATACTTACGTCAAGCTGCCAACTGCCACCACGTTGCCTCTATTTTCTGGGTATTCCATTTCCAGTTTCTCACTAGAGATGATTTCTTTCCTCAGCTTCTTACTCCCCCCAAAAACAGCTTGGAACTCCTTCTTAGGGTCTAGTTTTAAAAGAGTTTACTGAAGGAAATATATTAAAAGGAATAAAATGACAGAAGGAAAAATTACAAAGTAACCAGAGTCCATCCACAAATCAATATTTAGATCACTCATTCTCTTAGGTTCTTTTTATGATTCCCCTTTATTCCAAACAGAAGTCTGTAATCTTCTTTCATGTACAGGGCATGAGCTCTTAAAATTCACCTCTCCTTCCACATGTAGTAGAAACAAAAATACAGTGGAGTAAATATTGCCTCTAAAGAGTCTGGCTTCAAATCCAGCCTCTGATGGATACTATCTATGACCTCGTGCAAGGTGATTAATATTTCTGGACCTCAGTTTCTTTATATATAAAATGAGAACTTTGAAATAGATGGCTTCCAAAATACTGCCCAGGTCTAACTCTATGTTTCTATGATCCAAAAGCCCATCTTTCTTCTCCTTTCACTCTTCAGTCTCCCAGAGAGCATCCCAGATCCCAGGAATTGGGTGAAGGACCTGGCTATGTTCAGCCATGAAAAGAGAAGGCTCAGGGGAAACCTGAAAGCTGCCTTCAAATATCTCAAGTATGCATCTAAATTTGTTCTATTTTGTCCCAGAGAGTAAAATTAAGAGCATGGAGTGGAAAAGGAAATTTTATGTCTCACAAAAGGAAAAACTTCCTAAACAAGCAGAGTTGAATCCTTTAGTAACTCGTGGCTTCCCTCTCACTGGAAGTCTTTCAATCAGGAATGGATAAACATTTATTGGGGATATCATAAAGCTGGGTCTTCTTCATAAATGGACTGAGATTCTATGGTTTGCAGTTTCTTGAGCCACTTACCCATAACTCTTCCACGGACTTTCTGGGTCTTATCTAGTCTTCCCCACTGCTTAAGTTCCTTGAACAGTAAATTAAAAGATTCTGAGAGGTGGAAATGATGTAGTCCTGCCCTATTATTTAACTTATACAGGTTAATGAAATCTACAAAGTTGAAATGACTTCCTAAAGGTCACAAAGTGAGTTAATGACAGACCTGGCTCTTAATTACAGATTTTCAGGTACCTGGTTGACTGTTCTTTCTACTGCACAATACCAGAGAAGGCCAAATTCAATATCCTAGGATTGTAGACTCTGCTCCCTCTTCCAATGAATAAGGGTTGAAGTCAAAGGTATTGAACTTCAGAGATCCCCCTATTCCAGCAGTTTACTTTAGCTATGGGCCATCATAGAAGCATCCATAATTTTTAGCATATATTTCCAGCACAGTTTCCCACCTTCCAGAAAGTATAAATTCACACTTTAATTTATAGGAATCTAATCACAATATCCCCCATTCATTGGTAGAATCAATTGCACAATAATTAACCTCAACATCCATTACACAGCCTTGCTTACAATGACAGATATTTAACTCCTACCCCCAATGTGCAAGGATTATTGTTTAATTAGATTCTGTAATTGGAAAGAATGAAAAATGAGCCAAGAACTCCAGCATCAGCAAAATAATGTTTTTGTTTGGCTTTAAAACACACATACACACACACATGCACAACTTTCCCCAAAATAATACATTCTAAGAACGTTTGGGGAAAGGATCTAAACTGCTGATATCAAACAGATCTTTCACTCCATGACAAACAAATACATTGAAAGGGAGAGAAAGGAAAAGGAAAGTCAGGGTGACTTCCCATGACAAGAAGCTTTTGGGAGAGATTTGAGTGTGACGGTGAGATTTGCTTTTCTCTCTGTCTCTGAAAAAAATGGCAGCTATGAAAATAGTGGGCTTATCCTAGGTATACTCTCTCCCAGTTGGGGTCTCTCTTCTATTTTTCACCTTTCATTTTCTGATTTTTATCTAATGTTTCACCTTTTGTTCCAGTCTTTTCTCTAAGACCCAACACATTTCTTTAACCTTTCCAGATATTCAAATTTTCTGAGATGTTGATTTCATTTGGCTGCCTGCATGTTCTTTAAAAAAAAAAAATCTCATTTTTGCTAACAAAGCTATAGACCCATGGTCTGCCTTTAAATGCTGCCACATATGTGCTTATAAGTCAAAGTCCTCTGGTTTTTCATATTTTCCAGAGTTATAGGTTTCTTTTATAATGACTTGAGCCCTGCTACCAATTTGCATAAGAGTCTTAAAAACTGCCAACTAATTCCAAGGAAATTTATTTTCTTTCTGTATGGGAGTGAAGTAGCAGTCAGCGTTTTAATGAAATGGAAATAAAGGCTCTTCCCTTTGCCATTAAGAAACAAGGAGTTTGATTGGCTGGTGAAGGCTCCAATTTTACTCTTCTCAGGCATAACTGCATGAATAGGTACTTAGAGGTAGAGTATTAAAATAGGAGATGAAAAAAATAAATAAATCAGCTTCAGAAAGCTCTACGATGAGTGGTAACATGAGAGAGCTATTTCTTTACCAACAGAAGATGTTTGTCTGCAAGTTTAGATCCTCTGGCATAAATACCATGAATAGACTGCAAATATTTGGCATATTTAGTGATTATCCAGTGTGGCATTAAGGTTTTGGAAAGATGATTTGTCCTTCTGAGCTTGAGCAGATTTCTATGGTAAACACATTCTAGAATTGGCTACCAACCGAGTAAATATATTTATTCTTCTCAGTATGTACTTGGTCTTAAATATTTTTGAGCTGGAGAAAAACATTAGGAGTCTCCAAATCCATCACTCATTTTACATATGAGAAAACTGGGCCCCTGAGAAGTGAAATGCCTTGCCCTGGGTCCTAAGTCCAGAGCTCCATGTGCTGATCCTTCATCTCCACAGAGCAAATGGCGTGTAGCATGCAAACAGTCTATCCTCTGCTTCATTTCATGCTGCGTGGATAGAGCGCTGCACCTGGAGTCAAAAAGACCTGAGTTCCAATACACTTAATAACTTTGTGACCCTGGGCAAGTCACTAAACCCCATTTTGCAGATGAGGAAACTGAGACTTAAAGAGGTTAATAAATAGCACCTACCTTCCAGGGCTGTGGTGAGAAAAAAATGAGATATTTTGTAAAGTGCTTTTCAAACTTTAAAGTAATATATAAATTCTGGCTATTATTATGGCAGTTGTTATTAATAAGTAATTAATAATTAAGTAATATTAAGTAAGTAATTGCCTTAAGTAACTAGTACATACAAGACACGGTACTAGGCACTAAATATAATAAAATGCCTCTACCACAATTAGGTTTTTAGACCCAAGTAGGTTCTATAAACTACCGTCATCTACTCAACACATTACTCAAAAGCCTCCAGCTCCCCATAGGATCTCGTGGGCCAAAGCAGAACTATATATGTGGCATCATAGAATGGCATTAGGACCTTTACTTAAAACAGTCTGCATGGTAAATAACAAGGAATTAAAATAAGCACAGCTACTCCATCAGTTTGGTTGCATCCCATGCCTCCACTCTCCTGAGAGTGGGAAGTCCCTCATCTCTGGTCCCCACACTACCTCATTAGCTAAAGTCTAGTCAAAGGAAAGGGTCTTAACTTGCCTTGCAGATAAATGCTAAAACCTCAGTGCTTGGAAAGGCTCCAGGCTGAGTCTGGAAGGAAATTAAGGATTCTGAAATGCAGAATTGAAGAGGAAATGAATTCCTGGCAAAGGGATGGTTCGAAAAGGTACACAGATGCCGAAGATAGAATGTTGAGTCCAGGAAACTGTTTTATTGAGTGTTTACTACATGCCAGGCACTGTGCTGCAGGTCTGAGGGTATAAAGAAAGGTGACAACAATCTGTCTCCTCATTGAGTGAAGACAAAGTCTAAATAATTAGATTTATATAAGATAATCTACAGAACAGATGAAGGTAATCTGAAAAGGGAGGCATTGGCTGTTGGGAGAAATCAGAAAAGTCCTCCTACAGAAGGAACAACTTAATCAGAGTTCTGAAAGAAGCCAAGGAAGAAGCCAAGAGTTATAGGAGAAGGGAAAGAGTCTATCAGGCACAGAGAACAGACCACATAAAGTCATGGAAAAGGGAAACGGAGGAAGGTCCTGTTGAAGGGACGACAGGTAAGCCAGTGTATGCAACTCATAGAAAGGACCAGAAAGATGGAAAAGGGCCAGGTTGGGAAAAGCCTTAAATGTCAAAAAGAGAACTTATAATATACCCCAGCTGACAGATATTATAAAGGTAAAAACACTGAGTTTAACATCATAATAATTGTTGGCACTTCTACAGTGCTTTAAGATTTGTGATGTGATTCACAACTATTGTTTCATTTCATGCTCACAACAATCCTTCAAGGTTGGTGGATACTTTTTTATCCTCATGTCACAGCTGAGGACACTGAGGCAAACCGAAGCTAAGTGATCTGCCCCAGATCTCGTCTGAGACCAAATTTGAACTCAGGTTTCAGTGACTCCAGGCCTGCCACCCATCAACTGAAATTGTTGAGGACAAGGAGGAAGGGATTGAAGACAAAAGGACTCTTGTATGAATGGATGCCGAGTGAAGTGCGCATGACCGGGAGAACAATTTATACGATAATAGAAATACTGTCAAAATAATCAACTTTGAAAGGTTTCGTAATTCTGATCAACTCAGCGACCAACCACAATTCCTAAGGATTCATGATGATCCATCTCCAGATGATAGAGAGAATGGAGAATCTCTCTGGAGTTTGTATTTTATCCCATGGGCAAAGGACAGCCATTGAAGGGGCCTGAGCATTAGAGTGACATGGTCAAACCTGTGCCTTTAGGCTATTTTGCCAGTTGGGTGGAAGATGATTGGTGAGAATACTAGAAGTTAGGGTACCAGTTAGAAAGCTATCATAATATTCTAGAGAGGGAGGAAAGGAAGAGGATAGAAAGGACAGAAGTGTCTATAATATTCTGGACACTGTGCTAAACACTTTATAAATATTATCTCATTTGATTCTCATGGTATCCCTAGGATGTGGGTGCTGTTATTCTCCCTGTTTTATAGTTAAGGAAGCTAAGGAAAACAGAGATTTATCTGAGGTCACATAGTTAGAAGTGTTTAACGCTAAAATTGAACTCAGGATATCGTGACTCCAGATCCAGTTCTCAATACAGGGCACCATTTAATTCCCTCTGATAGGAAAAGTGATAAAGGTCTGAACTAAGATGTTCTAATCATGGTTCCACATTTGGTACAATGGACCACTTAAAGCCTGAAGGTGAAGATAGGTAATTTAAAAATAAATATTCAGCAAAATCCTAGTCAAAGAAGTTCACAAGAATATCCCTCAGGTCTCAAGAACTTCTCTCTAGAGCTGTCTTTATGTAGTCTCATACCTTGCAAAGGGCCCACAGCTGGTTCCTAGGTTTATCTACCTGGGTAAAGTGAACTTAAATTGCCCCAGGTCTGTTATATACTATCTTGACTTAACAAAAATCCCAAATGGTGGTATGAGAATGTAGGCATCAGCTCAAACTGCCATAGTTCCACTTATAATATAACCCAAAACATGTTTTGTGAAAGATATTGTGAAATTGTAATTTCACAATATTGTAAAATACACAACTATTGTAAAATAGAAAGAAATAATTGACAACTTAATTGCCATGGAAAAGGATGAGGGTCAGGTTTGGGAGAAAGGGGTGGAGAAGGAAAGACAATGAATTCTATTATGCATTTAAAGAATTGGAGATGCCTACAAGATATCTAGTAGGAGGTTCCCAGAAGGTCATTGATAATGTGGGATTTAGAATGAGGGGAAACTAGGACTGGACATGAACATTTGGGATAATAGATCTGCATAAATGGATCTTCATAGAGATGGCATTTGAACTTAATAGTAACACATGAGATCAGCAGAGGAGATGATGTAAAAAGAGGACCAAGGAATAAGACATAGGGCATACCCAGGTTAAGGAGTCAGGAGATAGACAATGACTCAGTAAATGAGAAGAAGAAGCAGTCAAGAAAAGCAGGAAAATCAGGAAAGAACAATATCATGGAAGCCTAGAAAAGAGAGACAAAACAAGAAGAGCTACATAGAGGTCAAGAAGGATGAGGACCATTGTGTTTAGCAATTAAGAAATAGCTAGTAACCTTAGAGAGAGTAGTCAAGACCAAGTGGTCAGATGGCAAAGGACTGAAAAGTGATCATGGATAGTACGGGTATAGAGGAAAAGAGTAAAGACTGTACAACCTAGAGAGGTATAGACTGCAACTCATAGACAATATTCTCTGCCGGTGTATGTGACCATATCCATGACCTTCCTCCTCATCTCTTGACATTATATGGATACCAACTCAGCTTGTAGTTATCCCTTAGTCACCAATATGACCAATTCCCCTTTTCTGATCATACATAATATTTATCCAAACCTGATATCTCATCCATGTAGGAGACACTCCATGTTTTAACTCTCCTCCTTGAATATAGATGGAAATCTCTTCTATAACTGACAGATAGAGAGAATTGCCTAAGACATTAAAAAGTCATGATATGCCTACTATATGTCAGAGGCAAGGCTTAAATCCTGATCTTCTTGGCTCTAAGGAAAGGCCAGCCTTCCATCCACTGTGCCATAGTGCCTCTCAATAATTATCCTGTACAGATGTTTGATGCAAACTCCTTTAGATGCTTATGATATCCTGGTTCTTAGTGTAATCAGTCACATTTTCTGCAAACATATGCACCTGGAGGACCACACCTCAACTATATGGAATCTATCCTCAGTTTGGATATTGCACTGGATATACATCAAAGGATACTAGGCCCCTGCCTAAAGGCTCTCTTCTGGACCCTCCTAGCTTAAGAGTGATTATCAATAATAACTGTTGTTGTTTCCCTCCCAGCCTGACATCATTTTTTGCTCTTAAGGTCATACAAAATTTCCTGATATTTAGAGCATATGCTTGGGGAACATCTCAAAGGAGGATTTTTAAGATTCTCTCTTGGTCTGTTGACTCAAAACTCGCTTTTACAGCAAAGAAATTCTAAGTATAATGGAATCACATATTCTTTGTACCTGTAAGTCAATTGTGGGCCTACAAAAATGTATTCTACTATAGAATAACATGTAATAAACTCTGCTGTTGTTGTTCAGTCGTTTCAGTGGTATCCAACTTTTCTTGACCCTGTCAGGGGTTTTCTTGGCAAAGATACTGAAGTAGTTTGCCATTTCCTTCTCCAACTCATTTGACAGATAAGGAAACTGAGGCAAACAGGATTAAGTGACTTGCCCAGGGATATATAGATAGAAATGAGAAATTAGGCATTCTTTTTTTAATAGTTAGCAAAATCCATTCTTTTCCCCTTTCCTTCCCTGTCTTAAAAATCAATCAGTCTACTACAGCATATAAGTCCTTTGAGGTCAAGGACCATTTTCATTGTTATCTTTATATCCTCATCACTTGTAATAGTGCCTAACCCTTAGGAGGCATTCTTAAATGTCTTTTTACTCAAAGTGAGTCCATTAAATTATCCAGATAACTTTTAAAATATATTTTTCTGGGGACAGGACTGAATTGATCATATTACTTATCTAGATAGGTCAGCTAAGTGGTGCCATAGATAGAGTCCTGGGTCAAGTCAAGGAGAACTGAGTTCAAATCCAGCCTCAGACACTTACTAGCTGTGACCCTAGAAAAGTCACTTAACTTCTCTCTGCCTCAGTTTCCTTAGCTGTAAAATGATAACCCACTTCCCAGGGTTATAGAGAATATTTGTAAAGTGCTTAACACATTGACTGGTTTATAGTAGGTGCTTCATAAATGCCTGTTTCCTTCCTTCCTATATACTTCAAATGCTCTAACTGGGTGCTCAATTCTATTATACTTTGTGTAAAAATAGACCCAATATACTCAAATAATTTTTTTGCATGACAGTCCTGAGCGACAGCACAGTGTATGTAGTACAAAGGTATCAAGCTAGCTGTCACAGACCACAAAACTCCAGAAGGCTGGAATCAGATTAAAATGTTGGGGAATATTTAACAAAAGTAAATTAAAATGCACTGCAATATAAATGATGTTAATCTGTGGTTATCTTGGTCAATCTGCAGTCCACAGGGATCCCAATGTATGATTTAATGGATCCCATTTCTATGTTCTATGTGGCGTAAGTAGATAAAGAACTAAACCTGAAGTCAGGAAAACTCATCTTCCTGAGTTCAAATCTGACCTCAGACACTAGTCATGTGACCCTGGGCAAGTCACTCAAACCGCATTTGCCTCAGTCTCCTCATCTGTCAAATGTGCTGAAGAAGATAATGACAATCCACTCCAGTATTTTTGCCAAAAAAAATGGGGTCATGGAGAGTCAGGTGACTGAAAAACAACAAAAATTTGTCTTTGAGTCTGACATCACTTTTGTCATTAATAGACGCTAGATTTGGGCTCAATTCTAGTCTGACCTTGAACATTTACTAGCTGTGTGACCCAGGCAGGTGATTTAACCTCTTGGTGGCTCATTTTACTCAGCTGTAACATGAAGAAGTTGGATTTTTCTGGCCTCTAAAATCTCCTCCAGGACTAAATTTAGAATTCTTTAATCATCTAAGATCAATCACCTAGCTTATTTCCTTGCTGCCACTATAAAAATTCAGGGAGGCAGATGTCATTTGGAATTACAACTCCAAGAATATGCAATTGATTCTTTTCTGTCACACTGAAAATATCAGTGCAAACTTCCCCAGCATGAACCTCAGCCTCCACTAGCAATGGTCATGTCAGAACTGCCACTCCAGTTTTCTTCATGGTGGCCATTATCAACGTCACACTACGTTATTGGGAATGACTGCCAATATCATTGTAGATTTGCATGAATGGGAAGAAATCCATTTCTCCTTGATTATATTAAAGGTGAAGGATGATGTCTTGAGACCTTTATAAATAGATAATTGAGCATACTAATAAACTCTTTGAAGAGCTTGGAACTATTACTCATGTTGGATGAAGTAAAATACCCTTGTCTAACATTAATAACCCTTCTGGACTTTCCGTTCTTTTATCTCTGCTGATGTTTATTGAAAGGGCTAATAAGAATATAAAAAGGACCCACAAAAATAAATAATGTATGTCCAAGAGTATGTATTAGGAAGAATGGATTGGTAGGGAAAGGGTCACAGTGACCTTCAAGAATTCAAGGCATCACAGTTCTGGCCTAATTTCTGTCTGACCAGGAAAAGCAGGCCAGTTTAATCAGAAGTTCACATCAAAATTTCAAACACAAATGAATTCAGCCTGGAGAATGGTACCTCTTCAAATATAGAGGATTTGCTGTTTCTTTCTTAAAACTTTCAAAGGTTCAAGTGCCTGGTTCCAATACCTAAACATAAAGTTGTCATGGTTAAACCCCAGCTAATATTTGAAAAAAATAAATTTTTTTTCTAGTTCACAAACTACTATTTTGATGAATTCTCCATACTGTTCTTGTCCTTTCCTTTCTATTCCTCCTATTTCAGGTCCCTATCACCTCATGTTATGGCCCTTGTGATTTTGTCTTTTAATTGGCCCCCATCTCCAATCATTTCCTTCTTTAACCTATCATAGTCATTGCAGTTAGACTTATCTTCTTAAAATATTGCTTTAAAGGACAGTTCCCTGCTCAAAAGCCTTCAATAAAAATAACTTTATGTTCACCTAATTTCTCAGTAATCGAGGACCTCAAGAGTGACTTAGTCCAATTTATACCCAAAAAAAGAGTCCTCCCTGGAACAAATTTGATCTCTATCAGCCACAGTCATCTGAGCTTTGCTTGAAGACATATAACAAGGGGAATCCACTACCACCTGAAGCAGTCCATTTTACTTTGGAATATCTCTAATTGCTATCTCTAATTTTCTTGACATCAAATTGAAATTTGCTTTTTTAAATCATACAGCCATTGCCTCTGGTTTTACCCACTGAGGCCAGTGAATGAAGGTCTCAGTGAATCAGATCCTTATTTTACATGACAGTCTTTCGATACTTGAAGGCAGCAATAACTCATCATGCTGTTTCATTTTTATCAGGCTAACGCGTCCCAGTTCCTTCAGTGAAGCTTTATAGTAAACTAAGACCCATCCTGGCTGACCACCTCAGGACTATCTCCAGCTTATCAGTGTCTTCCTACAATATCAAGTCTACCATTCCTTACATTAATGTGAGAGTCCCTCTAAAATCTGGCCCAGTACTTTTCCATCCTTCACTTCCACCTCTACCAACAGTAAGCCCGTGCCCTACTAGCTATGCTTATCTCCTCTCTAACCACATTCACCTGCTCTCTAGCCCTTCAATACATCTTAAGCTTTCCTGCCCGATACCTCTGTTAATGCCTTTCCTCCATGGAGTGCCCTCCTCCCAATGCCCCTGACTTCTACCTCATCCCACCCTTCACTCTGTTGAATGAAATGATCACCAGTTTTACCCTACACCAAGCCAACCTTCTTGCAAAACACATTCAGTTGTTGGTCACAAGGAAAAGATCGAAGAAGAGGACAAAGTCAGATTGTATATAATGGCACTCAGAATAGGTGGTCAAACTCACTTTAGTTCTGTCATTGTTATACATGAAGATACTATTTTGTCATTAAAAATCTATATACCCAGATACTTTAACTTCTCCAGAGTTTTAGCAACTTTTTGAGACCAGAGTTGATACTTTAGAGACTTTTTTTGGCTCCCTCAAACCCTGTCCTGGAAGTGACTTTATTTAGTGGGTAAAGAGCTAGCGTTAGTTACAGTAAGGATGACCTAAACTTGAATCCCAAATACATGCTGAGTCACTTGACCATGGACAAATCAAGGAACCTCTCGGAAGCCCTAGGAAACTTATAAGACTAGATGTTACAAGTGATCATGGTATCATAGAGCTACAAGGAATCCTGGGAGCCATCTAGTCAGCCTCCTCATTTTACAGATGAGAAAGATGAGGCTCAAATAAGTTAAGTGACTTGCACAGTATCATTACACTAGTGTCAGAGGCAAGATTTGAACTCTGGTCTTCCTGACTTCAAGTCCAGCCCTGTGACCTACTTCCTCTCATGAGCTGCTAATCTCATCAGTGAAAGGACTTTCCAAGTGTACAGTTCCCCATACTGATAAAATTGCAGGTCCTGATTAAATTTCTACACACCCCTGCCAAATTCTACCAATATAAGTATGATAAAACTTTAACAGCACTCTACATAGGAAGGAGGGACACTCAAAAATGACTCCTTTGTTGCAAAAGCTGTTACCTTGACAAGGTCATGATCATGGGCTCTATCCTCATGGGAGCTATATCCCTATGCAGGCCATTTGTCAGTAAAATGACTGGACAATGACGATGCTGTTGTAGTATAAATGTATATCCCTTGCTGTCACTGTCCCTAAGCAGCCAAAATCCATGGATTCCATAAAATTCAAGTCACTGAAAGCAGATTGCAACTGTGACTGAGTCATAGATTCAGAGGAAACAAACCTTCTTCATCTCATTCTTGGGCATATACACAGAATTGCTGGCATGGCTATTTCAATAATAAACAACCAATCAACATACCTCCCACATGGTTCCCCCCAGGCTTTAATTCCCACTTCCCTTTCCTATGCACATGTATTAATTGAATATAAATACCAGTTATATAATGCTTGAAGTTTGGTTTCATCAAACATCTTGTATATATTATTTCATTTGAGTCTTGCAACCACCCTGTAAAGTAGCAACATTTTTTACCTTCTTGTCATGACCACCTGGGATTTCAAGGATGACTGGAATTTTGTGCAAGAGCAACATTTAGATAAAGCTAGTGGCAACCTATTACTTCAGTAGCATAAAAATAACTAAGCTTAGAACTAAGTCTGGCAGAGGAAAAGATCTAGATCAGTTACATCATTTGGGAGGTTCAAAGAACTCCCAGCATGGTGATTGACTCCACGGGTGCAGTTTAGCAATTCATTTGTGACTTAGAGACTTAGAGGGTTTCTTATGGGTATTAAGAAGATATTTGGTTATGATCGAACAGATAGTACTTTTCAAATGCAGGACTTGAAGCCAATTTTCCTGGCTCTAAAATGAGCTTCTCTATTGACAATATCAAGCTGCTAACTTAAGCAGATATGGTTGGCATTATTTTACAGGTGAGAAAATGGAGGCAAAGGTCTTACATGACTTATCCATGGTCATACCATTGAGTATTGGGAGCAGGACTCAAAGCAGTGTCTTCCTGTCGACTTCCAAGTCGAACTTTCTACACTCTGTACCATACTGCTGCCAAAATCATATATGTCAGATATTATTTCACAGATAAGGAAACTGAGACAAAGGGGTTAAATGACTTACCCATGGACATGCCATTGAATGTGGAGTGGCAGGGGGCGCAAATTTGAAGCTGGAACTTCCTAAATACAAGATCAAATCTCTCCTTCTGTATTACTGCCTAATTGTATACACTACTATCTTACTGAGGAGGAAAATGAGATAAAGGAGATGAGTAGTTTAGCCACTCTCATATCACTAAGTATTGAGAGCAGGATTTGAACACAGGTCTTCTTATTCCAATTCTGGCATTCTTGTCACTAGACACTGCTGCTTCAGATTTTTATCACATAATGAATTTTGTAAAAAGAGAGCTACACATAGGTGACATCTCTACTAGCAAAGTGAAGTTTATTGAGGCAGCCATTCATAGAAATCAGGCCAAAAAACACTTTTTTCTTGGAATGCCCAAATATTTACTTAAATTTTTTCTGTTAGAGTATAACAAATTTTATCACTTCAAATCTAATCTTTTTTTTTAAACTGGGTCTCCCTGTCTATCTTGTCTGGTTATTTTTTTTTTGCTTTTTTTTGGTAAGGCTACTGGGGTTAAGTGACTTGTCCAGGGTCACACAGCTAGTAAGTGTCAAGTGTCTGAGGCTGGATTTGAACTCAGATCCTCCTGACTCTAGGGCCAGGGCTCTATCCACTGCTCCACCTAGATGCTCCTTTCCCTATGTATCTTGCCCAGGATACAAATACAGGGACTACTCATGGTCCAGCTCTTACTTGCTCTGTTTCCAACCAGGCCTAGTTGCTCCATTCTTAGGCAACTTCTGAGGGCTCACCATACTGATGCCAGACTAAGTGAAAACACCCAACTAGCTTAGCCCTCTGCAGCTCAGAACTCCCCAGCTCAAGAGATCAGTAACCTCAGCCTCCTCAGTAGCAGAAATTATAAACTGTACCACAACATCTGACGCAAATCAGATATCTGATGCAAGTGTATGTGTATATATATGTGTGTATGTGTGTGTGTGTGTGTGTGTGTGTATCATAGTCGGAATATATATAGTGTATATATATATATGATATATATATATCATATATATATGATATACTATACATATGAGATATATATATATCATAGTCGGAATCTTAAAAACCAAACTTTCTTATATAGCAGTTAAGATCATCACTTTGTCTCTTTCTCTACTGGTATTCAAGTGAATCTGGTACATTATTGAAACTGCTCTTGTCTTCTCCACTAAAAGTATACCTGACTACATTACTGGGCAAGGTTGGACATCAGATTGTCCTGATGTAGTGGGAGTGTTAATTTCTCTATAGAAATTATGCAAACTTAGGTTATTTACCAAGTTTTACATTTAGGGTACAGATGTTTATTTAATCAGGTGTACATATATGCATGCATATACATATATACACATGCATACATATGCACACATGTATGTGTGTGCTGGTATGTGTATATATGCACTTATACATGTGTGTGTGCATGTGTGAATATGTACATGTGTATATGTGTGTGTATGTATATAGCACTTGTTGTTTTTAGAATGATTTGAATCTACCAGTCAAGGCAGGCCCCAACCTACAAACAGATTATGTTCTCAACATGAATTTGTAAGTCATTTATTTGGAATGTGAAACATGTTTTCTCATACAAATCATTCTAATTGTTTCTAAATTCTCCAGAAGGCTACAATCACAAAGCTTATATCAGATGCATGCAAACATCTAGAAAATTATTAGAATTAGCAAACTTGTTCCCTTTCCACTTTTCTCCCTCAAGTCTCTGAGGATCAGAAAAAAAATGAAGTTTCAAATGAATTTGGAGTTCATTCTTACTGGGTGATATTTATTTTTTGTAAATTTCACAGTGCTGATGGGAACAACCCAGGAGAGTTTTGCTATCCATCCAGTGAATGTCTGTCATCAGCTTAAATTTTTTAACAGAACTAAAATCTTCTGAGGCGTGCAAAGAATCTCTATTATGTCTTAAAGGGTTTGTATTTGAACAAGGAGCTGATCTAGTATTGTGTGGCTTTGCATGCATATGTACATCTGTTGGCTTTTGAGATTTCTCATCTTAGGATCCCAGATTCTACCTGGGTAGCTTTCAGCCAAGATGATATGTCTATTCATTCATTCCTGGCTTCATCTCAACATAAGGAAAGCAGAGTTGAAACATGCGGGATTATGCAGCAAATTAAAACTTCCTTTTCTCCAACCAGATCCAAATTTACACTTGGGCCTATAGAGTTTGAGGCAAATCATAGTCTGAATCTTAAAAACCAACTTTTTTTTATATAGGAGTTAAGATCATCACTTTGTCTCTTTCTCCGCTGGCATTCAAGTGCCCCTGGTACGTTATTGAAACTGCTCTTGCCTTCTCCGCTAGAAGTAAACCTGGCTATGTTACTGGGCAAAGTTGGACATCTGATTGTCCTGATGTAGTAGGGGTGTCAATTTCTCTATAGAGATTATGCAAACTTAGATTATTTACCAAGTTTTACATTTAGGGTGTAGGTGTTTGTTTATTTAGCTGGCACAGTGGATAGTACCCTGGGCCTCAAATCATAAAGACTCATCTTCCTGCGTTCAAATCCGGCCTCAGACATTTCCTAGCTGTGTGATCCTGGGCAAGTCACTTCACCTCATTTGCCTCATTTTCCCCATATGTGAAATGGACTGGAGAAGGAAATGGTAAACCACCCCAATATCATTACCCAAAAACCCAAATGGAATCACAGGTAGACGTGACTGAAACTACTAAACAACAACATTTATTAAATAATCCACAGAAAGTTCTCCCTTCGCGGTTTTCTATTGAAGGGGACAAGCTTGGAGAGGTTCTACTGAATCAGGAAGGCATTAAATATAAAACTGACAACAGATTGTAGCTGCCACCTGAGGACCAACCTAGCCAGGGTTGTAACTAAAGCTGGAGCTTTGTAATAAGGTGCTAAAACGAAGAAGGTGCTGAAAGCTCTTGTATCCTTCAGCAGCTTAGAAACAATATTAATGTGGCAGGAGCAGTCGTCAATATGCTTGTATTAAGTATCTACTAATGTGCCAGGCACTGTGCTCAATGCTAGGGATACAGAAAGAGGCAAAAGGCAGTTCCTGACCTCAAGGAGCTCACAATCAAATGAGAGAAACAACAAACAAACAGATATATAGGAACAAGATACAGGCAGGAAAAATAACAAACAATTAACAAAGGGAAGGCACTAAAATGAGGAGGAGTCAGGAAAGGCTTCCTCTCAAAGACAGGACTTTAGCTGAGAACTGGAAGAAGTCAAGGGAGCCAAGAGGTGGAGAAGAGGAAAGCATGAGGGACAGAGAAAATGCCTGGAGGCAAGAAGTGCAGTGTTTCGTTTGAGGAATAACAAGAAAACCAGTGTTACTGGATTGAAGAATGCATGGGAATAGGATGTCAGAAGCCAGGAAAGATGTAGAGAGGGGAGGCAGATTATGAAGGACTTTGAACGTTGAAGGACTTTGTATTTAATCCTAAAAGTAATAGATAGTGATAACTGGAGGTTATAGTGACATAGTTAGATCCACACTTTCGGAAAATCATTTTGATGGCTTCACAGAGGACTGACTGACTGAAATCAAGGTTCAGATACTTACTAGCTATGTGAACCCAGGTAAGTCACAATCTCTGCCTCAGTTTCTTTAATTGTAAGTAAGGAGAATAGAAATAGGGTTTCTGAGAAGATAAAAATGAGACAGTGTTCGTAAAATGCTTAGCTTGGTATATAGTAAGCATTTAATAAATGTTTGTTTCCTTCCTTCCTTTCTCCTGGAATTTATCTCCAAAAATTTGAGGACACATTTCATGATGCTCACCTAAACACAATTAGTGAAGTTTGCCCTGAGCCCCCAAACTGCCAATTACGGTTCTGAACCTAACTGACTCTGGAGGTTCATAAAATTGAAAAAAATACAAAATGACCCATGAAATTCAGAGTTTCCATCTCCAACTTCTCTTTTCATCTTCAAAGAAAATTGCAATAATAATTAATTAATGGAAAATGCTGCTCCATTCCTATGAAATAGACATTGATCAGCCTTATGACAAAATGAAGTTTGGCTTAATATATTCCCTGTGTTGATTAAACTGTTCCCTTTTTCAGCTTGATTCTTACGCTATGAATCTTCCTCAGTAACACAAACAATTCTTGTTCTTTCAAAGTTAATGCATTCTGAACGTCCTTTGGAATATCCCTCAAGGACAGAATGTAAGAAAGACTAATAGTAATGAAGCTAGAACAAAATACAGAGAAATTTATAAAGGAAGGAATTGGCATCACTGGTGTCTGGTTAGCAATCACAGCAGTATCATGTCAGTAGAGAAGTAATGCAAAAAAAGATGAAATGTCATTTACTATGCTGATAGATTTTCAACACTCAAGCTTATCTACTATTATCCTTTAAAGGTTCATTTTCAACTCAAGTTTCTGTCCTTCCACCAATATATTAGGGATGCCTGGAGTTGAATTGTAGAGTATCTCATTTGAAGAGAATGACACTAATTATACATTGGACAGCCAGAATGGAAATACAAACTAGAAGCTTGGGGAACCCCCGTGGTATCTTATGATTAAAATCAGAGCTATAACTAGCTATTCTTGCGCCTAAACACTACAAAATATGCCAGAGGCATAGACAAACTCAGTTAAAAGGAAAGACTCCATGGAAAGACCATGAACACAAAGAGGGTCCCATGGGGAAAGAGACCCTGGACACTGTCTTATCATGTAGGAAATGGAGACAGCAGAAAAATAAGAAGCAAATTCCAGGGATACCACCCCTAACTACCTTTCCCAGAGGGTGGGGAAGAGATCCCCTCGGGTACAACCACTATGACCTATGGGTACCTAGGCATCAAATCTAAGTGGTCATCAACTTGAGTCATCTAGGGTGATTACAAGGAGAAAGATGCCATGGAACAAGTTCCAGGTCAGCTATATTGCTCTTAGAAGCAACATTGCCCTAACAAGATTCCTAACCATATGTATTCATTGGAGCAGGGATGGATTAGTACACAGATTGACAACAATAGCTTCAGATGGGCCCCTTCAAAATGTTCATACACCTTTCACGTATAAAGTTATATTCAAATACTCCGGTGAATTTCATCCAGCCCAACTCATCCATGACTAACTGCCTACCCCATGAGACTCCTGTGTATGCCTTCTGATATAATCATTCCAAGGGGCCCTTCTAACATGTGGGGCATTTTCTTTGTTTTCTCTTGACATCACAAAGATACCAGTGGAGCATGCAACCTTTTATAACATGTGGTCTGAGCAGTAACGACATTATATTTCAGTATCGTGTATTATTTATGGTTTTACAGCAACATGAAACCATAAATAATACATAACACTGAAATGTAATATCAGGTTACTGCTCAGACTTCATGTTTTAAAAAATTGCTTCATTCTTGTATATCCAGTGACTACCACAGTATTTGGCACATAGAAAGCACTTAATAATGGGAACAATTCATCGTTAAATAATTCTTTAAGATTTACCAAGTACTGCTCTACTGAAAAGAATCTGATGAGGTAGTAAGTGTCAATGTTCCCTTTTTCAGATGAGAAAACAGTGAATTAAGTGGCTTGCCTTAATTCACAGCTAATAAACAGTGGAGGAGAGATATGAACATGTCTCCAGACTCCAAGTCTAAAATTCTTTCTACTACTATACTGGGCTATTAACAAATGTTTGGTGAGTCACTTCCTACCTTGAAACCATAAGCAAGTCACTGAACCTCTCAAGCCCCAGTTTCCTTATCTGTAAAATCAGATGATTGGACAAGATGACCTCTAAGGTCCCTTTCAGTTCTTCAAAGTTCAATGTCATTCCATTAAAGTGAGAAATATATGCAGTTGAGAGGAGCGTCCCTGTCTGTTACTGGTTTTGAGTGAGCAGGGTGGGGATGTAAGATCCTTATCCAACAAAAGAATTTCTATGTCCTACAAGTTGGGTAGTTTGAAATTATGCAGACAGCTCTGGAGGGTGGGCGTCTGTGAACATGGAGTGGGAGAGAAAATTATGCTTTTGTTTCAGTATAATTTCCTTGGGAATCCTATGTGTTTTATTTTATACATTTAAAAATAACCTGAGAAATGGTCAGTGGGTTTCACTGGACTTACCAAAGGAATCAATGACATAAAAAAGGTTAAGAAGTCTCAGTTTCATCTGACCTGACTAAGAATACATTCAACAGCATTCCTGAAAATCATCCTCTAGTCTTTGCTAGCAGGGCCTCCATTTAGTAAGAACTTCTTTCCTTAAGAGGGAACTTGGTATAACTCCCTATTGGGGAGTTTTTCCTTATTTCAAATCTAAATCTGCTTCTTTGTGACATACAACCATATCTTCTAGTTCTTTGATCTACATAAGTATAATAATAATGTAATTCCTTTCTCATGCAATGGTCATTCAGATACTTGAAGACAGCTGTCATGTTCCCCATAGTCCCGTAAGTCTTTTCTACTCCAACTTAACATTCCTAATTCCTTCAACCAAACCTCCTACAGAATGATCTACAGGTCTTCTGTCAACCTAGCCACTCAGTCCACAACTGAGCACAATATTCCAGATATAATCCAAATACAGCAGAACCAACACATCTGTAGTCCTGGACACCATTACCCGCTTAAGTTGACTTAAGAAGCCATTGACTTTTTTTGTTATTTAAAAACAGAATAACTTCAGTGTCCCTAAGCAAAACCTACAATAGCCCTCAAATTTATACATATTTGTATGATGAACCCAATCAGGAAAATATATCTTTGTCTATTCACAAACCAAGTTTGTCCTTTTTAAGCTACAAGTCAAGGGACAGGAAAGGCAGATGCATAATTGAAAGACCACTGGATTTGGCATCGGAAGACTTGAGTTTAAAGACTGGCTTCAAACTTGCTTACCATATGCGAAGTATAGTATGAGGTGCTAGGGACAAAAACGAAAAATACATCTATCTTTCAAGAGCTTATATTCTAAACCAAATAAGCAATGGGGACAAGGTAAAGGGGTGATGAGAGAATGAAAGCACAGAATTCCAAAGCTTGGAGGGGCCTGAGACTTACAAAAGAATATATCATATCCAATAAGTAATCACTCAAGCCCTGCTGGAAGACCACTTGAGGGGTGGGGGAAAGAAGATCCACTGCTTCCCCAGAAAGCCCACTCCACTTCTAAATAGCTTTGTTAAAAGGTTTTTCTTTATAATCAAGCCTGTTTGCCTCCTTGCAATTTCTATCCATTGTTCCTAGTTCCAGGTTCAAAGAGAACACAATAAGTATAATTTTTCTTCCCCGGGAAAATTCTTCAAATAATTGAAGACTTCTGTCTTCAATTCAAGCCTCCTAAGGCTTATCTTTCCTAAGCTAACTATCCCAGCTCTCTCAGTCAATCTTCAAATAGTGTGAACTTAAGACTTTCCCCTTTCTGTTGTCCTTCAGATTATCCAAAATCACTGTTCTTAAACGTGGTTTCTAGAAACAGTGCCATCTCAAATATGGCAGAAAGGGAGGGAAGGTAATTGAGGAAATGTGATTGAATGGGTAAGTTAAAAAGTTAATGGTGACTTGGAAAGGTCAATAAAATGGTAGAGACAAAAGCCAGGTTTCAGGGTGCTGAGCATAGAGAGGAGCAGGGAAAGAGAATAAAAACAGAGAGTAGACACCTCCTAGCTGTCTAACGTTGGGCATGTCATTCAGCTTTTCTGAACATTGGTTTCCAGGAGTAACTCAAATTATCCATTGCATGGGGGTAAGGAAAGTGCTTCCTAAACTGTAAATCACTTTATATATGAGAGTAACCATTATTATTATATATGGTACCTGCAAACTCTAGAACAGTTAGATTTTCTAATTACTAGAGGTTTTATTTTATGAGAACCTCCAACATGAATACACATAATCACGGTCAGCGTGTCCTTACTCTGTTTAAATGTAGGAGGACTAGATTCACCTGCACCTACCAGGAAAAAATTTTGGAGAAGGTCACGAAAATAAGTCAGTTTCATGAGTCCCATAATGCAGTTCAGGGAACAGACTTTGTTCAATGAGTTCTTTGGGGAAAAAAATGTAAAATTGTTCTAGTTCATTGAATTGTTTACTTTTTTTCCTCTGGCTTTATGAAGGCCCTGTCTCATTTTAAAATGCCAAAGTCCTACTCCTATCAAAAATACAGAAAGGCTCAGCTCATTGCCTTTCCTCTTTGAAATATTTTCTTTTTCACTTAGCATTGGACCAGAGAGCCTTTCATTGAGATCAGCATCTTATCTTTTCATGAAGATTTGCTTATATAAACTGCTATGTAAGGTACCCTAAATCAGCCATATGCAGAGTGAAGGAATGAGCAACCACATTTGACTAACTCTCCTTTCTGAGCCCTGATGGCACATTATCCTGAATGCGCAAAAGTTGTACTGAGCCAACAAAATTTTTCTCTTTTCACACTTTAAGATCTTCATTTTCCATTCAAGCAAGACCTAACTTTCTTATGCTTCTCTTTCCTTTTCAATAGAGATAGTTTGCGCTCTATGTCATCTGATGACTTCTATAATTAACCTGTCTTCTATGACTTCTGTATATATGACTCTATAGTCTAAAGGAATACATTCCAAAGTAATGTACCATAATTTCACTTTCTGCTATGCTGTAAAAAGCACTGATTTTGGACTCAGAAGACCTGGGTTTTAGTCTCAACTTTGCCATTTATTCCCTGTGTGACCTTGAATAAGGTTTTTAACTTCTCTGGCTTCAGTTTCCTCATCCAGAAAAGGGAGGCATTGTACTAGATGACCAGTGAGTTCTCTTTCAATTCTAAATCTACGAAACTGAAAGGAATCCTGCCTCCTTCCCACCTAAAACCATTAAATTCTACTGGCTGCTATACTTTCCACTTGGTACTACCTGAAACAAAATAATGAACTCAAAAATTTGAAGTTAGAGAAACTGGGTTCAAATTCTTGTTCTACTGCTTAACTGTACGACCTTGAGGAGATCACCTAATTTCATGGGGTCTCAGATTCCTCATGTGAAAATGAAAGTGAAATCAGCAAGTATCACAACCTGATAAGGTTTTAAGGTTTAGGATAGAAACTGATTCCCCTTTCTCTACCAAATGAAGGGACAGGATACATTCTTTATAGACCATATCTGTCTTTTTCCCACTAGACAGTCTGGGAAGCATAAACCTTGGTTTACATCCCTACTCCAACATCTTCAGATTGGAATCTGAAAACCTGATTATGGTTCAGTATTTTAGCTTAAGGCGTTAAATGGTCATGGTCCACATGGATAATCTAATTAACTCTCTCCCTTTCCCTGTCCCTCCTCTCCCTGTCCCTGTCCCTATCTCTCTGTCTCTGTCCGTCTATCTGTCTGTCTGTCTCTCTCTCTCTCTTTCTCAAGATGATATCCTGTCTACAAGAGCAGTAGTCAAATACCCTGACCTAACTTTTATCCTAAGTCAAGGTGGTCACTGGCATCCTCCATTATCCTCTCTACCACATGGCTAGCATCAAAAAGTAGTTTTGATCATAAATAATTTTTATGTGAAAAAGAAATTCAAAGAGAAACAGTTTTAAATAAATAAATAAAATTATGCAGAAACCTCCTGCCAATGATAGGCAGCAGTGAGGAGGTTAACCTTTTATTGTCCTTGAACTGATCACCAAAGAATAACCATCATCAGTATTTGCTTTATCTACCCTCCAAAGAGTTATTGCCTCATGAGCAAAGACCCAATCATTGAAGCCCAGCCTACAATGCTTAGTGTCTTAGTCTTGAAACTCAAATGACAAAATGCCTATAAAGACGTATCTCTCTGCTCTACCTTGTTACCACTGCCAATCACTCTGCTCTCCCCTACAATCTACTCTCTCCTCTCTTGATGTAGTCTTTCCATTTAAAAAGAAATCTCCCAGTGAAACAGAAAATAAATCTTCGCAAAGTCATGGCTTGCTATGGCCCTAGTCCCTCCCAAGGAAGATGGAATGCTATCTGACCAATGCTAAAATTCTCAGAATTTACAGTTAGGTTTCAGAACTTTTCCCCTATTAAGAGGAATGCCTGAACACCTGGTTCCAAGGATGTTCAGATAGATGATAATATACTTCCAGGTTCATATCCAATTGTTGTTCAGTAATTATCAGGCATGTCTGACTCTTCATGATCCCACTGGGGTTTTCTTGGCAAAGATACTGGCGTAGTTTGCCATTTCCTTCTCCAGATCATTTTACAGATGAGTAAACTGAAGCAAACAGGATTAAATGACCTGCCCAGGATCACATAGCTAGTAAGTGTCTGAGACCAGATTTGAACTCAGAAAGATGAGCCTTCCTGACTCCAGGTCCAGCACTCTATCCACTGTGCCACCTAGCTTCCATAACTCACGTATAGGATTCCCCCACTGAGGGTAAAAGGAATCTCCACCTTCCATACAAGAACTCAAATTACCAGATAAATATCAGGAACCGAACAGGATTTTTCACCCCATATAAAATCTAAACAAATCAAGGACTCACAAGAGCCCATGACAACAGAGAGAAAAATACAAAGCATTTACATAATCCTTCAGTTCCTCCCACTCTACAGAAAATTAATACTATTAGGTCAACATCCTGACATTCCAGTAAAATCCTTCTCTCCCACAAGAGTAATATACAGTCTGCAGGGCTTAGTGGATAAGGTATTAAACACGTAGTCACAATAATAGCTAAAATGTTTTTGAACCCAGGATGACTACATTCCACCTCTAATTCTTGCTAGCTGTGTAACCTGGGCAGGTCACTTAACCTCTCTGTGCCTCAGTTTCTTCATCTGTAAAATAAAAGAGTTAGACATGGTGGTCTTTAAAGTCTCTCCTAGCTCTAAACCTACAAACCTATGATCATTTTAGTCTGCTGTGTTTTAGAATCTCCTGGAAGATTAACATACTTTGGGGACAACTGAATAAGTATTCCTTTTTACACTGGATCTGAACTGTTCAAGTAACTCAACATCTTTGCTCTCCAAGTAGGACACCTAACAGAAATTTTGTAGACTATTTCCTTTTTTTTTTGTTCACTAAGAAATACATTGTGTCAGGAAATGACACAACTAGAGGTCTCTCAAATTTGTGATTATCCATGAAGCAATTCCCAAAGGTAGTGCTGTCCAGGAAATCTCCCTTCTTTGACTAGAAGGTTCAATTCCAGTATCTCAGCTCTTAGGAAATAAAAAATCCACCCCACTCCTCACACAGGATGTAGAGCTTCAGGAACACTATCCTTGAACTCTCCTCCCAGAACAATGAATATGGAGACTTGATCAATTATCCAATAAATTTGGTCAACATCAAAAACCACTGGGAGAAACATGCTGAAAACCTGTTTTCCTTGCTAATCAGTTTAATTTCCCCTTTCCATTCACCCTATTTTATGTAATTTCTTAAGCTCTGTCTTTAAAAAGTTAGACATTTCTACCTTTCATCTTTTACAATTTTAATCAATAAATCTGCTAAGTAGATTTAAAGAAAATATTATTGATTAACATTTCTTTATCCTCCTAAGTGGAATTTAAATTAATTTTTTAAAATCTCTACATCAGCATTGACACTTTTTTATTCTCAACAAAAGTCAAATGTATGTTATAGAGCAAATAGAACTAAAATGAATAAATTTTTTTAACATTTATTACCTTTCTAATTCCTCTAAATTCAATTAAAGAAGCAAAATAATTTGGATGTGATTAAGGGTAAACCAAAGGGTAATAACTACTTTCTCCAATATAGGTGACATTTCAAACATCTGTGTCAACTGAATTGGAATCTCTCTGACAGGTGTAGATTTTTCTAAAAATCAAATCATCTGCCACAAGAAAGCCAAAATAACAGGACAGGATCTACAAGCAAGACTGTTAATTTCATTCAGTGTTCTCAAATTTTTATTACCAAAGAAGAATTTCACACAGGAAAAGGCATAAAAAAATTATCAGAGGTGAGTGACTAGAAAAGGAGGGGTGGGCTGGTCATGGAACAAGAGTAAGAGAAGGATGGAGTGCTTACAGGCTACATAGGTCATCACCCAATGACAAGAGACCTCAAAAAAGGTCCCCATCCTTGTGAAGGACTTCAAGGGAAATATGAATGAGTCACTTAGACTGGGACAAAACAGGTGGGCTGTGAGGGTATGACCACATAGATGAAAGCACAGGTCTACCAAAGCAATCAAGGAGTTCTCAAGGGCTTGATCTTGCCCTAGAGACTTTAAGTAGAGTGTACCTATTAAATGCTTACCACTGGTCTTTCTTGTGAACACCTGAGTAAGAAAGTTTCCTCCTATCTAGGTTCAAAAATAGCTCGTGCCCTTGTAGTTGACATTAATTAAGCAATTTTTATGTAGTAGACTGAAATAAATGGTTCACTCCTATGGAAAAGCTATCCATTTTGGGAAAACAGAATCCTTTTTGGAGTCTAGGCAGAAATATGTGCTGATGGAATTAAGGATGTTAAGGAATCTAAGAACATCTTGCAGTGTTACATCTCATTAAAATCTCCTTAAAGGATTTACTAGACCATGAAGTAGAGGATCTGAGTGGAGAATAGGACTCTGAACATTGTTTTCTTCCTTAAAATATCCATTTAACTCGTTTGAGATCTAGTAAAAGTGAATAAATGAAAAGTACTTTCTGAGTAGGACAGGTATGAACAAAACTTTCTGTGAATGGTGACTTTTTATTTCCCCCACCCCCAACTTAAACAGTAGCTCAAGTCATGTAATCAGGGTGTAGTTAAAAATGTAATGAGGAATTGGCACCAGGCGTTTTATAGGACTGGAAGATTAGTTTTCATGCACCAAGCTTTCTTGTTATTTAAACTTTGTTACTGTCATCATTTTTCTAGCAGTTGAGTTTAACCTTTGAACATAAGGGACTGCCTGTACCCCACAGAGGACTCAAAAAGAAATGAAAAGTATTATGAGGTCCAGTGATCCATGAGGCACAGTGCTTCTATGAAATGAGAATGTGGATTTGTGTATGACTGTGGGGTGAGTGTGGGGGTGGGGTTGGGAAGGAGGGAGTATGTGGGTGGCTGGGTGGGTAGGTGTGGCGGGGTGGGGGTAGGGGAGGTGGGGAGTGTGTATATGGGTGTGGGTGTCTGGGTAGGTAGGTAGGTGGATTTAACTGCACAAAAACAACTCCATCTGTAAGACACTATGATGTATCATGGCATGCTATCCTCCAAGACTTCACAAAATCTTTATCAAGATGGGACACTATGCAGGTAAATAAAAAACTATTTGAAACTATAAGTCAATAAATGCTTAAAGACTGACTGACTGAAAAGCATTCAGGTAGAGTCTTTCCTTTCAAAGAATGAAGACACCATCACTCCTTGGCCTTTTGCCTAAGGAGAATATGCTTACTATATTAGGGATATATTACAGGTATAAATCAATGTTCTCTGTTTGGGTACATAGATTGGACATCATTGACATCACTTCCTTCTAGATTCTGTCTCCCTCTTATCTTCAGATACAATGTGGTGTCTTGTTTCTTCTCCTACATCTTTAAATATTCCCTTTTTTACCTTGTTTACTGGCTCTTTGTCCTCTTCTATCCAAAATGATCCAATCAGAAATTATTTTGTGTCTACTAAGTGTAAAATACTTTGCTAGACCCTGGGGCGATATATAGACAAAGTAAATAAAACCAAAATATACTTTGCCTTTGAAAAGTTTACATTCTACTGGGCAGATACAGCATGTAAACAAACAAACACTTTACAGTGGTTGGTGAATGTCCCCCAAGCCACTACCCTGGGCTCCTCTCTTCTCTCTGTATTATCTGCCTTAGAAATCTCATGCTGTTCTAAAGGCTTACCTGACATTTCTCAGCAGATGATCCTTTTATATCCCAACTCTAATCTTACTTCAGAGCCCAGAACTGCACATCCAAATGCCTGCAGGGCATCTACACTACCTCAGTGATTGGTACCATCATATATCCGTCTCTCATTTCCTAAAACCTAGGAGGCATTTTTTATTCTTTCCTCATATTTCCATTTTCCAAGTATGTCTTTGCCTTTACCTCCCCACACCTAGGCAGCTAGGTGGCACAGTGGATAGAGTGCTAGTCCTAGGGTCAGGAAAACCTCAATATAAATCCCACCTAAGATGCTTACTATATGGGTGACCCTGGACAAGTCACTTAACCCTGCTGACCTCAGTTTCCTCATCTGTCAAATTAGCTGAAGAAGGAAATGACAAATTAATCTTTGCCAAGAAATCCTCAAATAGGGTCATGAAGAGTTGGACACAACTGAAAAACAACAAAAAAACAATATAAAGAGCACCTAGGTGGAACAGTGGACAGAGCACTGGGCCTGGAGTCAGGAAGACCTGAGTTCAAATCCAACCTCAGACACATACTAGCTGTGGGATCCTGGACAAGTCATTCAACCCTATTTTCCTCAGTTTCCTCATCTGAAAAACCAGCTGGAGAAGAAAATGCAAACCACTACACTATCTTTGCCAAAAAAAAAAAAAAAACCAAATGGGGTCCCAAAGAGTCAAACATGACAGAAAACAACTAAAGAACAACCCCATACTTAAATTCCTTGTGGTGAGGGCATGGACCTTGACTTGCTTCCCACAAAGGTGGAAAGGAAGTCTTCCTGGTGCTGAAACAAACCAGATTGAACCTCAGAGCACAACTCTCCGTGCCATCCCCTAAACCACAGTTACATATTTGGACAAGTCGCACACACGTATGTATTAATTCTATTTCAACAATATCATATCTGTCCTCTCCTTTGATTCCCATTTCCATGACCCTAGTACGGACCTCACTGAACTATTTCAATAGACACCTTGTAGATGCTCTTTTATATACTTTGTTCCCTTTTAATCCATTATTGTATCACCCCAGTAAAATGTAAGGCTAAAAACTCTTTTATTATATCATTGTATCTCCAGGATCTCACACATAAGGTCACTAATAAATGTTTGCTTAATGAATACACTATATAACATCCTCTTTAACATTTGAGGACTATGTGGTGATGTTATTATTGGTGACATTTATGAATAGAGCAAGACCTGGGTCCACATACCAGTTCTATTTACTGCCTCTGTAACCTGGGAAATTCATTTAGTTGGTCTGGGTCTCATTTCCTTCATTTGTAAAATAAGAGTGTTAGACTGGATAATTGTATGTTTCCTTCCATCTCTAAAGATTATGACCTGCTACCACCTTCCATGGCTGGTGTGTATGGTCTTTGTCCCAAGGTCTGTCTCTGTTGACTCTTTTCTCTCTTGCATCTCAGCCACCTCACTCCCTTTCCTCTAATGGATTTCCCCCTATGTCCCATTGGTGTGGGCCAGCTTGCTGCTCTGACTGCTTTTCCCACAGTGTCACTTGATATCTTCCTTTCCCACCTATTCTTTGGTGCCCTTTATAACCATCTTGATTACAACTACTTGACTCCATGTCACCAGAGAATGACTGTTTCAGTTTCCTGATGTCATCCATCCCACTGTGCAACTCAGCAAAGTGGCAAGCAGCTCTGGTGTGGGTAACATACCTATATTCCAGAACAGTTGTTCTTGGCTACTGGCTATTATCTAAGCATGTATTTAAATAGTAATTATCACCTTTGTGGCAGTGCTAGAAGCTAGTCAAACAATATCTCCCAAGGAGGAGCAGAACATTTTTTGCTACCACCTTTCCCCTTCTTGAACAGAGAAATATAATCAGAATGGCATTGTGCCTCCTATTGTCATTTTATAAAAAGACAAATTTCCCATATACACCACAGAATACAGTTTCACACAGTAGATTGAGGAGAAGAAATTCAGCAAATATACATTTGTAGGAATATAGTCCAACTAAATTATAATTCTCTTTTTGAGTATGTGTATGTGGGAGGGTGGGTGGTACTGTGTATGTGGGAGGGTGGGTGGTAGTGAGGGAAAGTGATTGTGCCTCTCACTAATAGGCACTATACATTACTGTAGAAATATTTTTATAGGACCTACTGTAAAGGCAAGCAAAGTAGGATCTTTCGCTGTTTGAGTTTTAGCCAATGAAGTGCCTTAGATTGAGTCTTGCCTTTGATTGATTTAATTAATAGTCTTCGATTAGAAACAGTATATGTGTGTGTGTGTGTGTGTGTGTGTGTGTGTGTATGTGTACAGTAGAGAGAGCAGACAGAAGCAGAGCAGAGAGAGAAGGGACCATGAGCTGGCTAGGGGAACTTGTTTATAGTGAGGCCTAATAGAAAGAATGTTTGTGATGTCAGAGTTCTGTCTGTTGATCTGTGTTCATTTTTCAGACAGAAGTCCTGTCTGTTGGTCTGTATTAATTTCTCAGACTGAAGTTCTGTCTGTTGGTTTTATGAGTGAATTGAAATGATGACACTGGTAATGTATATAAATATTATTACACCCCTGTTAAGCTTTGTTTTCCTAGAAACAGAAGCTGAGGACAGGAGCCCCTCAAGGCTGCTTTCAGGCAGAGGCAGGAAGAGTTTGGAGTGGAACAGTCCCCATGGGCTGGGACAAAGAGCAATTGCAAAGAGCTGCCTACTTATAAACCTAGGGAAGAGTTGGGAGTGGTTGGCCCATGGAAGAGGAGCTGTGGGGTTTAGAATTCAGCCTTGAGTCAAGATGAGAGAGGACTTTACTTGGACATTGTGTATTGATTAAGAAGACTGATCTTACAGTGACCTAAGGGTGGATGGTGTGGTATTTCCTGCTACCTCTTAAGGATGTATTGGGGTAGGGAAGACCCTAGTCTGCAACCTCCTGACTTGGGGATGCAATGATATATACTATGCACCATATGATATAATGAATATTATGAGACACATATATATGTATTAGATGATATATTTTGCTTAAAGATGTTGTTATGACTATTACGCTTTATGTTCGTGAACAATGTTTAGTTTATTGCTGAATAGAGAGTTCATTATACTATGTGTTTAGACCCTTAAAATCATTCACAGCAGCAGTTCTCAAGTGTTCTGCTGAGATTGGCTTTACACCTACCTAATTCTCACCCATGTGACCTACAAACAACTCCAGGGCCAAGGTGCATTGTAAGCCAATATCTATTTAAATTCAAAGTTCATGAGTCCCCACCAATATATTCATCTTATCAACAAATCAACAGACTCATCAAGTTGAAGCAAAAGACATCAATTAATTAAATAGCATAGCAAAATAAGTAACAAGAAAGCTTCCCCCAGGTATAAAAGGTTACTCTCTTCTACAGGTTACCATACCAATGTGAGAGAGATATACACAAGGAAGACAAGGAACTGGTGTAGTTGAAAGTTCTCAATCAATTAGTCAATAAACATTTGAGCAACTACTAAGTGTCAGGCACTGTGATAAGAAGTGCAGTAAGCATAAAAAGAGGCATAAGACAATCTCTGCTCTCAAGAACTTCACACTCTAATGGGGAAGATGAGCAAATAAATAGGTACCAACAGGCTACCTATAGGATAAATAGGAAATAATTAACCAACAGAAAGCCTTAGAAAGGAGACTTCCATCAGTTGGGGGATGACTGACCTAGTTGTGGTACATGATTGTAATGGAATACTATTGTTCCACACAAAATGAAGAGGAGATGGATTTCAGAAAAATCTGAAAAGACTTGGATAAACTGATGCTGAGTGAAATGAGCAGAACCAGGACAACATTGTACACACTAACGACTACATTATGTGACGACTGACTTTGATAGACTTATCTCTTCTTAGCAATGCAAGAATCCAAGTTTAACACCAATATGAAATAGTAACTGTTTCTCTTTTACCCAGGAACCCTGAGGGTCTTCCTCTCAAAGTCTGATTTTTTTTTTAATTTAAAGAGGCCCTCCCCTGAGTAACTACTTATAGAAGTCTATTTATTGAATGGGTATATCTCACTCAATATAAGTCTGGGAATGGGACGGGTAATAAAAATGCATTCAGCTCTAAAAGAATTCAAGGTTTGAGGTTCAGACAAAACTATGAGAATGTAATAAGACCTCAGCCTTAAAGGGCCAGGGTGTCCCATTGCATCCAGGGTCATCTTCAGTCATTCTGATGAATATCCGGCCACTGGATCCAGATGACTCAGGAGAAGAAAGTGAGGTTGGTGACCTTTCCCAGCCCTCCTTTACTCAAATCAAATTCAACTGCAAGTCATGTCATCATCTTGATGTCACAGTCCTTTTCAAGAACGAAGGACAAACACAACAACAACAAGATACCCACGACAACTGCTACGGACATACATGTGCATTTCCAGTGTAAATTCACAAAATATAAGCTCTCTTTCTCATAGATGAAGCCAAAATATTTATTCAGATAACAGAAAATCAATCCCAACATGGTAACAACAAAGTTCATACACATTACCAATAAAGGGTATACTGCCTTCCCTCCCTGAGTCCTCTCCACAAACAAGCTCCCTTAGGCAAAATTTGTCCCTCTCTCACTCACACTAACTGCTCTGCCTCAGATCTGAGTCCTCTCTCTCAGCTCCACCTCATTTTCTCTCCCTGCTCCACCCATTCAGCAAGTTTTTTCCACCATGGGCTTCATGTGACTCAAGTTTTAGACTGGGTCAAAGCTCAAAGCAGGTCACATGAACCTATTAAGGGGCAGGGAAGATCTTCAAATTCCCTTGCCATTGTATTCAGTCCCAAGATCTTTCATGTTCATTAATAGGTCAATGGGAAATAACACAAAATAAACACATAAAACAACATCTTAGGGTGGGAGCTTGAGCACAAGCTTAAATGAATGGGACCCAAAATCCCTTGGGGTAAAGGGTGAAGACCTCTTTTTCTATAACTAATTTCTGCTGAGATTGGACAAAGAGCTGTCCCTGCCTCAAGAGGTCCCATTTGTGGGATCAGTTCTTTAGTCAGTATCTGAAATTGGTCAGTTCCAGGTCCTGGGGTGACATATCACAGCCAGTATGCAGAGCATGGTCAATGCCAGATCCCCAGGCAATGTATCATCATCTTGGACAGGGGGTGACATCCAGCTTAAGCAGTCAGTCATCTACAAGTGGAGGGCACTAATCCTGTGGGAGACAAATCTAGCAAACAAGTTGAATAGACAAAAGCCCAAAAGAAAAAAGACAATAACCAGAATCAGGGTAAATATAGCATCAGCCATGCTTCTGGAGTCCATGAATCTACAGGAACTGCACTAATTCCTGTCTTCTTTACTGAAGGATTTCCCTATATGAGTAGCATTTGCCCCAGTATCTATTAATGTCCTAGTTACAGTAGTTGATCAATTTTTCTAATATGTGATTAAACTGATATAGAGTCTGTAATTCCCTACTTCTTTAATCTGAGCTGGAGCTTGGCCAATTTCCTATTCTCTCTGAAGGTGTGATGAGCTTAAATACAACAATTCAGGGGGAATCTGTAGGAGCACTTCTTACTTACCTCTTTTGTCTAACGTTAAGTCCCTCTTCTTGGTACATTTTATATAGTTCATTAGTTTGAATACCATCTATTCTTCCAAAATCTATCCCTACTCTTAATAAAGGAATAAATATTTCTTTCCTTGTTAGTCTATTCTGACTTTGAATCCACTGGCTTTTTGCTCTTCTCTCTTGAGGAAATTTATCTTTTCCCCATTCCCCTAAGTCACTTAAGTCACTGGGAAATCTTATCCAACACCTCCAAAAGAAGGTGCCCTATTTCTTCAACTGGTAGAGTCAGAATTATATGTTTATAAACAGGAGAAGCAGACTTCACTATTATATTCCTATAAGGAACTGTTAAGGGAGTACTATGATAAATGTCAGCATCTCTGACCATTATTGCAGTTTTCATTACCTCTTCTTTTAACTTTCTCATACAGTCTCTAAGTGAATACCAGGGTCTATCTTCACCAGGCCACATAGAATCAGTGGAACATTGCCTACTGCATCCCTTGGCAACTAAAGCTAAAAAATTAGTCTCAATATTACATCATTGAAAATGGTAATCCCTAAAAGCTTGCTGTACCGTTCTGATAAATGCTTGTGAATTTCAAACAATCTATGTTATCTATCCATACTCCTCCAGCCCCTTCATCATTGATTCTCACCATCCAAGATACTAATGATTCTACCATTTTTTAGGTGAATGAATTTAAAATATCTGCCACCTCCTACTGAGTAAAATCCTCAGTTACTTCCTTAAACACTGTGGGGTCCCCTGTTTCTCCTCCTTCTTTCATATTATTGGACATGGGCCCACATTACTACAAGCCTCTTCATCTATATTTGCTTCATTTTCCTCCCACGTGTCTTCCTCCCAAGTGTCTGATGCAACACAAGAGTTGCATTCACTTTCCTCTTGTTAATTATTCTCTTTCTTTTTCTGAGCTAAACTAACAGCTGTTTTTTCTTCTGCCACCTAATACTTTCTTGCTTGCTTTTCTAAAGGAAAGTTCAGATGCTATAGCATAGAAAGCTTCTCACACAAATCAGCTAACTCCTTTTTTTATCTGAACCTTTTCCTCCAGCAATTTGTCTCTACTTTTACATATAATACGATAACTTGTTAACAACACCCATCCTCTTCTGTATATATGCAATTTCTTTCCCTGGTTCTATTGGCATTCTTTGCAAACATCTTTCTAAATCTCTGGATTCTCCTTTCTGTAGCCTCAGTTCATGGTTTTTATCCCATTCTCTTGCCAGGGAGAAATAAGGTAAATCCTCCCATCCCAGAATACCCATTTCCTTCCATAGAGCCTTCTTGTCTCCAAGTAGAGGTTTTATATTTTGCAATCAAATCCTCATCACCATTTATAATACCAATGCAATATTCACAGCAGACACTCTGGGTATGCAGGCATATTTCCAGGGCAAATTCACAATATATAAACTCTCTTCCTCAAAGATAAAAGCAAAATACATAAGGTAAAATAATGAATTCAGTTTTGGAGATGTTGAGTTTAAGACAGTGGACTTCCAGTTCAAGATATCTGAAAAGTAGTTGGAGATATTAGATTGAAGGTGAACAGAGAGGTTAGGGTAGGACAAATAGATTTGAGAATCATCAGCATAGAGATGGAAATTAAACCCACAGGATATGATGAGATTAACTTTCTCTATAGGAAGATGATAACATGCAACTTCTGATAAATTTATCATTATTAGGGCAGTTAGAAGGTTCCTATAAAACAGAGGGCACACAAGTGAAACAATTTTGTTGGGATGGTATAAGAAAATGAATAGGCCAGAAAGAAGGATGCTCCAAGAGAAAAGAGAAGGGAAGGAAAATGGGAAAAACTGTCTTGCATAAAGAAGTCATGCCAAAAAAAAGCTTTTACAGTGAGGGGGGAAATTGTGGGGCTGTAGATAGCACTTGAACCTCACTCACATCTAAATTAACTTAAAGAGGGAAATACGTGTGTGTGTGTGTGTGTGTGTGTATGTGTGTGTGTGTGTGTGTGTGTGTGTGTGTGTGTGTGTGTATAGACTCACTTGGGTATAGAAATCTATCTTACCCAACATGGAAGCAGAAGGAAAAGGGGATGGAAGGGGTGTGGTTGATGAAAGGGAGGGCTGATAAAAAAGGGCAACAATCAGAAACAAAAGAGACTTTTGAGGAGGGACAGGATAAAAAGAAAGAAGCATAAACAGAAGAAAATAGAATGGAGGGAAATGCATAGTTAGTAATCATAACTGTGAATATAAATGGGATGAATTCAGCCATAAAATGGAAGCAGTAGAATATATTAGAATCCAGAATTCAACAACATGTCTTTTATAAGAAACACACTTGAAATAGAAATATATACAGGGTAAAAATAAGGGTCTAGAGTAGTAGCTATTATGTTTCAGCTTATGTAAAACAAGTCAGGGGTGCAATCATGATCTCAAACAAAGCAAAAGCAAAAACAGACCTATTTTAAATGGATAAGCAAGGAAACTACATCTTGTTAAAAGATGCCCCAGATAATGAAGTGATAGCAATACTAAACATACATGCACCAAATGGCATAGCATCCAAATTCTTAAAGGAAAAGTTAAATGAATTATACGAAGAATTCTGTAAATGAAAAACACCAAAAAAGTCAGTGGGAAAACTCTGTGGGACCTGGGTAAAAGAGGAGCATGTGATCTGTCTAGGCCTGGCCCCCGCCCCAGGATGGCAGCCTGCAGTAGCAGTAGCAGCAGCAGCAGCAGTAGCAGCAGCGGCAGAGGCTGCCTCTGGAGCTCTGGGCTCACAGGCAGTGGGGGATGGAGAGACTGATACAAAATCTCTGAAGCCTGGGACAGTACACCCTCACTCACATCTACCCCCACTAGAGGCAGTGACATACCTTGACAAAGAGTTAGAAAGTCAAGTCTTTGGCTAGAAAGATGAGAAAACATCATAAAAGTACTCAGACTATAGAATCTTACTCTGGTGACAAGGAAAATCAGGACATACAACCAGAGGAGGACAGCAGAGTCCAAGCTCCTACATCAAAAACCTCCAAGAGGAATATGAATTGTCCACAGCTTATGGAGGACCTCAAAAAGGATTTTGAAAATAAAGGAAGAGAAGTAGAAGAAAAATTGGAAAGAGAAATGAGAGTGATGCAAGAAAATCATGAAAACTGAATCAACAGCTTGCTAAAAGAGACCTCCCAAAAGAAAAAAACTGATGAAAATAACACCTTAAAAATAGACCAACCCAAATAGTAAAAGAGGCCCAAAAAGCCAATAAGGAGAAAAATGCTTTAAAAAACAGGTTTGGCCAAATGGGAAAGGAGGTCCAAAAGTTCACTGAAGAAAATAATTCCTTCAAAATTAGAATGGAGCAAATGGAAGCTAATGACTTTATGAGAAATCAAGAAATAAAACAAAACCAAAAGAATGACAAATAGAAGACAATGTGAAATATCTCATTGGAAAAACAACTGACCTGGAAAATAGATGCAGGAGAAACAATTTCAAAATTATTGAGCCATCTGAAAACCATGATCAAAAAAGAGCCTAGACATCATCTTTCAAGAAATTAGCAAGGAAAATTGCCCTCATACTCTAGGGGGAAAAAGTAGAAATTGAAAGAACCCACCAATCACCTGTGAAAATAGATCCTAAAAGGAAAACTACTAGGAATATTGTAGCCAAATTCCAGAGTTTCCAGGTCAAAGAGAAAATATTGCAAGAAGTCAGAAAGAAACAATTCGAGTACTGTGGAAATATGATCATGATAACACAAGATCTAGCAGCTTCTACATTAAAGGATCAAAGGGCTTGGAATATGATATTCCAGAGGTCAAAGGAGCTAGAATTAAAACCAAGAAGTACTTACCCAGCAAAACTGAGAAGGAAAAAATGGACATTCAATGAAATAGAGGATTTCCAAGTATTCTTCATGAAAAGACCAGAGCTGAATAGAAAATGTGACTTTCAAATACAAGAATTATGAGAAGTATGAAAAGGTAACCAGAAAAGATAAATCATGAAAGACTTACTAAAGTTGAACTGTTTACATTCCTACATGGAAAGATGATATTTGTAATTCATGAGACCTTTCTCAGAATTAGAGGAGTTGGAGGAAAAAATAAAATAGATAGACTAGATAGATACATAGATAGATACATGGATAGATAGATGGCACAGGGTAAGTTGAATATGAAGGGATGATATCTAAAAATTAAAATTAAGGAGTGAAAGAGGAATTTCTTAGGAGAAAGAGAAAGAAGATAGAATGGGGTAAATTATCTCATATAAAAGAAGCAGGAAAAAGTTTTACAATGGAGGGGAAGAGGGGGAAGGTGAGAAGGAAGGAGTGAACCTTACTCTCATCAGATTTGGCTTAAAGAGGAAATAATATCCACACTTAATTGGGTATCTTACCCTACAGGAAAGTAGAGGTTAAGGAGGAAGGGAAATGATAGAAGGGAAGACAGATTAGGAGAGTTGGTAGTCAGAAGCAAAAACTTTAGAAAAAGGACAGGGTCAAAGGAGAAAACAAAATAATTGAGGGGGGGATAGGATGGAGTGTAGTCTTTCACAGCATGACTACTATGGAAGTGTTTTGCATAACTACACATGTATAACCTATACTGAATTGCTTGCCTTCTCAATGATGACTGGGGAAGAGAAGGGAGAGAATTTGGAACTCAAAGTTTTAAAAACAAATGTTAAAAAACTGTTTTACTTGCCATTGGGAAATAAGATATAGGCAATGAGTATAGAAATCTAAAAGTAAAGGTAAAGGAGAAGGGGATAAGGGGGAGAGATGATAAAAGGGAGGGCAGACTGGAGAAAGGGGTAATCAGAATGCATGTCATCTCAGAGTAGGGGGAAGGGGAAAAGATGGGAAGAAAATCTGGAATTCAAAATCTTGTGGAAATGAATATTGAAAACTAAAAATAAATAAATTTAAATCTTTAAAAAAATTGAAAACGAATTAAAAATTAGCAAAAAAGTCCTACCAAATTCCCTTTATGAAATAAATATGGTTTTGAGAACTAACTCAGGGAGAGCAAAAACATAAAAAGGGGAGGGCTAGGGGAGAGGGAAAGTGAGGCAACCTTTTATTGATTGACAAAAATAATTTAAACCAAGAGGTTCTTTACCTATGAGGTACACCTCATAGACTCGATCTGTGTTCGTCTTCAAAAAGTGGGGACAAATTAGATATACTGGAGTTCACAAGCTCCTCAAGTTGTTGCAGGGGAGTATCTAAGGAGAAGACTGAATTATAAACTGTGAGTACATGCCCGGTCTTACTGTCCTTTCTTCTAGTGACATTACAAAGAATACATATTAGGAGTAGAGACAGTATAAGTATTTTGTGTACTTTGGTAGATTGATTCCCAGGTTTTTTGCATTTTGGTAGTTATTGGGGACAGGATTTTCCTCTCTCTTATTGCCTCTTGGGCAATTTTATTATTTTATAACAATGGTGTTGATTTTTGAGCATTTGTTTTATAGCCTGAAACTACTAAAGCTATGTCTCAGTATCTATGTCCATTCACTAGGTTTTTCTAAGAAAGACATCCTTTAATCAGCAAAAAGGGATAGTTGTATTTCCTCTCTACATATCTTTATACTTTTAACTTCTTTTTTCTCATTTGTTGCTATTGCTATCATTTCCAGGACTGTATCAAATAATAGTGGGGAGAATGGGTATCTTTCCTCATTTTATTGCCTAGCACCTACTCCTTTATTATTCATTAATTGGGAAGGCTTCTAGTATATCCTCATTCCATATGATGCTTATTTTTGGTTTTAGAAAGCTACTTTTTATAATATTTTTTAAAAGTTTCCTCTATGATTTTATTTGTTGGATTTTCAGCAAAAAAAAATCATATTTTACTTTGTCACAGTCTTTCAGCATCTATTGAGGTTTTTTTTTGTTAATAATATGATTAATTATATTGATTATTTTCCTAATGTTTAACCAGAAAACTATCTTTGGATTCAAGTTCTTCTTCTAATAAATACCGGCTGGGTCAACAGGATGACATTTAATATTACATTAATTAATCATTGCATTGCAGAGTGGTCAGCAACATGCATCAGAAGGAATTTCCTCACTGAGAGTTCTCCACACTGATCACTGATAAATATCCTAAGTCTTGAGCCCCTCAAAAAAGAGTCAATATCGTAACAGCAGGAAAGAACTATAACCCTCTCCTCAACTGGTCAGAAAGCTTAAGGAGGCAGACAGGGATGAATTTCGGCACAAGGCTAGAGTAGTTAGATTTCTATCTAAGGGTACGGTCATAAAGTTGCCCCTATCTCCACTACTAAGAAACTCTCCCCTTCATGGAAGTAGGTGTCCTAACATTCTCATTTTGTTCTCATCTTTTTTATTAAAAATATTTTTTCTGGTAAACTACACAAATGGGAGATTCAAAAACTAATATTTTAAATTATATCGTTTATATAAGTCCCTTCTTTTTTCCTCTATATTACATACTAAAGTTAATTCTCAATTATCAAGGCTAGTTGAAGGAAGAAATAGAGAAAATAAGTCATTTTTCTTCCACAGAAATGTCTTAGTTAGTCTGTATGGTCAGGAAAAGATGTGATCAATCCATTTATTCAGTTAGATCAACACTGCTCTCTGTCATTCAGTGGTATTGATCACTCTCTTCTTTTCAAAACTTCTTTTGTTGCCTTCCGTGTATGAAAGTACACAATCCCGGTAAAGCTCCTACGCCTTACTTGATTCTTTCATTTGCTAGCTATTCACCCTCCTGCTGATCCTAAAAGTAAGCACATAATTCCCTCATGTAGCACGCAGGGCTCTGAGTTCACTCTCCCTACCCCCATTTGAATGGACATTCAAGTCCAAGAGCTCAGCTTCTTCTCCCTCTAAGAGTTTTAGGGTAACTCTGAGGACCTAGAGGTGACTTCAAATACCAAAGATAACCCTCTTCCACATGAATTCCCTTTAAATGCTTGAAAATATCTACCTTTCCCCTTCTGCCACCCCAACCTCAAAATACATAGTCTTCTCTAGGTCCAATATTTCCAGCTCTTTCATTTGATCGTCATATGGGATTAGTGTGGGCCTTCCAGAAGTTTAAAATCAGTCAATGTGTCTTGTAATAATAGATCATAATATTAACAATACATGTAACCATAAGGCAGTTAGATGGCACAGTGGATAAATTTGAAGGCCCACATCGCATCTTATGCTTCTCTTTTATCCTCAGAAGAATCCAGCTCAGAGCCTTGCACAGGTTGGTAACTCAATACACATGTTGATCAAATGAATGAACACAGAAGATTAAGAATTTACCTCTGGAACTCAATTTTAGCCAATAATGTAACAAGGTGGTCTCCAAATATTATTGTTAGATATTTAGAGAAATTTGGTATCCAGATCATTTACTCTTTACTCTATGCTAGTCTAAAGTATTGGGTTTACATTTTTAATAATTATTCTACACTAAGGGTGACATTAGGACAGCTTGGTAGTATAATAGATAGTGTGCCATGGCTGG
Source organism: Potorous gilbertii (assembly GCA_028658325.1). Lineage (NCBI taxonomy): Eukaryota > Metazoa > Chordata > Mammalia > Diprotodontia > Potoroidae > Potorous > Potorous gilbertii. Next base: position 164,613,619 of record CM053772.1, on the reverse strand, counting down.
AGTTAGGAAGACCTGAGTTCAAATCCAGCTTCAGACACTTACCAGTTGAATGACCCTTGATGAGTCACTTAACCCTATTTGCTTCAGTTTCTTCAGATGTAAAATGGGCCAGAGAAGGAAATGGCAAACCATTCCAGGATCTTTGAATCACATGGGGCCACAAAGACTCAGACATGACTGAAAAATGCCTGAAAAAAGCTGCCTTTCAATTTTAAGATTATATGACTTATATGTCAAACATGATAATACATTAATTTAACATTTTAATGTTTGCAAAACATTTTGTATATCTTATCTCCTCTGGTCTTCACAACCTCCTGGGGATGTAAGATAATGCCAGGATTTATGATTCCCACTTTACAGATGAAGAAAATAAAGACGAAGGAGCATGAGGACTTTCCTCAAGTTCACACAGTGACGTAGTTTGAGATAAGATGAGATCAAACCCAGCTCTCCCCCACAAGGCCTAGTGTCCAATCTCCCATACCCTGTGATTTCTCAGTGATGTGAGTTTAGAAATTCAGAACTTTAATACCCACAAACCTTAAACGTAGACCCAGACGGATGGGCGTCAGTGTCAATCCATTTTGAAGGGGGGGCTAATAAAAATACCCAGTTCAAAGTTGTCTCCTGTAACTCTAGGTAAGCAGAAAGGAAGACTGCAGGGGAAAATAAATTGTCTATTCAGGCAGGAAGTAGAAAGCTTCAGAAGTCTGTGGGGAAAATGACAGGAATAAAGTAAAATAAAATTTGATTAGAAATATTAAAAAGGAGAGGAGATTCTGAAAAACAATGAGGTCATGGGAAATTTCTTGTTAGAGTAATCAGTAATAAGAATGTAACTCTCACTCTGTCTCCCTGCTTCCAGAGTTGAGAGAGTAAACCTAAAATCAATCCAGGCTGAAGCGTTTTTTATACCTTAGAATAAAATGACAGTAGAAAATATTGAAAGCTTTTGGAAAGCCACAGGTAAATGGGCATCTCAAGGGGCAAAAACTTATATTGTACTTACATGGACCTGACAAATTCCCCACCCTTGTCCACCCTGCCTTATGATCTTTGATACACATTTTGGAAAGATAAACAATTCGCTTTTTCCACTATATGGAGCATGTTAGAAAGAACATTGACTCAGAGGTTCAAACGTTGGGTTTTAATGTCCACTACTTGTATAACATTGGCCAAGTCACCAAGCTTCTTCAGGTCTCAGTTTCCTTATCTGTAAAATGGGGATAACAGTAGCTCCTATTTCCCAGGATTGTTTGAGTATCAAAGAAGACAATATTTGGGAAGCACTTGGCACGTTATAGGCATATAATAGGTGTTGGCTTCCAACATGACAGGCACTAATCCATGTACTAGGAATGATAATGAAACCATCCTACTCACATGGAGTTTATATTCTATAGGAGATGACAAGTACATATATAAATATCTATGGTACAAAGTGAATAAATATGGATAAATATCCAAGATCCTTTGGGAGGGAGGGCACTTCAGGAAGTGACCCTAAAAGGAAGATGAAAGCGATCTGGGTATGGAGGAACACAAGTTAAGACAAAGAAATGGTGAGTTAGAGTCAAAGGTCCTGGGGTCAAATCTCAGCCTGCTACTTACTACCTGTGAGAACTTGAGCAAAGCAGTTAACATTCCTCATCCGTAAAATAGGAGTATTAACTACAGGACCTCTAAGGTTTAAATCTATGACCTCATGACAAGAACTCAAGTCTCCTGCATCCTCATATAGTATTCTTTCTATTATACTATTTTGTCTATATTGATAAGTAATATACATATATTTTGTGATTTTTCAGTCATTTCAGTTATGTCTGACTCTTCATGACCACGCTTGGTGTTTTCACGGCAAAGATAATGAAGTGGTCTGCCATTTTCTTCTCTATTTCATTTTACAGATGAGGAAACTAAAACAAACAGGGTTAAGTGATTTGCCCAGCGTCACACAACTACTAAGTGTCTCAGGCTAGATTTGAAGTCAGGTCTTCCTGACTCCTGACCCGGTGCTCTATCCATTGTACCACCTAGTTGCCTTGTATTTATATTTACATAGTGTTAAAATCATCTTTTAAAGATTCGTTGTTTCACTGATACAGATAATATAGGCAGAAAAATATGGTGGATACCTGGTTCAAATTCTGACTCTGATCATCATGAACCATGAGACCATGAGTCAGATACTTAACCTCTTTAATTTTAGACTCAGGCAATTCTAAGACTAAACCATAGATGAGTTGCAATCTGCCTAAAGTAAGAAATTCTCACACTATTGAACTCACTGGTGCTTGTTATTTTCACAGAGATCACAACCATATTATCCCTCATCGACAGTCTTCATGAAATGAAAACACCTAAGAGTCAACGTTCTAATAGTGATCCTCTAATGGTGACCCTCCAGATAATCAATCGCCTCCTTGAAATCTATCTTTGTAGGAAATGTTTGACCTTTGTGCTCCACTGACATGGCCTAAGGTCACCTCCATGCCTCAGTCAGACCATCAGAGGATAATAGGAGAAGTCTACACGGCATGACCAAAATGGTGTTGTACCAATTTCTAAACAATAGCTAATAAACTACAAACCACTTTGTAGAACTTAAAGTAATGAAATCCATTAATAAGCCTCTGTCCTGTCAAATCTGTCATAGAAGTTTGAAGTTCAAAGAGTAAGCATTTCTAACTGTCAAGATTATATCAGGCTTTAATCCCAGGTTCTACACACCCCATAACACAGATTTATGACTGAGGCAGTTCAAGGACAAACATTTATTAAGAATAGGAAGATACATTAATTAAGATGGAACTTCTGGCCATCTGTACTCAAACATTCAGCTTCTACATACCTACCTTAGAAAAATCCTGCAATTTGCACCAGATTGAATCAAAACCAAGAATTCCAATGAGGAAGTAGAGTGGCATTTTCCACCCCAAAACTGCACAGCAGATCAGGCAACAGACCAGACAAAAGAGGAAAGTGCCCTCCCCAGAACCAGTGCCAGTATTTAATAAGAGGCACAGCTCTGCCTTAGTTAAATTCAATTCACCCATAAGTCAAGATGTCACCTGTGATGTCATTGATCTTTCAAAAGTAAGGACAGAGCAACAGCAATATGTGTAGCCTATAAAGCTCTGTGTCCAGAGGGAGCAACAATGAAGGACTCCCTTAAGAAAATCCAAGGGTGATCAGAAAATCTCACCAGAGATCAGTATGGTACCAACTAACATGGTTCCAAAGGGCTCAAACTACGATTTTTTGTATGCAAATACATCAGAGGACCCTGATATTCTGTTCTGAGAGACCAGAAAGGACCCTGAAAATCTACAGCTTTGACTTCAAAGATCCACAGAGGCCAAACCCTGGAAGGTAGAGATAATCACAGGAACACAGAGAACCCACAGGGAGATCCGGTAGGGTTGAAAATCCCACCCCTTCCCCCCTCCAAAGAAAACAGCTAGAAGAACTTATCCCTGGAATGAAACCACAATTCGGAGCAAAAGGTGAATAGATGAGCAAATCAAAGAAAACACCAACTAATATTGAAAATTATTGCAAACACAACTTTATAACAACTGCGAGCAGGGACTCAAAGGAGAAAAAAAGGATCTTCTGCAAAGACTCAATGAATACCTAGGAGAAATAAATCAGGAAATAAAACATAATAAAAGCTGTAAGAAGTGAACTCTCTGAAAACTACAACAGAATAAACAGAAATCAATGACTTCATAAGACCATAAGAAATGTTTAGAACAAATTGAAGAAATTGAACAAATAGGAGAAAATGTGGGATAACCAAGCTGGAAAACAGGTCATAGAAAGATCGCTTAAGAATCACTGGACTCCCTGAAATCTGTGATTTTTTTTTAAAAGTCCAGACACTATGTTTCAAGAAATCTTAAACCAACTTGCCCACATCTTGTAGAATAAAAGAACAAAATAAAGATGTAAAGGGTTCACCCATCACCTCCTGAAAGCAACCCCAAAAGGAAAAGTCCAAGGAATGTCATAGCCAATATCCACAGACCTCATATCAAAGAAAAAAATATTGCAAGCACGCAGAAAGAAGTACTGTGAATACCATGGAACTATAGTCAAGATCACACTAGACTTTCTCACTTCTACTAACATAGAGAGGAGATTCTGTAACACATTCATCTGAAAGGCAAGAGAGGGAGAAAGAGAGGTGCATAGCCAAAAAAAACTTACCCTGAAAAGCTGAGTAAAATCTTACAAGGAAGAACAATGGATCCTATTCGAGAATTTCTGATGTGAAATATCAGGGCTTAGTAGGAACTTTGGAATGCAAAGACAAGAGTCCAGGACACTACCCAAGAGAGTCAAGCAGAAGGAAGTAGTGAAACCAAGGTCTTCCCTATATCTACTGCACAAAGAACCAGAAAATATATCACATCAAGTCTTGATTGGGAATTATAAGGGGGAAAAATCACAGTAAGTCATTTTTAGAGTCCAGGTTAGCATAGAGAAACAGACAAAAAGGTTTATGAATACTGAGGATGTAATATATAGCAGAAGTAGACAACCCCATGGTTGTGCATCAGAACAAAAGAATATTCCAGATCTGACACAGAGGGGCTTAACCTTGTGCAAGATAATTTACACTTATATTACAACATGGATCTCTTGAGTTTTCCAATCACAACATGATGCAATAATAATAAAACCACATCATAAAGGTCCAACCTTGGAGAAAGTGGACAAGTGGGTATCCATCCCTTCCTGCCCATTTGTTTGACATCATTTTGTTGCTTCTCACTCATTTTGGGTGAACAGACTAGATTTCCTCTCAGATTGTCCCAGAACTCAAGCCTAAAGTCATACTGAAACTCTGTTTTGGACTTACAAGCTTATACCTGTCCCAAAACCAAGAGAATATCGTGTTGACTTAATGAATGGCCTTATCTATTTCAACCTTTTGGCTTAGATAAGAAAGATCCTGTTTAATTGAGGACATACTTCAAATATTTCAGCAAAATAGTTAGTCATTTGAAGGGCAAGTAAGGAGCCAGGGTACAGATCACATAGGAAATAGATCAAGGCAATAATAGGTCAAGAGTTAGGTATGCAAAAAGATATCATTTGCCTATGGATAGGTGTGATTTCATTAGGGTGAGAATTATGCCATCTCTTCCACACTTGAATGTCCTACTCCCTCATCTTTGCAGTTTCTTACCTTACTTTCAACCCTGTATCTCTCTGGTATAGCTTATGTTACTCTCAAATGACCAAATTTTCATGGAGAAAGTCACAGAATTCCTAATAATGGGAAAAAGACTCACATGTACAAAAATATTTATAGCAGCTCTTTTTGTGGTGGTAAACAATTGGACATTGAGGGGATGCTCCTTAATTGAGAAATGACTGAACAAGGTGTGGTATTTGAATGTAATAGAATACTATTGTATAAGAAATGATGAGCAGGAGGACTTCAGAAAAACCTGGAAAGACTTAAAGGAACTGAAGATGAGTGAACAAAACATGGTATACAGTAACAACAACGTTGCGCAATGACTAACTTTGCAACAACGCAAGGAACTAAAACAACTCCAAAAGACATCTGATGGAAAATGCCAGCCACATCCAGAGAAAGAACTGTGGAGTCTGAATGCACTTCAAAGCAGACTATTTGCTCTCCATTTTTTTTGTCATTGTTTTCTTTTGCTTCATCATAATTTTTCTTTGCAATGTGACAAATGTGAAATTTATTGTTTAACTCATAAAATGATACTGTTGAACACGAATTCATATCTAACTGAAACTAGGCCCTCATTGCGTCATGACATAAAAGTCGCTTATTATTCATTCTATAACATTCCACACAATGGTTGTTCCAAACTTTCTCTTCTCTTTCCTCTACATTCATTCCTTTCCCTTCAACCTTTATGGGAAATTTTCTTTCCTTCTTTACCAGAAAGATTGAGACTATCCAATTTGAGCTCTCTTCGCAATGCTCCTCTTCCATTGCCCTTAACTTTTCTCTATATATCTGCTGCAGGTCATCCCCAGGAACAGGAGATGACTTCTCTCTCCCTTCATCTGTTGCTCCATCCCTCCACTCTGCATCTGTTGCTTGGCCTAGTTTCAACTCCATAGAACAAGACATTCCTCCCAGGTTAAGCACATCACCTCCGATCTCATCACAATGCAGTTAATTCAAGTGCTGGATAGAACTTCCTTCAGCCTAGCCTCCCCTCCCCTCTGATTGGAGGGCTGGATGGTGGCATACCAAGACTTCCCAATACCTTCCTTTATATAGGGCAGAAACTGGACCTCTGTGACTATTGCCCTGCCTCTATTCTCTGGCATCCCCCTTATCACCCCTTTTCTGAATGGTACCTGACTCCAGTAGGTGCTTAATAATTGTTTATCGGCTTGAATTGGATTCTTGACAGGCCCAGATCAAGTGTCATTTCCTCAGCAAGCCTTTCCCTCCACCTCCTTCAGCCTCTTAGTGATTTCTCTCACTTCACATTTTTTAGCCTAGTAGACTGATATTTTTGGATTGTTACTATCTTTATTGAATACAAAGCAGTCTTTTTTTCTTATTTTTTGAGTTGTGGTTGTTTGCCCTTCATTCTCAAAGAGAACCATGGCATCAGGGAGAAAATTCCATAACATGCAAGTGAATTAGATTGAAATGAGGGAGGGCTGTGCAAAGTCATCAGCCTCATTTTCTCCTCCAGAGCCATCTGGGCGCAGTGACCAGATATAGACCAGGGTGATGCGATGGGCCTGGATGGAGTGGGAGAATGGTCTTTTTAAACTAAGATCTTTAACAGGTCTCAGTTTAACTAAGGTAACGCTCATTCAGTGATTAAGATTAGGTAAGAAACAGGCAGCGAATGGCTTCTTAGGCAAAAAACAAAATCAATCTGGGAGGGGAAGACCATTTCTGGTCAAAACAGAAATAATTGTTATTTACCTTCAGTCTGAGCCAATCAGGGCCCAGTGACCAAGTGGGGCTTGACCTGGGACCTACTGTTGGCCAATCAATGAGAGCCAGAATGATTTGGATTGGAGGTGTGGTCTTTAAGAAAAGTAAAAAGAGGAAGGAAGGAAGGGAGGAAGGAAGGCTCTACAGTGAGGGAGCTACTACTACCCACATGTAGTTTGTCCTTCATTCTTGAAGAAGACCATGACATCAGGGAGGTGATGCCATGACATGCAAGTGAACTGAACTGAAGTGAGGGAGGGCTGTGCCAAGTCGCCAGTCTCACTCTCTCCTCCAAAGCTCTCCCACTGGATTTTTTGAGTAAAGGGAACAAGGGTATAATAACTGATGGAAAACGGAGTCGGCAGAGGATAAGGACAACAATAAAGCATTAAAGAAAAAAGGCACAGAAAAGAATAGAAGGAGATTCTAAGGGAAAAGACAGCAGGACAGCTTTGGAATCAATATGCTTCATTTATTATAAACTTTAAAGAAAAAGGGAGGAAACGACACAGAGTGTAGGTTCACTCATTCATGTGCAATGTTCTTTTTATGTGGAAATGTTCATGTTTGGCAATATTTGTCAAATTCAGAATTTCTTTTTAATTTCTCAGGCATATACTTTCAGGCATGGCCAATATGAGAACTTTGTTTTCCTAGACTATGCATGTTTATTATGAGATTTCAATTTGTTGTTGTTACTATTGTTGATGAACATGAGGAGGGGGCAGCAGTGGGGGTTGATAGATCACAAATTCATGTTTGAAAAAACCACATTTTAAAAATAAAGAAAAGAAACCAATTCTCAGTGCATTTTGTCTAAATCTTTCTTTGCGTTGATCTCACCATTGTGTCATAGTTATCTAGGTGTATGTCTTTCACCCCATACTATAATGAGATGTGTGTCTATCTTTTGATGTATCCCCAGCACCAAGAACAGTGCCTCACAAAATAGGCATTTAATAAGCTTCTTTTAAATTGAAGCCTCATATAAGAAGACACCACAACAAGGCAGGAGGTCAGAGTACCTACAAACCCTCAGCAGTTGGATTACCTGCAGAAAAAGGGACAGGATAAGACATATGGTCAAATATCAGAGAAAGAAAATAACCAGTCAGCAGAAAATCAATAAACCTGAGGGAGCAAGGCTAAGCAAGCAACACCACAGGCATTTGACCCTGGCAGCACAGAAAGGACCCTGGCACTCCTGAGGCTGGTCATCAGCTCTGCTTTAGACATTTTTATATCTCTTCGTCCCCGGTGAAAATCCTTCCTGGGTAAGCCTGTGCCTCTAGAAGTGATAAGTGAAAGCAGGTGACTAGAGAAAGCTTTCTGCAGAGCCCAAGACAGACTTAGTTATGTGCAGTGGCATTACCTAATGTTCTCCTTAAGAGTATGAAAGCAGTGGCATCTTGTTTGGCAGTAACTGAATACCATTCTCCCTACCTGCTATTTGTTGTTCAGTTGTTTTTAAGTCATGTCCAACTCTTTGTGACCCCATTTGGGGTTTTCTTGGCAAAGATACCGAAGTGATTTGCATTTCCTTCTGCAGTTCATTTGACAGATGAAGAAATTGAGGTAGAGTTAAGTGACTTGCCTAGGGTGACACAGCTGGTAAGGGTCTGAGGTTGGATTTGAACTCAAGTCTTCCTGACTCCAGATCCAGCACTCTATCCACTGCAACACTTAGCCTGGCATATAACAAGTACTTAATGCATGTTTGAGAACTAAATGATTCCTCATCAATCATCTCCACATAAGCTCCGAGGAATTTATTCTGACTGCAACCTATCTTTGTAGGTTGATTTCATACTACTCTACCTTGCACTTTCAATACTGTAGGACTACTTTCTGTCTTCCCATGTATGACCTTTCATTTTGCATCTCCACCCCTTGCAGAGGTTGTCCCTGATGTTAAATCCTCTTCTCTCTTTACTTCTGCCTCTTGAAATCCTTATCTCTCAATAAGAATCACCTCAAATACTATTTCCTACAAGAGACGTTTCCTGATACCCCTAGCTGCTAATGCTTCCCCTTCAGCAAAAATGGAACTTGTATTTGCTTCCACCAAAACAGAATGTCAAGCCCCTGAAAGCAGAGACTCCACTTTCCTGGTTTTGTGTCCCCAGGACCCTGCACATAGTAGGGTCTTAATAAATGCTCGTTGAGATCATTATTTGGGGTGAAGCCAAGATGGTGAAGGAAAATCAGAAACTCACTTGAACTCTCCCCCAAACCCCTGCACCAAGCTGAGAGAGAAGCACAGTCCAGAGCAAAACGTGTCGGCATAGATAGGGCCCTAGGGAACCAGGATCAGGTCTCAGGGCACTGAATCACTGGCAGCTGTGGCAGTTTTCAGACTTCTCAACCCACAAACACCAAAGACAACTTAGAAGGTCATTAGGAAATGTCTGTCCGACCTGGGTGAGAGAGAAGCGTGGTCCAGCTCAGCCCTGGGGTGGTGGAGGCAACAGTAACAGTAGCAGCTGCTTCCAGAACTCTTGGTCCAAACAGGGTGGGATATCGGAGGAGGATTGCAAGGATCTCTTGGCTGGTGCTGAAGCAGGATTCCCTCGCTTTGTCCTTGCTTGAGTCTGGGTCATAGTCCTGGGTGGCGGTCTTGGAGCAAGGAGGGCAAGGCTGGTGGTAGCTATGGAGAGGGAATTCTACTCTCAGTTCCAAGTCAGAAAAGAGTGCTTGTGGTCACTCACAGACCAGAGCACAGGCCAGGAAAGGAGTAAACACCTCCTTTGATCATACCATCTTGGAAGAATTGAACATTTGCAGGTCCCTAGAAGTACATTAAGGTATTGGAAGGCTTAGCATATGGTATTTCAGAGGTCAAAGGAGCGGGGATTAAAAGCAAGAATCACCTACACAGTAATACTGAGTATAATCCTTCAGGGGAAAAATTGAATTTTCAATAAAATAGAGGACTTTCAAGCATTCTTGATGAAAAGGCCAGAGCTGAATAGAAAATTTGACTTTCAAACACAAGAATCAAGAGAAGCCTGAAAGGGTGAACAGGAAAGAGAATTCACAAGGGACTTAGTAAAATTGAACTGTTTACATTCCTACACGGAAATAGATAAATGCTCATTGAATTGAATGTTCCCATCATACTTCATTCTTAGTCTCTCAGTTCCACATATCTTTATGGATCACTTAAATAATATCTTTTTATTATTTATTATTATTTATCTTTTTATTCAAAGATTTCAAAAGACATGTTACTTCACAAGTGCAAGTCCTTCCAAAGGTGCAGAAGGGAATCCTTTGTGCCTTAGGAGACAATAGTTAAAATAATAAGTGACATTAAGTACCACTTCAAGGTTCAAAATGCTTTACATGGATTTCCTAGTTTGAGCCTCACAAAAAAACCAGTGAAATAGAAACTACAAAGCTGGGTTTGGTTTGGTTTTTTTAATTCCCACTTTGCAGACAAAAAAACTGAATATCAGAAAGATTAAGATTTGTCCTTGGGTACACACCAGTAAGCATGCAGGCAGGATTCACACCTGGGTCTCTGTTGGCTCTGATTCCAACACTGTCTAGTCACATCTCACTGTCTTTCACACAAAGAAGAGTTTCCCTCCTCCCCTCCCATTCCCAACATCTTGAGCTAATAAAGAAAAGAGGGAAAGAAAAGGAAGAACACTGATCTCCTTTCCTGGCTTAGAGACCTACCACTGCCACGCTAGACACTCCCCTAGGTGCAGCCCTCTTTTCCCTCCCCCACCTTCCTAAGCCACCTCCCCAGAACCATGCCCTACTGCTTGATCTCTGAAAGACCTATGGGATCCGTGACAAATGCCACTGCACCTAGAAGCCAGGAGTGTTAGCAAAGGATTAGGGTCTCAAGGTCATCAGTCTTGATGACAAAGATGGTGTAAATGATAGTGACGGTGGTAATGGTGTTGATGATAATGAAGACAATGATGAAGATGATGAAGATGAAGATGATGATAGAGATGGTGGTAATGGTCCTGATGATAATGAAGACAATGATGAAGATGAAGATGGTGATAGTGATGGTGGTAATGGTCTTGATGATAATGAAGACAATGATGAAGATGATGAAGAAGATGATGTAAATGATAGTGACGGTGGTAATGGTGTTGATGATAATGAAGACAATGATGAAGATGATGAAGATGAAGATGATGATAGTGATGGTGGTAATGGTGCTGATGATAATGAAGACAATGGAAGATGATGAAGATGATGATAGTGATGGTGGTAATGGTGCTGATGATAATGAAGACAATGATGAAGATGAAGATGGTGATGATGATGACAACTTTTACACAGCACTTTAAGGTTTGCAAAGCACTTTACAAATATTATCTCACTTGGTCCTGACAACAACCCTAGGTGCAGGAGGCTACTATTATTCCCATTTTACAGACAAGGCAACTGAGGCAGGCAGAAATCAAGTGACTTGCCCAGGGACGTGCAGCTAATAAGTACCTGAGGCTTAATTTGTGTTCTGATCTTTCTCACACAGGGTCCAGCATTCCACCAGGGCACCACCTAGCCACCTCATAAAGATCAGTCACTGATGGCAAAGTAAGAACATGAGTGGACAAGCTGAGTCATTCACCAAGAAGCAGGACAAGAGCCAAGAGGTACAATCCTTCATCCAAGATGGCATCTCAGATGTCTCCAGTTGATTGCCAGGGATATTCACACAAAACTCTCTATACTGTACAAGGTCCAAATAAGGGTCATCCAGGACAGGAAAATCATAAAGTCATTAGAAGTCATTGAGTCCAACTCCATTCTATTCCAATCCCACACACATACACACACACACACACACACACACACACACACACACACCACATTTTATAGAAGGAGGAACTCAGAGACACTGTGACATGCCTAAGGTCACATAGCTAGTAAGCTTACGAGGTAGGGTTTGAAGTCAGGTCCTGCTGACTCTGAACACAGCTCTCTAATCACTGGGCCACCTAACTACCTGCTGTTGTCCTGACTATTGTCTAAGGACTTTTGCCGATTTAAGCTAAAACAGTTCATATTTCTCTGCTTCCCACTACCCTGCCTAATTTAGGTTTGGGAGTTTATTTAAAATTTGTTTTTTGTTCTTAAAAAATTATATTTAAAAATGTTTTCCACTGTTCACTGACCAAGCTCCTTGTGATTTTGCTCTGACAAAAGTAATAATTCCTGGTAGATGAGATTCCAATATTCCAAGGACTTTCAAGCCAGCCCTTCAATCATCTTCTCATTACTGCTGCTTATTACATTTGAGAAATCCAGAAGAAGGCCGACAGTTGGATGGGTGAGACCCAGCTGTCCACATTCATTCATTATCCCCGCCTTAACTGTCTTAGCATCATTAATTACAAGAGGTCATCAGGATGTTACCCTGCTGTTTTTTATCACTTGGCTTTAGTGAGAAACTACTCCTGGTTGTTTTGGAGAAGGACACTGGGCAATTATTGAGGGAATGTATAAATAAATAATCAATCAATCAACATCACCTACTCTGCGCCAAGCATTGTTTTAGGTGCTGGGGATACAAGTACCAAGCGTGAAACAATCCCCACATGCAATGAACTTAGGGGAGACATTAATTACATTAAAAATACATACAGTACAAATATGAATGCACATATCTTTGTGTGTGTATGTGTACACACACACAAAGTAATAAAAGGTAATAAGAGAGGGAGAGCTTTAGGAATTTGGAACATCAGGAGACTTTGCACAGAAGATAGCATGAGAGCAACATGTTAAAGAAAGAGATGGAATTTATGAAGTAGAAGCAAGGGGAGAATCCATTCCAGGCATGGGGGATAACCAACGCAAAGGTACAGAAATGGGAAATAGCAAGGTGGCTCAGTGGATAGAACACTGGAATTGGAGTCAGGAAGACCTGAGTTCAAACTTAGCCTTAGCCATTTGTCAGGTGTGTGACCTTGATCAAGTCTCTAACCTCTGTCTGCTTCTGTTGCCCCAGCTATAAAAAGAGGATTAAAAAAGTACCTACCTCCTGGGGTTGCTATGAAGGTGAAATGAGAGCATATTTGTAAAGTGCCTTGCAATCTTTAAAGCACTGTCTAAATCCTAGCTCTGGCTTTATGTAAGGATAGTGTTGAGAGTGAGCAACTCTGATTAAATGCATGAAGAAGGAAGAGACACAAGAAAAAAACCAAAGGATGGCCATTGATGATGAGCACTGGGGAGTGAGTGGAAGGGAGAGAAGGCCCTCCAAGGGAAGTCAGAGTGAGGGGCAGTGCATTCAAGAGCTAGACAGCCCTGATTAGTGATCAGGCCAGAGAAACCAGAGACTCCCAGGAAAGGTTACCATCATTTTGAGGAACATGGCAAATCCTTTTGTATTTGTACTTTGCATTTGTATTCTGTAAATCTGAAGGGCACAAGTCTGAGCCCCAGCAATCTCTGCATGGGAGAAGAGAGCACTCAAAGAAATCTCAGTGGACTCAGAGTTTGGATATAAACATTATTAGTAGGAGGAAGTACATATCACAGTGATTCTCTAAAAATTGGACAGGATCACAGAGTACCTGACCTGGAGCCATAATTGAGAATCCCAGTATCCGGGTCAATTTTATTAAGGGGAGGAAGGCTGGCACAGAGAACAGTTCACTCCCATGAGTACAGTTGCACAGGAAAATTAGTGGGAGGAGGTGGAGGGTTGGGGACAATCTGGGGTGGGGTGGGGAGGAAGGTAAGCCCAAGACAACAGAAGAACCATGTGGCAAGGGAGTGAGCCAGAAAGTATTAATGAAGGAGGACAAGCAGACTTCTTGGGGAATAGCCATTCTCCACCCCTGTCCACCCATGGTGTTCTATGAAACTTGTCTTATGCTTACAAACTCAAGGGTAAACTCACCCACATTCACAGTTTAGATATTATTCTATGAATTATTTTGGCACCTTTACAACTTTATCTTTTTGTCCTATTTGTAAAAATCATGCTGAAATTTATTACAAGGACACTTATGAAAATCATAAAATAAAGTAAAATGATCATAAAATCAATCACATATTTTATAGAAAATTGTAGTATAAAATCACTTTCTGTGAGATGTCTGATGCAAAGAAATTTATTACTTAAGAAAAGACAACTTTCTGCTGTGTTTAAGCATCTAATCTGTCCAGCTTCATGTGACCCATGGAGGAATGGGAATAGGTTTTATTGTTTTTAATTTCAAAATACTTTACTCATCACTGGCCATGCTAACAACCCTCTTCATGATTAGAGGTAAAGTAATTGGCAAATCCTCATAACTACATGAACTTTTTCAAAATAATTCTTATGATAGGGCACTTTGCATATGTCCTTTGCTTATATGCAGGAGGTAGGAAAAACTTTACTTCCAATTACCTTGTCATTTGGAACCTCATGGCTATTATGGTATGCTAGTCTACAGGTACCAGGGCTAAGTGCAAATGTGGCCAAAATGAATCTGCGGGTCACAGTGTCCCACCAGTAACTAAAAATACAAAGTCTACAATGATATGAATACGTAGGATCACAGGATTCAGAAGCCATGAAATCTATTGCTTAGGATTTTTCAAGACCTTCCTTATGTATGTGACTGTGTATAGATAATCATTCATCAATATACAATAGTTCAATATACAATGTACAACAACAGCTCATAATAGTCATCAACAGTTTTCTTGATACAGAACTTGAAGAGTTTCCCCGAGAAGATCACAAGATCATTAGATAGGAAATTAGAGCCTATAAAGAGACCTGAAAAGAATTCTAATATTGGCCAAGCAAAGTGAAGATGAGAATGAGGATGCCTATGACCTGCCCTAGAGAAAGGGCAAAAGAGAATAAAGTACTGTAAGTCCTGAGAGCTATGAGAATGTATCAATCAATTCTCAATGGCATTATGAATTTACCCCAAACATTTATTACAAGTACAATGTATGAGGCAGGTAGGGGCAGCTAGGTGGTGCAGTGGATAGAGAACCAGTGCAGGAGTCAGGAGGACCTGAGTTCAAATCTCACCTCAGACATTTGACATTCACTTGTTGCATGACCTTGGGCAAGTCACTTAACCCCAACTGCCTCATCCTGGGTCATCTCCAGTCATCCTGATGAATATCTGCTCACTGGATTCAGATGGCTCTGGAGGAGAAGTGAGGTTGGTTACCTGCATAGCCCTCCCTCACTCAAAACAAAGTCAAGTGCAAGTCATGTCATCATTTCTCTGATGGCATGGTTTTCT
>CM053772.1:164568179-164598321 GCA_028658325.1 Potorous gilbertii | reverse complement strand
GGAGGACCTGAGTTCAAATCCAGCCTTGGACAGTTACCAGTCATGTAACTCTAGGCAAGTCACTTAATCCTAATTGCCACCTTCCCCCCAAAAAAGGAGAAAGTACTGCTTTATAAACCCTGGAAATACAAAGATGGAAAACAATTTCCATCCCCTTATAACAAAGAAAGTCATAAACCAACAGTAATAATATTTGACAACATATGCAACATTCTGTACCTATAGTACACCACCTCTGTACTGAAGGGAGGAAGATGTGCCTTATCAACAGTTTTCTGGACTCTTCAAGCTTAGCCATGGCATTTCATTTAGATTAAGATTTTTCAAAGTATTGTTTTTATTTATATCGATTTCTTTCTCTACTTATAAAGAAAAAACCTCTGAAGCTCCTAAAAACCATGAAAATGGTAATGAAATTGAAGAGCACAGGTAGAGAACCCAATAAAAATTAGGCTGTAGATGTAAAATACATCTTTCAATTCCTGCCTCTTCTTCATATTTTAATTATTCTTCACCTAAATTTTCCAGAGGATCTGTTTGTATTGGGGTCTGTTTTCTGCAAGCAGACAGTGACATTCTCCTAGGCAAGTGAGATGAGGCAGGAATGACTAGTAATGGGTGATTAGAAGTAGGAGCCTTTGCAGCTTGCCAATATCAGACTCTAGAAGTGCAAAGATTCTTATTGCCAGGACATTACGCCCTCCTGACATGTTTTATACTGGTTTGTTTTCTTTGTGTGCCTTCAGTCTGAGTTTTATAACTTGTAATTATGTGTATTGTTATGTCAAAAATGCGAGTGACTCATCCTCTAGACAGGCTAATGAGATGTGGGACTGCCAACTGAGGTTCCTGACAAACCAACCTCTGGGCCACCATTTGCAATTCATTCTCTTAGTGTACAGCCATTCTCAGAGATCACAGACTGTCAGAGCTAAGGGGGAAGTCAGTGGCCATAGATATGACAAGAAGAAGGACCACTTCTAAACAAAAGTCTCTGACAAGTGACCTTGCAGCCTCTGTTTGAAGGTACCAGTGAAGGGGAAAGTCATGCTCCCCTGAGGCAGCCCATCCTACTTTCCCAGTAGCTCTAATTACTAGGAAGTTGTTTTTCCCTAACATTCAGCCTGAATTTTTCCTCCCTGTCTTGCATTCACTGATCCTGGTGAGAAAGTCAATGTTCTCAATTGTTTCGAACTAGGAAAGAACCTGAGAATCACCATGAATATTGAAAACCAGGGGTGGGGAACCTGCATTAAAAACAAACCCACAAAGTCTGAGAGCCCCTCTAAGCTATCTGTCTTGGGAAAATGTTAAAAAAAAAAAAAAGACCTCCAAAGTCATCCACTGAGCCCTCCAGGAAGCTCTGCATTTACACAACAGGTGTTACCAGCTTTCTCTGCTTTGGACTCTACTCCCAGCTAGTAACTTCTTACCATATTATGGAGTAGCTCTGTGCTACATTCATATCTTAAATTCAAAATCAATGTTCAACACAGTTCAGATTTTTTTTTTTACTATGCATTTTCCAAATGCACATAAACTAATCCAAAGTACTTCCTTTCAACAGTCAAGCTGCTGACCAACAGTCAAATAATCAGTCAACAAGCATTTATTAAGCACCTGCTGTGTTCCAAAGCCCTGTGCTAGACATTGACGATATAAAGACAAAAAAAATCCCCTGCTCTCAAGGAGTTTATGGTCTAATGGGGGAGACAACAAGCAAACAACTTCTGTATAAACAAGATATATACGGAATAAACTGGAGATAATCAAGGGGGAAGGCCCTCAGATTAAGGAAAGTATTATGCTTCTTGGAGAAGCTAGGACTTCAGCTGGGATTTGAAGGAAACCAAGGTAGCCAGGAGGCAGAAAAGGGGAAGGAGAGAGGTCCAGACATGGGAGATGGGCAGTGAAAATGCTCCAGATCAAGAAATGAATTGACAAAGAGGAGAGTGGCTCTGGATCCAGAGGGGTAGGGAGTAAGATGTAAGGTAATACAGAAACTGGAAGGATAGGAGGGGGTAGGTTATGAAGGGATTTGAACAGTTGACTATTCCAGACAAATCCCTTCATGTCTTCAAGACAAAGTTACATTGCATAATCTCTCCCTTTCTTCTTCCTTCCAAACTCCTAGCCTATAGTATATCCTGCCAATCAAATGGATGACATATTACTTTAGAGCCATTGCAGTAAAACAGATATCTTCAGTGGAGAGCTGGAATGGCTGAGAGAGTCACTCTCTTGCCATCTCAAAGGAAAGCAGGAACAGGCTCCATGTAACTATAGGGTCAATCACAGGAAGAAGAGAAAACCTTGTCCAGTGGAGCTCTGGTTTCTTCCTTTGCAATTGATCTGCTTTGTGTTATATTATTTCTCTTCTTTTTCTTTAACGTAATGAGAAAACAACTAGTACCTCACTTCTCCATGGCTCTTCTGTCTGGTAAGCCTCTATCCCATACATAGTCAATACATGAGAAGCAGCACCCCACCCCATTCTGAGCAGCCAATCATGAAATTCATACACAAAGTCCACATAAAGTTCATACACAAAGCAGAATTTTAACTAAGGTGGGCATCTGAAGCTTTGAGCCAGGATGGGAAATTTAGAGGATGCCAACTGCACCTCCAAGGGAGCTGCAATAGAGGCAGCCACTATCTGCTTCATTTACTGGTCCTCTCTTACTAGGATCCACCTTGGTAAATAACTCATTTCCCTTTAATGACCAAATGTATATCCTCTCCCACACACCAAGTAATACCCTAAGTAAGCAGTGACGGCACACATACACACAAACACACACACACACACACACACACATACACACACACATTTGTGGCTCCTTGCCCATGGAAAAATATTACTATTTCTAATTCTGCTTATAGAAAAAACCTTCAGTCCCTTGTTCATAACATTTCATTCTCTTTTTACATAAAATTCTAATGAACTTGGTCATCTGATTTTTATTAGAATGAGGAGGGGCTACTTGCAGACAGTTTACTAACCAAAGTAAGAAATAACATCTGCCAGCAAGATAGGAAACAGAAAAATAGTTTAAAAAATTTTTAAACCCACACACAAAAACACAAGAACTTAAAAAGCACAGCAGCCTGGAACCATTTAACATAGAGAGAAAGAACATTACACATTTCAGTAGTCACAGAGGGCAGCACTGTATTACAATGCAGACTAATAATTGAAGTTACAGTACAATTCCACTCAACAAACACATATTATGGCCCTAAGTTACTAGGAAAGGTTTGATTATATTTGGTAAGGTCTGTTTAAAAAGCAGTGTGGTGTGGTAGATAGGGTGGTGGGCATAATGTCAGGAAGATGCAAGTTCAATAGTCCTTGAAACTTAGGAGTGGGGTGACCCTGGAGAAGTCTCTTCACCACTCTGAGACCAGACAGCTCCCTAGAACTTACCTGCTAGGTCATAAATAGTTCTTGATCTGTGTTGATAGAGGGAGTTCCCACATCAGGAACTCTTCATTCTGGGCAAAATCACAGATCTTTTTTGTATTTGAGTATATGGGGTTAAAGAAGACAGTGAAGTGTCTTCTGTACAAAATAATTTCATAAAGCCTTCCGAACAAAATGATTAAAACAAAAAATGAACTTGGGTGATTGAGAAGGGCAAAAACTAAATTACCAGAAAACTCTCAGGAGAAGACTCATTGCCCAAAGATCCCAAATTCTGAGATTTTTATTTATTGCTTTGATTACAAGAATAAATGTAAACTAATAAGATAAAGAGGTCTTCAAGGTGGAAAGTTGGAGTTGTAAATGAAATGTTAAGCAACACCCACAGAAAAGAAAAGATCCCAAATCACTTTCCCCACAGTAACTGAGATCATCTCTACCAGAAAAAAAGTATTATTTCTTCTTTTTAAAAAGTTTTATTGACATTTTTGTTTTAATAGCCCTCCTTCCCACAGAACATTCCCTTCTAAGAAGGAAAAATAGTTACAACAGACCACAGCCCCAATATCTGACAGTATAAAAGCTTTCTTTCTTAATGTTTCTTCCCTAAGAAATGTTTCATCCAATTCGCATTTAAAAACACTCATTTTTCCACTATTAAGGGGGAATGTCGCTAATAAAAACCTTCTAAATGACTGTCAATGAGCCACTCTCAGACTAGTTCATGCCCTTCCTCACCTTTCACAATAATCCTAAGTATAAAAGAACAAAAGATGGTAGGAAAAGAGCTTTGAGACAAATATTACACTAGCATTGGGAAATGTTTGCCTTTTTATGTTCAATTAATATGTGGATTTTGTAGGTTCCTCTTCTTCACAGTTACCAAAAAGAAACATGGGATTTAAAATCCTATTACAATAGCCCCCTAGCTGGTCTCCCTGACTCCAGTCTCTCCCCACATCAATCTAGCCTATATACTGAGGGTGCATGAAAATCCTGTTAAACTATTGCTTTCATCATGCCAAAATGTACTCAAAAACATTTAATAGCTCCCTATTTTCTGCAAATTAAATCCCAGTTCCTTAGACTGGTAAATAAGGACCTTAATAATAATGGCGTAGCTGCTTTTACAGAAACAAAAGTGTCAATGAGAGCAACACAAGACCAGGGCAAAACCAACAGAAATTACAAAGAGAGCCTCCTTAAAGATCCTGAATTTATTGATCAATGCAGATTTTGGAAGGAAATAGTAGAAATTGTTAGATATATCAGTACCCACAGCAAAAATTTAGCATTTAACAGACAACCAAAAGATATAAACACGTGGCCAGAATGATATACTAGAAGTTTTTGATCCTTCATAACCTAACAGATTACAAATCTTCTGTACCAGAAATACAGACCTTAAAAATCCTTGAGAATTCAACAAATAAACCAAACTGGAACTTCAACACTGTCATCAATAATACTGTTGCCTACAATCATCCAGACATAAGACTGACTCATAAAAATCTAAGAACAATGTTTTTAATAGTTTTAATCATGCCAACTACTCATAAGCTCCAAATAATATGGAATTAAAATTTCTGAAAATATAAAGACTTGGCAGGAAAAAAAATCTTGGAAACATGATAAATTATATATCACCCCTATCATCTGGTCTGCCACTGGAAATGTCCCAAAGATTCTCTCTCTCTAAAGATGATGAACTTGGTTAAAATACTTTTCCTCAATTACAAAAAGCAATCACTTTATTCACTTAGACAATAATCCCAGAAATAGAAAACACAATGACACCATAGTAGAATAATAACCTACCCTAGGACCATTCTTATGAGCTGTTTTGAATATAAGCTGAAAATAAAAATAATAATTAATAATAGCATCATCTACCTCAACTTATCTTTCCAGTCTTATGTTCCACTACTCCCCCACTTTAATCTTCCATTCTTGGGAACTAGTCCATCCATTATAGACTGAACTGACTTGGGATTTTCTTGATTCCACACCTCTTCATACCAACTCCTGCCTAGGATATTCTCATTTTTCTGCCTATTAGCATTCCAACTATTCTTCAGTTTTGAGGTCAAATCCAACCTCCTCCAGTAAGCCTTACCTGATTAACTCTACTAAAAGAAATCTGCCTTTTCTCCCCTTCTGAGTAGGCCTTAAACATGAGTCAAAATCTAAACTTTAAATAATTTGTCTCCCAGGCACTGAAGTAGGGGTTTAATGAAGCAAAGACTGGGAGAAAGGGGAAGAAGGGAAAGGGAGAGAAGGAGAGAGAGAGAGACAGAGACAGAGAGAGAGAGAGAGAGAGATTAACCTTCTTATTAGAGGCTGGCACTGAACCCACTCTGGGTTGTTCATATAGGTCCAGCACAGAGGGACCTCTTAGGGTAAAAAAAAAAAGAGAGCAGGGTCATATACTCTTGGGTTCTGATTCCTAAGTATTACATATGTGAGACACTTTGCAAACTTTAGAGTCCTACATAGATGTCTTATTTTCTTTTTTTTGGAGGGGGAAAGGCAAGGCAGTTGGGGTTAAGTGACTTGCCCAAGGTCACACAGCTAGTGTCATGTTTCTGAAGCCAGATTTGAACTCAGATACTCTTGAGTTCAGGGTAGGTGCTCTATTTCCTGCTCCATCTAGCTGCCCTCATGGATGTCTTCTGTTACAGATATTTTTTAAAAAGCTATGATTTAATTGATGTAAGTGCTTCTTGAAACAATGTGGCTTAAACTCCTATCTACCTTAATAGATTTTCTTTATGGGTTGTTGCATTTGAAAATATTCATTGCTGATGGACCAACCAATGATTCTGATGATGAACACCTCATCAACAATCAACAATCAAAAAAAAATTTGAATGTTCATCATAAATATTGATTAATAGAATTTCATATTTGATACGGTCTTTTGATGTCATCCAGTTCAATCCCCTCAACATTCTAATGGAGCAACCATACACATTGAAAAGGAGGGGCAGGGAAACTCCAGGATCCATTGTATAGAGAGGGCTATAATATAAGCACCAGTCAGTCCCAAAGGTTCTAATAATAAATCCGCCAAATGGAATTAGGATGAATCCTTTGGGGTGGTCCATTGGTAGGTCCAAAAAACAGTTTGAGACTGTAGTCAATTTCCATTTAAAAGAAAAGACACCAGGGGAGAAGGTTGAACCCTAATGAAATGAGCTGTGATAAAAGCAAATAAACAGTTAGCTGTCCATCTGGAATGCCTTGATAACAGATCAAAAGAAATCAAATGTACATGAACTGCCAAAGCAGGGTGGGAAGGAAAAAAACCTGTGTGGAAGGATGGCTTATTATACCATAGCCCATACTCAGATACAAAAATTAGACCCACTATGCTATGACTGTATATGCTACCATAAGAAAAAGAAATCAAAACTAAAATAAAGGTATGGAATTATGCTGGTGCTAAGTTGAAGACATGGCTAGTAAAATACAAAGTAGCCAGAGGGAGATTGCAAGAATAAGGTCCCACTTCTGAATATATGATAGCAAAAACTCACTTCAGTAATTTAAATTCACTTTAATAATTCAAGAATCCAACCCTATGACAGACTTTTCCTCTTCTGACAAAGCTTGCAGTTCCTCTCTGATTTCATAGATGGTCCTTAAGAGTTACTAAGGAATAAATTACAATACACTGAAGTAAATGAGGATGGTAATCTAGTATTTGATCAATTCAAAGATACTAGCTACTGGGGCAAAAACTCACTATTTAACAAAAACTTCTGGGAAAACTGGAAAGCAATATGGCAGAGACTAAGCATAGATCAATATCTCACACTGTATTTCAAGATAAACTCAAAATAGAGACATTATTTCAACATAAAGACTGATGTCATAAATAAATTAGGGGAGCACAGAAAAGTGCTGTCACCTGCCAGATCTATGGATAGGAGAAGCATTCATGACCAAATAAGGAATAGAAAAGATAATAGGAAGTAAAGTGAATAATTTTGATTACATGAAATTAAAAAGGTTTTGTACAAACAAAACTGATGCAGACAAAATTAGAAAGATAGCAGAAAAGTGGGGGAGATTTTTACAGCAATTTTCATTTGTAAAGGTCTTATTTCTCAAATATGTAGGGAACTGAGTTGAATTTATAAAAATAAGAGCCACTCCTCAATTGAAAAATGGTCAAAGGATATGAATAGTTTTCAGAAGAAGGAATCAAAACTATCAATATTCATGGAGGAATGTTCTAAATCACTAATAGAGAATGTAAATCCAAACAACTTTGAGGTACTACCTCATACCCATTGTATGGGTTAAGATGACAGAAAAGGGAAATGACAAATGTGGAAAAAATAGATACACTAATGTGCTTTTGGTAGAGCTATGAACTGGTTCAACCATTCTGAAGAACAATTCAAAGTTATCCCCTAGTAATATTTCTTCTAGGTTTGTACACAAAAGAGATCAAGGAAAAATAAAAATGACTATTGTGTACAAAAATATTTATAACAGTTATTTTGGTGACAGCAAAGAATTGGGGATGAATTTCCATCAATTGGAAAATGGCTGAACAAGTTGTGGTATGTGATTGGGATGAAACACTGTTGTGCTGTAAGAAGTAACAAAGGGGATGGGAAGACTTATATGAACTGACTCGACGGTGAGCAGAACCAAAACACTGTACACAGCAACAGCAATATTGTAACAATAATCAACTACGAAACACTTAGCAACTCTGAGCAATACAATGATACACAATAATTCTAAAGGACTTATGATATAAAATGCTCTCCACTTCCAAACAGAGAAGTGATGGATTCTAACTGCAGATAAAAGCATATTTTTTCTCTTTTAAAAAAATTTGGCCTTTTTTTTTCACAACATGGTTAATGTAAAAATGTTTGGATATCATATTTCTTGCTTTTTCAATGAGTAGGTGAGGGGTAGAGGGAGGGAGATCATTTGGAACTGAAAGCCATTTTTTAAAAGTTGCTGTGGCCGAAAACTTCATTATCTTACAGACACTCTGGTGATGGGTCTCTCAAGAGTTAAACTGATCCTCATACAACAAACATATAGTCCGTTGATGGACACATAACTCCAAGTCTATGATAAATGCTACCAGGGGGTATACTTTATTGGCATAAACTTTTGAGAATCTAGACACTTCCATAACACAATGAGCTTTGAAGAGTTCCTTTAGTGAAAAATAAAAGGTTAAAATGACTTACCACCTTCTTGTCTAGGGGGTGTTTGAGACTTGTATTTTGTTTATATGTGTAAAATAAATACACTAAATTGTAGTAGAAGGTACGTGATGCATCAGATGAAACTATAGTGGCAGGAGATAAGGTATTAATGAGGAGCCTAGTCAGGATAACACATTTGTAGACTCTAGGCCTTATATGAAAATTGGATGCCATCCCCCTCTTAATTATATCCTATGGGCACCAGTGTACATCAAAATCTATGAGCTTCCTCTGTAGCACATATAGCTTGACTTACCATAAAATAAAATATTATGGAGAATGGAATTTTTCATCCTCAAAATACATATAAAAGCAACATTAAAAATTGTCCCTTCTTGTATTCTACTGAGTGTTGGTCCTGTGTATGTGACTATCTACTTTAACTACGCCAAGTTCTTTATCTAGTGGAATAGACATTGTAATTTTATTTGAGTCAACAGGGAACTATTATTGATTTCTAAGAATGCATCTGGCATGACCAAAATGACATGGTAGGAAGATAATTCTTTCTGGTATATGTAGCATGTTTTACTAGAGGAGGGAAGGGATAGCAGGAAAATGGGTAGTAGGAGCATTGAGTAGGTTATGGAGATAGAAATTGAAGGGTAAAATCTAAGACATGTCACAAAAATGGAATAAGTAAGACTTGGGCAAGATATGAGTGGTAAAGAAAAACAAATGTGTCCAAAATGGTTTTAAGATGGTGGTGAAATTCATTTCTCTTTCCTCAAATTTCTTATCACATTTTGCCTAACTTTGCCCCATCATATTTTACTTTGTACAATCCTTATTCAAATCTGTATAGACTTCACCCTTTCAATGGGCAATGTGTTCTTTACATGTGAGGGGCTCTGAATGCTTCATTGGCTGGTCACATTGAACACCAAGCACAACACTGAGTACCTTCATGAGGGAGAAGGGATTTTCTGGGAATGGTAGCTGAGAGACAATCACAAACTTTTAAATGGTTATTGGGAGCTGCACTTGCATTCTAACACTTGCAACCCTGGAAATTCCTGAGAGGACTCCCCTTTCTGAGATCATTCTCTCTAATTTTCATCTTGCTTCCAGATAAAGAGCCCCTTTGTTGTTTTTCAGTCATGGCTGTCTCTTCAGGAATCCATTTGGGGTTTTCTTGGCAGAGATACTGGAGTGATTTTCCACTTCCTTCCACAACTCATTTTGAGGAAAACAAAGCAAATAGGGTTAAATGACTTGCCCTGGGTCACACAGCTAGTAAGTGCTTGAGGCCAGATTTGAACTCAGGAAGATGAACCTTCCTGCCTCCAGGCCCAGAACTCTATCGTATCCCCTGAGCCACCTAGCTGCCCATAAAAAGTGCCTTTATTATTGTATCTTCTGTGGTAATCCTAATCTGTTTAAATGCCCTGAGTTCTATTTACCGTTTACTTTGATAAAGAGGAATACTAGCTTTTTGTGGTTATCTTTTGCATACCAAGCATTGGTGGAAGAGAAATAAGCTGGTTATACATTAGACTAGATATCATCCTCCCTTAGATCCATCCTTAGACTCATAAGGGAAAATGGCATTTATCCTCAAAGCATAATTAAAGTCTACCATTATTTGAGATATAGTAGATAGAGATAATTCCAGTCTAATATTTATCTTAGAGACAGGTGTAAAAAGGAGTGGGGACCTAGCTATGGCCCTGCTCTGGCTCCCCACAAAGGCAGAAATCACTGTTTTCCTTGGAGAAAGGTGGACCAGATACATCTCTCTCCATGATTCACAAAAGTCAAGTTGTCTTTATATTTAGACAACAGTCACACATAGCATACATATATGCGTATGTCTGTATAGGTATGTAAATACAGGTAGTATATGTATTTATATGTGTATGCATGTACATATATACATACACACGATGATAGCACGTTCCCAATTGATTAGATCGTCAGTTCCTAGAGACCAGAGCTTAAGATATTTCACATGTTTTGAATATTCATTGTTTAGCACGGTACCTGAAAACATGGCCCACACTTGATAAATGCTATTGAGCTGAACTGAACTAACATAAATGAGGAAACTTGGATAATGATCATTCTGTTGATGATGCTGAGGCTGGAAACACATCACATATATCATATATATATATATATATATATATATATATATATAATATGTGTGTATGTATATATATATACGCATACATATACACAAATATATATATGTACAAATATGCTTTATATGTGCCTATGTTTGTGTGTACACATGTGTATATGTATGTGTCTGTATCCACACATACATGTGTGTAGAGAGAGGGGGGAGAGAGAGGAAGAAAGAGAGAAAAAGAGAGAAAGGGAGAGGGGGAGAGGGGGAGAGGGAAAGGGGAAGGAGGGAGAGAGGGAGAGGAAGACAGAGAGAAAAAGAGAGAGGGAAGGAGAGAGACAGAGGGAGGAAGATTCAAAGACAGAGTCAGACAGAGAGACAAAGAGACAGAGAGAGACAGAGAAAGAGGTAAAGAAGTTTGCCAATCTTAAAGCAGGCTGGAGAGAGACCTCAAGCAAGAAGAGGGAGGAAGGGAATGAGCATTTTTAAGCACTTAACTTAGCTCTGTGCGCAGCGTTAACAATACAACACAAGAAATAAAGACTGTTTCCTCCCCTCGAGGAGATTACATTCTAATAGGGGAAGGCAAAAGGCGGCAGTTGGGAGGGAGGAGGCCATCTGGATGAGTGCAAGGCATCTGATAGGGAAGTAGAGAATCCAGAGAAAGACTCAGATTTCAGTCATCCACAGAGAAGCAATACATTGTAGTTGAAACCGTATGAGTGAATAAATTTCCTAAAGGAATGAGTTGGTTTTGAATTACTGCTACACACGATGGGTTTATTGATATGTTTTGAGAGATCAAAGATGAAAAAGAAAAAACAAAAGCTAAAGACACAAAAATAATATCAGGCAGTTAGGTGACACAGAGGATTAAAGTGCCCGACCTGGAGTCAGGAAGACCTGAGTTTAGATCTGGCCTCAGACACTAACTACGTGATTCGTTTACCTCAGTTTCCTCACTTGCAAAATAAGCTGGAGAAGGAAATGACAAACCCCTCCAATATCCTCGCCTCCTATGGGATCACAAAGAGTCAGATACAACTAAAGCAACTCAACAGTAATGACATTATGTATATGTGTGCATGCATTTTTTTCATAAAACAGTATTCTAACATGCCTCATCTTTTTTACAACTTCCTATTTTCACAGGGGCCACTCTTTCTCATTCTTTCATTCCTTCCAGTCATGAATATTGCTGTAAATCTAGGGTAACTAAGCTGAATAGTGGAAACTGATTGAGGCAAATGTAAATCTTTCCTCAAGGTCCCATCATCTTTTGATTCTCATTACTAATTTAGGCCAGAAAAGCTCATGACTACTACATACCCACAATGCTTCCACTTTCTAAGAACTGAAGTATCAAAAGCATAAGCAAAAAAAATCAATTAGCATTTCCGCTGAGGAGCCCTGCTGTCCCAATACCATGTTATGCCAAGCGGCACTTAAGGATAGAATTAAATTCAGGGAGGTGAGTGACTCTTGTCCAGATGCCTACTTAGCCTAAAGGGAGCAGTAGGTATGTGGACCAGAGCACATCATGGCATGTACATGGAATAAGACCCCCCCCCTTGATCATGTTTCACCCCAGATCAAGAGATGAGTCATGGATGTAAAGCACCATATATGTGCCGGTCAGTGTTCTTGTTGTTGTTGCTGTTTTAGTTATTAGTATTAGTCTCCAGTTACCAGTTTGGTGTTTTTATCCCCTGAACCTTCTCCCGTAGTTCTGTTATAGGAGTGTGAAGAGGCAGCTAGGTGGTGCCATAATGCATAGAGCGCTAGAGCTGGAGACAGAAAGACTCATCTTCCTAAGTTCAAATCCATCCTCAGATACTTTCTAGCTGTGTAACCCTGGGCAAATCTGTTCATCTCTTTGCCTTGGAGGCAGCTAAGTGATTCAGTGGATAGAGGGTTAAACCTAGAATCAGAAAGACCTGAGTTCAAGTTCTGCTGCAGACCCTCACTAATTATGTGACCTGGGCAAATCACTTAACCTCTGTTTGCCTTAATCTGCTGGAAAAGGAAATGGCAAACCACTCGAGTATCTTTGCCAAGAAAACCCCATGGACAACACTGGTGTGCTATGGTCCACGAGGGTTGGAAGAATCAGACACAACTGAACAAAAGATTGTGCTGGTAAATGTGCAACAGCTGGGCTCTCGAGGAAAAAAAAAAGGAGGCCCACATACTTGTAAGTCTAAGCTGCATTATTAACACTTTCTCAAGTCTAGACAATCAGCAAAACAATAAATCAAGCCTGATTTGTATATAGAAACTGCTGATTTCAGATGTGTAAATGCTCACATTGAAAATGTAACAGAAAGTCTCCCAAGTCAGTCAGAGCTGGCTTCAGCAATACCTCTGCCCTAGACCCAACTCCTAATCTGAAAACAATTGTAAAGAAAATACTACGTCAATTCCAAGAGAGGTATAAGGGGATCCTAGAATCCAAAGGAGATTCCAAACTCTGGTTCAGATCTACATTGACTTGCTCTCCTTGACTATGAAGGGTGACCTATAGCTAGATTGATCTTCCCCAAAGCTGCTTCAAGCCAAAGTATAGCCTGCTCTCCATCCCCAGCTTCACCATTTTTTTCCTAGAAGCATCCATGTTACAGAGTGTATGTTCCCCCAATGTCATTTATGATATTTGTGTCCTTGAGGAAATCACTTAAACCCCCTTGAGCCACTGTTTCCTTAATTCTGTAATCAGGAGGCTAGATTATAGGACCTCCATGGCCACTTGAACCTCTAAGTCCATCATCCTGGACACCATTTTGTTGCTGTTCAGTCATTTCAGTCATGTCTGACTCTTCATGATCTTACTTGGGGTTTTCTTGGTAAAGACACTGAGTGGTTTGCCATTTCCTTCTCCAGTTCATTTAACAGATAACAGGGTTAAGTGACTTGCCCAGGGTCATACTGCAGGTATCTGAGGCCCAATTTGAATTCAGGAAAGAGTCTTTCCAATTCCAAGTCCAGTGTTCTATCCACTGTGTTACCTAGCTGCCCTAAGGGATGTTGTTTGAGCATTTCAGTTGGTGTCTGACTCTTCATGACTCCATTTGAGATTTTCTTAGCAAATAGAGTGAAGTAGTTTGCCATTTCCTTCTCCAGCTCATTTTACAGATGAGGAAACTAAGGCAAACAGGGTTAAGTAACTTGCCTAGGGTCACACGCTAGTGTCCGAGGTCAGATTTGAACTCACAAAGATGAATCTTCCTGATTGCACACTCAATGCTCTATCCACTGAACCACCCAGCTGCCCCAGGCATCATTTATGTGTAGTTAAATCTATGATAGCATCAAGATTTAGAGTTGGAAGGAGGCTTCCACTTAATCTCCTTACTTTACAGGTAAGATAACCAACACCCAGGAAGTTTTAAATTATTTGTCTAAGGTCACCTAGGTGGTGAGCAGCAAAATAGCAAGGGTTTAGGATTCTAAATCTGACACTTTCTACTCTACCACAATGCCTCTAGGCCCTAAGATTCAGACAGAACTTGAATAGGCTCACACAGCATAGGGAGCAGGGAACAAGCAGGAATGAATGACAATTTCCACACTGGACCAGTGTATTCAGTCAAGTCTCTGGAACCTGAACAAGAAACTTCCCTTCAGCACTGAACAGCCATCCATATCTATGCCTGTGTATGGAGCACTCTCTGCTGGCTAAATGGCTGCATTTTACAACTCTTTTCTTCATGACTCCCTCTTCCTTTGTGAAGTTGGGGCAGGAGGAAGGCACAGAAAATTAAAACGAAAAATGCTAGAAGCCCTAGCTGTCCATATTCCCATCCTTGTTTAGACATTGTTCAATGATGTGTAGGAGGTGGTCCCCAATCTGCATTCGTGTGCATCATCTCTATTTCCATTCCATCCCTAGTTAAGAGACTCCAAGAGACAGACAAGCAAGGAGAAGATGACAAAATGTCCAGGAAGGTCAACATTCCCTGGCCCCTAAAGATTCACTGGCTCAGAAAATATTTTTTCCATCTCATGGCAAATTTTTCTGGAATATAGAGTTCGTTAATATTTAATAAGTCTGAAAAGTTAATTAGGAGCCAGAAAGTGAAGAGCTTGAAATGCCAGGTCAAGAATTTCGTATTTTATCCTAGAGGCTATCCCTCTCAAGGTTTTTGAGCAGAGGAGTAGTAACATGTCAGACCTATGCCCTACGAGTGTTATTTTGGCAACTGTGTGAAGGCTGAACCAGGGAGAGCAACATGTTAGAAACAAGGAAAACAATTTGAGAAGCTATTACAAGTGTCAGGATAAAAAGTGATGATGGCTTAATCAAAGATAGCATCTTTGTGAGTAGAGAGAAAAGGAGCAATGATAGCGATGTTTAAGAGGCAGAATGAGTAAGGCTTGGAATTCGATTGGTTGATAGAGAAGGGATAGCTAAGGATTTACTCTGAGTTTATACGTCTGAGTGGTTGAGTCTTTGAGAGGCCAGGCCATAAAGGTAGAGCATATTTCCAATGTGTGAAGTTCAGAGTAAGTGAGCTTCTAGGTTGAAGAGTTTTCTATGGCATGATAGAGAAAACCTGAAGAGTCAGGAATGCAGGCTAGAGGAAATTATGGAAATGATCATTGAATTTCTGAAAACAGATTGGATTGACAAGGACAAACCATAGCAAGAGAAAAGAAAATGGTACAGGACAGAGCCATGGAAGTCACCCTTCCTGAGGGGGCAAGAGATGAATGATGATGATCCAGCAAAGGAGATGGAAAAGAAATATCTAAAGAGGTAAGAGAAGAACCAAGAAAGGAAAGTGTTGTGAAAATCAGAGAATATCCAGGAGGATGAGTGAACAACCATATCAAAAGATTGAAAAGGATAAGGACTTAGAAAAGTCCAAAGGATTTAGATGTTAAAGTGTCACTGATAATCTCAGGGAGAGAAGAGTTTCACAGGAGAGGTACAATCAGCATCCAGCCTCAGGGGCAAAAGATGTCAGAATCAAGTGAAAAATTTAATCAAATTGTTCAGGCTTTAAGAAAGTGATAACTTTAGTGAAGCCAGCTTGGGAGTAAGACCATATTTTGGTTTATAGAATTTTTTATCTTGTAACTTCATTTTCTCCACCTATTCAAACACTGAAGACATGCAGATAACCTCAGTGGTAAAAAAGAAAATTGGATTTTCAAACTGAAAAGTCTACATCTACAAGTCTACAAAAGTCTACTTTTTATTCAAAGTGCTACAGAGAATATCTAAAAATCAAGATTACTTAACTATCTTCATTCCTAGTTCATGCTCACGGAAATACTAACTCATGAGTTATGTGTACAGTTACTAAACTCTCTCTCCCCCCTCCATACATGTATATACATATATGTATAAATGTGTGTATGTATGTATGCATATACAATGTATTCATATACATATAATTAAACTCTATGTTCAACTAATTAATAGTTTCAAGTAGTTTGATTATATTTATGAATTACTTTATAGTGAGTTTCACTGATTGACTTTACTCAGTGAACCATTTCATAAAGTAAGACCAGACTAGAGAGTTCATGCAAATTGAATAATGGAAAATGCTACGCAAACCAACTCTTCCTAGGTCTTCTCATCTATAATAATTTGCTTATTAGCCAATTAACTCTCTCCATTTCTATAGGTTTTAAAAGTCTTCACAATAGCTTCATCAAGTAGACAACACTCATTGTTTATTCCCCCTGCCACAAATAAGGGATCCAAAGCTTGGAGAGGTTAAAGAATTTGCCCAAAGTCACAAGGACAGCATGTGTCAGAGTTGGAATATCCCAACATAATTTCTGAGGAAGTTTGAATAGATTCATATGATTACTATCATTATAAATTAATTAGCTGCAAAAGGGAGAATTGGGACCAATGGAAAGAAGTTATAAGGAAGATTTCTGATCAATACAAGGAGGAACTTTAAACGAACCATTAAAACCAACAAAATGCAAATGGAATGCCTTGGGGGTATCCTGTCACTGGAGGTGTTCAGGTAGAGGCTAGACGTCCACTAATCAAGAAGACTGTACGTGAAATTATAGTGTTGGAGGAAAGAACATTGGATTTGGAATCACAGAACCTGTGTTCAAATGATGCCCCAAGTATTTACTACCTGGGTGACCATGGTCAAGTCATTTCCTTTCTCTATATTATAATTTTATCATCTATATGACAGGGACTTGGACAAAGTGAACTCTAAGGTACCCTCTAGGTCTAAATCTTTTGAAGAGATGACAATAGTGTAAGGTAGCTTCTTTCTGAATACAAATACATAATAAGGATACGTAATGTTAATTAGAGGGTTAAAGATCTTCCCCACTCATTAATGAGTCTGCCCATGAAGGGAATCTTGATTAGGGGAAGCTCATACCTTCTGCTAATTATCAAATGAGGCACTGATTCTCAAGGGTTGTGATGCTCTCTGGCTCTGAAAAGAGTCTAAATACTAACAGAATATTATTGTGCTATAAGAAATGACAAGCAGGATGATTTCAGAAAAACCTGAAAAGATTTACATGAACTGATGCACAGTGAAGTGAACAGAACCAGGAGAACATTGTGCACAGTAACAGCAATATTGTTCAATGAAGAACTGTGAATGACTTAGCTATTCTCAGCAATAAATGATTCAAGATAATCTCAAAGAATTAATAATGAAGCATACTATCGGCCTCCAGAGAAAGAACTGATATTGATTGAATACACACTGAAGCATGTTATTTTTCACTTTTCTTTCTTTTTTTTCTTTTATTAGAGTCTTCTTGTACAAAATGACTAACATGGAAATGTTTTACATAATTACACATGTATAACCTATATCCGATTGTTTATTGTCTCAGGGAAAGGAGAAAGGGAGGGACAGATAAAATTTGGAACTCAAAACTTTCAATAAAAATGTTAAAAAATTGAAAAAAATGATCTAGTAAAAAGAAAGCTTCTGAGTTTTAAGCTAAAAGGGAGATGGTAGAATCTTTCCTTCCTCTCACAGGGAAGAGATAGCATCTGAGTTCTATAGCTGAAGTCAGAAGTAGAATCAAAGAGATTCAGAATCAAAGAGATATCTAGAAAATCATGCATATTAAAACTGTGCCTAGTATCAGTTACCATGACATCAATCAAGCATCAAATTGCATCCACATGAAACCAGAAGAGAAGAGCATCTGATAGAGACTATATAGTATATTGACATGTCTCACAGAGGTTACACAACCAGGAGAAACTGTAACAAAACACCAACAAGGAGAAGTACTCTGACATCACTAGAAGACTTATGGTCCTACAACGTGAAAGGTGCAGACTGATCCTCTACACATTTACCCTGGACACACATGCTCTCTATATATATGTTGGTGGAAGTATGTGTCCCACATTTATGGAAGGAAATGTTTTATTACATTTATTACTATACTATTTCATTAAATGTCTTTAATTTGAAGTAATTGTATCATCTGGCTGATTAGAAAAAGTAAATACATCAATGGGACTTATAATCTGTGGTGGTAAGTACATATGGACTCACAGTATACTTGAACTTACGGTGGCCTTCACTAGGATACCCACTGTGCAAACTGATGAGGTGGCCCCAGGTGGCTACAACAAATCCACAAATCAAGCAAATCACTGGACTAGATGACCTCTCCAGTGCCTTTCAATTTAGTGATCTTCTGAAATAAAATTTAATATCTTTATGGCATTTTACCATCCTTTATATTCTAATTAGTTAATATTATACACAAAGGTTTTATCCTAGCTTTGGTACATGATGATTAAAAGAGGAGAACCATGGATGGAATATGTTATTATGTTAACATAACATTCCTCTACCTCTAGTACTTCTTGCCCTCTTAAGCTAACAATTATAGCTATTTGTTTATTGATATAGTTGGACTGTATTCTGAAACAAACCACAAAACCACAGGGAGTGACCATCTGATTTGTACTTCAATGGTTGTAAAAAGCTCGGTATGCGTCTATTGCCCTGTATAAATAATGAATAACTATGATAAAGTTAAGAAGGAAACCTCCAGGGATCAACAATAAATTAATTAAAATGAACAGAAGTAGAGAAACAAAGCAAAGATGAAGGGAGGTTTGAGAGCAAAAAGACAAGCTAAGCAAAAAGAAAAGGAAAGTCTCCTGAAAGAGAAATGAGAACTCTCAATGATGAAAATAGACTAAAAGTAGGCATAAAGGACTATCCTCATATCTAAACAAAATAAAAAACATCCAAATCAGAGACTGTCCCAAATTATGACACAAGGGAAAACAACATTTTATAGCAAGTAAGAGCCTTTAAATATACATAAGGAAAAGAAGTCACTCAAAAAAGATAAATAGTAAAGACAATAAGACTCTCACAGACCATGTCTAATAAGGTCAGGGTTATACAATACATTTCAGTTAAAATGACACTTAAATTTCCCTCTAATGGTTCACCTTTACCTACCAACAAGTCTTATTCTTATCCGTAGTTGATGGTTGCTTCAGTTCACTTTAGCTATTTGGAAACTTAGAAGCATTCACAGAAGACTCAGACTGGCCATTGCTTGACTATAGGCTGGTTTTAGGTCACACAAGGAAAAGGAATTAAACCAAAATAAGACTGCATACTCGTGATAAAACATGTTTATCTGCCTCCTGACAGATGAATGCAGATTGAGATTTCATACATATATATTGTGTGTATACATATAGATATGTGTATATACATATTTATAGATATACATGAGTATATAGATATAGATTAGAGATAGATGTAATTGATGCAACACAGGAATTTGTTTCTCTTGACCAGACATTGAAACAAGGGTTTTGTTTTTTCTTTATATATCAGGTGGGAGATAGGGGAGAAAGGAGGAGAGGTGGGGAGATGATGGACTTTAATTAAATGGGAAAAAATTGACTTAAAAATAAAGTAAACCTATATGAAGTGTCTGATCTGAGACTCTTGAATGTATCATAATTGATACATATGAATTCTAAACATGCTTTCTACAATTCATAATCCAGGCAGGGTTCATCAACAAGTAGCAAATTCAGATTATACCTTCAATAGCTATTCTGTATTCTGTATCTAGTGCTTAATGTATTCAATTATCTTTATTCCTGACTATTCACACATTAAGAGTATACTTTTTCTTAAAAAAAAAATATTTTAAGTTCTTATTGCCACTTGAAATGCAGTTGAGATTTTTTTCATTCATCCTATTATCCCATTTTACTTTTGGTAACTTTCATTAGGTGATTGCTGGTACCTAAAATGAGTAGTTCTGACTTGCAGATTCTCCACTGGATTTGGAGTTAAGAAGACTGGGTTCAAATCCTGCTTCTAACACTTTATATCCATGTTACCAAGAGCAATTGGAGCTAGTAAAATAGGGCTAAAATACTTGGTGTATCTAAGTCACTGAGTTGTTGTGAGGCTTAAATGAGATAATGTAGTAAAGTGCTTTTTAAAACACTAAACTTTAGAAAATCACAGAATGGATTAGAAAGCAGAATCCAATAATATGTTGTTTACAAGAAATACACTTGAAACATAAAGATTCAGACAAGTGAAATAAAGCACTGGAACAAAATCTATTATGCTTCAAATGAAGTAAAGACTTAAGAACTCTGATCAATCCAATGACCAGCTTCAATTTCAGAGACTGAACAATGAGGCATGCTATCCCGCTGATACCACGGTGACAGACACAGGGTGGGAAGGAGACATCTATTTTTGGACACAGTAAATGTATGAATTTGTTTCATTTGACTATTCATATGTGTTACAAAAGTTTTCTTTTTCTTTTTTTTTAGTGAGGGTAGAATGAGAGGAATAAGAAATTATTGTTTATTAATTGAAAAAAGTAAATTAAATAAGTTGAGGCTGTTTTGTGGTTATTCTTCCATGAGTAACTGGGAAAAGCAGAAATACATCAATCAAAATTCCTACAGTGTTTTTATTTTTAAATGCAAGCAATTAAATACAAATCAGGTATGCTCACATTTTATATGTAAGCTGAAACATTCCAGTTAGAGTAAATTTTTTCTAGACTCCTAACTGCACATTAGCTACAGTGTTTTGCCTCCAATTAAACCATTAGAATAAACACTTCATTCAGTTACAATTTTTAAGTGCCTACTACATGTAATACAGGAGGCAGAGCACCTGGAATGAGAGGGCAAAATAGGCATTGAAAGAATCCATCATCCCAGGAAAGAGATCATCTCATGATACCCTATGGTCACCTGAGGAAACAGATCTCAAAATAAAAACTCCAAGGAACGTTATAGCCAAATTACAGAACTTTCTGGACAAGGAAAAAATACTAAAGTGGCCAAAAAGAAGCAATTTAAACATTGAGGAGCCACAATCAGGATCACACAGGACTTAACAGCTGCAACATTAAAGAATTGAGGGTCAAGAACATGATATTTTGGAAGGCAAAGGAGTAAGGACTACAACAAAGAATCACCTACCCAGGGAAATTAAGCAGAATACTTTGGCAGGGAGGATGGTCATTCAATGAAAGAGAAGGATTTCAAGCTTTCATAAGGAGAACACCAGAACTGAACAAAAGGAAAAAATGTGATCTCCAAAATCAAGACCTAAGAGAAACCTAAAAAGGTAAAAAGAAAAAAGAAAAAAACGTAAGAGATTCAATGGATCTGAACCATTTACATCCTTACATGGGAAGATGATACTTAAAAATCATACCTCTAATAACATAACTAGAAGGAACATGTGGAGACAGGGTACTGGTAAAAGGTGAATTTGAGGGAATTACATTTTAAAAAATAAGGGATGAGAAAGAGGAGTACATTGGTTATAGAAGGAAGGGAGGGGCAGAATGCAGTAAATTATTTCACATGAAGAAGCATCAAAAAAACCTGTTACAGTAGAGGGAAAAGGAGATGGCTGGTTTGCATGAAAAGCTTTTTATGCTGCAGCATTCAAATTCTCCTTTAGAAAAGCAAGCTAGAAAGTCTCAGGTGGCAGAAGAAAAAGCTAGTTAGCTCACAAAAAGAAAAAGAAAAGTAACAAGAGGAAGGATGAATGGGAGGCTTCTCAGGCAGAAGCATACCCAATATTAAGGTGAAAACAGCAGAATCAGGGGGCCCACACAGTGTTTGGGGAGTAATTGAGGATTTTACTCAGCAGGAAGTTTGAGTCCATTCACTCAATGGATGGGAGAATTGTTGGTATCTTGGATGGAGACAATCAGTGAAAAAGATAAATTTTCTCAAGAGAGAAGAGTAAGTAGTCAGTGAATGCAAAGTCAGAATAGATTGACAAGAAAAGAATTGTTTATTGCGGTATTGAGAGCAGGAGAAGACTTTGGAAGAATAGAAGGCATTCCAGCTAATGCAAAATGTATCAAGAAAAGAGGCTTGATAGTAGACTGAGCAAAGAAATAAGAACTGCCCCTACAGATCTTCCTGAAACATTGTATCTAAGTTCATCACACTTGCAGGGCAAATGGGATGTAGGCCAGACCCTAGCTCAGATTAAAGAGGGTATACCTCTAGCCAGAATGATGACCTCAAAACTGCAAATTAGAAAACGGTAAACAACAGTAAATGAGGCTATGATAATAGGTTCATGGACTGCAAAAGCATGGTTGACCCTATATCTATCCAGCTTTTGGTTTCCTTGTTTCTTTTTGGCTTTTTGTCTGCTCACCTTGTTTGTAAGATTTGTTTTCTGCAGGTTTAATACTCTCCACCTGTAGATAGATGCCTGATCCCTTAAGCCAGATGTCACTCCTATCCATTGTGCTGTGTCACCCCTGGACCTGATGTCAACCAACCTCTGGATGCTAGCTAAAGAACTGACCCTTCAAATGGGACCTCGGGGCAGGGACAGCTCTACTTCCATTTTCAGCAGGAAGTAGCTATGGAAGAAGAGATCATTGTGCCTTACCCCAAGATTTTGGGTCCCATTTGTTCGAGGAGAGAATGATGATGTGCTTGTGCTCAAGCCCTACCCTAAGATATTGTTTTATATGACTATTTTGTGTGATTTCTACCATATTGTTGTAAAGTTCTGTTGATACCAGTTGCCCCATTGACCTATATAATGGATAAGAAAGATCTTGGGACCAAATGTATTGTTAATGTTTTTTGTTTGTTTGTTTGCTTAATTTGAAGATCTTTCCCATCCATTAATAGTCCCACGGAACCTGCTTAAATCACATGGAAGTCTAAGTCACATGTGGTGGGAGGAGTTTGCTGAAAGGGTGGAGCA
This sequence comes from Potorous gilbertii, assembly GCA_028658325.1. Classification (NCBI taxonomy): domain Eukaryota; kingdom Metazoa; phylum Chordata; class Mammalia; order Diprotodontia; family Potoroidae; genus Potorous; species Potorous gilbertii. Next base: position 164,575,353 of record CM053772.1, on the reverse strand, counting down.
GAGCCGAGAGGAAATTAGCCACATTAGAACTGAAGGAGGGAGACAAATCAGACAGCTGACTAACATGAGTGGGAGAGCCTGTTCGTGATTTGTTTAAGGGAGTTGATTTATGGGAAGGTCATAGCAGGGGAAAGGCTTGGGGACGATAGCACCCTCTGCATTGTTGTGTATGGATTTCTTTGTTGCTGTGATGGATTTGACGTTGTGATGTTGGGATTTGGCTTTATGGTGTTTGAAAAAATGCTTTGGTTCTGTCTTCTCCATGGAGAGTCTGTGTATTTCATGATTCAGAACTATCCTGGCATATTCATGGCTGCCTTTGGTGCTGTGAATATTGTGATGGTCCTCTACTAAGTCAAATTTATAAGAATACAAACCATTCCATTTGATAAATGGTCAAAGAATATGAATAGGCAGTTTTCAGATGAAGAAATCAAAGCTATCTATAGGCCTATGAAGAGGTACTCTAAATCACAATTGATTAGAGAAATGCAAATTAAAACAACTCTGAGGTAGCAAACCACACCTATCAGATTGGTTAATATGATGAAAAAGGAAAATGATAAATGTTGAAGAGGAACTTGGAAAATTGAAATGCTAATGCATTGTTGGTGAAGTTATGAAGTGATTCAACTACATTGTGAAGAGCAATTTGTAACTATACCCAAAGGGCAACCAAACTACAAACAACAATACCACTATTGGTCTTTATCCCAAAGAGATCATACAAAAGGGAAAAGGATCTACATATGAAAAATATTTATAGTAGCCCTTTTCATGGTGGCAAAATATTGGAAAATGAGGGGATGTCCATCAGTTGGGGGATGGCTGAACAAGTTGTGGTATATGAATGTAATGGAATATTATTTTGCAATAAAATATAATGAACAGGTAGATTTCAGAAAAACCTGAGAAGACTTGTACAAACTGAGCAAGTGAAATGAGCAGAACCAAGAAAGCACTGTAACACTGTGTGATAATCAACTATGAATAACCCCACTCTTCTCAGCAATACGATAATCCAAAGCAAGTACAAAGGACTCAGGAAGGAAAATGCTATTCATATCCAAATAAAGAACTAATAGACTCAGAATGCAAAAAATTCCTTTTTCGTTATTTTTTCCTTTTTGATCTGTTTCTACTTCCACAGCTGTGATTAATATGAAATTTTATTTTATATGACAGCACATATATAACCTATATCAAATTGCCTACCATTATAGGCAGATGGGGAGGGGAGGGAGGGAGAAAAATTTGGAACTCAAAATCTTGTAAAAATGATTGCTAAAAGTTATCTTGATATTTAATTGGGGAAAAAAGATACTAATAGCAAAAAAAACTAGAAAATATAAAGGACTCTTTGCAGAAGTTTTCTTAAAAAGAGGCAGAGTAGTGAACAGAGGGGCTTGGGGGTCAGATAGATCATCTGGATTCAAGTGTTGTTTCCATTGCTGTTGTTCAGTTATTTTTCAATTGTGTCTGACTCTGTGATCCCATTTGCGGTTTTCTTGGCAAAGGTACTAGAATGGTTTGCCATTTCATTTTCCAGCTCATTTAACAGATGAGAAAACTGAGGCAAACAGGGCTAAGTGACTTGTCCAGGGTCACACAGCTAGTAAGTGTCTGAGGTTGTATTTGAACTCAAGAAGATGAGTCTTCCTGATTCCAAGCCCCATACTCTATCTACTATAACCTAGCTGCCCTAGTCCCATTTCTGAAATTTATTAATTATATACCCATGGACAAATCCATGTCCATTTGGCCTCTCAGTGTTTCCAGGCAACTTCCTAAAACTATGAATTAAAGATGATTAGCTTATTTGAAATGATGCAGAGAATTTCCACACCAGGAGTTCCCTACAGCAAAGAAATTACAGGTCCAGATCACTGTCATCACCTCTCAGAATGGACAAGACCTTTTAGTTCTCTATAAGAACTAGCTGGCTTTGTTGCGATTCATTACATGCATGTGAAGTAAATATAACTGCATTTTTAAAATATGGCAATTTTCTTATTCAAACTTCTCATTAATTCAGACTGATGATTGGATGACTGTGGTCCTGGAAGATGCTGTCAGAACTGCATCCTTGGAGATGTGGGACACCAGGTAACAAGAAGTTCAGTGCCTCTGCGAGTTGAGGGAGCAGAGGGTATTCTTTTTGCTGTGTCAAGATGCAAACTCCACTGTGTTCTTCATGGAACTGTTCTCAAGCTATTCAAAAGCATTTTACCTAAGTGTTCAAATTTTAAGAGTTCTTAAATGTGTAGATCTCCTGTTGTGTCTTCCCTGAGAAATCTTTAGAGTTGGTAAGGGCAGAGTATAAGTGGGACCAGAAAGACTCTAATTCTAAGGCTCCTGCTGAGCAAATGCTTCTCACCTCCCTGGGTTGTATTTATCTGTAAACCTGTTTTAAATCTGTCTTCCAGCTCCTAAGTAACAATTCTAGGAGAAGGCACAAGCGACTGAAAATTTACCGTTTAAAACTGCATCTTCGGGATGCTCCCACCACAATCACACAGTATTCCCTAAGGATCTGGGGGTGCCTTATCTTTAATATGTTCCCACCCCACCTCCCACCTAATACCCCTATAGCTTGGACAGGCAAGATATTTCAGGGCCTCGGTGATATGATGCTTCCACGACTGATAGAAAAAAGACAAATTATTCTCATATAAACATATGTGAATAATACAATTAGTGCAATATGGTTACTATCATAACATTTTATAATTCATATGTGCTACAAATAATTATATCATTATATGTTTGTGCATTTATGACATATCATGTATAAGTAATAAAAGCTAAATTATTCCTATATATCAGATGAAAACTGGAAAAGAAGTGTCAACATGTCTATAAAAAACTACTGAATTATGGATTCCAGCATCACAGTTCCCAGTGTGCTTCATGAGGAAGGAGAAATGAAATTAGAGAAAACAAGAAGGGATGAGCAGCTAGATCAGACCAAGGACACACAGAAGCTTGAGCTGGATCTGGTGCAATTATAAGAGTCTTAAGGAACTGAATCTCATGTGAGAATGTACTGAACAACTGTGTGGCCAGCATGCATGAAGGGCAATCAGTGGATGTGGTCTTTTCTCTTTTCCCTTCTCCTTTCCCCTTTAGGAATGTTGGGAGACAGTCTGAAGGGTGGTTGCCCCAATAAGAAAGAACCTGCTTTTTTTCTCATCAGGTTGGTGAAATTCTGCATTAGAGTGGCAGGTCAGGGTGACCATGACCATAAAGAATGGAGCAGGGATCACTGAAGGGAAGATGGAGAAAATTCCATGCAAAATCAGCATTGAGAAAGAGCATTAGTCATCACTCAGGGCATCAGCTGCTGGAAAACATATAGGAGTGACTGAGCCTGGCACTCCAGGTTTCATCATGGAAAAGATGGGAATGGTGAACAGACGGAGAGTCTGAAAACCATGTGTACATATGGGCACAGGGAACAGCAAAAAGGGAGTGTGAGGAAGGAGAGGTGACAACGCTCACTACATTGAGTTTGGAATGAATCTAAGCTCCTCTATTAAACAAATCCATCTTTTTACTACCCTGAGACTTGAAATAGCAGTGCACTAGGATATGAGGACCACATCTACTGCTATCATGACTCTTCTGTGGAAACTGAGATAGCACCATTACAGGGAAGGGGCAAGTGGGAAACCATATTCACCCAGAAATGGTCAGTAATAGTTCCCTTGTGAACCAGACTCAGGTGTACATCCCTTCATATGTTCTTTACATGACTGTTAATAATTTTGCTTTATGGCCTCAGGTGCTTATAGGAGGGGAGTTGAATATCACCAAGAAATAGCTAAATGGTCCTAAATTCTGATGTTCCCAGAGAAACTTTATGGGTGGGGACAAAGACAAGCCATAGAAAGTGTCAGTTATTGAAATGCCTCCAAGAAATGAACTCTGGACCAAATGAGCTCAGATGTTTGGAAATGGGTCAGAGATTATAATTAGAAAAAAATATAGAGAGATGGCAAAAAGGATGAGAGGGGGGCAATCAAGAGGATATTAAAAACTAAAGACTCATACCTTTTTTTCATTTCTACAAATTGTATGAGAATGATATAGATATGTATTTAGGATGGTTTTAAAAATGTGAAGGGAACAAGAAGGCTATTTCAATTTGTATTACACTGTGAACAATATCTTTACAGTCACAGAATTAACTGAAAGGCACAATGAATATGAGTCCAAAGTATTTACTTCTCGATTAATTTTTAAGCATTTTGATTCAATAGAGTAGTATGATTCCTTAAAATCTCTCCTACAATGTGATATAGATTTGTAGATGTAGACATATACACATATATAAATTATCAAAGAATTTTGAATGACATTAAAAGAGAATTTTTGTCAAACCTCTGATTATTAATATAAAACAAATTTTTAAACAGTCCCAAGTATGCTCAAGAACTGCACTGACCACTGTCACAAGTATGTCCAGTTTAGAGGCCAAATGAAAGAAGTATTCCTGACAGATAGTAAGGCCCTCCTAAAGTTTCTGTTGTTTGAAATATTGCCTAACACTTTCAATGAGTCTAAGCTTCACTATTGAACAAATTCATCCTTTTAATACCAATAGTCTTCTGTAACACTATGTGGTTATGAATTATGGAATCCCATAATCTTCAAAGAATCAAAAATGTTTGTCACTTGAAAGGCAGTGGAGAGACATATGGTAGGAACAAGCAAGATATTACCTACTTACCAGTGATGAATTTCATGCATAAAAAAAATATCATGAAAGAGACGCATTATGGAAAAAGAGTTGGGCTGGTCATGTAACAAGAGCAAGAAATAACAGATGGATAGTATGTGTTTTGTAGTTTTACTTACATCATGTTAAAGAAGCTACAGTAAGTGCCAGCACATTGAATGAAGCCTCAGAAAGGGTTTACTGGAAGGCATAAACAAAAATCACACGGGATAAGAAGGTATGGATGGTTCTGGCCAGAAACCCTAAGGGTCTTCTCCTCCCAGATTGTTTTCTTTGGTATGGTTTGGTTTGGTTTGGTTTCTTGACTAGGTAAAAGAGGCCATCTTTTGCCTCATTTCTTACCTAGCCTTAATCACTGAATGGGTGCTGCCTCAGACAAACTGAGACTTGGGAAAGTCCTTAACTAAAAAAGGCCAAGGTCTCCTACTGCATCTGGGGACACATATAGTTGTCCTGATCTATATCTTGCTACTGGACCCAGATGGTTCCAGAGAAGAAAGTGAGGTTGGTGACTGTGCACAGCCCTACCTCACTAAAATCCAATTAACTTGCAAGTCATCACCTTCCTGTTGGCATTGATCCTCTTCAAGAATGAAAGACAAAAATCTCTAAGGGGCGGAGCCAAGATGGCAGAGTCAAGATGACAGAGTAACAGCACACACTTTCTGGAGCGTTGCACCCAAGCTCAATTAAATACCTGTAAAAAATGTCTCTAAACAAATTTCAAAGCTGCAGAACCCACAGAATGACAGAAGCAAATCTCCGGCCCAAGACAGCCTTGAAGGTCACTGGGAAGAGTCTATCGCATCATTCTGGGAGCAGAGTACATCCAATGTGGGCTACAAGTGTGCAGAGAGCACCTTAGCAGGCCTTGGGGAGACTGAATCTTTCATACCTGTGGTGGTTTCCAGATTTCATGATCCCAAAACACTGAGAATAAATTGGAAGAACAGTGGGAAAACCCTATGGGGCCAGTACAGGAGAGTGCAATGGTCTAGTCCCAGCCCCAAGGCAGCTGAGTGGGGAGCGGGGTGGAGGAACATGCTGCAGCCACAGCAGCAGCAGGAGCAGCTACAGTTACTGTTTCTGGAGCTCTAGGTCCATAGATTATGGGGAGATCTAGCAACTGACACTGGAAGCAGAGAACTACCATAACAAAGAGCTCAAAAGTCAAATAAATGACTGGGGAAATGAAAACCAGAAAAAGAATCAGACTATAGAATCCTTTATTGACAAGGAAGACCAAAGCACTCAAACAGAAGAAAATAAAGTCAAAGCTCCTCTATCCAAAACATCCAAGAAAAATATGAATTAGTCTCAGGCCATGGAAAAGCTCAAAAAGGATTTTGAAAATCAAATAAGAGAAGTAGAGCAAAAATTGGAAAGAGAAATGGGAAGAGTGATGCAAGAAAATCATGAAAAATGAGTCAACTGCTTGTAAAGGAGACCCAAAAACTGCTGAAGAAAATAATTTTTAAAATAGACTAACCCAAAAACCAATGAGGAAGAAAATAATTTTTAAAATAGACTAACCCAAAAACCAATGAGGAAAAGAATGCCCTAAAAAGCAGAATTGGTCAGATGGAAAAGGAAATCTAAAAGCTCACTGAAGAAAATAATTTCTTAAATATGAGAATGCAATAGATGGAAGCTAATGACTATGAAAAATCAAGAAATTATAAAACAAAACCAAAAGAATGAAAAAATAGCCAACAACGTGAAATATCTCATTGGAAAACAACTGACCTAGAAAATAGATCCAGGAGAGAAAATTTAAAAATTATGGAACTACCTGAAAGTCATGATTAAAAAAAGAGCCTAAGACATCATGTTTCATGAAATTATCAAGGAAAACTGCCCTGATATTCTAGAACCAGAGGATAAAATAAATATTGAAAGAGTCCACCAAACACGTCCTGAAAGAGATCAGAAAAGAAAAGCTCCAGGAATATTGTAGCCAAATTCCAGAATTCTCAGTTCAAGGAGAAAATATTGCAGGCAGCCAGAAAGAAACAATTTGAGTACTGTGGAAATACAATCAGGATAACACAAGATCTAGCAGCTTCTATATTAAGAGACTGAAGGGCTTGGAATATGATATTCCAGAAGTCAAAGGAGCTAGGACTAAAACCACAAATCACCTACCCAGAAAAACTGAGTATAATACTTCAGGGGGAAAATTGTCATTCAATGAAATAGAGGACTTTCAAGCATTCTTGAGGAAAAGACCAGAGCTGAATAGAAAATTTGACTTTCATGCACAAGAATCAAGAGAAACATGAAAAGGTAAACAGGAAATAAAAATCATAAGGGACTTACTAAAGTTGAACTGTTTACATTCCTACATAAAAAGATAATATTTGTAACTCTTGACACTTTTCTCAGTATTTGGGTAGTTGGAAGGATTATATACATATAGACAGAGGGCACAGG
>CM053772.1:164543006-164567679 GCA_028658325.1 Potorous gilbertii | reverse complement strand
CAAATGGGGAGAAAATTTTGGAACCCAAAATCTTGTGAAAATGAATGTAAAAAGTTAAATAAATTTAAAAAAAAAAAAAAAGAAACAAGGGGCAGTTCTAACTATCATACCAGGCAGAAAGTTGATACTTAAAACCATCTAAATATGAAGCAGTTGTAGAACCATAGACTAAGAATCTTGCGATTCATCTAGTCTCTCCACTGTCTCCCTCAATGTCTAGGTCTTTTCAAAAGCCAAATGAGGGGCTTGAGTAACTCCTCTTATTGGTGGTAGACCTCTCCAGTTCAGAAATTTCCTTTTCCCACAAGTCAGGTCTGCTCAACATCTCCAAACTTTTGGAACTCAACGTTGCTTCCAAGCTTCACCATATTTACCTTGTAAATGACTTCAGGAAAGGAAACACAAAGCAGAAAAGGCTCCCAGGACCCCATCAACAAGCTCACCTAGCTAAGTTCATGTATAACAGTAGTGTGGGATACCCTCCACCTACCAAATTCACAGAGCTCACTACTCACCATGGGGGTGAAGTGAAGCAAGAGCTAAGGTGGAACCTGTTTCTTTTTTGAACCCTTTAACAGTGTTTGGGTTTAGTGGGACCAAGATACCTTTCAGGTAGTAAAACCAGATCTTTTCAGAACTAGGTCACCACATGGCTGGTTCTTCATCCCCAAAAGGCTCAAATGCTAAGTCACGATGATGTCTCCAGAGTCCCCAGAAGTTTTCAGGGGGTAATCTAGGTATATATTCAGCCTCTACTTCATACACACATGGCTCTCTCTCTCTTCCATTTCTCTTCCCACTCTTTGTCTCTCTGTATCTATCTTTCTGTTTCCATTTCTGTCTTTCTCTGTCTCTGTTTCTGTCTCTATCTCTGTATATGTGTATACTAAAACAAACCATAAGAGATAAATTGATATGCGACAAATCAGCTGGCTGTACAAGATGGCTCAAAACTGTGAGAAGGAGCTGAAATAGCCAGAGGCAGTCTTGGGCAGGCCTCCAACTCTTTCCTATGCTTCTCTGCTCCAGTTGAATATGAAATCTCTGTGGTTCAGATAGATAACAATACCAATAGCTCATATTTATGTCATGCTTTAAGTTTTGCAAAGTACTTTTCCTATATCTATATTCATTGAGAGAAAGTGAAATCTAATAGACTCTTCTCCATTCTTACCCTTCTTGCTCCAACTTTATCATCTGACACTCTCAGCCTTCTTTTCCTTCTGAGCACTCACTCTTCCTTGGGTTTCATGACATTGATCTTTGTCTCTTTGGCTGGATTAATCATCTATAGCCTGTCACCTCAGGCCCTTTCTCTTCTCTCTATGCTCTCTTGGTGACATTTGGGGCCCTTTCTCTTCTCTCTATGCTCTCTTGGTGACATTACCAATTTCCATGAATTCAGTTGTTGTCTTTATGTATATGGCAAATATTTGCCCTCAGATCCTAGATCTGTATATCTAGTCACAGTCTCTCTTCTTAACCAGTCCTTCACCACTAACGAGGTGCCTACTAGGTATTTGGAATTGAATGTCCCACATATCAATATATGGCAGGGGGGAGGGAAAAAGAGAAGAGAAGGAAATAAACATTTATATTGATTGCTTTGTGCCACACACTGTGGTAAGCAATTCACAAATATTATTTCATTTGATCCACATAATAACCCTGCTAAGAAGGTGCTGTTATCATTCCCATTCCCATTGAGGAAACTGAGGCAGATTAAATCACTTGCCCAGGATGTCACACCTAATAAGGGTCTGAGGCTGGATCTAAACTTAGGTCTTCCTGACTCCAGACCCAGTACTCTGTCCACTACACCACCTAGCTCCCTTTAAATATATACATATCCGAAAGCAGAGCTCTATCTTTCCCACAAATCCACCCTTCTTTTGAACTGATTACTGTCCAGAGTGTTATCATCTTTTCATTCATCTAGGTTGGTACCATCACCTTGGTACCATCTTTGATTCTCCTCTCACTTATTCTAATTTTCAATCCATTGCCAAATATTTCTAGGTTAACAATATTTCTCATATATGTCCCTTTCTCTCCACTCAGACAGTTTTCACACTAATTCAATCTCTCCTCATTTTCATCTTGGACTGTCAAAATAGTTTCCAGAGTGGTCTGTTTGCCTCAATTCTTTCTCTTCTCCAATCTATCTGCTAAAGTGATTTTCTTAAAGCATCCTAAATCATGTCACTCTCTATTTAATAAACATCTGTGACTCCCTTTTACTTCTAGGTAGCACAGTGGAAAGAGCACTGGGCTTGGAGTTAGGAAGACCTGTGTTCAAATCTAACCTCGGACTTACTAGTTTTGTGATTCATAACTTCCATTAGTTTCAGTTTCCTTACCTGTAAAATGGGGTTAGTAACAGGACTTCCCTCCCAGGATTATTGGGAGGACCAGATGAAATAACATTTGTAAAGCACTGAACATAGTTCCTGGCACATAGTAGCTGCTATATAAGTGCTAATTTCTTCCTTCTCTCCTGGGACCATATCTAAATTCTTTTTGGTATTTAAAGCTCCTTAAACCAAGACCCTTCTAGTCTTCTTACATGTTACTCTCCTATACATACTCTCTGGTTGGATCATGCCAACCCCCCTGCTGTTCCTGTACACAGCACTGAACCTCTGGAATGTCCTCCCTCTTCACTTCTACCTCTTACAATATTTAGTCTCCTTCCAAACTAAGCCTAAGCACCAAGATTGTCACCATCCACAAGGAACTAGTGCCTTGCCTCATCTAGTTACTTGGATATACTTTGTATAGATCTTGTATATATTTTTACATCTGCATGATGTCTCCTGTAAGAACATAAGCTTCTTGAGGACAAGGACTATTTTTTCTTTTCCTTTGTATTCTTAGCATTTAGCATGGTACTTAGCACATTTATTAAGAAATTGTTTAATCAGTTCTCAACCTTGATTGACTGACAACCTTGTATTTGGCATTCGAAGCCCTTCATATTCTAGTCTCCTACCTTTATAGTCTTCCTACACCTTACTTCTTACAGTATACTCTTTGAAACAGTGACACTGGCCTCTTTATTGTTCCAGGAACAAGACACTCCATCTCTCCTGTCTGAGTATTCTCCTGGCTGTCCCCCATGCCTAGAATTTTCTCACTCCTTATCTATACTTACTCCCTTCCCTGACTTCCTTTAAGTCTTAGCTAAAATCCTATCTTGTATAGGAAGTGTTTCCTAACCCATCATTTCTTCCCTCTTTTATTACTTCCTATTTATTTCCTATATAGCTTGTTTGTACATATTTGATTGTTTGTTGTCTACCCACTTAAACTGTAAGGTCCTTGAAGGAAGGGAATACCTTTTGCCTCTTTTTGTCCTTAGCATATAGTAAGCACTTAAATAGGGGCAGCTAGGTGGTATAGTGGATAGAGTACCAGTACCAGTGCAGGAGTCAAGAGAATCTGAGTTCAAATCTCACCTCAGACACTTGACATTCACTAGCTGTGTGACCTTGGGCAAGTCACTTAACCCCAATTGCCTCATCCTGGGTCATCTCCAGTCATTCTAATGAATATCTGGTCACTGGATTCAGATGGCTCTGAAGGAGAAGTGAGGCTGGTGACCTTGCATAGCCCTCCCTTGCTCAAACACAAAGTCAAGTGCAAGTCATGTCATCATTTCTCTGATGGCATGGTCTTCTTCGGCATCAAAGGACGAATACACACACAAATGCTTACTGACTACTAACTGGAAAGGCTGGAAGGGATACATTGTGGTTGTTCAGTTGTTTCAGACTCTTTGTGACCCCATTTTTCTTGGCAGAGATACTGCAGTGGTTTGCTGTTTTCTTCTCCAGCTCATTTTACAGATGAAGAAACTGAGGCAAACAGTTAAGTGACTTGCTCAGGGTCACACCTGTAAGTGTCTGAGGTTGGATTTGAACTCAGGTTATTTTTGACTTCAAGACCGATGTTCTATCCACTGCACCACCAGCTGAATATGATGGAAAGGTAATTTGTGAGCATGGGGTACATTGGAAAACTCCAAGACTGGGGTTAGGGACAGAGGGAGATGTTTTGGGGAACCCAAGAACATTGATCATCTGGAAACAGAGCAAAGAGGGTCTCAGAAGATAAGAGAGTCACCCAAAGGGGAGTGGGGATGAGGTCTACAGAAAGGGTGATGCATATCAGCAAAAGTCAGTAGGGAGCAGATGGAGATACGGATGGGAGATACCTCATTATGGACATGGCAAAGAGGTTATTTTATATACGAGGATATTTTATTATGGAAGAAGCCTCCAAGCCTGTAACTCACTTGGAACTGAGCAGATAGAGCCTCATGTATACAATTATCCAGATCATTCAGGTGAAAAAAAAGATAAATAAAATTTTGCTTCAATTAGTTAAATAATTAAGGAAAGAACTAATGTTCCCAAGTGGTGAATTCCAACATAGTTGAATGCTCCAGGTAATTGTCAACACTCCATTTCTCTGTATTCCTTGGAGCCAGCATGATGGAGCCAGGGAAAGCTTAAAGGAAAACATTCTTATCTCTAGTAGTGAAATCCGTTGATGAAATGGGGTGACTTACTTCAGTACTTCAAAGATCTGTGATTTCATCAGTATTGGTGTACTTCCAAACTGGTGCAGGTCAAGCCCCTCCACCTAGCCCCTCATGTTCTTCTAATATACCTAGCACAGAGTCGAGAGACACTGTTTTTTAATCACTCAGCCATAGGGTGAGCGATATCACTCCCTCCCTATCCTTTACTTAGCTAATGCAATTTGCCCAGGTTCATTTCTTGGCAAGTCTGACTCCTATAAGAGAACTAGGATCCCTATTCCTATGTTCATTGGCTCATTACACCCCCAGTTCAGTATCCCAAGGAAAGTTGACCATTACAGCAATAATTCCATCTTGAGAGTCTAATTCCCCCCAAATGTGTATAATGTAAAGACCTGAATTAAATAAGGAACAGGTCATTTACTTCCACATACAAAGAAGAATCACAGCATTCATTACAGAATGGTTTTACTACAGATAAAGTTGGCTGAGACCTTGATAGGACTTACCAGAACCTAATGAATTTATGCAACAATGATCCTCAGGCATTTCACGTTCCACTTCTTCACTGGATGTTGTTCAATCAAACAGCTAAACTTGATCCTTTTTCCAGTGGCTACTCTTTTTCATTCTGACTCCTCCCTTGAGGTGAACTCACGCTTGCACTGTTTCCTCACTGTATTCTCTTCTTTCTATTTCTTGGGTGCTTAGGAAGGGCAAGATGCTAGATGTTGCTGCTTCAATCTCTCCAGATCTTTTGACACTAACAAGGTTGATACTAAAGGAAGGAAACACACAAGAGTGGTAAAGATAGACAAAGGACTTGGTACTAGCCTAGCTAGTTGAGTTCATGCTTTGTATCAGGAATGGTGACCTGTGTCATCATTATATCAAGGTAGAGAAGGGATCTTCTTTTCCACCCTAGAGGGTTGTGTCTAAGCGGATCGACGGCAAGAAATGGTCTCTTTTCCCATCAAGTGTAGTACCCCATGTCATTAGTTCATCTGACTAAGCGTCAATTAGGAGGCATGCATGACTGGGAGCCAACCCTTGAAGTTCAACTAGAATAAGAGTAATATATGCTGTGAGGGGGCAGATATGATTTTGTGTATGTGTGTATGCATTCCTACATATATACATATAGATACATACATATGCATACACATAAATATATATATATGTGTGTGTGTGTGTATACACACATATACAGGTTGCTTGCTATTTTGGTGAAGGGGGAGGGAAAGGAGGGAGGAAGAAAAATCTCAGCTCAAAATCTTTCATAATGGAATGTTGAAAATTATCTTACATGTAATTGGAAAAAATAAAATACTATTAATTAAAGATATATAAAATATACATGCATGTATGCATATATGTATGAATGTATAGCTCCAGCCCTCTAGTAATGAGCTTCTGCAAACTTAACCCAGTTTGTCACAAGATGGTAGACATTTATGCCTGCTTCTCCTTATACAGTACATTCCATCTCTTTTCTCTATCCCTTTGCAGAGGCTTTCTGCCATGTACTTTGAACTTCTTGAAATCCCTAGTTTCTTTCAAGGTTCAGTTCAGACACTATCTCCACCATTCATCTTTCCTCAGTCACCTCAATTGTTAGTGATCTGCCCTCCAGAGTTACTTTGTATGAGCTAGCATTTTCTTTTCTGCGCACTTGTTTCTCCAACAATGAAGTCTCTACTCCTTGAGGGTAACGGCTTTTTTGTCTTTTTATCTTTGACACCTTAGAGTACCTATCACATGATAGATACTTAATAAATGGTGGTTGAATTGCACTGAATTGTATAGTCCCAGGCAAGTTATTTAATCTGTCTCTGAGCCTCGTTCCTTATTTGTAAAGTGAAGGTGTTGGACTAAATGACCTCCAAGGTCTTTTCTAGCTCTAAATCTATGCACCTAGGTGTGTGAGAAACAGAATCTCAATCTCAAAGAACATTGAAATAGCTACTGAGATGCTTGCAGATTTAGTAATTAGAAGAAAGGCAATATGCTGGAGTGAGAACTCTGAATTGAGAGTCACAGGCCCCGGGTTCAAATATTGGCGCTGAGTACTTCACTTTCAGTTGGGTACTTGGTATTTCAAGTAGTTGGCCATATCACGTAAGTGTTTTTGCATCTGTAAAATGAAGTGGTTGGACTGGATCATCTTTAAGATAAGTCAAAATCACATGAGGTTATGCTTATTTCTTTCACAAACTGTATATAAGTTGCCTCTCCTAGCAGTACTTGCCAGTAAAACCAATACCATCTGTACCAACAATAATAAACCATAACTAGCGTTTTAAGGTTGGCACAGTATTGTTCAGTCAAATTATCTCATTTGATCCTTACAACCACTCTTTCAGATGAGGAAACTGAGGATGATGGAGGTTAACTAATCCTAGTGCCTTCCTTCTTTTGATATTTGTTTGTACATAGTTATTGTATGCTGTCTCCATCATTAGACTGAGCTCCTCAAGAGAGAGACCATATTGTGTCTTTCTTTGTATCCCTGGTGCTTAGTATGTAGAAGATGTTTAATAAATGCTTATTGACTATCTCCTTCACGTATATTTTCCAGGTTAATGACTAGGTCTAAATCCTTTAAGTTCCTTCAAAGACACTGTATAGGATCATAGATCTAGAGTTGCAAGAGACCCCTGTAGCCATTGGTCTAACTCCTTGATTTCACAGATGAGGAAATTGGAATCCAGAGTGGTCAACTGACTTTCTTAAGTTCACACTGGGAGGTGTGTCTTCTGATCCTAAACTCTACTATCCCACAATGCCTTTCTAGAAAACATGTTATGTTTATCACAGTGGGCTTCTTATTAATGGCTAGTTAGCCACAAGTACATCACAAAATTTGATTAGCTGCCACCAATGCCCACCATCAAGTTGTACATTCATAGATTGTGCCAGTTAACATTTCTTTCCTCAGGCTAATGGTTTATTTATCTGATGGCTGCTATTTTCATGGGGAGCTGTTAGCACATCCAAACAGTGTTTATTGAGCCTGGCAAAAAGATAAATTTTGTGTGTATTTCTCTTCATTTCCCAGGCCAATGTTATTTTTTTTTTTAAACACCATTGTGATATGCCAAGAACCTCTAATGGTGACAGTGATTAGATTTGGAACAGAAATGTTAACCCAGATATACTCTTCTAATTTGTTCTTAATAGACGTTAGCTCCTCGATGGACCACAGCCACATTTGTGGACTTGGGCATATATGAATATGCATGTATTACAGAAGGCCCTAAAGCGAAAGTTCTGTTGAATTCACAAGTGGGTTGTTGAGAAGTCTGTCTCCATGAATACAGAGATGGCTAAGGTCCTAGCAAACCAAAAAGTTGATCCCTACATGATTAAAAATTTAAAAAATTAAATAAAAATCCATATGTACAAATTACATTTTGCTCGTAAGAGGGAAAACCCTCAGATATGCATTCATTCTGTCTTTAATCTATAGAAAATTGTTCAGAATCAATAGAAAGAGTTTATCGGGAATAGGGATGACATAACAAGATTTGCAACTGGTAATGCAATGATATCTTTTGGTTTCTAGAAGCCCTTAACTTAGTGTCTTTATACCATTGGGGGAGTCATTTCAAGAGTTCAAGTCTTAATTTTCTCATTTGTAGAATAAAGGCATTGATATAGAAGATCTTTAAGGTTCCTTCTATCTCTAAATTAATCCTATAATTCTAAGATATCAGTATTATTCTACATTTAGACATGCTATTACTTGGTTCTCTAATATGTATAGCATGAAAACTCTCATGGAAAATATGACTGAAGCCTTTATCCTGTTTTAGCACAAGTTCAGTGTTTCAGGGCCTCCTGAAACTGGTGAGATGAGGTTCAAGTGAATGGTACCCATGCTTAACTTACATGTAGAAAGAACCCAACCGTCACATCACTAGCTGTATTTGCCTTTAACTCAATTAGAATTTTCTTCCAAGGGAGAACACACACTGGCTTTTGTTGCACAGAAATATATCGTATGTGCGAATTTTATAGTTAGAAAATCTCCCAGTCAGGAACTAAAGTAAAACCATTGGGAATGACAAAGTGAAAATAACATCTAATGCCAAAGAGAGGTCTTGTGACAGTAAGAGCTGTATATAAACACATAATTAGTATGATGAGAACTTCACCACAGATACAAATGATAACAAGATGAAATATAATTTAAGGACATCCACCGAACATCGCTTTTATTCCCCCAACAGAACCAGGGAGGCAAGAATTGTTCATGATTTTACATGGATGCATCTTAAAGAAAATATTATTACATAGAACCAGAAGAGGGTTCATTCTTCAGTTGTTTTTCAGTTGCGTCTGATTCTTTGTGACCTGATTTGAGATTTTCTTGGCAAAGATGCTGGAAGGTTTTGCCATTTTCTTCTCTAGCTCATTTAACAGATGAGGAAACTGAGGCAAACAGGGTAAAATGATTTGTCCAGGGTCACACAGTGAGTATCTGAGGTTAGATTTGAACTCATGAAGAGGAGTCTTTCTGATTCCAGACCCAGTACTCTCTCCACTGTACTACTTAACTGCCCCAGAATAGAGTGAAAAGAGAAATTCTGAAGAGAAGGTAAATAGGGATTTAAAGAACAAAAATCTTTCAGTGTATGATCTGAAAAATGGCAGGTGCCTAAATCTTTGGGATACCTGGCATTTTTCACTTTACTTATTTGCAAGAAAAAGTTATACTCTGCATTATACTATCAAAGTAGTTCCTTACATTGAGTTACTCCAACCATTAAAAGATGTGAGTGAATCTTCCTCTAAACTAGAGGTTAAATTTGTGTTAAGTGGTACAGGATTAGGAGCTTGTAGGCACCTCAGGGTTACCATCAGCCACAGAATTCATATTACATGCACTTGAGGTCATAAACATGCTTAACAGCCTCTTGTTAGAAAATTCTAAACTTCATAATTAATGATTAACATTTGACTTTATATATTTGACTCCCATCCCAACAACAGATCCCAGAAAAGGGAACACTAATAAGTCATGTGAATGGATTGAGTTAGCTAATTCTGTTATTAGGGAATGGTGAAACAAATAATGGTTTGTAGCCAAGTACTATTAAGTCATTAAAAATGATGAAAGGGATGGGTTCAGAGAGGCATGGGAAGCTTTTTATGAACTGATACATGATGAAGTAAGAACCAAGAGAATAACTTATACAATAATGGTAACACTGTAAAATCAAATAATATTGAAAGACTTGAGGACTGATGAATGCAGTAATCAACCACAATTGGACCAGTGATGAAACATGTTACATACTTACTGGTAGACAAGTGACGGGCTCAGGGTGCAAAATGAGAAGCACAGTTTTTGTGTATAGCAAGTGCAGGAATTTGTTTTTCATGACTATGCCTGTTTATTACCAGGATCTTTAAAAAAATTATTTATTTTTAGTTTTCAATATTTATTTCTGTAAGTTTTTGAGTTCTAAATTTTTTTCCCCTCCTCCTCCCTTCTCCCCATGACAGCATGCAATCTGGTATAGGTTATACATGTATAATCATATTAAACACATTTCCACATTAGTTATATTATTACAAAGATTTTGTTTTTCCTTGTTTCATAGGTAGGAAAGGGGGGGGAATGAGAGTGAGAATATGAATTTTCATTAATTAAAAAATTGAAAAAGATTTTCATTTGTTGTGGATATAAGCTTCCTTTGATTAAAAATTGATTTTTTTCCTGAGAAAGGTGAAGTGCCCCCAAAATGAAGCTTGAGGCTATCAGATGTGGCAGAGCTTATAATAGAAGGTATAATTTTTGGCCCTGACCTTCAGAGGACTATGAAAAATAGAGAAGTTAATAAAGGGAAAGCATATTTTTGCCAAATTCTCTTACCTAGGAAATAGATCGATCAGAATTGCTGTAAAGACTGAAGCTTCTTTGACCTCTGTCTGTCTAAGCCAAGGTCTCACTGGTGTGGCATACCTGCCCTGGAAGGCAAATGATGGACATGACCTATGACCTTGAGAGAGTATACAGAGTACAGTGAGGGTATGGAAACCGCTATTCTACCATGAAACACCAAAGCCATTGAGAGCCATTCATTTCATGATTTCATAGATATTCCTGGTCATGGCTTCCTGACCTTGTGTTGACCTCCCTGTGCTAGAAACCCTTTTCCTACTCCTAACTTTTCCACAAACTCAGCTTCCTGAATTCTGTCATACACTCAAAACTCCGGCTCCTGACCTGGGCCAGACTTTCATTTATACTAGTTTGGATTCTAAATTCTACCCTACCTCTTTCTCCCCAGACATAGAGCATGGCAGTCCTCAATCTTGGGTTATTTAGAGTGTGTACTTGTGAAGGACAGAACAGTTTTATTTATTTGATGTAATGAAAAGCTCCCAAATAATTCACGTTGTCTTATGTACCTGGCACATAACAGGTGTATCATGAATAATTAATCATTGTAATGAATAATCATAAGGTATGAGGTATGAGTATCAAATGGGATAAGCTATGTAGAGTACTTTGCAAAGTCTAATATGTTGTTACTATTTTGATTATTGAGATTAAGATTATTATAGAATTGTGGATTGTTGCCCAACTAATGACAAATCCCCATAGCCCACAATGGCCATAATGTAGGTATTTCGGAAAAAGACTCTAAAGACCTTGTAGCCATTGAGAAAATAGAAACCGACCTTTGAGCCTACATAGTACATCTCACATTTGCTGCCTTGTAGAAACAAACGTCTGGTTCTGAAAGGGGCTGGAGTTAATAACCTTACTTGTCAGCAGTTTATCTATAAAATGAAGGCATCAGACTAGATGCTCCATAGTATTTGAGATGGTAGGACTGTCTCATGGAAGAGGGATTAACCTTGTTCTTCTTGGCTTGTAAGGGCAGAACTTCAGATGTCTGGTAAAATGGCAAAGAGGCAAATTTAGATTCGATTGAAAGAAAAGCTTCCCAACAGTTTGAATGGTGCCAAAGTGGAATGGGCTGCCTTGAGAGAGAAAGGGATTTCCCTTACGGGAGATCTTCAAGCAAAAGCGGGGATATCATGTCCTGGGTATATTGTATGAGGGGATTCTTTCTCAGGTGTGGGGTGGACTAGATCTCCACTGAAGTGAACCCTAACTCCAACATTTTATTATTCAATGACCTTTAAGATCTCTTTTAGCCTTAAGTCTTTTCATTTGATAGGGTGCCACCCATAGACTGTTGTCCTGACAATAGGGACAAGGGACTGGTCCCCCCTCACCACACACAAATAATCCCTAGGTGGATCTTTTATTTAAATTTTATTTTAAAATTTTACTTAAAAAGCTGATTTTTTTTTCTCAATACTCATCCTCTTCCAGACCTCCAAGACTGATTTTCCAGGTCTCAAATATGGATTCTGGGGGAACTCAGTAGCCTCTGTAAACTTCAAGGACACATTTTGTCTTATAACATCAGTTATGCAGAAACCCATCACTGTCCTATTGGTGACTGAAACCATTGATAGTTAATCTTATTTTGTTTGGAACAGTGATTTAGTTGACTAGCGCCCTGAAGTTCTAAATAGGCAAACATTAAGAGGGTCTCAGTTTGAATATAATCTGCTTTTCTCTATCAGTTTTCACTGCATAATCACACCTCAAATGGTTCATGAGGAAGGGTCATTCTGATGTCAGTGCTGTGAGATATATTTCCTGGAGCAAAGGTATTCCTTACCTAGCCATAGCTATCATACCTAGCCATATCATATCATAGCAATCGGACTCTAAACTAGAGCTCCCTCCTCAATACCAAGATCACCGGGAGGTAAAGAAATTGCCTTCATACCCACCATTTCATTTTGTGACCTACCTTGTCTCAGGAGCTCCAAACTCGATTGGTTGAATCTTAATGTCGACCTGGTTAGAAACTGTGATCCAGTGGGAATTTTAGAAAAGAATTGCAAGGGGAATTTTTGAAAAGACAAAAAAGTGAGAATTCCTCTCAAAACCATGCTCTCTCCTCTCAAAATCTGTAATAGAAATGCCCAAAAGGAACAAAACTTCCTCGAACTCTTAAAAGAACATTGGTTTTAAGGGAAAAAACACAGGGAAATGAGCAAACCAAAAGAGCCCTTACACAATGGAAAGAAAACAATTATGGCTTAACGAAAGCTAAGGCAAAATGTCAGAAGAAAAATATACTCAGGCAATATCGATGGAAGCACTAGAAACCAAAGCAGAATTTTCTTAAGAACAAATAAAATGCATAATAAACATACCAAGGGAACTGGAGGAAAAAATAAAACAGCAAAAATATTATCAGATGAAAAAAAGAAAGAATAAGAAGGAACTCATCTCTCTTTTCTCCAGATGTTGCTAATCATTAAAAAGGACAGTTCTGTTGTGACTTTAGGGCTCTGGCTGCCATTACCATCAGGGACTCTAAGTCTCTTCTCTCAAGATACGTGCCCTGGCAGTCTAGGTGGCAGAGTGGCTAATATTCACTCAACTGGACCTCTGGGAGGAATGACCTTATTTGGCTATTGAAAGATGATGAATGGGATGTGGTCTTCCAGATTAGAGTTGCTTCTATGAACCTAGGATTATACCATTTGTTTTGTGGAGTTTTCAGTGAATTCCATATTTATTTCTCCTTTCTTTTGGTGAAAAATATATTTATTTATTTTTGTATTTAATGTCACTATCTCTTCCTGATACTTCACCCCACCCCTTTATAATAAAATGGTTAAGAAAAACGAGCTGACATAGTGACGGTGTCTTCCAGCATATAAACGATTCTGCACCCATAGTTCATCATATCTAGTGATAGGAGGTAAATGTATTTCATCATCCTAGGCATCTGGAGCCAAGATAAGTCATTGAAATGAAGTCAGTATTTTAAGACCTGATGGATGAGGATATGGTATGTAATCTGTTTCAATGATACCTCACCTACTTGGTATTGTACCTAACCTACCAAATCAGTCTCCTATGCCAGAATGAAAAAAATTATATACATTTATTAATGAATACCTAAATTAATAAATACCTAAATTAATAAACCAATAGATAAATAAAACTTACAGAATTAATAAAGATTAACAGGTTAATAAAATAATGAATAAATATATTATATTTCTATATGAATATAATAAAATATTTATATATGGTTCTGATATATATAATTAGCTCAGGTATATATGTAAATATACATGCATATGTATATACACATATATGTAAATATACAAAGCTGGATCATGCATATACATACATTTACTTAAGTATACATATACATATATGTGCATATACATACACACTGATATATGTGTGTATATGAGTGTGTATGTATACAAGAATCAATTTTTTGCCAAACTGGAGAAATGTCAGTTTGAGCAAGGACAGATAGTGTTTCTGAGTCACAAAGTAAGTCATTAGGGAGTCTCTGCTTATTCCTAGAAGATGGTGACTCTGTTGCAGTGGGAGGCAGACCTGGTCTCTGCTAAGGAGCTGTAGCAGTTCCTTGGTTTTGTGTGGGTCTTTATCCTCAGGTTTTTCACCCTGATGACACTTGTCAGTGATCTACTAAAAGACACTTAGGCTTTTAATGGATACTATTGGTGGAAAGTGAATTCAATGAGCTGAAGAACTGGTTTATCCCCACCCCTAGCATTATTTGTGTTGTGCCCTGTCTATCTCATTCTGAATGCATTTCTCTTCAAAATTGACTGATGCAAAAAAACAAAAACAAAAACGACAGAAGAGTAGAAGTTTACACTCAATTAAAGGCACATTTGAGACAGAGAGACCCTCAGACTAGCTTGGGATCTCATTGTTATCCATACTGGCCGTAAGGACCTGGGTCACCCTTAGACTTCCCAGCACCTACATCAACATTCCCTTCTCTAAGGTTATTTCAGTAGGTTCAATTTTGCTCTTACTTATGCTCCCTGGCATTACAGTCTGTGGGTGGATGAGTTCTTATGAAAGCTTGAATTTGGGCACCCAACAGACCAACCATTCCATAAAGCCTTTCAGCAAAATATAAATTTGGCAGCCACTAAACATTAAGCAGATCCACTAGAACTAATCTGCCTGCAGCAGGAACAAGATGCCTTGATTCTGACTCAGCAATCCACCCTCCAGAGAGGCAGGTACCTGCAGACACTGGAATACACAGGAAGGTCATTTTCTGATCAATTTCTATCTTTCTATTCATGCTTGCATGTCTTTTTTTTTAAAGCAGCATGTGATGGGCACAGCTCTGTCTTAATCGTTAATTCAACAAACATTTATTAAATACCTATTTTGTGCTAGACATCACAGTACCTATTAGCTATTGGAAATAGACAAAATATAGAACAATCTATTCTCCAGGAATTTCCATTCTGTTGGGTGGGTGGAGGGAGACAACATGTACATATACATGTTCTGTATTTGTATATATTATATATTGATGCATACGAGTACACAGAATAAATACAAGGTGGTTAAATGCAAGGTAACTAGAGATAGACAGCAGGAATACTTAGGCATGGGGAATCAGGAAAAGCTTTCTGTAAGGTAGTAGGGTCTTCAAGGAAGACAGAGATAAGGGAATGGCATTGCCAGCCATAGGGACTAGTCAGTTAAAAAGGCCCAGAAATGGGAGATAAAGTGATGTTTTTGAGGAACAGAGAGTGGGGGAGGTAGAGTAATATATGAAGCTAGAAAAATAGACTGAGGTCAGGTTGTGAAAGGTTGAAATCTCTACTCCAGCTCCTGGCATTTTTCTTCCATCTCACTCCCCCAAGTCTGGGAAAAATCTGATTTTTCTCTTTTAAGGGGAAGAAGTGTGAGTAAAAGGTGAAGGAGAGTGTTCCCCTTAGCCATCATAATCTCCCTAACTCCTGGAGCATATTATCTCATCCAATATTGGTAATTTGGAGAAGGCTCAGAGGAAGGTAGCCAGGATGGGGAAGCACAGCTTTGTGTAGTGACTAGAGGTTTGCCTTTGGAATCAAGAACACCTGGGGTTGAAATGCCTCATGCACTTATTATTGTAATCCTGGAGAAATCACTCTGTGAGCCTCAGTTTCCTCATCTGTAAAATGAGGGACTTGGATTCTATCACCTTTCTAAATTTCTGGGCTGTAAATCTATTCCCTGAGAGGACTTCCTGAAGCAACTGGGGATGTTTTTCTTGAAGAAGAGGTTGACTGAGGGTGGATGGGGCACACATAACCATTATCTTTAAATAGTTGAGGACCTATTAGTGGGAGAGGAATTAGATTTGTTCTGACCATATAGGGCAGCAATTGGTAGAAGCTGCAAAAGGGCAAATTAGAGCTTGATAGGAAGAAAAAAAATACTTAACAGAGGAATCCAAACATACGATGGACACACAAGAGTAAGGAGAACAGGTAATTTTATTCCTGACGCTAGGGTCCCTTCTATCTCTAAAGCTATGTTTCTGTGAATGCTGGATAGATTGAGAAAGAAGGCTTACTTAAATCACAAAACAATTACGCTAAAAAAATTAGAAATAAAGCTAAATCTTGGGGACTGCCATTTGTTGTATGTTTATGAATGTCTGCTATTGTTATTGCTCTTTTATGGAGTGTAGGACTTTGAGATGTGCAAAGTGCTTTTACAAATATCTCATTTTACCCTCACAACAACTCTGAGAGATGGGTGCTATTACCATTTTACAGAGGAGAAAACTGAGGCAGACAGAAGTTAGGCAGCGCCTCCAGGATCAGATGTAGTAAATGTCTGAGGCCACATTTGAACTCATGTCTTCTTGTCTTTAGGAATCCATTGTCCTACACGTTATGCCTCCTACTATTTTACTCCTATTATGAGTAGAGCACTGTGCGAGGACCTGAGACACAAAAATAAAATGAGACTTGGTGTCTGTCCTCATAGAGCTTATAATCCAGTAGGAGGGATGTGAGCCCTAGAGAAATGACGCCAGTGTGCACTAAAACATGATAATTGCACAAGCGAGTTGCAAATTAAGTGCGATGTGATGGCGAGACATTGCATTTATGTTAGCGAAGAACAATCTCTTTTCGTTTTAGAGAGGCACCGATTGAGTACTTGATTGAAATGGATTTTAGGATCAAGATCCAGCAATTAGGGGAAGACTCATTCATTTGTACACTCTCTGGAAGGAAGGTAAACATGTACGTGGTCCTATCTTTTTCAGTTGCTGTCCTTAATTTATTTTCCATGTGATGCTCATTTACCAGGAATAATCTTGCTGGCTTTCGATCCTTATTTTTGTTGGTAGAGTATCCATTTGGAGATGCCACTTAGCGCATGAAAGCCAGGCTGGTGTAAAAGCCCTATCTTTCCCTTTCATTGTGATGAGTGTTTCTCCGGAGTCACTGAGACATTTGCTGTTGTGTTTTCCTCAAGCCTTCTGCATTTGGGATGGATAGTTCTGTCTGCTGACCTAATGGCCTTTCTCCAAGTCCAGCCATCAACATCAACCCCAAGTCTTGGAATAGGCACCAACAGGTGCCTCAGGCGATAACGAACTCGGACCATTCAGTTTTGTATTCCTTGCTTTGGCTCCAGGAAGCCAGGATTTCATTTGCCTTCCTTTATGCCTGCCGCACCCTGGCCTGATCGTCTCAGTGATTTTCTCACAATAACTGCCAAATCTTCTTCCTGTTCACTGTGCTGGATGATTGTCCCATTTAGCACATATTTGCTAGTTGGATTCCTGGCTTCCAGGGTAATTATTTTACAAGGTGCACCCAGCAAACATCAACAGTTTTATCAGTCTGCCAGGCTAAACATTTGCTGTAGAGTCCACGTTTTCCTTTTTAAACCACTGTCAAAAAAGCAAACATTCATTGAAAACCAACCAACGTTTCACAACTAAGAGAGTATCCTGCCTGGGACATTTCCTGGGAGTAGAAGTTACCATTTTGAAATATAATTTTTTACATCATTGCTCCATGTTCTTTCTTGTATTATTTTTCACTCAGGAGTCAATGGTTCTATGGAGTCAGACACCTCATATATGAATTGTAACCAGTCTCCCAGATCTCAGTGATCTGACTTTCTCCTGGGCATTCTGTGACTTCTGGAGACCACACAGGGTTCAGAGCTTGCTGATATCAGAATAAAATGTCACAAATGAACAATTTTGTGTAAAAAATTGAGATGCTACATGTGCATTGCTTTGTAGAATTTGGTCCCATGTCTTCCTCCTCCTCCTCCTCCTCCTCTTCCTCCTCCTCACCACCACCGTCATCACTCTTGTCGTCATCACAGAATGCTGAGTATCCAGTGTACTAACACCTTCTATGGCTGAAGTTTCAGCTGACTTTCCCTCGTGCCAGAATCCACTCTTTTTTGCCCTCTAATGCTCATCAAGGATATTTATCTGAAGGTCTAAAAGGCACTAAAGGGATCTATACTTCAATGAACCCCTGTTTAAATTCTGTACTAATTCAATTACAATAGCTAGAATTTACATAGTGCTTTCGATGTCTGATCAAGCTCTACATGCTCCACAGCACCTGCTCCAATCACTTTCATGTCTGTTGGAAGAAATTGTTCTCGTCCTCCTGTTCTGCTGGGAGAAGTTTCGATACTTGGAGTACACATTCCCCTAACTCACCAACAATGGGTTTCAGACCCGTTGATTATCCTTAACCTGGTTTAGCCCATCTGCTGAGACAGTTTTACCTAATGATGTCCAGGTCATCCACCGCATTCCTGGGTCATCACCAGTTGTCTCGATGTTTGTCTTGCCCCTGGACTCTTATGACTCTGGAAGGGAGAGTGAGGCTCATGACTGTGGAATTCTGCCTCACCTAAATCTAATTCACAAGCAAGTTGAGACATCACCACCATATCTTTGCTTCTCTTTGGAAAGAAAGGACCACCACCACCACCACCACCAACAATGGCCTTAAAGGTCTGCAAAATGCTTTACAAATAACAATCTCATCTAAGCCTCACAATAACCCTGGGAAGAAGGGGCTATTTATCCTCACTTTATAGATGAGGAAACCAAGGCTGAGGGAGGTTAAATGATTTGCTCATGGTCACATAGCAAGGATTTGAATTCAGGTCTTCCTGATTCCTAGTCCAATAGTCTATCCACTACTATGCTAAACTAACTTGGGCATATCCCTTAAATATTTCTGCATCTGTAAACTGGAATGGTTGGACTGGATCATCTCTAAGATCAATCAAAAGCATATGAAATGATTCTTAACTCTTTTACCTTTCCCCCTTTCCTACCAGTGCTTCCACTTAAAAAAATTAGTGAAATAAAGATGTAACATCCACAGCCATAATAATAGCTAGCATTTGAAAGTTTGCAAAATGCTGTACCCATGTTATTTCACCTGATCTTCGTAACCATCTTGGGAGATAGCTGTGACCATTATCCCAATGTTTTAGTTCAAGAAATGGAGCCTGTTGAAGAAATCAACTTTCCCTGGGTTGCACAGTTAATAATTGTTTGAGGCTGGATTTGAACTTAGGTCTCTCTGAGTCTTGATGTAGTGATTCATTACTGTACCACCTGTCAGTCACTTCACATTGAAAAACAATCAACCAATGAATCAATTACATCTTTAGTATTTATTAAGTTCTAGGCAGTTGGGATAGGCACACACACACACACACACACACACACACACACACACACACACACAGAGCTATAATCCCTACCCTCAAGAAGCTTACACTATAATGAGGGAAATTAAATGTGTGTATACATATATATATATATATATGTATATATATATGTATACACACACACACATACATATACACCACTTTCTTCACTTTCAGAAGGCATTAGTATGAATATTTAATATTCAAAGTCATTTGACTCTGGTATCTAAATGCGCTCAGAATTCACAATTGCTTGTGATGTCAAACTTGAGAAAACTTTTGCCAAGGAAGGGGCCACGTGGGTTGAGGAGACAATGGAGGTGTGACAGTCATGATGGAGGAGTTGAAAAGACTACATCTTAGCTTTTTTTTTTTGGAGGCAATCGGGGCTAAGTGATTTACCCAGGGTCACACATCTAGTAAGTGTATGAGAATTTGAAGTCAGGGCTGATGTGCCACCTAGCTGGTCCTTCACCTTAGATATTCTAAACAGGACACTGTGTAATAGTGAAGGGTAGCATCTCACTGAGGGATCTAAGAAAAGGTCATAAAACTCAAAGAATGTAGAAGAATGAAGTTATAGGCAAGGTCCAGACCAGACTGGGTAGAAGTAGCAGTAGTACATCATGGAGTGGGCAAGTGAGCCACTCACATGGGGCCCTAACTCCTTCCTTTTCTTTCCCCTTTGCCTGGTGGAACAATTTGATTTTGGGGAGGTGGGGGGCATTGGATTGTGAATGGGCTTGTCCATCTTTGCTGTATGAATATGGGCACAAGCACTCTGGCCTTTAGTTCAAGGGGATGTGGAACCAGGAACTTCTATTATATATAAATATAAGTCTGTTACACACAATGCAAAATAAATTTTTTGGGAAAAGGTACCAGAAGCTGGGTGGGTGAGGGGATCAGGAAAGGACTTATATAGAAGATGGCACCTGAGGAGAGCATCAAGAAGCTCTAGAGTCCTTAGAAAAATTCTAGGAATCTTAAAAAAAATTATTTTTATTTTAAAAATTTATTTCTATGTATTTATTTACTTTTTCATTTATTATTTCATTTATTTATGTCTTTATTATTTCTTTATTTTTAATTTATGAAATAAAATTCTAGAAACTCTAAGGGGCAGAGGTGAAGAAGGAGAACATTCTAGGCATGTGGACCAATCTGGACAAAAATATAGAAACAGGATGTAGTGTTGTGTGTGAAGAACAGCAAGAAGCAGGATTAGCTGTGTTGTAGTAGAGTTTCCAACAGAGGGTGGAACAGAATCTGGAAATAAAGCCAGGACACCAAGAGCCCTCAATACCAAGTAGAGAATACACCAAATATTTGATGTAGATTAGATAATGGGTATCTACTGGGAGTTCATTAAGCAGTAGAGTGATCTAGCCAAACTTTGAGCTTTAGGAAAATCCCTTTGGTGGCTCTGTGGAGGGTGGATTAAAGAAACTTGAGGCATGGATACCATTTAGGAGTCTATGGTAACAGTCCTGATGGGTACGGACAAGAGCCTGAACCAGGGTGGTAACTGGGTCCTTAGAGGGAAGAGGATGTATCTGAGAGAGGTTGTAGAAATAATAATGACAGGATTTTGCAACTGATTGGATGTGTGGGGTGAATGAGGGAGCAGTCAAGGTTAACTCAAGCTGTGGATTGGAAGGATGGTGGCATCTTCGGCTAAAATGGATAACAAAGTACACCATGGAAATCAACGCTTTTTTCCACAGGGCATTTTGACCAAATTCACAATCATTAAATCAGATAATGAATGGAATTCCACTGGAAGCAAAAATGAACTTTCCTTCATTTCTTCCTGAAAGTAATGTGCATCTTAATCTATACAGTGCGCTGCTCTAGCTGGTACTAATGTAAAGCACACTGGTTTCTAATTCTGATTCTGCCATGTATGCCCACCTCCTCTTCAACCCCCTTTCTTTTGCAAGGACACGAAATCAGGAGGAAATGCAGCTGATGAAATTTAGATGTGTATCAGTTGTTGTTGTGTTCATCCTTCCTTTTTGAAGGATGACCATGATATCAGAGAAATGATGACATGACTTGCACTTGACTTTATTTTGAATGAGGGAGGGCTATGCAGGTCACTAGCCTCACTTTCTCCTGAGCCATCTGAATCCATTGACCAGATATTCATCAGGATGACTGGAGATGGCCCAGGATGCAATGGTCTTTTTAGGCTAGGCCTTTTGACATACTCACTTTGAGGGTGGTAATTCCCATTGAGTGAATAAGTATGAGAAGCCAGGTAAATTCTACCCTCTACCTGGTATTTGGGGTGGAAATCTGACCATGGCATTCCTCTTCTCACACTCTGGTGGCTCCCTATTACATAATACACAACACATTATATGTGGTTATATAGCACATGTATACTGTATGTAAATACATGGCATGTGGGTATTGTGTGTAAATATGTGTATCAGTAGGCTGAATTGGATCATATCTTCATTATCACTTAATTTTCCCAGTTCTGATGTCTCCTGTGTCTGTGTGGGACCAATCAAGATGTTTGTCAAGACATCCCCTCGCCCTCATGATAACACAAGGGGTGGAGACCTAGAATTAAACACTAGAGATGCATAGCTTCCCTGTGCCTTCTCTGTTAACTAGTCTTTTCCCAGTCAGTATTCATTCCACTGAATATTCCCACATGTTCTCTCTCATCATCTAGAACAGTAGGTACATCCCCATTATCATTGTTTTCCTTTAGTGGATTGTAAATTCCTTGAGGCTAGTCTCACATCTTATTTGTCTTGTATTCAGTACCCTATGAGATATTTAATGAATGTCTTTTGAATTTAACTGAATTGAATCAATTTAATGAATGTGAAATGGGGGGTAGTGAGGAGGAAGGAATAGGGCAGAGATGTACCCAGGGCAGGTCAAGCAGAACTTTGTTTCAGGGTGCCTAATTTAGAGGAGGCTGACATTTACCATCCACTAACAGAGCAGAAAAGTGTAACTAGATTGCTAAGTGGTGAGAGAGTGGCTCTGGAGTTAGGATGACCTGAGTTCAAATCCAGTCTCAGACCCTTACTATTCATGTGACTCTGGGCAAGTCACTTAACCTCTCTTTGGCTGTGTGGTTTGGAGCATAGAGTGTTGACCACATGGCAAGAATAGATAACTCCCAGATGTGGGCTAGGATGATTTCTTTTCCCTCCCTCCTTCTGCTCATCCTTCTCCTAACCCAAAATTGAGGTATATAGTGTCTACCCTGAGCACAAAGAGTCCTTATTGCAATTGTGAGGAGGTACAAGAATCAACCTTTTCATAGGTCCTGTAACGTTTGAGCAATCGCTGACAGCAGCTCCTTAAGAGTAATATGGAATTTTCAAATCAGAGAATACTCAGAGTGGCTCACTCTGTACTTTGTAGCTCACAAAAAACTTTCCTCCCACCAGCCAGCGGGATGATTAGAAGGGGAACATGGTATTCTCTTTTTGATACTGAGCTGTCCATGCTCCCCAAGGACGCTCAGAGAAGGCATGGATCTGAACCTTGGTTAAGCAAAAATCCCCAAGTCAAGGTTACTGTGGATAAATATTGAATGACTTCCAGTCCCTCAGCAAACAGAAATTTGTTTCCTTTATCTTTATTAGGTTCCTCCTTTTTAATGAGCTTATCTCAATTTCTTCTCTGAAAGAAAAATACTATATTAGCACATGGAAATGTTTAAAGTTTAATTAATGCTGTTTAATGTTTTAAAAAGTATGCATTATGACTTGGTTGCTTTGGCAGTTTATCATCACATTGCCCTCCTTCAAATGTTCTAGGTGAGGGGTCTCACCATCCTCCCTGTCATTTGCTGCCTCAGTTTCTTCATCTATAAATGGGAAAAATAGCAGTTGGGACTGTCATGAGTATAAAATGAGGTAATATTTGTAAAGTAGTTTGCAAACTTTAATGTGCAATATAAATGCTAATATAATAATCGTTATTAAAACTGTCATTTAGTGGGTTCTAGTTATTAGTTATTTTCATGAAGAGAATACTATTGAAGGCGCTATCTGCCTACTATATGAAGACATTAATAACATGACTTTAAAAGATGTTTTTAAAAAACATTTTCAAATTTAATTTCTTGAAAATAATATGTATATACATACATATATAAATATAATAAACACACACATATATACTCACACATACATACACAGATATATATGTATATAAGGGTACTTATATGATATAATGGATAGAGTTCTAGGTCTGAACTCAGGAAGACTCATCTTCCTGAGTTCAAATCTGGCCTCAGTTGACCCTGGAAAAGTCATTTTACCCTGTTTGTATCCATTCCTCCTCTGTAAAATGAACTGGGGAAGGAAATGGCAAAACACTTTGGTCTCTTTACAACAAAAATCCCAAAATGTGGTCACAGAGAGCCGGACACAACTGAAGCAACTGCATGACAGCAACAACAATGTGTATGTATACATATATGCATGCATATGAGATGAGAAATAATTGGATTTCTGAACCTATTGATACTGTTGTTTGTCCTTCATTCTTTTTTTTTAATTAATTGATTTTTAGTTTTCAATATTCATTTCCACAAAATTTTGAGTTCCAAATTTTCTCCCCATCTCTCCCCTTCCCCTACTCCAGAACACCATGCATTCTGATTGCCCCTTCCACCAATGTGCCCTCCCTTCTAATACCCCCTCCCTTCCCTTATCCTCTTCTTCTTTCTTTTCTTGTAGGGCAAGATAGATTTCTGTACCCCATTCCCTGTATTTCTTGTTTCCCAGTTCTATGTATAAACAATTTTTAACATTTGTTTTAAAAACTTTGAGTTCTAACTTCTTTCCCTTCCTCCCTTCCCACCCATTCCCATTGAGAAGGCAAGCAATTCAAAATAGGCTAGATATGTGTAATTATGCAAAAAACTTCCATAATAGTCATGTTGTGAAAGACTAACTGTATTTCCCTCCATCCTACCCTGTCCCCTATTTATTCTATTCTCTCTTTTGACCTGGTCCCTCCCTAAAAGTGTTTACTTCTAATTACCCCTTCCTCCCATTTGCCTTCCCTTCTATCATCCCCCTTTACCCCAATTATCCCTTTCTCCCCTACTTTCCTATTGTGTAAGATAGATTTTCACATCAAATAGAGTGTGCATGTTATTCACTTCTTAAGTCAAATGTGATGAGAGTAAGCTTCACTTTTTCCCTCTCATCTCCCCCCTTTTCCCCTCCATTGAAAAAGCTTTTTCTTGCTTCTTTTATGGGAGATAATTTGCCTCATTCCATTTCTCCCTTTCTCCTCCCAATATATTCCTCTCTCACCCCTTAATTTTATTTTTTTAGTTATCATTCCTTCCTATTCAACTCACCCTGTGCCCTCTGTCTATATGTATATAATCCTTCCAACTACCCAAATACTGAGAAAAGTGTCAAGAGTTACAAATATTATCTTTTTATGTAGGAATGTAAACAGTTCAACTTTAGTAAGTCCCTTATGATTTTTATTTCCTGTTTACCTTTTCATGTTTCTCTTGATTCTTG
>CM053772.1:164525217-164542506 GCA_028658325.1 Potorous gilbertii | reverse complement strand
ATTGACCAATAGTTTATCAATTTTATTAGTATTTTCATAAAACCAACTATTGGTTTTATGTATTAATTCAATAGTTTTCTTAGTTTCAATTTTATTAATCTCTCCTTTGGTTTTCAGTATTTCTAATTTGGTATTTTCTTGGGGATTTTCAATTTGTTCTTTTTCTAGCTTTTTCAGCGGCATGCCCAAGTCGTTGATCTCCTCTTTCTCTATTTTATTTATGTAGGCATTCAAAGATATAAAACTTCCCCTAAGAACTACTTTTGCAGTATCCCATAAGATTTGGTATGTTGTCTCATTATTGTCATTCCCTTGAATGAAGTTGTTGATTGTTTCTATGATTTCGTCTTTAATCCACTCCTTTAGGATTAGATTATTTAGTTTCCAGTTGATTTTTTGGTTTATCTTTCCATGGCCGTTTATTACATATAATTTTTATTGCATTATGATCTGAGAAGGATACATTGATTATCTCTGCCTTTCTCCACTGGATTGTGAGGTTTTTGGACATGATCAGTTTTTGTATATGTGCCATGTACAGCTGAAAAAAAGGTATATTCCTTTTTATTCCCATTCAATTTTCTCCACAGATCTATCATATCTACCTTATCCAGAGTTTTATTTACCTCCTTAACCTCTTTCTTGTTTATTTTGAGGTTAGATTTATCAAGTTCAGAGAGGGGGAAGTTGAGGTCCCCCACTACTATAGTTTTGTTGTCAATTTCTTCCTTCAACTTTCCCAACTTCTCTAAGAATCTGGTTGCTATACCACTTGGAGTATACATGTTTAGTAATGATATTGCTTCATTATCTATGGTGTCTTTTAGCAGGATATAATTTCCTTCCTTATCTCTTGATTAGATCTATTTCTGCTTTTGCTTTGTCTGAGATTAGGATTGCTACTCCTGCTTTTCTTTCATCAGCTGAAGCACAATATATTCTGCTCCAACTTTTTACCTTTACCCTGTGTGTATCCCTCTGTTTCAAATGTGTTTCATGTAAACAACATGTTGTTGGATTATGGCTTCTAATCCATTCTGCTATCCATCTCTATTTTATGGGAGAGTTTATTCCATTCACATTCACAGTTATGATTACAATCTGTGTATTTCCCTCCATCCTCTTTCCCACTGTTTGTGCTTTTAGCTCTCCTGTCTCCCTTCCCTTCCTCAATAGTTTTCATTTTTCACCACCACCTCCTGCAGCCTTCCCTTCCTTCTTTTGGCCTCCTCCCTTTTACTCCCCTTTACCCTTACTACTTCTTACCTTCCTTTTAGCTTCCCCCCTCCCTTTCTTCCCCCTTCCTCTCCTATTGCCTATAGAGCTAGTTAGGATTATCTACTTAAGTTTATTGTCCCCTCCTTGAGCCAAATCAGATGAGAGAACTTCTCAAACAATGCTCATCTCCCTCCCCTCATTCCCTCTACTATAATTTTGTACTTCTTCCTGTGATATAATTTACCATTCTCTACTTCCTCCTTTTCACACCTCCTGTTACAATCCCTTAGCATGCTTAAATCATATTTTTAACATGACATCATTTACTTTATACCCGTTCCCTCTATGTATATCCCTTTTATATTTCATAATAGATGTACAATTCTCAAGATAAACAGGCATCATCTTCCCTTATAGGGAGATAAACAGTTTGCCCAAATTGAGTAGCAAGATCACCCCCTGCCGTTTACCTTTTTATGCCTCTCCCAAGACCTGCATTTGACGAATTTTCTATTAAATTCTGGTGATTTTGTCAGGAAGGTCTGGAAACCCCTTATTTTGTTGAATGACCTTCTCCTTGCCTGAAATCTTATGCTGAACTTTTCTGGGTAGTTGATTCTTGGTTGTAGTCCCATCTCCTTTGCCTTATGGAATATCGGATTCCAATTCCTTTGATCTTTTAATGTAGAAACTGCAAGGTCCTATGTGATCCTGACTGTAGCTCCTCGATATTTGAATGGTTTCTTTCTGGCTGCCCATAGTATTTTCTCCTTCACCTGATAGTTCTGGAATTTAGCAACGATATTTCTTTGGGGTTTTGAATCTGGGATCCCTTTTGGGAGGTGAACAGTAGAGTCTTTCAATGACTGTTTTGCCCTCTGGATCTAGCACTTCTGGGCAGTTTTTCTTGATGATTTCCTGGAAGATATTGTCCAGCCTCTTTTTTTCATCGTGGCTTTCTGGCAGGCCAACAATTCTTAAATTTTCTCTCCTGCATCTATTTTCCAAGGCAGTTGTTTTTCCAATTAGATATTTTACATTTTCTTCTATCCTTTAATTCTTTAGATTTTGTTTGACTGATTCTTGCTGTCTCATAGAGTCATTAGTTTCTACTCGCCCTTCTAATTTTTATCAAATTGTTTTCTTCAGTTAACTTTTGCATCTCCCATCTGTCCAATTTTTCCTTTTAAAGAGTTATTTTCTTCAGTTAATTTTTGTACTTCCTTTTCCATTTGTCCAATTTTCCCAGTTAGGTTTTGTGCTTCTTTTTCCAACTGTTCACTTGTTCCTTTTAAGGAGTTGTTTTCTCCAGTTAGTTTTTGTACTTCCTTTTCCATTTGTTCAATTTTCCTTTTTAAAGAGATGTTCTCATCAGTGACTTCTTTTTTTTTTTACTTTTAAAATCATTGGCCAGTTTTTCTTCTATTTCCTTCTTCAGCTGTTCCAGGAGAGCTGTTTGTGCATGTGAGCAGTTCATAGTCCCTTCTGAAGTTTCAGATGGAAGTACAGTCTCACTACTCACCTCTTTGGTATTTGTGTTTTGGTCCTTGTTCCCATAGAAAGGTTCTATGGTTTTTTTCATGTTTTGTTTGCTTTTTCTTGTTCATGATGGTGATTGTGTGTTGTGGCTTCTGATTCTTTCAGTTAGAAGCTGCAGAACTTGGTGTTGAGCTGACTTATATGAAAAAGCTAAGAGCAAGTGTCTTTTTATCTTTTTTGTTTTGTGTTTCCCCCATCTGCCCTGGGCTTAGCTTGTTAAGTGTTGGGGAGGGATGGTCTGGTCACAGGAGATCTCCTCAGCTGAACTGAGGCAAATGCAAGCTCAGGCGATGGTGATCCCAGCTGCCCTCTTGTCTTCCTGTTTCCCCTGGAGTGCTCAGGCATGCCTAGATCTTAGTATGAGTTTCCACCCCTCCTGGAGCTCCTCTCCTGGCACTGAGGCTTGCCTGGGTACTAGTGGGAGTTTCCACTGCCCTGGGTCCCCTCTCCTTCTGGTTTGTCTCCACCACAGTAGGAAGAATCCCCCTTAGCTATTTTCCTAGCCTCAGGTGTTATGAGACTATTTGCCCCCTCTGCTGTTATCACTGATCCAGGATTTTTCTGGGGAAATATTTTTATGGTTCTTTCAAGGTCATCAAGGGGGGAGGAGAGAGCATTTACTGATCACTGCGCTATCCTAGCTCCCAAAAGTTCAAGTAGGTGGCTTACAGATGTTTAATCTGTGGGCTGAAAGTCTCAGGAGCTGCTGTGGCTGATATCTAGACAGCTCAGTGGCTGTCACTCACTGGGCTCTGCTGGTCTCTCACCCTGGCTGCAGCTTCACTGGTTCTGCCTGCTGCTGCTGTCTCAGGTTTCCCTGGGGCCCCCTCCACTGCGCTGGATACACTGTGCTGTGGGCTCACCCTCATGGAACAGATCCTTCCTGTGGATATTCCAGTCTGTCCTAGGCTTTGAATCTGCCACAGTCTGTCTTCTATTGGATTCTGCACCTCCAAAATTTGGTCAGATTCTCTTTTTTAGAGGTATCTGAAGGAGTTTGTCTAAGAGCTTAGGTGAGTTGTTGCTCTCACTCCACCATGTTGGCTCTGCCCTGTTTAGGTGTTTTCTG
This sequence comes from Potorous gilbertii, assembly GCA_028658325.1. Lineage (NCBI taxonomy): Eukaryota > Metazoa > Chordata > Mammalia > Diprotodontia > Potoroidae > Potorous > Potorous gilbertii. The sequence goes on along the minus strand of CM053772.1, from coordinate 164,538,680 downwards.
ATAGGCTGTGAAACCTGGAATGCCTGACCATTCCAGGCATAGAATAAGATACAAATAAGATACAAAGGGAAATTAGAATCAAGATGGGTTATAAAACAGCTTTGTAATTATCTAAAAGTGCTCCTGCACCTACTCGGGTACCCGTTTCCATAAGGGGTTAAAGTCCAGGTTACCTGGCTGAAATGACATGAAATAAAAATCTTTTTTTCTAAATTCATTAATAGCCAGTTAGACTTCTCAGTAAGATGATTATTCTCACACTAATACAAAATAACTATTTGAGTTTATTCTAATTTTGATAATTATTTGTATACTAAATATCCCGAATATTATGAACAGAGATTTTATTTCTATATGCTTAATAAGGCAGGCAATTCAACCTAACTGATCAACAAGGCAACCTGAAGGAGAAACAAGAAATGGAATATGCCAGGCAAGTCAAATACTACTGACATCTTGTCCATCATCTCCTTTCTGACCCTGATGGAGACAGCCCAGGATCCTGAACCCAAAAGCCTTGAGACTAGCAATGCTTCTAGCCCAGTTTCCTTGGTCATCATCTTGAGAGGCCACATCTATGGAGATGCAGCTAGCAACTGCTCCTGGAGGAGCTACACCCATCACCACTGAAGACCCAGACAGGAAAGTTCTCACCATCATATGAAAATGTGTAAAAGAAGCACAAGTCCCTTTCAGACATTAATACCTACATTAAAAATTAAGCAGAAAATACATTTTTTATTGTCTGGGTGTTCATGATTTCCTCTGTCTGAGGGCCATCCCTTAGGACTCCTTCTTAGGAGAATTTATTATGTCACAAGACTTAGGAATTACCTGACTTTTATATCCATAATGTTGAGGGGTGTAACAGCAAGCACCCCAGCATCCACAGGAGGTTCTTAGATCTGCTTTTCTAAGGAAAGCAACCTTAAAAGGGGCAAACAGTTTTACTTTAATCAAGCACATATATTATTCACTTAGTTCAGGGGAAAAAGTCAGCACTCTGAACTTCAGAGAAAATACAAACAAATTACAAGTAGAAATTACAAACAGAAAGACCGACAGGGCTTATAACTGTCTGACCATAGATGAGGCATACATGAGAGAAGCACCAATATCTGGGTTTTCAAAGAGGGGGCCTCTTTTGCAGTTACCTGGAGTCTCATCTGGGCTAATCACACAAACACTCTTCCAGTGATTTGAGCCCCAAAGAAAAACCTCACCTCAGAGTATATGTACACTTTTCAGAGGCAGAAGGTAAGATCCTCCTGACCCAGTGTCTCATTAGCAATTAACCAAAGGTGTGGGCCTTCATACAAAATGTCTTCCTTAATCCAGCTTCCCCTACTAGTTCCACCTGAGGCCTATTAATGGGCTGGGAAGATTTTTAACTCCCATTACAAGGGGACGGGGTAGGGGGAATAAGCTTTTATATAACACCTACTATGTGCTAGGTACTGTGCTAAGTACTTTACAGATTTGATATCTCATTTCATACTTATAACAACCTTGAGGAGTATGGCTGTTATTATCTCATTTTAGAAACTGAGGCAAACAGAGGTTAAGTGACTTATCCAAGGTCACACAGCTTGTGTTTGTGGATGCTATCCTGGGACTGTAGGATCATAAATCTAGATCTGGGAAGGATCTCAGAGGTCATCAAGTTCAAACCTCTCATTTTATAGATCAGGGGACTCAGGTTGATTAGGTGACTTCTCCAGGGTTACTCAGAAAATGGCAGAGCCAAGATTTGAACTCAGGTCCTGTTGCTCCAAGTTTAGAAATCTTTCATTTGTCTCAGTTCATTGCAGATGTTTTGGGATTTAAGACCTTAAACACAGTCACATGGAGGAGGATGAGGAGTACTTAGAATGAGAGGGATTTGAATTTGAATTCTGTTTCTCATGTTGGTTTTATAACACTGGGTGAGTGATTTAACCTCACCCTTTCTCAATTTTCTTACTTATGAAGTAGGGATCACAATAGCATCTATCTCACATTGAGATAATGTATGTAAAGTGATTTGTAAATTTTAATGTAGGCTATTATTGTTTTTAACTCATAGGACATACATCTACTAGTGATGCCAAAAGCAGTAGCTTGTCATGTTAATGCTCTAACTTGTGTGACAGAGGGAATGAGTTCCAAAATAGAGATGCTTAGGTATGGGCAGGGGCAAAACAAGCAGAACTGAGGAAAGGGACAGTCATCCCCTTCTTCCCCCCTTCACTCCTGTACCAACAAGGGGCTATCAAGGACTGATGGAAGCAGAGAGGCTATCAAGGAGACACCTGGACTTCCCTAGAATATTGCTGAGATGATATTCATGTTGTAGCATGAGAAGCAGAATTCAAATTCAAGTCCTCCTCATTCCAAATACTCCTCATCCTCCTCCATGTCACTGTGTTTAAGGTCTTAAGTCCCAAAACATCTGCGATGAACTGAGACAAACGAAAGATTTCTACACTTGGAGCAACAGGACCTGAGTTCAAATCTTGGCTCTGCCATTTTCTGAGTGACCCTGGAGAAGTCACCTAATCAACCTGAGTCCCCTGATTTCTAAACTTGGAGCAACAGGACCTGAATTCAAATCAATAAGGGGGCCAGAGGAGGATTCTGAGAAGCTGTTTTAAGGAGCCCTCTGGCTTTGAAAACCCAGATATCAGTTCTTCCTTCTCTGGTAACTATGATCAGACAGTTGGAGTCCAACTCTGTTGAATACAGACAGAGGAAGCCATGTCTGTTGATCTGTGATCTCTGTATTTTCTTTGAAGTTCAGGGTGCTGACTCCCCTGAATTAGGTGAATGATATATGTATTTGGTTAAAGGAATGATACATGTGCTTGATTAAAGTGATTGTTAATCCCTTGAAAGTTGTCTTTCCTTTTATGAATGCAGATCTAAGAACCTGTGATAGAAGGCCCCCCTGTGTATGTGCTTACTGTTACAGGTTATTGGTTGTCCTCAGTTCTGGAAGAGGACCATAACAGCAGGAAGGTGATGCGATGACATACAGTGAGGAAGGGCTGGGCAAAGTCACCAACTTCACTTTCTCCTCCAGCAAGATAAAGTTCAGGAAAATAGGAGGTGGCTTTGGATGCAGTAGGAGACCTTGGCCTTTGTAAGCTAAGGCCTTTCCTAGGTCTCAGTTTGACTGAGGGAACGCTCATTCAATGATCAAGTCTAGGTGAAGATACAAGACAAAGAATGACCCCTTTTATCTAATCAAAAAAAGAATCCATCTTGGAGATGAAGTCTCTTGGAGTTTCTGACCAAAACAGAAACAATTGCTATTTACATTCACTCTGAGCCAGTCAGGGCCCAAACAATGACCAAGTGGGGCTTGTCCTGATACCTATTGTTGGGAAATGGTCTTTGTAAAGGTACAAGAATGGGGAATGAAGTACTGTACATGAGGGATAGGAAATAGGATAATATGACTAGACCACAACTTATAGTCATTACAGTATGCTACACAGAAGAGATACCCTCAGAAGAGATCTGAGTTCAAACTTCACCTCTCACCCTTACTTGTCGGACTCTGGGAAGATTACTTAAACTCTTCTTATTTATAAATTTTGAATAATGGTAATATCTGAAGGACCCATCTCACAGAATTGTGAGAATCAAAAGGAATAATGTGTGTAAAGAACTTTGCAAACTTTAAATTGCAATATAAAAAAGCTAGCTATTATAAAATCTCTACAATGGTTTTTGAAGAAAATATTTTTCAAAATAGATCCTGGACTTCAATATTTTCCTTGGGATTATGCCTAAGTCTTCTTGAGTTTATAACAAGATCATGTTCTCTAATCCTTTATCTCAGTCACTACTTAAAACTAACCCTCCCAGAAAACCTGTAGGGGCCAAATTTCAGAAAAGTTAGACGAGGATCAAGCAAAGTAAGTATAAAGTACTTGAAGCAGGAATGCCTTAGGACAGTAACAGCCATAGCATCAGAAACCTAGTGTTGGTGTGACTTAGGTATAGGTTGCATGGGACTATACTTTGGGTGTACTGCAGTACTGCAAGAAGCCCAAACAGCTCAAAAAGTCTAGAGTATTCCTTTCCACATCAGTACAAAAGAACAGGTTGTCACTATATTAATTATTCAAAGAGAGAGTGTAATATTTGATTTTTCCAACAGGTGGTGCTGTTATCAAGCGATAAACATGTTGCTCTGGTGCAGTATCTTCATTGGTCATCGTAAGGTGTTCAACCAGAAAATGTTCTCTATGCAGTTCCTTGTGGTAGTATCGGTTAGGTTCCGGATTTAGGGTAGAGAATGAAAATAAAACATGGTTTAAAAATATAGAAAAAGAAAGAAAGAAAAACCTATGGTTTACCTTTACCTGTGATTTTCCCTCAGTTTGTACAATAACAAATTCATAGAACACAATCTCTCAATTTACTGTTGCCATATAGTTTTTTATTATTAAATTATTTTATTTGTTTTCAGTATTCTACAATCACTTCCATACATTTTAGATTTTTTTCCCCTCCCTCCTCACTCCTTCCCTGTGACGGTGTACGATCTTACATAGGTTCTATACACAAATTCCTATTAAATACACTTTTACCATAGTCATGTTGCATGGAAGAATTAAAATGAATGGGAGAAACCATAAAACAAAATAAAACAAAACACAATACAAAAGAAAATGGTCTGCTTCATTCTGCGATCCAATTCCATGGCTCTTTTTCTGGATGTCGAAGGTGTTTTGCCTCAAGAGTCTATTGGAAATTTTTTAAGTCCTTGTATTGCTATGAAGTACTGAGTCTACCAGAAAAATTCCTCGCACACTGTGGTTGTTGCTGTGTACAAAGTTCTCCTGCTTCTGCTCCTTCACTCAGCATCAGTTCATATAAGTCTTTCCAGGCCTCTCTGAAGTCTTCCTGTTCATTATTTCTTATAGTACAATAGTATTCCATTACATTCATATAGCACAACTTGTTCAGCCATTCCCCAAATGATGAACATTCCCTTCATTTCCATTTTTTGGCCACACAAAGAGAGCTGCTATAAATATTTTTGTACAGGTGGGACCCTTTCTCATTTCTATGATCTCTTTGGGAAACAGTCCCAGAAGCAATATAGCTGGGTCAAAGGGTATGCACCTTTTTGTAGCCCTTTGGGCATAGTTCCAAATTGCTTTCCAGAATGGTTAGATTAGTTCACAGCTCCACCAACAATGAATTAGTGTTCCAACTCTCTCATATCTTAGCATATAGTGTACTGGACAGAGAAGAAATTGGAATAAAATACATTAAAATACCCTTTCTGTAACACCCACCCATCCATTTTCTGAAAACTTTTCCCACAACTGTAGATTTTGGAAAGAGGATAAGAGAAGGAGCGAGTGAGTATGTGTGTGTGTGTGTGTGTGTGTGTGTGTGTGTGTGTCCTGAGTCAGGGTCTAGAGTAGACTGTATCAAAATAAATGAAAGGAAAGGCATGGAAGAGAGAAAGGTTTCAGTAGTGGTCCTGACCACCACAGATAGAGATATTGACCACAGTCATTGTTAACTTGGGAGTCTGACTCAAAGACTCCTGTCATTTGCCTTAGTCCTAGTGCCCAATGCATTTCTCCATTCTCTAAACTGAATGATACACAGAAAGGTATCTCAGAAAGGTAAAGGAAAAGGAAGCAGAGGACCTTGAAATATAAATGGCCAAGCACAGATTTTGCTTCTTCCCTGTCTCACTTACCATTCTCCCTATTAGGACTTCTGACAGAAGTGAAGCTGACCTGTTCTTTATGAAGTTATGTAGGCTTTCCGCGATCACTGCTTGCCTTTGCAAGTACTCATCAAAATATTGCTTAACAACGTATTGTATGACTTTTCCAAGAATAGAGGTTGAGATCATTTTTAACTCATTGCCCTAGTCCTAGCCTGGCTCTCCACTTTCCTTCCCACTTTTATTTCATACTATCACCTCTATACATTATGTGTCCTAACTAAAATGGCTTATTCCTTATTCCCTGAGCCTCTATGGCAACTTCCTATCTCTGTACATGTATGTAGGATGGTCTTCATTGTTTAAATGCACTTCTTCTACATCTTTACCTGTTGCCTTATGTTCCTTCAAGGTTAAGTTCAGGTACTTTCTTTTTTTTAAAAAAATTAATTTTATTTATTTTCAGTGTTCTACAATCACTACCATACAACTTAGATTTTTTCCCTTCCCTTCCCCCAATACCCCCCTCCCTCCCCGAGATGGCATACAATTTTATATAGGGTCTTCATATACATTCCTATTAAATACATTTTCACTATAGTTATACTATGCAGAAGAATTAAAATGAAGTTCAGGTACTTTCAATTAGAACCGCTTAAGTTAAAAAATCAGCTCCTCTATGAAACCTTCCCTGATCAACCTATTTGAAAATATTTTTCCTCCTCTAGTTTCTCATAAACATTTTGTAAAATCTTTCCTTTGTCTCTGTCATATTTTGTCTTATACCAATTTGTATATGTCTTCATACATTGTAAACTCCTTGAAAGCAAGACTGGATAGTTTTTCATTTTTGGATCCCTGGCCTTACATATAGAGGATGTTTTAATAAATATATTGAAATGAATTAAACCGTATTAAATTAATAATGCCCAACAATCCATGTGAAGTAGTGTATTCCGTATTGTTGGGAGTAATCACCAGACACTGGATGGCCGTAGAGCGCTGGCATTTTAGTGGGAATTTCTGCATAACATGGATGACGCGCAACTGGAGGAAATGATTTCTAAAATCCCCTCTAGTTTTGAGAAACTGTGAATTTTCTCCCCTTAATATGCAAATCAGAGAAATTTAGCTAAAATGTAAATGAGTCGTTTAAAAATGTGACATTTGTAAGAGAGAGAAATATTACTTTTGTAGTCCTAGACTGGGACTCTTTAAGAGTTGAATTCATGATAGTGTGAATTCTTTCTGAAATGCTAATATATTCAGGGAAGCAGACTTGAAAAAAGGGTCCAGGAATGAGTCTAGGTAGGCATAGTTGTAAAATAGCTTGAAGCTTTTAGTTTATGGAGGCAGGAGAGGATAATCTGAAGTTGAGCATAGAGCTTTTTGAAGGAGGGATGCCTAATATTAGAGTTGCATTTACTAAGTGTGGTAGCACTTAGTAAAGTGCTATAATCCCAGAAGGAGTGAAAGCTTAGTGGACTGAATTAGGGGTGCAGGCACCTTCAATTAGAATTGCTTTGATTTGAAACTGAGGAGGAGCCCTGGAACCCAGGGAAAAAAAAAAGAATTTTGCTCTGCTAGTGTCCCTGAAAGTGAGATACACTCTGGGAGGACAGAGACCATTTTGCATAGCTTTGTGCATACCCAGATCCGTGCCCCAGTGTTCAGCACTAGGTCTTGGACATAGTAGGCACTCAGTAAATAAAGAGGAAGTTACTAGGTGTCTCACCCTGGGAAAGTCATTTAACCTGTTTGCCTCAGTTTCTTCTATTATAAAATGGAGATACTAGCACGCATTTCCTAGAGTTGTTGTGAAGGTCAAATGCAGTAACATTTTAAGGTATTTAGCACAGTGCCTGGTCCATAGTACATGCTATATAAACAGTAGTGATTATTTTTGCTCTTGTTAGTCTGTTAGGTGATGGCAAAGACTCAGTGCTGGGGTAGAAAGTAAGGGTGAACTAGCAGAAAAGTATAGGCATCCAAAGAATCAATTATAGGACAAGTTGACCCCTTACAGTCTGAGTTGGCCTGATGGGGAGAGCTAGTTAGGGTTTAACTTATTGACTGAAGGGAGGATTGCTGTAGCAAAGGAATGATTAGAGAGAGGGTAAATGATTTTACCATAAAATGATGTTGATTGGGGTAATGTCATATGGTGAATTCTTTTTTATAAAATTAAATTATTTTATTTGTTTTCAGTGTTCTACAATCACTTCCATCTATCTTAAATTTTTCCCCTCCCTCCTCCTTATTCCCCCCTCCCTCCCCAGTCCCTCCCTGAGACACCATACAATCTTACATAGGTTCGACATGTACATTCTTGTTAAATGCATGTTGCATAGAAGAATTAAAATGAATGGGAGAAACAATAAATCAAAACAAAACATAATACAAAAGAAAATGGTCTGCTTCATTCTGTGATGCAATTCCATGGCTCTTTCTCTGGATGTCGAAGGTGTTTTGCTTCAAGAGTCTATTGGAAATTTTTTAAGTCCTATGAAGCACTGAGTCTACCAGAAAAATTCCTTGCACACTGTGGTTCTTGCTGTGTACAAAGTTTTCCTGCTTCTGCTCCTTTCACTCAGCATCAGTTCATATAAGTCCTTCCAGGTCTCTCTGAAGTCCTCTTGTTCATCATTTCTAATGACACAATAGCATTCCATTACATTCTTATACCACAACTTGTTCAGCCATTCCTCCATTGATGGTCATCCCCTTGATTTCCAGTTCTTGGCTACCACAAAGAGAGCCACTATAAATATTTTTGTACATTTGGTACCCTTTCCCATTTCTATGATTTTTTTGGGATACTGTCCCAGAAACAATATTGCTGGGTCATAGGGTATGCACCTTTTTGTAGCCTTTTGGGCGTAGTTCCAAATTGCCCTCCAGAATGGCTATATCAGCTCACAGTTCCACCAACAATGAATTTGTGTTCCACCTCAACCACATCTTCTCTAACATTTATTATCTCCCTGTTTTGTCATGTTAGCCAATCTGATAGGTGTGTTGTGGTACCTCAGAGTTGTTTTTGATTTGCATCTCTCTAATCAATGGTGATTTAGAGCATTTTTTCATATGTTTATAAATGTCTTTAATTTCTTCCTTTGAAAACTGCCTGTTCATATCCTTGGACCTTTTATCATTTGGGGAATAACTTGTATTCTTACACATGTGACTCAATTCTCTACATATTTTAGAAATGAGACCTTTATCACAGATACTAGTTCTTTCCCAGTTTTCTGCTTCCCTCCTAATCTTGGTTGCATTGGGTTTGTTTGTGCAAAAACTTTTCAATTTAATATAATCAAAATTATCCATTTTGCACTTCATAATGTTCTCTGTCTCTTGTTTGGTCATAAATTTCTCCATTCTCCATAAATCTGACAAATACACTATTACTTGCTCCCCTAATTTGTTTATACTATTGATCTTTATATCTAGATCAGGTATCCATTTGGACTTTATTTTTGTGTATGGTGTCAGTCATTGGTCTATGCCCATTTTCCGCCACACATTCAGTTTTCCCAGGAATTTTTGTCAAACAATGAGTTCTTATCCCAGAAGCTGGGGTCCTTGGGTATATCAAACAGTAGATTGCCATATTCATTGACTACTGTATCTTGAGTACTTAACCTATTCCACTAGTCTACCCCTCTGTTTCTTAACTAGTACCAAGTGGATTTGATGATTGCTACTTTATAATTCAATTTGAGATCTGATAGGGCTAGGCCACTTTCCCTAGAATTTCTTTTCATTAGTTCCCTTGATATTCTGGATCTTTTGTTCTTCCAGATGAATTTTGATATTATTTTTTCTAGTTCTAGAAAATAATTATCTAGTAGTCTGATTGGTATGGCACTGAATAAGTAAATTAATTTAGGTAGAATTGTCATTTTTACTACATTAGCTCGGCCTACCCATGAGCAACTAATGTTTTTCCCTTTAGATCCGACTTTATTTGTGGGAAAAGTGTTTTGTAATTGTGTTCATATGGTCTCTTGGTTTGTTTTAGGAGGTAGACTCCCAGATATTTTATAGTGTTCACCATAGCTTTAAATGAGATTTCTCTTTTTATCTCTTACTGTTGATCTTTGTTAGTAATATATAGAAATACAGATGATTTATCTGGGTTTATTTTGTAACCAGCAACTTTACCAGAGTTGTTTATTATTTCAAGTAGTTTTTTATTTGATTCTCTGGAAATATCTAAGTATATCATTATATCATCTGCAGAGAGTGATAACTTAGTTTCTTCTTTGCCCATTCTAATTCCTTCAATTTATTTTTCTTCTCTTATTGCTACAGCTAGCATTTCTAATACCCTAGTGAATAACAGTGGTGATAATGGACATCCTTGTTTCATCCCTGGTCTTATTGGAAATGCATCTAGCTTATCCTCATTGCATATAATACTTGTGGATGGTTTTAGGCAGATACTGCTTATTATTTTATGGAAAGTTCCATTTATTCCTATGCTCTCCAAGGTTTTCAATAGGAATGGGTGTTGTATTTTGTCAAAAGTTTGTCTGCATCTATTGAGATAATCATGTGGTTTCTGTTAGTTTTGTTGTTGATATTATCAATATTGCTAATAGTTTTCCTAATATTGAATCAGTCCTACATTCCTGGTATAAATCTTACCTGATCATAATGTATTATTCTTGTGATAAGTTGCTGTATTCTTTTTGCTAATATCTTATTTAAATTTTTTTGTATCTATATTCATTAGAGAAATCGGTCTATAATTTTCTTTCTTTGTTTTGGCTCTTCCTGGTTTGGGTATCAGAGCCATATTTGTATCATAAAAAGACTTTATCACTCCTTCTTCCTCAATTTTCCCCAAATAATCTATATAGTATTGGAATTAACTGTTTCTTAAATGTTTGATGGAATTCACTTGTAAATCCTTCTGATCCTGGAGATTTTTTCCTAGGGAGTTCATTGAAGGCTTGTCAAATTTCTTTTTCTGAGATGGGTTTATTTAAGTATTCAACTTCCTCTTCTGTTAATCTGGGCAATTATCGTTTTTAAAAATATCATCCATCTCATTTATATTGTTGAATTAATGGGCATACAGTTGGGCAAGGTAATTTCTAATTATGGTTTTAATTTCTTCCTCACTGGAAGTTAGTTTACCCTTTTCACTTTTGATATTGGCAATTTGGTTTTTTTCTTTCTGTTTTTAAAATCAAATTGACCAAAGATTTATCAATTTTATTGATTTTTTTCATAAAACCAACTCTTAGTTTTATTTATTAGTTCAATAGTTTTCTTAATTTCAATTTTATTAATCTCTCCTTTGGTTTTCAGTATTTCTAATTTGGTATTTACTTGGGAATTTTCAATTTGTTTTTTTTCTACCTTTTTCAGTTGTATGCCCAGTTCATTGATCTCCTCTTTCTCTATTTTATTCATGTAGGCATTCAAAGATATAAAGCTCCCCCTAACAACCACTTTTGCAGTATCCTATAAGATTTGGTACAAGATTTGGTCTCATTATTGTCATTCTCTTGAATGAAATTGTTGATTATTTCTACAATCAGTTGTTTAACCCTCTCATTCTTTGGGATTAGATTGTTCAGTTTCCAATTAATTTTTGGTTTATATTTCCATAGCCTTTGATTACATATAATTTTTATTGCATTATGATCTGAGAAGGATGCATTGACTACTTCTGCCTTTCTGCACTGGATTGTGAGGTTTTTATAACTTAGTACATGGTCAATTTTTGTACATGTGCCATGTACTACTGAGAAAAAGATATAATCTTTTCTATCCCCATTCAATTTTCTTCAGAGATCTATCATATCTACCTTATCCAGAGTTTTATTTACCTCTTTAACCTTTTTTTTGTTTATTTTGGGGTTAGATTTATCAGAGAGAGGGATGTTGAGGTCCTCCACAAGTAAAGTTTTGCTGTCTATTTCTTCCTGTAACTCCCTTAACTTCTCTAAGAATTTGGATGCTATACCACTTGAAGTATATATGTTTAGTAATGACATTGCTTCATGGTCTATGGTGACTTTTAGCGGGATATAGTTTCCTTCCTTATCTCTTTTGATTAGATCTATTCCTACTTTTGCTTTGTCTCAGATTAGGATGGCCACCCCTAATTTTTTTACATCAGCTGAAGCACAATGTATTCTGCTTCAACCTTTTACCTTTACCCTGTGTGTATGCCCCCATTTCAAATGTGTTTCTTGTAAACAACATATTGGTGGATTATGGCTTTTAATTCATTCTGCTATCAGTCTCCGTTTTATGGGAGAGTTCATCCCATTCCCAGTTACAATTACTATCTGTGTCTTTCCCTCCATCTCCTTTCCCCTTGTTTAAGCTTTTAATTCTCCCTTCTCTCTTCCCCCCCACAATAGGGTTTTAGTTTTTGACCACAGCTTCCCTCAGTCTTCCTTCCCTTCTTTTAGCCCCTCTCCCTTTTAATCCTCTTTTCCCTTACTACTTCTTCCCTCCCTTTTAGCCTCCCCTGCCTTTTCTTTCCCCTTTCTCCTCTTACTGCCTCTAGAGTTAGTTGTATTTTTATACTCAGCTGAGTTTGTTGTTTTCTCCTTGAACCTAATCAGATAAGAGTAACTCTCAAACAAGTCTCCTCTCCCTCCCCTCTTTCTCTGTGCTATAATACATTTTTCTGCCTCTTCCTAAGATGTAATTTACCTTTTTCTCACTCTTCCTTTTCACATCTCACATTGCAATCCCTTCACACTCTAAAATCACATTTTTATCATGACATTATTTACTCTGTTATGCTCCCTCTATCTATCTATCTATCTATCTATCTATCTTTTATATATCATAATAAATGTACAATTTTCAAGATTAATAAGTATCAGCGGAGCCAAGATGGCGGAGTAGAAAGACTCACATATGCTAGCTCCGAGCATACAGCCCATGGATTTCCTCTAAAAAGAACTCCCAACAAATTCTGGAACAGTGGAAGCCGCATTAGCAACACAGTGAAGGAGATTTCCATTCCAGAGAGCCCTGAAAAGATCGATCCCAAAGGTCCATCGTGCACTGGACAGAAGCTGAGCCTTGCCCTGCCCTGGCAGTGTGACACTGAGAGGATCGAGCAGATACGAGCAGGCTTCAGGGATGGAATCTCCAGTGGCTGCAAAGGTCCCTCCACCCACAGACTCACAGGTCAGTGAGAGAGACGCTGGAATGGGCTGAGAGGGGAGCAGGGTGTCTCCGGGACTCAGGCCCCCTCGGGAGGCAGTGGCAGAGGCAGCAGCAGAGGCAGCAGGCAGCCAGAGGGTCCCGAAACAGGCAGGAGCTTGGCAGGAGCTCCATTACAAAAGGTGTCTGCATAAGCCCCCTGAAGGAACTGAGCCTGGGAAGTGGCCCTGCCCCCACCTGAGCACCAGTACTTAAGCTCCCATTGAGTAGCCTGCCGCCAAAAGCCCTGAGGCTGGGAATCAGCATTTGAATCTCAGACCCCAAGCACTATCTGGGCAGACCTAGGCAGGGGGTGGAGAAAACTCTCAGAAGTCAAGTAACTGGCTGGGAAAATGCCCAGAAAAGGGAAAAAAAAAAGACTATAGAAGGTTATTTTCTTGGGGAACAGATGATTGCGCCATTCCTCTCTGACGAAGAAGACCAATGCTTTCCATCAGGTAAAGACATAGGAGTCAAGGCCTCTGTATCCCAAACATCTGAAATAGATATCCCATGGGCTCAGGCCATGGAGGAGCTCAAAAAGGATTTTGAAAATCAAGTTAGACAGGTGGAAGAAAAACTGGGAAAAGAAATGAGA
>CM053772.1:164470947-164524717 GCA_028658325.1 Potorous gilbertii | reverse complement strand
TCTTACAATACAGGAAAGTGGGGGAGAAGGAGATAAGCAGGGTGGGGGGGAAGATGGAAGGGAGGGTAATGGGAGGAGGGAGCAATTTGAAGTCAACACTCTTGGGGAGGGACAGGATCAAAAGAGAGAATAGCAACAATGGGGGGCAGGATAGGATGGAGGGAAATATAGTTAGTCTTATACAACACTATTATGGAAGTCACTTGCAAAACTATACAGATATGGCTTATATTGAATTGCCTGCCTTCCTAAAGGGAATGGGTGGGGAGAAGTTGGAACTCAAAGTTTTGGACCAACTGTTGAGTATTGTTCTTGCTACTAGGAAATAAGAAATACAGGTAATGGGGAATAGAAAGTTATCTGGCCCTACAGGACAAAAGAGAAGATGGAGTAAGGGAAGGGAGGGATGAAAGAAGAGAGGGCAGATTGGTGATATGGGTAATTAGAAAGCTCAGTGTATTGGGGAGGGAGGAGGGGACAAATGGGGAGAAAATTTTGGAACCCAAAATCTTGTGAAAATGAATGTAAAATGTTAAACAAATAAATTTATAAAAAAAAGATTAATAAGTATCCTCTTTCTTTACAGGGATGTAAACAGTGTGCCCATATTGAATAACAAGTTATTTTCCCCTGTTTACCTTTTTATGCCTCTCTTGAGACCTGCATTTGAAGATCAAATTTTCTAGTGAGCTCTGACCTTTTCATCAAGAAGGTCTGGAAATTCCTTATTTCATTGAATGTCTATCTCCTTACCTGAATTGTTACACTCAACTTTGCTGGGTAATTGATCCTTGGTTATAGTCCCAGTTCCTTTGCTTTACAGAATATCATATTCCAATCCCTTCGATCTTTTCATGTAGAAGCTGCAAGGTCCTGTGTGATCCTGACTGTAGCTCCTTGATATTTGAATTGTTTCTTTCTGGCTGCCTGCAGTATTTTCTCTTTCACTTGATAGTTCTGAAATTTGGCAGCAATATTCCCTCGTGTTTTTAGTTTTGGATCCCTTTCAGGAGATGAACGGTGTATTCTTTCAATGACTGTTTTGCCCTCTGGATCTAGAACTTCTGGGCAATTTTCCTTGATGATTTCCTGGAAGATATTTTTCCAGCTTCTTTTTTTCATCACCACTTTCTGGTAGATCAATAATCCTTAGATTTTATCTCCTTGATCTATTTTCCAGGTCAGTTGTTTTTCCAAATAGATATTTTACATTTTCTTCTATCTTTTCATTCTTTAGATTCTGTTTGACTGATTCTTGATGTCTCATAGCATCATTAGTTTCTACTAGCCTGATTCTAATTTTTATCAAATTGTTTTCTTCAGTTAACTTTTGCATCTTCTTTTTCATCTGTCCAATTTTTCTCTTTAAGGAGTTATTTTCTCTATTTAGGTTTTGTGCTTTCTTTTTCATTTATCCAAATTTCCTTTTCAATTCTTCTGTGATTTCTTTTTTCATATTTTAAAAATCATTGTTCAGTTTTTCTTCTATTTCTCTAATTTGGCTTTAAAAATCCTTAAAGCCTTCCTAAGCTCTTCCAAGAATGCTCTTTGTGCTTCAGATCAGTTCATATTCCCTTCTGAAGTTTCAGATAGGAATACAGTCTCAATGCTGACCTCTTTGGTATTTGTGTTTTGGTCCTTGTCCCCATAGAAAGACTCTGTGGTCTTTTTTTTTCTTTTCTGTTTTACTTCTTACTCTTGATGTAGATCTCCGCATCTGGAGTACAGGGGACTTTGTCCTACAGGTATTTTGCCTAAAACTTGAGACTTTGTGTGTTGTGACCTCTGGTTCTTTCAAGAAGCTAAAATGCTGCAGCTTACCTAGTACTGAGGTGTGTGTGTATGTGTATGTGTGTGTGTATGTGTGTTCATCCTTCATTGCCGAAGAAGACCATGCCATCAGAGAAATGATGATATGACTTGCACTTGACTTTGTTTTTGAGTGAGGGTGAGCTGTGCAGGTCACTAGCCTCACTTCTCCTCCAGAGCCATCTGAAACCAGTGAGTCATCAGGATGACTGAAGATGACCCAGGTTGAGGTAATTGGGGTTAAGTGACTTGCCTAAAGTCACACAGCTAGTGAGGGTCAAATGTCTCAGGTGAGATTTGAACTCAGGTCTTTCTGACTCCTGCATGGGTGCTCTATCCACTGCACCACCTAGCTGCCCCTGGTGCTGAGGTGACTGGTGTTGGAAAACAGAGGCCAGGTGAAGTCTTTTTGGGTTTCCCAGAATTACCCTGCAGCTAATGCTGCGTTAAGTGTTGGGGAGGGGTAGTCTGACCACAGGATGTCTCCTCTGCTGAGCTAGAGCATTAGGCAAGCTCAGAGGTTGGTGATCCTGTCTGTGCTAGTGTCTTCCTTATTCCCCTGGGGTGCTAGGGCTTCCCTGGGGTCCTGAGGCATGCCTGGGGTCCTGATATTGGTAGTTGTGGGCTTCACCCCTCCAGGGGCTCAGGATCTTCTCCTGGTTTGCTAAGGTGGGGCTATCTGGTCCTGCACTGGTCCCCTTTCAACCACAGCAAGAGGGACTCTCCTTAGTGATTTTCCTAGCCTCACAGGCTAAAAGACTGTTTACCCCTTCTGCTTCTTCCACTATTCCAGGATTTTTCCTGGGAAGATATTCTCTGGACTCTTCAAGGTTTACAAGGGGAGAGAGATAGCAATTACTGATCACTCTGCCATCTTGACTCCTCAGATACATGGTGAATTCTTGCATTAGAAAAAGAGACTTTGACTTTCTCTCCATCTTGGCCTTGAAGAATTATGTATTAATAAAGACCATGAGACTGAACATGGCTCATACATGCACATAGACTTGAGCTACCACATATATTGTCTAGAGCTAAGCAGGCTTTCCAGGTGATAGGATTGGGAGGGAGCTGTCAGGCAGCACTCAGATGGATCTGCTCACAGTTCCCATTGTTTAGTTTACCTTCCCATCTAAGGTGGATGTTGTATGGAGGTCAAAACTCTGGACTGACACAGATATCCAAGAACAAACAAGTGCCTTCTCTTACCACAATGATTACAAATCTAAGAAGGGCCCAGGACACTACCCATTTGAGCTGCCATTTATTTTTTTAGCTTATCAAGGTTAAGTGACTTGCCCAGGGTCACACAGATAGTAAGTGTTAAGTATCTGAGGTTTAATTTGAATTCAGATCCTCCTGACTGCAGGGCTGATGCTCCATCCACTGGGCCATCTAGATGCCCCTGCCACTGTATTTCTTACAATCATTCTGATCATTTAGTATCATAGATTTGGAGCTGAAAGGAAGCTTAGAGGTCCTCTAGTCTGATTTCTTTATTAAAAATGGTTATTGATAGCTTGTTTTTCCCAGAGGCAATATGGCAAAGTGGATGGTTAGATGGCCCCCAAACCAAGAAAACCCAAGTTCAAGTATTGCCTCTGACACATACTGACTGAACGATCCTGGGCCAGTAATCTAATCTCTCAGTGCTCTAGGCCAGAGGAGTCAAACATGCTTTCCTGCCTCCCACCCTCTCCAGGCCTCATGCAACCCACAACACATCCAAATAAAACATGTTAAAATGTAACTGGGAAATATTTAGCAAAAGAAAGAAAGTCATAAAGCGCAGATATTACATTTTAAAACTAAACCAATACTGGCCTACAGACATCATTATGTATAACTTAGTGGCCCCAGGTTCTATTTGAGTTTGACTCCATTACTTTCAGCAATTTCCTAACACTCTAAATTGTAGAGAAGTTGCCCCTTTCATTGATTAGAAGTTTTTTTTTTAATTGAGGAATTCTTCATGCCAGTAAAATTATAGATCCAGTACCTGTCTCTATCTTATTTTTACATTATGTACGTTGTTTAATGTATTCCTTCTTACTCAACCTCTCAAAGAAGCCTCCCTTATAACAACAAAAAAAAAAAAGAATAGAAAAATGCCCAGTGCCAAACTCCCCAAATCACTGAAAGAAACAAACTCTGGTATATTCAGTGTTCCACACCATGGCCCCCATCTCTGCAACAAAGGAGGAGAGGACCTTCTCATATCTCTTCTTTGGGGCCAAGTTTTGTCATTAAACTTCACAACCTTCAAGTTCAGTGTCTTTATTGTTGTTTTTCCTATTTACTTGGTTATTTCTCATTGTGTAGAGTGTTGTCTTGGTTCTGCTTACTTCACTTGGCATCAGCTCCTTCTTCTTAGTATTTATTATAACCATAATTTCTTATGGCACCATGATATTCCATTGCACTTACATGCTATAGTTTCTATAACTATGCCTCAAATATGGGTGTATATCATATTTTCGGTTCTTTGCTACTACAAAATGTGCTGCCATAAATATTTTGGTTTACAAATGGAGCCTTATTGTTGACTTCCATAGGGTATTTGTCTAGCAGTTGGATCTTTGGGTCAAAGTTGCATATGGACATTCTACTCATTTTCTTAGTATGATTGCTTTCCATAATGGCTGGACCAACAGTCTACTCATGTTATAGGTAGGTAAACTGACCACCAAAGAGGTGAAATGATTTGCCCAAGGTCACTCATATAGCAGGTGGCCGAGGTGAACTTTGAACCTGGGTCTTTTGATTCAGGATAAACACTTTTTTTCCCTACACCCTGCTTTCATCACACTGACTCTCTCACTATCAAGTAACAACAGTGTAGGGCCAAGATGCACCAGTTCCCTTCCTGTTATCTGGCTTTCTTAAATGTATTCCAGCCAAGAGGGGTAAAAAACTGACCCCAGCAGCCCTTTAGCATCCAACAGTGACAGCTTCAGGCACTGACAACCTCACTAAAGCTGATCCCTGTGCAAGCAAGAGCATCTGGCTGGAGCAGTGGTACAAATGGGCAGCTCTCCTCTCCTCATTTGGGCTAGGATATTCTTTTCAGTTACTTTATGGAAAAATGGCAGGGGTCCTGCACTCCCAGTGTCCTCTGGCCATAGAAATAGTGGCTGACTGCCTTGTTTATGATGCCAGTAAATGACTTTTCTAGGCTCATCTTTCCCCTTTCTTACAATTGGGCTCAGAAAGGAAAGGGGTAAGTAAAAGAGGAAATAAGTCTAGGTTTAAACTGGAACTTGTACAGTGGATAAGGTTTTGGAGAGAGAGACACACACACACACACACACACACACACAGACAGAGAGAGAGACAGACAGACAGAAAGAGACAGAGAAAGATGGAGAGACAGAGGAGAGGGAGATGGAGAGACAGAGAGAGAAAAAGAGAGAGAGAGAGGGAGAGAATGAGAATGAGAATATAAGGGCTAATTCTTAGGAGTCAGAACAGCCAGCAGGAAGGCTTCTTCCTACAAGTCACTGGTAGTCCATCCAAAGTCAAGGACTAGAGACAATTTGTGGAGCTGGTTATGCTCTAATGTGAACTGGTCTTCATGGCAATGGTTCTGTGGCTGGGTCAGTCCCTGCAAAGTCTGGTTACAAGGCCAGTGGATTGCTGAGTCAGTAAGCTGCTGTTAGCATCAGCTGCTTATTTCTCAGAAAGTGCCAAGTCCAGAGTCCCAGGAAAGGTGCCACCAAAGTCCCATTCTTCCTTAGAAGTTTCCTGGTGCCATATCCTCCTGACTAAACTAGGAGAATATCATGTGTAGTCCAACAACCGAAAAAGTTTTCTTTTTCTCTCTCAATTTTAATATTTATTTTCAATCATCACTTTTCAAGTGATCTACTGAGACAAAGCCTTTGAAAGTTAATAGAGTAAGCATTGACTCTACTCTAGACCTTGAGCAACAAGGACTTGCCCTTATTAAAAAAACTGAAACAGGGAATATGTTTTCTACTTCTATGTCTGTATTCAGAAATATATGCGTTCCTAAGGGTATCTAAATCTCAGTGGAGGTTTTTTAAAGATGTAGAACTAAATAATTCACCAGTCTAGGCAGTGTTCTTTTTTGGAGACTTGCTGCTTCTTGCCTTTCTGTGGGAAAAAAATCCAATAACCACAAAGACCTCTCATGGTTAGTTATGGTTAATGACCTCATAGGTTCTTTAAGTTGGAAGGGGCAGGTGGATTTAAAATACTTATTTCAAGTGTATTTTTTTTTCTCATCAATAACTCAACAAACATTTATTAAGTGCCCCTTCCCACCCCTCTTCCCCACCCCCACAACATCATAGCTACTTGTACTTTCCTGAATTACCCTCCTTCTACTCTTTACCTATCTTATAGGTCCCTATTTATTTACAGGTTGTCTTCCTCATTAGAATGTGGCTCCAGGGAAACAGGGACTCTTTTTGCCTTTCTTTGTATCCCTAGGGTTTTGAATAGTGTCTGTCTTTTAGTAAGGGTTTCAAAAATGCTTGTTGATTGATACGTATTTCAAATGACTGTTGATCTAGGAGGAAAAAGATGAAAAGTTCTTTACCCTTAAAGGAGTTGACATTCTTTGAGACTGTGGCTTGCCGCTTTGTAATGCAGTTTGGGATTTCTGGGCACTGCAAAATATCAGGATACAGAGAGGTCTGCCTAGAGTGAATTCATACACTCAAACCTTCTTCCAGTCAAAGTGGCAAGGTTTATTGCTAATAGGAGTGGATGAGATTCTTAGGGAATCTGCAATTTAATGAGGTTAAGACTGATACTTATATACAAAAAAAGGACAGTGAAAAGATCCAGATGGGATCAAGGAGTGGTAAATATCCAAGGTGGGCCAGGTGCAATAGTGCCAGGAGTATTAAGTAGTCTGAGGTGGGTCAAGAGGCATTGTGAAAGGAATATGAAGTATCTAGGTGGGCTGGGGTTGGCCAGATGCCCTGGGGTATTTGGTAGTGATCTGGACTTCTGAAATGTGTGGGAAAATTCAGGGCCTGGCTTGCTTTCAAAGACATGGTTTTTTCCTTTTAGGAGTCCAGGTCCCATCATCCCATCATTTGTTCAGTTCCATTTAGATAGCACTGAGTACTTTCTACATACAAAACATCTTCTGTAATGTCTACACTGTGTCAGAGAGACACATATTATTCGGTCTCTCAGTTTATTATTGGGATAAAATACTTTGGTCTCCCCATTATTAACATGAGTAAGATTAAGCATTCGAGAACCACCATTATCTCTCCCCAATTTACCTTTCCAATTTTATTGAATACAACTCCCCTAAAAGTACTCTTCATTCTTGACAAACTTGACTACCCTTAATGCTCTTGTCCTGTACTCTCATTTCTCAATATCTTTCTCAGTGTCTTATTTTGGCTTTGGGCTCTCTTTCTCACCACTGCCACCTGCTGAAGTGTCTTCCTTTAAGGTCAACCTAAGTTATCCCCTCCTTCATGGAATTTTTCTCCTGTCTCCTTCAGCCCCGACTCTCTCAACCCCCAGCTAAAAGAAATCCCTTCCTCCTCAAATTTCTCATAACAATTTACCTGGATTGCTCCTTCACTCTATCAAATCCTTCCTTGTATTATGGTTATTCGGATAAACATATTTTCCCTCTTGGATTGTAGTGATTGAGGATAGTGTTTATATTTTTCTTTGATGCTTAGCACAATTCCTTCCCCATAATAAGCATTTAAAAAATTGAATTGAATTAAAAGATTATGCCTCTGAACTCAACTCAATAGTTAATGAGAGATTGAATGAAAATTCATTCAATTTAATTCAAATGATTAAATTCAGAATTACATAATTTTAGAGTTGGACCCTTAAGATTCTTGGAGTGAAAGGAATCTTCACTATAACACACCCAACCATTGTTCTGGTCATCAACAGGCATTTATTAAGTGCTGATCACATGCCAGGCACCATCTTAAGTATGAGCGTTTTGAAGGCAAAAAAATGGAACAATCTTTGCCCTTAAGAACCTTATATTCTACTGGATGTACACTTGAACTAGAGTAACAGCAGTAGAAATGCAAGAAGAATAGGAAATGAGAAGATAGATAAGAAAGATATTGCGTAGTACTTGACAGCTGAGGTTGGGTAGAGGAGGGGTAAGAACCAATTCTGACTTTGATGTTTTGAACCAATATAACCAGGATAATGAATGTACTTTAACAGAAACAGACTCATCAGAGTAAGGAGCTGGTTTGTATAGAAAGATTATGAATTTTGTTTTGAAGCTTGCAAGAGGTTGGGGATAAATATAAAGATGTGGGAATGATCTATATCGAGGTGAAAACTTTCCATCCTGGTAGGAACTACCTGAGCTTGCCTTCCAGAGGCGCAGCCTTAGAGAACTGAGGGTCACTTGTATGCTTCCATGAGGCAGGAGAGGAAGATATTACAGAAGAAGACAAAGGTTTTCACGTTAGTAGATTGGAGAATACCCTATATTTCAGAGATTCTTTTGGTTGAGGCTATTTAATTTACCCTATAAATAGGAATTTCAAAGTACAAATGACGCAAAATCAATAACAAGTCAGGTAGCTAGCTTCTGAGGTGAAGATTTGAAAATAAATTAAGGAAATGAAGGAATATGCAACCTGAATCTTTAGAAGGGATCCTTGAATTTTCCCACAAATTTCAGCAGCCCAGATCTCTGGCATTTGCCTGAGCCATCTGGCCTGTCTCAGTATGATCCTTTCAACTTTCAATTGTGGCCCTCCGACCCATCCCAGGCTCTTTCTCTGTTACCTCTAGACCACCCCTAGGTTACTTACCACTTCATAATCCAATCCAGATATTCCCACAGTTTTTCTGTATAAAAATATCAGTCCTATCCTCATCAAATTTGAAGATTTTCAGAATCTGTCCCACATATATTGGCTTCACAATAAATTCACTCCTTTGACTGGAATGCTTGAGTGGTCAAATTCTTTCAAGGCTGACTCGCCTTGCATCCTTGCATTTTGGGGTTCCCAGAACCCCAAACAGCAACATATAGATATGACAAAGAAAGAGACCAATTAAGGCTAGACATTTATTAGGATAACACAAGTTCAGAACCATTTTTGATCTCTGGTTGTTAAAAGAATTAAAATGTTTATTTTTCACACAGACACTAATACAATTTCTTTTTACAGCTTTCTCAAGTAATAACCCAAATCATGATTTTCACATGTTCCCTGGATTGCTTAAAGCCTCCTTTTTTTTTTTTCAGGCACTTTCTCCTCAGAAGCTTTCAAAATGATGTAATTCCCTCAGGACAACTGAATATGCAAAAGGAAAACCGCATCAGAGAATATCATTTGACAATCTGACTAGGCTTGTTCTAGTCTCCTACCTGACTTTCTGAGTAAGCCCCAGGCAAGTCCTTCAAAGCTTCCTGATTCCATTTTCTTATCAGTAAGTCTTGAATAATCATTCTGTGGTGGTGGTAGATGTCTAAGTAGCTAAGTAAGTCTCTTAGAAAAATATGAGCATTTGCTTGATTTGCAGAATACTATTAAAACTCTTCACATAAAAGTGCTCAATTCAGTGATCATAGTGAAATGCTAATTATTGAAGGGTTAAAAGTACTTTAAAAGTTGGTATATGTGTCTGTGTATGGGTATGAGCATACCCACATTCACACATACATATATTTACATGTATACACATACAAATACATATGGTTCAACTGTACCAAACCAGTAGTCTAAGAGTATCATGGGAAAAAGTTTTATTGGGCATTCAAATCCCTTCACAATCTGGCTCCAGGGTATCTTTCCAGGCTTATTTCACATTATTCCTCCTCTATGTTTCATTCAAACTGGATTTACTTGAGGTTTTTTGCACATGATCTTTTCCTCCTCTTTGCCTGAGCACTCAGGCTTTCTTTAATGCTAGGAATGTCCTTCTCCTCATGTCTGCTTCTTGGAATCCCCTCACTCCCTTCAAAGGCTCAGCTCAGGTATCAATTCCTAAAAGAGGTCGTGTTCTTTTTCCCTCCTCTTGTTAATGTTCTCCCTGCCTCATTCCTCTCTCTGCTAATTTATACTTTATCTATCTATCTGTCTGTCTGTCTGTCTGTCTGTCTATCTATCTATCTGCAGGCCATTTCCTTCCCTCCTCCTTTGTTAGTGTGCTCTCTACCTCATTCCCCTTTCTCTGCTAATTTATACTTTATATACTTATACTTTTTAGATATATATGCATATATGCTTTATATTTTCTTATTTGTGTAAATGTCATAATTTGCAGTAGAATGTAATCTCCCTGAAGGCAGTGATTTATATTTAAAAACTTTGTATCTACTGCATCTAGCTTAGTGTCTTGGACGTATTGGGTATTTATTATTTAATAAATTAATTAAAATTAAATCAATTCATAACTACTCATGATATTAATTGAAAAATCCTGATGACAGTGACCTAGAGCTATATTTATGAGAAGGCAATATTTTTGAAGATTATATATGAGAAACATTCATAGACTGTTTCATAGAATGGGTTCATTCTTATGGACTGTAGGCAAACATCTCTGATCCTCAGAGATCTATAATCTTAGTCTAATCTATTAAAGGAAAAGAAATGTTGGATTTAGAATGAGAAGATCTGGATTTGAAATCTAGCTCTGTTACTTATGACTTATGTGATCTTGGGCAATTTATTTAACCAGTCTGATTCTCAGTTCCCTAATCCTTAAAAATGAGAGGTTTGGACTAAATCTTGAAGGTCATTTCTAGCTTTAACATCCCTTGATCCTATGAACAGAGGATTTATTAGACTTCTAGGACTGACACTCTGTGATTCTAGGACTGAGGATTTACCCCAAGATAACTAAAGTCTTATATACAAGGGAAATTCTTTAATATCCAAATGCTTCAATAAATCTGTGATATTTTACATTTGGGTAGTCATTCTCACTGCAAAGTATATTGCAATCTGTCCATGCCTGCATACCCTGTAAGTATCTTGTCTGTGTTTTTCCATAGTTGTGCTATAAGGGGTCTACCCAACCTGCTGGGGGCTTCCTCATGGCTTCCTCGTTCCTTCCATGGTTCAGTATCCTCAAGCTTTGGGTTTTCAAGATCTCGTCTAATGTACATTGCTCCAAAAAATCACTTTCTCTTTGGCTAAAATTTCCCCCACTTTGAGAAGTCTTAGAACATAGCTAATGTCTAGGTCTTCAGAGATGTGAGTGAAAAGGTCCTCACATCCTGTATAAGCACTCCAGGTAATAATGTAAATTGGGTCCAATCTAAAAATGCAGAAAAAACATGAAGTGCTTTATTTATGCAATATCCATTCAACACCTTTTTCTCTCTAATGAGTCCCACCTTCCAGGTCCTATTGAATCTTCTAGACTCCTAGCACCACACTATGGTTCCAAATCTTGTCAGAGAAGAAATGAAATTACGAATGCAATGTATTCTCTTGGCATTGTCCAAAACTATAAGGATAACATCAGAAGGCAAAATCCAGACCGTTTTATCTCCTAGTTAGTGTTGGGTCTGGAGTCAGGGAGATCTGAATTCGAGTCTGGCCTTAGCCACTAGCAGGTCTTAAGATCCGGGCATCATCTCTGTCTACCTCTGTTTTCTCAGCTGTATAATGAGGGTGATAATAGCACCTACCTCACAGGGTTATTGTGAGACCCCAAAGAATTGACATTTGTGAAGCATTTAGCACAATCCCTGATGTGTATAATAAATAGATCTTCCCATTTGCTTCCTTGAGGTTCTTCCAAGCTTTGGATGCCATATGCATAATCCTCTTCTTTTTCCAAGAAGCTGGTACTGTGCAGGATTTCTCCTTGTCCTTCTAAAGGTGTGGATCCTGGTCCTCTCAGATTTGGGATTGCTAGAGATGTGAATTTGGGACCATCGCTATTCTTTAATCCAGGGAGCTGGAGTTTAGGAATCCCATTTGTCCCATTTCCATGGCTGTTTTCTCTTGGATTGAAGCAAATAGAAGTTAAGTGACTTGTTCAGGGTCACATAGTTAGATAATATCTGAGGCCAGATTAGAACTCAGATCTTCTTAACTCCAGGTCTGGTCCTCTAGTATAATCTTTTTATTCTCACAGTTAACCCTGGGAGGTAGATTATTCCCATTTTATAGATGAGGAAACTGAGACACAGGGAGGTTAAGTAACTTGCCTGGGATCACAGTTTGGGAGTATATGGGGAAACATTTGAATTTTGGTCTTCATGACTCCAAGTCCCGCACTCTATACCACCTAGCTGGATGGAACCTGATCTATGTAGGTTCACATTTTGGGGTACTGGACTACAGGTCATTCATTTATCATATATGCAGCTCTTTTCCAACTTATAGGTACCCACTCTCCTCCCCCTTCCCCTACCTTTTTTGGCTACAATAAAAAGTGTTACTATAAAGATATTTGTAGCTGTGGGACCTTCCCTCTATCCTTGACTCATCTGGGGCACATGCCCGGTATCATAGTCACATCATAGTTAAATTCAGCCTGTATCTATTGTGTGCTTATGTGAGAAATAAGAGAATTACATACATGTCTTTTTGGAGGCTCATGATCAGGAAGGGAAGCATGTCTTTTGAGAGGGTATTTCCATGGTGGGATCTGACTGGACATACAATCTGTAATACTGTGGTACTTCTGACCTTCTTATAAAGATAGAGGCCTGAACCAATCACAGAACAGACACTTGTCTTCTTAAGCAGCATGAGCAATGCCTCCTGTCCCCATCCCCGTCCCAAGCATCAAGTGACTGGGCACGATCAATGTGATCCTGGAATGCTGCCAATCTTCCCTCCCTGGAGTGACAGTCCTAATAACCCAGCTCCACTGAACTGATGGTGTTCACAGAATGGATGGCAGCAGGAGTTCCACAGAGCTGGTGTGTAGGGAGCTCAAGTGTGATATTGGAAAACAGGAAGCGCAGAAGTAATACTCATACACAGCCTCTGGCGATGTGTCATGATGGCAAGGAAACAACTGGAGCAGATAAACCAGTCTGGTATGCAGTTATCAAGACTGGCGCCACTCAGAGAACAGGACTGCAGTGTTGGGCTGGGGCTATCCAAATGACTGCTGAATCAGACTGAGAGGGATTTTAGAAAGCATATTGACCCTCCATCTCCAGAGATCTGAAACCACCCCCTTGCCCCCACTGCCGCCATCCTGCCTTACTTTACACATGAAGGAAGTGAGGCCCAGAGTTTGAAAGTGACATTCCAAAGGGATAGAACTAGGGATAGACCCCCCAGTCACAGGACCCATGTCCAGGGCTCTTTCCATTATTTGGGGGTGGCGCAACTGTTAGTCTTGGATTAATCTTTCTGGCCCCGTAATCTTTGAAAAGAGAACAGTAAGTGTGTGTGTATGTGTGTGTGTGTGTGTGTGTGTGTGTGTGTATGTGTGTGTGTTTGTGTGTGTGTGTGTGTGTTTTGGTCCTGCTTTATGGTAACATAGTTATAGATTTGAAGAGCATGGATTTGAAATCTTGTTCAGTTGTGCTTGATTCTTCATGACCCCTTTTGGGGTTTTTCTTGGTAAAGATACTGGAGTGATTTGCCATTTCCTTATGATTTTACAGAGGAGAAAACTAAAGCAAACAGAGTGAAATATCTCCCTGAACTGTAGGTTCAGTGTTCTCTCTACAATGTCACCTAGCTGCCCCCCAGGATTTGGAGCCAGGATCTGAATTTGGATCCTGACTCTACCGCTCACCATTGGTATAACCTTGGGCAAAGCCCTTAAGTCACCAATTATCTGGTCCTTAGTTTTTCTCATCTACTAAATGAGGAAAAGTACATTTAATTAAAAAAAAAATGAAATGCATACATTATAGGGGCAGCTAGGTGGCACAGTAGATAGAGTGCCAGTCCTGAAGTCAGGAAGACTCACCTTCCTCTGACACTCACTAGGTGTTTGACCCTGGGTAAGTCATTTCATCCTGTTTGCCTCAGTTTTCACATCTGTAAAATGAGTTGAAAGGAAATGGCAAGCTGCTCCAGGGTCTTTGTCCCAAGTAGGATCATGAAGAGTTGGGCATGAATGAAATGACTGAATAACAACAAATACATTACCAAAAAGGTGGCAGTAGAGAGAGAGAGAACTAGACTTGAAGTCACATAGACTTAGCTCCTCCTCAGATCTAAGCTCTGTGAACCTAGACAGGCCACATACCCTGTAAGTACCTGCTATTGCACAGAATACTCCACTTGATCCAACTTTGGGTATTTAGTAGGGCTGTGACTTTGTAAAAATCTGGCTAAGTCTCAGTATCATCATCTATAAAATGGATATAATAATGTTAGCTCATTAGAACATTGTGAAAATCAAATAATAACATATGTAGGGCACTTTGCCAACTTTCTTTTTTCTTTGGAAGTAAACAAGGTTAAGTGACCTGCCCAGGGTTACCCAGTTAGTAAGTGTCAGAGGTTGGATTTGAACTCAGGTCCTCCTGACTCCCGGGCCAGTGCTCTATCTATTGCACCCCACTTTGTCAATTGTAATGCACTGTATAAATGTGAATTTTTAGTCATATTAAATACTGAAACCCAGATGGACTGTCATCTGCAGTGGATAGAGTTCTGACCTAAGAGTTCCCTTACAATGATGAACTAATAGCCACTTCATGTATATGTCATAAACCCTGATCAATATTTAAAAAAAAAATTTTTTTTGGCCTTGATCAATTAAAAATTAGACATAGAAGAGACTGAGAACTGAGATGAATGGATAGGAGAGGCAAAGCTAGGACAAGGATGAAGTGGTGAGGGAAGATTAATTAAAGCCAGCTTGAGTCCAGAAACCTAGTTGGGAAGAGAAGTGAGAGAGAAAGCTACAATTTCCTTTTTTTCCTCCAATTTATTTTCTTCACATATACACGTAAGCAAAATGCCAAGATTTATTGAAACTTGAGACTGAGTGTAATACCACTGAGGTGTGATTTATAATTTAAGTCCTCAGTGTCACCCAATTGCCATGGGACAGCCCACAGTATATGTGCACATAGGTGCATATTTTCATGGCTTGTGCCTCTGTGAACCACTATGAAATAAAACCTTGTTCAGTGGGATTTCACACAGCCCTGACTGCCTCCAGTTATTTCGAACAATTTCTAAGAACAACCAAGTCTCAGAATGAAATGATCTTTAATTCATCTGAATTTGAAAACACTTCATTTGTGCTGTATTTTAAGGCTGTCACCCAAAGCCAGCTCTGGAGAGGACCACTCCCCTCATTTTAACGGCGAGCAGATGGAATCCCAGAGAAGTTCTGTAGTTTGACCAGGATCTCACAGTCACTCTTTACTTTCTCCTGGAAATATAACAAATATTTCTATAACACAACAGATTAGAAAAAAGATGATTGCATATGAAACTGCAAATTCATTATGTGCAACTCGCTCTTTCTTTTAGATAAATATTAATTTATCAGATAGCTCCTCCCCATTTTTTCTCTCCCCCCACCCCCACCCTAGACATTGACTGCCATCAGATACAAATCGATACATACAAATAAAATCATTCTGTAATGCTTCTATTTATCAGTTCTTTCTCTGATGCGGATAGTGCCTTCTTTCATAGGTCCTCTGTAGTTAATTTGGATGTTTATGAAAGTCAAAATGACTTGTTAGTCCAAAGTGGTTCTTAAAACCATGGTGCCATTACTATACACAAGGTTCTCTTGGTTTCAGACTCTTCAGACCAGACTCATGTAGCTGTCCATTATTTCATACAAGTCTACCCATGTTTTTCTAAGATCCCTGAGCTCATAATTTCTTACAGCACAGCCACAGTCATATACCACAACCTGTTTAGCTATTCCCCAAGTGACAAGCATCCCAGCAATTCTTTGTCACCATGAAGAGAGCAGCTATAAATATTTTAGAACATATAGATTCTTTCCCTTTTTCCCTAACCATCTTTGGAAACAGATCTACTGGTGATATTGATAGGTCAAAGGGTATAGGGAGTTAAATAACTCTTCGGATGTGATTCCAGATTGCTCTCCAAAATTGTTGGATCAGTTCACAATTCTACCAACAATGAATTTGTGTCCCAATTTTTCCACATCCCCTCCATCATTTGTCACTTTCATAGCAGGCACTTTTGATCCACAAGATTACCACCAAGGCAGGACGTAAAAAAAAAGAAAAAACATTGTCCCTTCCTTTAAAGAACTCACATTCTTATGGAGGAGACAATATGCAAATAATGCCGAATAGAGGATGTTTACAATGAAAATAAAAGGTAATTTCAGAGGCTAAGCATTAGTAGTGGGGAAGACCAGTAAAGATGGACTACAGATGATGGGATATGAGCTGAATCTTAAAGAAGTCAGGAGGTAGAGACAAAGAGGGAAAACATCCCAGGTAGGGGGGGGCCAGTCAGCAAAAAGATCTCGAATTGGGAGATGGGGTGTCATGTGTGAAGAATAGCTAAATGGCCAGTGTTGCTGCATTACAGAATCCATGGAGGTGGTAAAATGGAAGAAGGCTGGAAAGGTAGAAAGCAGTCAGGTCGTGAAGAGTTTGAAATTCTAGACAGAGAATTTTATATTTGATCCTAGAAGCAATATGATGTCACTAGAGTTTTAGTCTGACTAGGGAAGAGAGGTGGCAGAGTGGATAGAGTGTTCAGGCCTAGAGTCAGAAAGGCTCATCTTCGTGAGTTCAAATCTAGCCTCAGATACTCACTAGCTGTGTGACCCTGGAGAAGTCACTTCACCCTGTTTATCTCAGTTTATTCATCCATAAAATGAACTGGAGAAAGAAATGGCAAACTACTCCAGTATCTTTGCCAAGAAAACTCCAAATGGGGTCATGAAGAGTTGGACATGACTGAAATTACTCATTGTAGGTGACTCTTTCATACTCAATCACCTGTCATTAATATTCCTTTACCCCATCTCCAGCAAGTCATGGCTATCAAAAAAGAGCTACTGTGTCATCCCCTCAAAACATATGCCCCTCAGTAAGAAGTCAAGTGTTCATATTTAGCTCAATGCATGGTATTTCAGTATGACAAAGGTTCCCTCTTGGTAATATCATCCAATAGATTAAAGGGACTCATTTGACCAACGGTTCCATGATCCACTTCATTTGCCATATTAAATATAATAAATAGTAAGGAATGATGGTGGTAAAAGTAAAGTTTCTATTTAGAAAAAGTGTATTAGGAAAATTTGAGAATGGGCAAAATTCTTTAGCTGGTGGTATCATAGGCAAAGCAGAATTGAAACAGCACAAAGGAAATGTGGAATGCGCAAATTTGGAGTAACCACCCCAAATGTTCACACAGACTATCTGGGCCCAATCTGTGGTAGAGCATTCAAACTCATATTGGATTGATCAGCCAGAGTTGTATACACTGAAACTTCACTTTATAAAGGTGATGTCATTTTGGTCCTCTTCAAGGACAAAGGACAACAACAAACCAACCAGTGTGGTGGAAGGAACAATGGGTTTGGGGACAGAGGAACTGAGTTCATTTTCTCAGCTATTTACTACCTTGTGCTCTTGTGTAAGTCATTGAGTAAATCACCTAAAGGTAGTTAAAGGTGGTTCGGTTAATGGACCCTGAAAACCTGAATTCAAATTTGACCTCAGACTCTACTAGCTGTGTAACCCATGACAAGTCGTTTAACCTCTGTCTGCCTCAGTTTCCTTAACTATGAAATTGGATGATAATAGCACCTATCTCCCAGGGCTGCTGTGAGAAGAAAAGGGAAAATATTTCTAAAGTGCTTAGCTCAGCACCTAAAAAACGCTTCCTTCCTTCCTTCCTTCCTTCCTTCCACCTTTCCATCTTTCCTTCCTTCCTTCCTTCCTTCCTTCCTTCCTTCCTTCCTTCCTTCCTTCCTTCCTTCCTATCTTTCCTTCCTTCCTTCCATCTTTCCTTCCTTCCTTCCTTCCTTCCCTAGGCCTCACTTTCTTTTTTTATATATATATATATATGTATTCATTTTATTTATTTTTATCGTTCTACAATCACTACTATAAAACTTAGATTTTTTTCCCCCTACCTACCCTCCTCCCTCCCCAAGACAGCATACAATTCTATATAGGATCTACACATACATTCCTATTGAATACATTTTCACTATAGTCATGCTGTGTAGAAGAACTAAAATAAATGGGAGAAATCATATAACCAACCAAAACATAACACACAGACAAATGATCTGCTACATTCTGAAATTGAATTCCATAGTTCTTTCTCTGAATGTGGAAGGCATTTTGCCTTGGAAGACCATTGGGAATTTTTTTTTTTTATGTCCTTGCATTGCTATGAAGATCCAAGTCTACCAGAAAAAACTCTTGCACACTGTGGTCATTGCTGTCCACAAAGTTCTCCTGGTTCTGCTCCTTTCGTTCAGCATCAGATCATATCAGTCTTTCCAGGCCTCTCTGAAGTCTTCTTGTTCATCATTTCTTATAGCACAATAGTTTTCTATTACATTCATAGCCCATAATTTATTCAACCATTCCTCCATTGATGGGCATCCCCTTGCTTTCCAGTTTTCGGCCATCACAAAGAGAGCTGCTATAAATATTTTTGTACATGTGGGACCCTTTCCCATTTTTATGATCTCTTGAGGATACAGTCCTAGAAGTGATATTGCTGGGTATGCACCTTTTTGTAGCCCTTTGGGCATAGTTCCAAACCGCTCTCCAAAATGGTTGGATGAGCTCACAGCTCCACCAACAATGAATTAGTGTTCCAACTCTCCCACCTCCTCTCCAACATTTATCATTTTCTTGTCCTGTCATGTTAGCCAATCTGATAGGTGTGATGTGGTACCTCAGAGTTGTTTTGATTTGCATCTCTATAATCAATACTGATTTAGAGCACTTTTTCATGTAACTATAGATAGCTTTAATTTCTTCCTCTGAAAATTGCCTGTTCATATCCTTTGACCATTTATCAATTGGGGGATGACTTGTATTCTTGTACATTTGACTCAGTTCTCTATATATTCTAGAAATGAGTAGACCTCACTTTCTTAAGCTGTAACAGAAAAGGATGGGATTACATGACCTCTAAGGTCTTTTTAGCCCCAAATCTGTGATGCTATGAACATTTATCGTTTCTCACTAACCCATATAAAGGGAGGACCTGTTGCCCTCATTTTAGGGAGGACAAATCCCTAGGGCAGGCCCAGAAATCCATTCCCTTTAACAAGTCAATAACTGAGCTGGGGTTAGACCTTGAATGTCATGACTTTCTGGCTGGTCAAGCAGTTACCGGCCCATTCTGGGCACTGCCTGATGGGAAATTTTGAATATTCCAGAGGCTGATGTAGATTGCTTATCAAAGCGGGATGAAGAACTTCTAGAAGTTGCTGCCCCTGAGCTGCCAGGGGAATTGGCCTATATACCTTCTGGGGTGAGGCCAAGTCAGATTGGCTCTCCTAGGGCCTCAGGAAACACTGGAAATGCCTGCAACTTGGCAGGAGGGAGCTACCAGCAAGCACACCTCTCCCTTGGCAGAGACACAGGCTGATTCACACCGGGGAGCGGAGAAACAGCTTGTGCCTCAGATTTTCTGACTCATCACCTCAAAGAAGAATTATAGCTTGTTAGTAAGGTTGAAAAAAAGAAACATTTTATGGTTGTTTGAACACAACTTTTAAAATCATGCATAGCATCTTGAAGAAACATAGTTTTAGGGGTAATAGACAATGTAGCATAATGGATAGAGTTCTTTGTATGCTGTGAGCCCTTTAAGTCTCAGTGCTTGTAAATAACTCTCTAAGACTTCCTAACCTATAGGTTAGGAAGGAGTTACAGTTACTGAACCATGTTGGTGAAGGGAGTGTCCACACTGGTTGTTTCTTATACTTATCTGAAATCACAGATCTGGATCTTTATCCTCATACAAACAAACAAAAAGCAAACTCCTTACCACTACTCACAAATTTATTGTTACGATCAAATGAAACAAAGTATATAATGCGCTTTGTACGTAGGAAATACTTGGCAAACATGTTTTTCCCTTTCCATGTCCTTTGAGAGAACGGGATAGTACATTAGGAATACTGTGTTTCTGATGCCTTTTCAGCTGTAGCTCTGGATTATTTTGGGCAGGAGCAGGGGCAAACCTGAGCTGGGAGTAGGAATAAGGATAGAATCAAAATGGAAAGAGAGAACAGGACTTCAGTGCTCTGAATGGACAATTTGTTCCCTTTGCGTGGACAGGGCATAGCTCTGCTTCATTTCCTGCTTCCTTCAGGAAGAGGCAAATTGGTGCATAGGCTATGCACAGAGCATCTTGGAGATTTTTCCACTGGCTACTCCTTTTCACCTTTTGGCAGTGTTTGTTGGTATTGCCTGACCTGAGGGCATGCGCAGTGCAAAGTGCGCATGATTTGTGTTCAGAACTAAGGCTGCAGTGAAGTTGCCTGATGAAACACTGGCAAGGACTGTCAGAAACACCTTGAATTCATTACACATATGATTTCTAATTCATTTTGGGTTGCTACATGTTCAGAAAACTTTTACTGTTGCCAAACTTTTTGAGACCACCCAATGAGGTTGCAAATACACAGCTTAAGAAGTGCTAGGGGTAGTCAACACAAAATTTTACCTGCTTAGAAATGTTTTTTTTAGTAGGTGGTCTCATGACTGAAATTTTCACTAGTAGAGACACTAATGGAAGGATCCTTTTAGGCTCATTGGCTCAGACACTATTTATAGTACTTGCTCCAAGTACAAACATTCCTAGTGGTAGTTCTGAGTCATTTTCTTTGAGCCCAGTTGGAACTGAAAGTTATTCCTCCAGCTGCCCCAGAAATTCGTGTTGTTAGACTCAAATCTACTTTTTTTCTATTTTTTATTTGATTTGATTAAAAAGGCAATCTTACCTTCTACTATTCCCAGTTTCTACAGAATCAAAGACCTCTTCTTTACTAAATGTGCTCACTTGTTACCTTGTATGCTTTTAATCTACCGAGGGAGAACATGGAGGAAACTAGATTATCTGTCATAGCTAATTATTTAACATATTCAATTATTTATTGAGCACATGCAAGATATCAGCATTATTAGACTGAAATTATCAAATTCAGACACTTGAATGTGTATCTGAGAGATTCTCCATAGTAACCATTAACACAGTATGCATTGAATTAGTTATCATAATGCTATGAGCATGTCTTCAGTGAAATGGTAAATAGTGCAGAACAACTTTGATGGGAAAAGCAAATACCGGAAGTACTGGAGTGTGGGGTACAATTTGGGAAAGGTAATGATGACAGGTATTCATGGGGCATATTAAGGTTTTCAGAGCATTTTATGTACATTATCTCATTTGAGTTTTGCCTACTACTTCCATGAGGTAAGCTCTGCAGTGACGAACATCTGCATTAGACTGGGGCCCAGAGAACTGTAAGAAGCTTTCCCAGAATCACATAGCCAATGAATGTCTGAGGCCTGACTAGAATCCAGGCTTTCTTGCTTCTAAGACCACTATTCTACCAATTATGTATATCTTGCTTCCTTTCCAAGTAGGCCTGCTTAGGCCATTTAGTGAGAGTTTCTGGACAGCCAGGGTTACATTTGAGTGCCCTGGATGGCTTCAGGGAAAAGGAGAGTTGAATAATGGGTCATAAAATCATAGATTTGGAGCTAAAAGGGAATGTAAAGATTATCTAGTCCAATCTCCTTATTTTGCACTGAAGAAAATGGAATCCAAGAGATGGAAAACTCAAGGTTACATAGGCAAATGGGTGGCAGAGCTGGATTTTAAACCCAGGTTCTCCAACTATAAAATAAATCCTCTTGCCACTGCATTGTGGCTGAAGGTGGAGATACTGGAAGCAAATTCAGCCTACCTAACCTTTCTTCCATCCAGTGTGGACCCTGGATTAGGATTCTGATATTCATGATTCTATGTAGAGAGTGAAAAACAGCAGAAAGACCCAGTTAACAATAGGGAACATTCTTCACACTTGAGGAGTCAGGTCTGATGATGTGAAAAATATTTATTCCAAGAGGCCAATTGTGAGCCCATAAGAAAGGGGGAAAAATGACAAGACGTCACTTCTAAAGAGAGTAGAAATGTGGAGAATGTTTTTAAAGGTGGTGTGACTGGAAAGGCGAATGGCAAGAAATGAAACTCCCTTTTCATATAAATAGGGAGCATTTCCCATTGAATTGATTCCAGGCACCAACAGCTTGAACAGGGATGTCAGGGTGCCTGCAATTACTGTCTCTTGCTTTCCCATGGTGTCTATTTTGTCAGGCTTTATTTAGAAGTCTTTTACCCCAGTTTGCAGACAAACCAGGAAAGAACGTCATTAAGCATTAAAAGAGAAGGAAGAATTCAAACATGACAGTCTGGGACTACAGTTGCTCAAACACTTTTGAGATTCTTAAATATTATACCAAAGTTCAAACACTAATTCTCCATCTTTGTTAGTATTACGAAGTTCTTCATCTGAGCTGATAAAAACCATGAACTATTTTCATATGGATCTGAAGCGAGGAGGGATTGTTTTAGTTCAGCCTCCTTCTTTTATAGATGAGGAAATTGAGGCCCAGAGAGGTTGAATAACTTGCCAAATATCACAGAGATAGTAAATGACAGAGCCCTAACTAAAACTTGGCCTTCCAACTCCAAATCTCTGCATATGATCTCTCTGCTTCCTCCCAGAGAAAGATGAATTGGATGGGGTACAAGAGATTTCTTTTATATGGGCTTTGCCATTGATTCAGATTTGCTTGGTACTAGGTCTCTTCCTTCTTGATTGGCTTTATCAAATTCCTTATCTGTAGAGCAGTACCCGTAATTGCACCCCTTTCAAGTGATATGGAAAGAATTGACAAGGCAAATTCTATGGAATAATTCACTTCCTTAGATGAGCATTGTCTTTTTTAATTAATGGCAAAGACTCCAGAGACATGTGTCTTTCATTTATTAGTTCTTGTGCTTTTAGCTACAGTGACAACCTGGCACATATAAAAAGCTTATCCTCCAGTTCATATCTAGAAAGTTTGACAATCCTTGGAATGTATTTGTTATGTTAAGTCATCTAAAATGTTAAAATAGCATTTTGATGTGAGTACTTACTGAACTGAAACCTTATTTTCTACCCAAGAAATCATGGTTCAAGCCAGAACCAGAAGTAGGACAGGGCAACTGGACCTTTATCTCAGGTCACTAAAACCTAGGGTAGTTAGTTGTCAAAGTGGATAGAATGCCAGGCCTGAAGGCAGGAAGACCTGAGTTCAAATCAATTCTAAAACATTTGCTAGCTGTGTGACCCTGGGCAAATCACTTAACCCTGTTTGTCTCAATTCCTCATCTGTGAAATGAGTTGGAGAAGGAAATGGTGAAGCATTCCAGTATCTTTGCCAAGAAAACCCCCAAAGGGGTCACAGAGTCAGTCAACTGAAAATGACTAGACAATAACAAAAACTTATAGGGCTGAGACTATTTACAATCCTTCATTAGCATAGAAACAATTGAGTCTAACATCTAATTAGCAAGAATGATTAGTTAAAAGAAGAAACTAACAGATGGCTCACATCCTCCTTCCCCTCCTCCACCTTTAGAGGCGGTGAATTCCTACCCAGTTTAGTCTCTCCCTATTACACATAGCCTCAGGTTGGGTATAGCCCCAGGAGCAATCGCCTGGTGGTCTAGCGTCTCTATCTCCCTATCATGAACAGGTGGGCCAGGGTCACTTTCCCCATAGGGCCTTATGTCATGTGGTGTTTCCCTTCCAGCTGTATTTCTTTTAAAAATTAGATTTGAGGTATAGTGTTGAGCACATTTTTAGCAACCTTGTCCCCAGTACTAAAATTGCTAGTTATGGCTCTGGTTCAGATGGAGAGAAGGCAAAGTGCCAGTAAAGGTACAGGCCAGATGGAAAAGGCTGTATCAGCACAAGAGTCACTGGGATTCTTTCTGCAAGTAAAGCCTTGGAATTCTAAAGTTTGATTTAGAATGTTTGAATGAAAGAAACTCCCCTTCTCCAACTCCCACAGGAATATGAAAAAGAGAACAGGTCTAACATTTAAAATTCTCTGTTCCTCCTATGGCCACAGGGAAGCATACATATATTCAAATTTTTTTATAGCACTAATGCCTTTGTAATGCTGTAAAACATTATTTTGTCTATTTGAAAATATTCTTGTTCAGCTTTCATTCTAGAAAAGGACCAATGAAATGATGAGGGTGACATCTTGACTTGTGAATGGATTGGATTTAAGTGAGCCAAAGCTGAAATAGAGGTAGAGTGGAGGTGGGGAAGCTTTTCTCCTTTGAGGAGCACTAATTTACAGAATAAAGAAATCAACAAAGGATCTCCCATAAATAAAAGGCAAGTCTGATGAAGGGAAATTTGAAATGCAAAAGGAAATATAAAAAGTTTGAACACTTCTTTAGAAATGACTGGAGAACTGGACAGGGTCGTCTGGAATGAATTCACAGATTCAAGCATTCTTTAAATCAAGGTGGCAAAGACTTATTTTTATACTTTTCTGTGAGCAAAATTTCTCAAGGAATCTGTGACCTCAGGGGTACAATTAAAGTTTATATAAGAAGAGATTTTATGGGGTCTTGTTTTGCTTCCACAAAAGTTATTGGGAAGTAACCAGGATTCATGGGGAATTTCATTTACTTTATCTTACCAAGACAATGACCATCAGGGGCCAGGAGGACTAGAGAGGTTAAACTGGAAAAACCGGTTCAAACCTGAGAGGTACAAGTACCTTCATAACTGCACCTACATGATCTACATAAATCTACATAATCTACATACTGAAGGGGATATAGGGAAAAGAATGTATAGAATTTAAGAAATTTGACTCACCATAACTATAGCAGGAAGGACAGAATGGGCCACCTCACTCCTGCCTCTGATTCTGTGTGAGTGTTCCTAGTGAGCACCTCACTGCTTGCTGGGGAGCAGTGTAATAAAACGCCTTCCTCTGCCCACCCTGTCACTGAGTTCTTTCAGCGAGAAGGTGTTTATTGTACTAAGGGGCGTCACACGTGGACCCTCTTAAGACATACTACTAGGAAAGCAATGGGCAGTAGCAGCTCATCCTGGTCTAACTTCCTGACCCTGCCTGAGAAGTCCTGTGACTTCTCACCCCCCCCCCCCCCCCCATGAATGTGCCAAGGGACATCTCACATGGCTTTTCCTAAGAATCTGCCATCAGGGAAGCAGCTGGCAGCCTGTTCTGGTCTGACTCCCTAGCCCTGTCAGGGAAGCCCTGTGACCCTCCCACGGACATGACAAGGGGCATCTCAAGTGGATTTTCCCCAGGGTCTGCATCCTGTTCTGGGCTAGCTCTATAACCCTGCCTGGTAAGTCTTGTGATCCCCACAGCCAAGTTTCTCACACAGGATAAACTACAGGATAAACATATGCCAGATGTGATAACTAGGTGATAAGGGTGGGGTCAGGTAGTAGTTAAGGAGTGCTCAATTCTTAAAGGAACATGTACTTTTTGTATCAACTGTGCATGCATTTCATCAGGAATTCACCAGGAAAAACCCAAAGAGGGACCACAGGGAAGTGTGGTTTTTAGTTCACTAAGTTAACTAGAGGTCAGACTGACTGAGGAATGCCCCTTCTGCCACCCATCAATGTCTTGTTTGACAAGGTAGAAGTAGAGAATATACATATATCTAAAGCCTGAGTTATACATAATGAGGAATCCAGAATGTATATAATGAGGTAGGTATTTTGTTAGATAATCCAGTGGAATTCTCACAGGTACAGCTTGTTACTGTACCAGGGATAGAGATAAGTATTTGACTGGGGCCCACTCATGAATAATTACTAGGCATAGTGTTTTTGGGCTGGGAAGGAGCTTTTAGGGAAAAATGTGATTTTGAAATTGGGGTCCAAGCACTTTGTCACTGTTGCCTGCTCCTTCAGAGAGTTAGGACAAAGACAATGAAAATTTAAAAAATACAAGTTATTTAAAAAAATACATTTTGGTTCCACATGACGATCAGTTAAGAGGGGGAAAAAAGAGGAGAGAAATGAAAGAAAAGAAAGAGAAAAGGACAGATAGGTAAGACAAAGAGACAGTCAAAGGAAAGAAAGGCTGAAGGGGGCATTTAGTATGAAAAAATCAGCCAAAAGAATATAGATGGGGCAGAAAAGGTCATTGTCTACTTGCCCAGTCTTAGTTTTGTTGCTAAGAATTAGGGAAATCCCAGGGATGGGGCAAGGATAATCTTTGCCTGGGGAGGTGAGATGAGGGTACAGTACTGAAGTTTGTGTTCCAGGATTAGCCATTATAATCTGTTGCTTGAACTGTGGGAACCATCCACTGAACCTGGAAAAGGTTATCAATTACAGGAGTGGTCTTCAAACTTTTTCTGCTTATCACACATATAATTGTTTACCTTGAGGAATCCTAGCACTTTATGAGAAAATTAGACACCTACGTGTGCATTTGATTACAATCTTCACCTCTGCATAATTTGTGGTGAACCCAGCAAGAATTCTGGCCTGAGGCACATCCTTTAGAACCTCTGAATTACAATCTAGAGTTGAGGGGTTCTGTTGGCAATCAGACAGCAAAAATGTAAGGAGTATGATTAAAATGGCTTTTTTCCCCCAAAAAGCAACTACTCCCCAAAATCTTAGATAGTTTTCTCCCAGAAACTTGAGTGCCTTGACACTAGCCAGCCAGGGACAGGGATGACTAAGTCACTTTTGCCAAGACTTAGGCCTATATAAATACTACCCAAAGAGTCTTATTGTCAAATAATCCCCTAACACCAGAACTCCTGCCCTGTTGAAGAAGTCCCATCCCTGTTCTCCCACAACACCCATTACTCATTCTTGAGCTGCCTTCTCCCTCTAATGTTTTTCTCAAAGAATTCTTATTATTGGTTTTGCTCACCCATGAAAGATCCTCCTCAGATCCTTTCTTGACCTGACTAATTTCTAATTTCATCTGATCTGCCATATTTTGTGAACTTCGCTGTTCTCCTCACTTGAACTCTCTTTACAATTTTTGAAAAATGCCTCATTCTCTGAAATAGCCTCTTTAACTGGAAAATTCAGTTACGCTGCTTAGTGCTTTTTGATTCTTTGAAGGTTTGGTATTTTTTGCATTCGACATCCATTTGTCCTAGGCTTCTGATAAAGTATTTAAATACTTTTCAGACTTCCTGTGTGTTATTGACTTAAAAACAAAACCAACCAACTCAAAACCTTTCCCTTTCAATTTCTTCCTAACTAGTGCCCATGTCTTCTAAAACTGACTGATAAATTATTTTAGTTTTTCTCTTCCACTGAAGTGATCAATTTAATTGTCATCCTTCTATTCAAGATAACAAACACTTATTAAGCATCTGTCCTGTGGGGCTAAGTGCTGGAGATTGGGATGGGGACCTGGGATGTCATTGACAGAGGGAGCTCCTGAGAAGGGAATGGAGAATGCCTTCCACCAGTGCAGGTCAGCATCCTCTCTTTAATTCATAGCCCGGGATTCTGAAAATTCAATGACTGGGGCAGAGTCACATGCATAGGATGGGTCAGAGCTGGGACTTCTGACTTCAAGGCCAGTTCCTTCTTCCCTACACTTTACAGACTTTTGTTCTGTGGCCACAAAGACAGGGGGAGTTTATAGTTTAATGGAGGATACAGCATGTACATAACATGGTTTATAGCTATATTCCAGACATACTTTCCAGACCCTTGATAGGGACTCGACATGTGACTTCACTGACACAGGAAATTCCTTCTACTAGCGTAGGTTGGCACCTTCTCTATGTCTTACAGTCTTAGATGGCTGGCTAGGATATCAGGAAATTAAGTGGTATGGATAGGATCAAAAAGCCAGCATGTATCAGAAGTGAGCCTTGAACTCAAGTCTTTTTTAGTTGGAGGCCAGCTCTTCATCTTCTGTACCATGCTGCTGGTATCCTGTGCTGAGGATACAAAGAAAAAAACAGAACAGCTCTTGACCTTGCACTTAAAAGAATTTATTTATTTCATGATCATGTTCTCCTCTTTCTTTCCTCCTTTTCCTCGTCACAATCCCCTTCAGTATCATGTGATCACATGTCACCAGTCATAGTCTTCATTGTCCAGTATCCATCATCATGACTTTTGGAAGCTGTGTGATCTTGGGCATGTCATTTACCTGGTATTTGCCTCAGTTTCCTTATCTGTCGAGTGGGGACAATAATGGCGTCCATATCCCAGGGTTGTTGTGAGGCCCAAGTGAGATAATATTTGTAAAGATTTTGCAAACCTTAAAATATCATATGAATGCTAGCCATCATTATCACCACCGCCATCATCACGGTTTCAGGCTTGGGAATGAAAAGGACTACAAGAGCTTTACTCCTAGCTATCGAAGAAGTTATTAGCTAACTGGGGAGTCCAATGCAAATGGCCATTTAAAGCTGCATTACTTAGAGTCCAATGAGTGGGATAGGTCATAAGTACTCAAGTTCAGGCAATTAGAGACCACCCCAATTTGTTTCAGCAGTGTGGGAAGTTAAGGAAGGTTTTCATAAAAATTAAAAAAAAAAATTGGCAAGTAGTGAGTATACCAAGAAGTCTTTATTGTGTTTTAACTCACACGAGGGGAGGCTTAAGACTTAAAATGAGTAACCTGGAACTAGGAACATAGGAGACAGGTAATAAGGGAAGGAGTTGTCCAGGGTGTTTGCCAGAATCTTGGATGCTATAGAATTTATACTATGTCAGCACAAAGAATAAGAGGTGACTGATAAGCAATGGTCCTACAGAGTGACTGTCCTTGATTTTGGCATATCCAGCTTCCTCAGGTCTTTGCTTTGTCTCCTAGTCAATGTGGAAGATGACTGGGGACCTTTCTTCTCCAAATGAGTCCATTTTACCAAGGCAGGTGAGTGAGGGCTGTGGATTTTATAAGTGGGAGATTGACTCTTACTCAGGCATGACTGATTGGTCTGGCTGTACAAGTATGGAACATGAAATTTTCCATAAAAGGGTGATCTTTTCCCCTTCCAGAGTAGAGATAGTTTGATGTTAGTCAACCCTATGAATCTCAGACAAAACCCAAACAAAAAGGAGTTTTTTTCTATCATACAGAGAAATTCAAGATAGATGTTAAAGAAAAGGTAAGATTATAATTTTGAAAGTGGAAAGGACCCAGTAGAATCTAAGCTGCCTGAGAGCATGAACTATTCCTTTGTATCTGTTATGTCTTGAAAGTAGTAGGCAATCAATGTTTGTTGAATTTGTTGAGCTTGAGAGAGCTCATAGTCTAATCATCTCATTTTATAAATGAGAAAGCAAAGGCTCACTTACCCAAAGATACATAGGTAAATAAGTGGCAAACCCAAGTTCTTTGATGCCAGATCTCATGTTTTTTCCACCAGAGTATTTCTTTATCCACCAGGGGGCAGTGTTACCTACTAATAGCAACCTATTCAACAGAAGAAACTAGCTCCTTAGAAGTCCCATATTCCTACTCATCAAAGAAAGACTAGAAGTCTCATGCTTACCCTGCTACTTAAGGGGTTCTGGGGAAGTGCCAAGCAATCTTCTACCCTGAGTTCCTGGGTAGTAGAGTTAGTCTTGTTAACTGAAGTCTAGGAGGATGGTTATAAAACATCCTTTGTATACAAAGCTTTAATATTTGCAAAGTGATTTATAAATATTACCTCATTTTATTCTCACAATAATTCTGTGAACTAGGTGCTGTCACCCCAAGTTTACAGA
This sequence comes from Potorous gilbertii, assembly GCA_028658325.1. Classification (NCBI taxonomy): domain Eukaryota; kingdom Metazoa; phylum Chordata; class Mammalia; order Diprotodontia; family Potoroidae; genus Potorous; species Potorous gilbertii. Next base: position 164,495,221 of record CM053772.1, on the reverse strand, counting down.
TGAAGAAACTGAGGCAGATAGTAACTTGCCTAGTGTCACAGTTAGTAAATGTCTGAGGCTTGATTTGGATTCAGATCTTCCTGACTTGCTGACTTTAAGGTCCAGGTCTACTCTCTCAACTGGTTAGTATGGTTTAATAAATCAGAATTACTCTTGAGCCTCCATTTACCAGAAATCTCCACTTTTCCCTAGAATTACTATATATAATAAACCTTAGGCATAATCTGACCTTTGCTTAATGGACTAAACCCCAAGAGGGTATTTGATCTTCCCATTAGAGCCAATCATGAGTTGTTTCCAACACCTATCCTACTGTTCCCTAATATCCTCCTATCCCATACCATCTCTCCTCAGTGAAAACTCCCAACCTCATCTCTTCTGATCCAGTGTGGGCCTTTTAGGGCAGTTATATAACCTGCCATGATATGTGAATTACTTGACACAAAGTAAAATAATTAAATGTATTGTCTTACACGTAAACCTTACAATTGTTGGCAGCTTAAAAAAATCTTAATATGCAATATGTTCTTCTTTAGATGCGATCACTTATTTTATGTACTGTGACACTGAGTTCACAAGATTCAGACAGATATTCTTTAAATCATTATAAAATGATACTTTAAAAACAATAACTATTAAGCATTCCTTTGATGAATAGTCTGTTTTTCCAAACTTAGCCTAAATTATAGCCTAAGGGTTTTCAATGGAATGTAACTCACATGAGTTCCTATGCTACTGAAAGCATGTTTATCTCCATTTCATGAATAAATTTCTTAACCTTTCACAATGTCTACATGGTACCAGGTCATCTCTATTTGGACATTTTTATAATTTTGGAATAATTCTGTTTTTCACTGTCGTGATACATTTATCAAAGTTTGTGATTCCTCAATATCCTACCTTCTATAGGAAGCCTTTCCCACATCCTATTAATTCTAATGCTTTTTCTCTCTTAACTATTTCCTATTTATCTTGTATGGAACTTGTTTGGATATATTTCTTTACTTGTTGTTTACTCCATTAGACTGTAAGCTCCTTGAGGGCAGGAAAAAGCTTTTGCTTTTCTTTTATTCCCAGTGCTTAGCAGTGCCTGGCACATAATAGGCACTTAAAAATGCTTTTTGACTGAACAAATATGAGATTTGCAGACCCCTGGAGGTTAAGAATTCTCCCCAGACTTTTTTTTTGGTATGGATGTTTCATAGTCTGATGAAAATATTCACGTTTTACAGGTTCATTTGGTCTACTTCTGACAAGTTTTGGTGTAATCTTGAATGAAAAATGATTTCATCAGTAAAAATAATGTTTTCCCTGACTTTAGTACTCCAATCTCTTTCTCATCTTACCCATTATAAACAAATTTTTAATAGCAACGTTTAGCAGCTATTGATTTTCTCACTGCTCTTCCAAAGTCAAGAAGCCTCTGTCATACTGTAGAGAGGTCAATAACAATCCCTGAAGTGCCAGACTCTTCTAAAGATTTTTGAATTTTTTTTTGAGCATTAATTAGGCTGTTTTGAAGGTGTAGTTTGTCAATCATTTGTGTTTGTTAATCACACTTTCCTTTGTGTTTTACTTTGAATAATTTAATTTAATTATGCATTTGAGTGATCCTTGAAATGCTTGCTTTCTCCAAACCAATAGCTCTTACAATATCTCTAACAGTTATTGAAGTATGCTCTTTAAGACTACTTTGGGAATTATGGGAATTGAGTGAACTGCCATACTGACTCCAATTTGTGACTCAATTCTAGTTCTAGTTCAGTTTTCTTTCTATTCACTTACGAGTTCAGTCCAATTTCTGCCTTGTGAGAAAACTTTATTCAATTATGGGAATTGCAAGAAAACTTTATTGCATTGTTTGAACTTAACCCTGTGTGTCTAGGAAGTTGGACTACCTTTACCTGTTGTTTAGGGACCCTGAACTAAGGACCTAAGTTATGCTGACTAGAAACCCAGTCAGATCGGAATATTGATGCAAGGAATTTTCTCACAATTACACATCTCAAGCAACCCATACGTCTTAACTGAAATGTGGCATTGTACTGGTCAATCAGTTACCTTTTCCTTGTTCTTTGATTAAATACAGACACTGGTGGGGGAGAAGGGAAAAGTGGGGTTTTGGAACATGCCTAGATTACCCAAGATGATGTCACCTACATGGTAGACACAGGGGAACACTTCTGGCAGACAAGAGAATTAGTGTATGCGTTAAAAGGCAGATGGCCTATGGTGCAGTTGGGGAAAACCTTTTTGTCCCTTTGGTTCTATAGTAGTAATAGTTTGAATCTTTAAGACTAAAGCCTTGACTGAATATAGTCAGAACTTTGTGTCTGAGGGTAAGGCACTTCTTTATCCACACCGTGTGATAAAGGGGAGGGTTTGAAGGTTCCCTTTTTTCCCCTTCTCCCCTTTTAGACCATATGACTTGAGAAAAGGGCCTGAGTTTTGATCTTTTCATTCTTTTCTATTCTATCTGCTGAAGAGGGTAATCATATGAATCTGGGAGTCCAGGAATCCAGGCTGGGTGCTGCGACCAACCCATAGTGAAACCTTCAAAGTGCAAGCCCAGTACAGCTTTGGACTTGAAATTGGTGGCACTACATAGATAGATATTCTATTTCATATAGGAAAAAGCAATAATTCTATTTCACACAGAAATAGTTAATAGTTAAATTGGGAGAGTGAAGCAATGTGTGGGGATTATGCCCCGCAGTGTGTTAAAGGAAATGCTTGTATCTACCTTGAGTTGGAAAGGAGTGAGGGGTGGGGGTGTGGTATGTGAGTCTGGCCTGCAGACAGTGTCACACTGGTTGCTGGAAGATATCATTTTATGTTTAGAATTAGCTGAAACTGTATCAAAATTATTGCTTGTCTCACATGCTCAGTCTCTCTCTCTCTCTCTCTCTCTTTCTCTTTCTTTGTCTCTCTCTCTCTGTCTCTTTGTCTCTCTCTCTGTCTCTGTTTTTCTCTGTCTCTCCATCTCTTTGTCTCTCTCTCTCCCCTCCCTGCCCCACTCCCCTCCGAACATAGTATACTGGAAAGAATGACTCAGAAGACCTGGGTTCACTTCGTGGTTCTGTTACTTCCTATCCAGCAATTATGGCCAAGCCAAACTTCTTTAAGACTCAGTTCATCACAAATAAAATGAGGGTATAGACTATATGAGCTCTAGGATCATTTCTCTTTACTTTTTATTTTCCTTTCTGATCCTGCTATTTGACTCAATCCCTAATTATTTTTTTCTAGTCCATATCCTAGGGGGGCCCCTGCAGTACCAAGGTTGAGAAACTAGCTCACTCTGGTAAAATCTTGTCAATGTCAGATGTTCTGAGTCAGCCTCTTACTATTGTGATGATATTGATACCATGATGATACCATGTGAAAGACACGAATATTGCTACCACAAAGTGAAACCGTAGTTGCTCGTTCCAAGTAATTTGCATATCACTCTGACTTGTTACTTAGGCAGCAAAGCAGCAGCTTTTGGCCATTGGGAATATTTTCCCTTCCTCCAGCATAGCTCTCCCCATGAGATTATTTTATGACTGTGATAATAGCCCCTCAGAGGGAAGGCTTTATACTTGGAGACTGTGACCAGTGAGTAAGAACGCTGCTTTCCCTGTTTCATTTTGGTCAAGGTAGAATGAATTGTGTAAGACAAGAAGGCATGGATGGGTTGTGATCTTCACTGGTGATCTCATGATATTGTCCCTCCCCCCCAAACCCACCTCTTTTACAAACTTCACTGTTATTATTGAAGGTGCCTGTCATCCAGGTGTACAGCCTTAGTGTCATTCTTAATGCCTTTCTCTTCCTTATGCCAAATAACCAATCAATTACCAAATCTTGTCATTTCTGTCTTTGAAACATGTCAGAGATGTTCCCTTTTCTCTCCTCCCAAGGACTCTTGCTGTAGCCTCCTAATTGGTCTCCATGCATCAAGCAAGGTTCTCCAAACTGCTGTCCATACAGTTGCCAACATGGTTTTCCCAAAGTGAGAGTCTGACCATATAACCATTTTCTCAATAAACTCTAGAATTTCCCTACTGATTCTAGAATGAAATATTACTTCATTTTTATCTCATCATTTAAAAATATTTTTTGGTTTAGGTTCTATAATGTCCATAGTTACAGTGGCATAAATAAGTAAATATATACATATTAAGGGAGTATGCTTATTTATTATTTTTATTATTGTTTTTTTCCTACCAGGGGTATATAATCCAAAATATTTGGATATCACTGACCTGGGGAATAAGGTTTGAGGAGTAGGTAGGGACCAGGAGCATAGAGTCTTAAATTCTAGGTTAAGGAGTCTGGACTTTATTCTGCAAGAAAAGAGAAAGATGTTGAATTTCTTTTTCTTTTTTGTGGGGCCAACAAGTAATCAGTCTTACCTAAAGTACAGCCCACAGAAAATCATGTCTTTTCTATGAAATAACAGCTCTGTCTTGTTTCTTCTTAGGACAGTGCTGCCAAAGCCTTTTAAAGCCTTATTGCTTTTTTTTGCAGCTTTAGGTAGTAATGGGTTTGTCAGGAGAATGAGTGAGTGTATGACCAATTTAGAAAAATTGGTAGAGTCCAGAGAGCTGAAGGCCTGATCCAGGTCATACATCTGCAATAGGACAAGGGAGCCATCCATCAGGCCTTTTACTTTACAAGTTTATTTTTTTTATTATATATATTATATTATATAAATATTTTATTTATTTTTGCTTTACAGCTTTTTATCAGCAAAAAGGTGTAGATCAGTGGTAGTGGAATGAGGGATGTGACTGACGGTTTATACATTGAAAAAACCATGCCCTCCTCCATTTTAATGAAGTATAATATTAGGTAGAGTTGTGAGGAAACATATAACATAGTGTTTCCTTCTTTACTTTAAACAATTAAATAACATAGTGTTTTTTCTTTATGTAATAGATTCATACCTGTAGATCTGGGAGTAATTCAACAGTGTTACAGAAGGAGTGATGGGTTTGGAGTCCGAGGACAGAGTTCAAATATCAGTTTGTCCCTTGCTCTTTCTGGACCTCAATTTCCTCCTTTGTAAAATAAAAGAGTTTCTTACAACTCTAAATTAGGTTTAGAAATTTGGCGGAAAGTTGTTCTCAGCATTTATTGTAATCAGAAGATCCAGATCTGCTGCTTACCCTTGTGTGACCTTAGACGAGTCACCTCGTCATTCTAATCCTCTGTTTCTTCATTCACAAAATCTGAAGGTTGGGTTGTATAACCTCTGGAGTCTCTTCTAGGTCTAAAGAGAGGATCTGAGTAGCTCAGCAAAAACTGGTCTGAAGGTCAGAAGCTAGTGTAGGTCTAGGGATATAGACATGCGAGTTATCTGCATGGAAGATATAGTTGAAGCAGTGGGAATGAATAGGGTTGTCCAGAGAAGGAGTATGGAGAGGAAAGCTATAAGATCTTGGGGAGTTGCATAACAGTGGGGACAGAAGAAAGAATAGCTAATGAAGGAAAAGAGGGAATGAGTAGTGTGAGAATGAAGGGGAGTAGGAACACTTGGTCAATCAATCATTCAGTAAGCTCCTACTATAAGCCAGGGATTACCTTTTGTGCCAATGATACAAATATAAAAAAGTGAAACAATGTCTACTCCCAAGAAGCTTACATTCTATTGGGAAAATGTGATGTTGCAAAAGCCAGTGGAGAGCATACTAAGAAGAAAGGAATGAGGAAAGGTCAAGGAAAGATAGTACTGAAAAAAAATCACTCAAATCAGCAATTAAGTTAATTGATTAAGGGATTATTATGTTCTTCCTAAGGTCTTCTTTCTTCTTTGATAAGTAGAAACAGGGTTGCAATTTTAGACAAGAGCATCCTTCTCTTAGTCTATTCTGGACATGTTCTTATCTAGAAAATAGACTCGCTCAGACAAATACTCTGACTCTTTCCCATGCACAATTGACACAGACTAACATCTCCCCACTTTGAGGGACTCTGAGTGACTGAATAGTCAGAGATATGTTATGTCAAAGGCTGACTGACTCAGAAGGAGTTGTACCAACTCACACACAAGGTTAGATATAAGTGGAACATTTGGCATTGGAAATTAGAGAAACATAAAGAATTCCTAGTTGTAATAACTTTGACACCAGCGATGGGGAAGTGGGAGGGTTTTAGAGGGGGTGGGGCATGAGTTCATTTAGGATTGGATGAATCCCCAGTGTCAGCTGGGGCTTTTGGTGGGGTCATGACAAAGAAGTGACCACATTTTAGCTAAGCCAATTTCAAGACTGCTTTCAGGATGCTCTGTTTCTGTGCCTGATTCCTTCAAGGCTTCAAGCTGTTCTAACTAGTTCCCTTGACTGTAACTGATGAACGAATAAATTATCATTGAATTAAATTGAATCAAATTGGTGGGCCTACCACTTGTAGGGCTGATTGCATAATTCTGTGGTTCTGTGCTTTAAGGCATCTTTTTGGCAGCAGCAAGAAGTGGTATTTGGTGACCTTAGAGAGAACACTCATCCAAGAATTGAGACAGAAGACAGGTTGCCAGGGGCTGAAGAGCCAGGGGGGTAAGGAGGAATCAGTGGTTGGGAATATAGATAACTCTTTCAGAAGTCTGATGCTAAAAGAAGAGATACAAACATAACTAATTAGGGTTAAAAAGATTGTATAAAGGTCTTTTTAGGATTAAAGAGACAGTTATGTTTGTAGGTGGAAAGGAGTCGGGGAAAGAAAAACATAAAAATTACTGTGCATGTCCATGTGGCCCTTAAGGTTCACAAAGGCTTTGGCTAAATGGCTTAGTGGATAGGTGGGGACTCGAGTCAGAAAGACCTGAGTTCAAATCCAGACTCAGACACTTACTAGCTGTGTGACCCTGGGCAGGTCACTTATCCTCTCTTTGTCTTAATTCACTGGAGAAGGAAATGGCAGACCACTCTAGTGTCTTTGCCAAGAAAACCCCAACTGGGGACAGTATGGTCCACAGTTTCATGGAAGAATTGGACATGATTGAACAGTTGAACAACAGTGAGACAGGAAGGACTGCCTCTAGGGTACAGGTAAACTAGTTCAAGGAAATACAATGATTACATGCAAGTACACTGCTAAAAGGTAGTAATATGTGCTGGATAGAGGGGCAGCCTTAGAATAAGCAACACATGGGCTCTACCACCCTGGGCAAATCACCTCATCTCTCAGAGATCTTTCAGTATCTCAGGTTTTCTCTATAACTTGAAGTTACAAGTAAGTAAGATTGGCATCAACAGAGGGTGTTTTTACATCAGTCATTTTCTCTACTGCTTATTTCACAGGTCTGACCTCCCTCTCAAAAATTTGGACTATGGTTTGAAAAGATTAAGAGAACCTTAGCCCTCACATCTTTATCTATAGGGATGGGACTTCAGAAGTACTTACCCATGAAAGAGCTGAGGCTGAAAAAGATTAAATGAATTTTCTTCAGTCACACAGGTAATTAGCAACGGAACTAGCACTCAAACTCAGATCCCTTAACTCCAAGTCCAATGTTCTTTCCACCATAGTCTACCAAAGGTAGTTGCTTTCTTTCTTTTATGCCTAAATATGGATTGCCACATCACAGTCCTGGATACATTTTAAGAGAAGGTTTAAATGGAACCAAGAACAATGATGGGAAAAGTGGCCAGACTGGATTGTTCGTGTATGTGGAGGAGATCCATGCTGGAGGTGAAACTTTTGTGATGGCATTGAAGAAGTATAGAAGGTATGTCCAGTAGGAAAAGATGCATACCAAAGGGGTAGAAAAAATCTGAGACTATATAAATACTGAAAAAGGACAATTGAGAAAACAACAGTAAGTACTGGCCCATATGCTTAACTGCCCACTTATACCAAATGTTCTTTACGTGAATTGAGGGCTGATAATTTACAGGCAATAACAACTCACATTACTATAGAACTTTAAGGTTTACAAGTACTGCCTGCACACCAGCCCTGTGAAAAAGGAAGTACAAGTGCTATTATCTCTATTTTACAGAAGAGGAAACATGTAGAGAGGTAAAGTGATTTTCCTGAGATAGCTCAGATGAGGGAATTAGTACAGTTAGTTTGTGCAGTTAACCAGTACACTTAGTACTTTTACAGAGGATAAAAGCCAAAGCTCAGGCCTGGACCCATTTCTTGATAATAAGTTTGGTTCTTTTTCTACCACTACCTAACCCCTTTAAGCTGGTTCAAGCAAAGATGTCTATTCCGCCAACATACTTTAGACTCATGTCATACCAAAATGTACTGCTAAAGCAGTTTTTTCTAAGTGTAAAATATTGCTGTATCACTCAACTTATATACCGTTCCCTTCCCCGTCTCTGCCATATATGGGTTGTGGAACTTTGGGTAGGTCAGTTTATATCTTGTTGTCCCAGGTATCTCTGTAAGGCTGTAAGCTGTAGAGTACTTGCCAACTGGCATGGGTAGACAGAGTTACCTTACTGTGGAAGAGAGAAAAAAAGGCATAAAAAAGTAAAGAGAGAGAGAGAGGGAGGCAAGGAGGAGGGGAGAGAGAGAGAGAGAGAGAGAGAGAGAGAGAGAGAGAGAGAGAGAGAGAGAGAGAGAGAGAGAGGGAGGGACTTGTTCAATGGGTTCAGAGATACCTATTAGTGAAAGATAAACTAATTTTGTCATATACTACCTGGTCTGTTTGTTTTAGAATATTCTATCAACTGCTCACAGTTCTTCAAATATACCTTACCCTTAGGGGTTTGGAAGTTTTCTTCAAGGGCACTTTGGGGAGTTCCATTTTGAATAGGACTGACACAGAGAATTTTGAGGGGGAAATATTCCTGTCCCTCATTGGCAGTGGTTAGGGCAATAGCATCCTGTGGGGTCAGAGGAAATCAAGCTGAAGGTTGAAACTTCCACATACCTGGAAGTTGAGATGGGGAAATGCTCCCTGAGGTGAAATTATTTTTAGCTACCAAATGCTGGACATTTGTCAGGTGACTTGTGAGGTGGGTCCTCTGCATTTCTTACATTTTCCCAATGGTTTGGGAATGGCGTGAGAGCCGCTGCAGCTGGTCTGCCCATGAAGATTCTTCATAAAGTCCTGTGGAATATTCGTGCTCAGTTTTGGAAAGGTAGATGGGACCTTATTTCTTTGTTTTCATCATGCTTATGCTGATGTGATATAGAAGGAAAGATTTTCATTAGGAACCGGAAAAGGAAAATACAATGTGGTATTACTATGTGGATTTTTCTTAAATTCATAAAATGAATATTTATTCAGATCAGAAACAGAGGTAAAGGTATAACAAGGGAAACGGTGGCTTTTTAAAAGGGTACAATATTTGAAAGAGCCATGCAATGGCGGTACCAGTCAATATGGCTTTGTTTTGTTATCTTTCTGTCTTAATTAGATGCTAATTTAAAGCAAATATCTTTTGTCTTAAAATTTGCTCCCTGGGTCATTAAAACTCAATTTTCTCTAAATCATACCAATTAAGAGATATGGAAAAACCATTAATCTGATTCTTAATTTACCTGGAGATCCATTTTTTAATTTTAAAGCACTAGAATGTAAAATATAGGATCCTCTATATTTTAGTGATTAGAAACAGAAAAAGTTACCATCAGATCTGGTGTACTTAAATAAAATTAATTTGTGAGATACCAAAGGCCTTTTTCTTCATCACTTCGTTGTTTCTGGGAAACTGTCCAACCCCTCTGTGTATGTTTGGGTATTGAAAACTAAAACCATCAAAAAACTTTTAAGGGCTTAGCCGCTAGGATTTGAAGTGATGTAAATATTAGTCCTGTGTCCTCCCCACAAGAAGAGTCTGATTCTAACACTATAGGATGTTGAGCAGTGGGTCTACTTCCTCATATTATAGATAAGGAAACTGAGACCTGGAAAATTTTAGTGTCTCATCCAAAGTTGTAAAGACAAAAAGAAGAGCTTTGATTCAAACTCAGATTTCTGATTCCAAATTCCATAAATTCTGTTCCACATTGTGCTACATTGGGGCTCAGGGTGAGCTCATGCAAGTGATAAAGCAAGGAACTTTCTAGTCCCTTTCTGTGTGTTCAGGTATTCAATGATAGTGAAGGTACAGAGCCCTTGGTATCCAGAACTTGAACAAGGAATGAATGTGGTTAATTGGAGGTAAAAACTGAACACTTTTGAGAGAAATGATTATTAATAACCAATGGTTTGGGGAGATCCAGAGTTCCCCCTTTTTCTAAAGTCATTTCAAAAGCTTATTCTCTGAAGATTGTACTTTCTTCTCAGTCATGGTTAGATCTCACCCAATCTTACAAAGAACATTATTTAAGGTGAATTTCTGCCTGTTGTATTCCACCAAGCAAATTTGGAGGTAGTGAAGGTAGATCCTGGGTTCAGATTGCCCAAGGCTGGGAGTGGTCTGGGTATAGAGATAGTCTTTTTATCCAAGAGTGGCATCATGTCACTCTCTCAGCCTGTCATTGGCATGAACCCCCTTCTCATTCATTCTCTCATTAACCAATCAGAGTTGATTGCTACCCTCTGGAATACCCACTTTCCCAAAGTTACATAAACTGTGAGCCTACAGACATGATTGTCTTTGGTATTCAAGAGTGACACTGACCTCTTTGATTAAAAAATGGCGGCATTAACAATAAAATGATTAGTTATCCAGAAATTATGTCTCTTGAACTTTTTAAGCCTCACGCTTTCCCCTCATACAGTGTTAGTTCCTGTAGCAGAGGGCTCTGCTCAAGTTTTGTGTGCTGCAGTGGTGGTGCTAGTGGTAGTGGTGCAGGGAATAATTCCTACCAGCCAATATGGGGAGTCAAAATTACATCACCAAAAGACTGTTAGCTCCTTCTCCTTGTCCTTCTGGGGCAGTCATAAAGGAGAAAGCAAAGGAAGTTCATTTTCTCCATTCTTAGAAACTTATTCTCCAAAGTTTTATTAGTGGTCAGTGGAATGAAAGTACCATAAGATTCAATAGTATACTAGAGCAGCTATGAAATCTTAGGTAACAAAAAGGGAGGCACATGGGTCCCCGGATCTTGCAGGTGACAGCATGGGCCATATTATATTCACTTCCAGGTACCATATTTTAAGAAGGACATCAATAAGCTATAGAGCAACCTGAAAAGGGTAACTAAAATGGTGAAGGTCTTCAAATTTATGCCACACGGGATTGAATAGACAACTTGGGAATGTTAAGGGAAAGGAACGAAAGACTTGGGGCACTATTATTTTCTTCTAGTATTTGGAACACTATTCATTTAGAAGAAGCATTAGACTAATTATGTTTGGCCTGGGAGGACAGAACAAGGGGCAGTAGGTGGAAGTCCAAAGAGGCAACTTCAGATTTGATAATGGCGTAAATTACATAACAATTAGAGGTGCCCACAAGTGAAGTTTATTAACTTGGAGGATTATGGATGCCTGTTCTCCAACTGGCAAACTTCTTGCAAAAACTTGGTGATCATTAATTGGATACACTATAGATAAAATTTTTAGTAGATTTCTTTAATGCTTGCTGGTTTGGACTGCATTCTGTGAAACCTATGGAAAGAAGACTCAAGCTGATACCCTAGTAAGTTGAGTTTAGTCATACGTACTTCTTAGCTACCTTTTCCATGCACATAACTAGGGCCCCTGAATATGATGATATTTAACATTTTGGCAGAACTTTTTATACATTATCTCATTTAAATCTCCCAATGATCTTCTAAAGTAGGAATTGAAGGTATCATTATCCCCATTTTACAGTTTAGGAAACTGAGGCTGATGGTCATGGTCCCACATTTAAAAAAATGTAATTTTATTATTTTGTCAGTGAATAATCATTTATTTTTTCATTTTCCTTCTCTCATTTTTCTCTCTCAATTTAGCAACAACAATAAAAAATCTTTATAACAAATATATGTGTGAAGTATACAGACAAAAATACATTCTACCATTAGTCATGCCAAAATAGGAGACTCATTCTGCTGCTTGAGTATATATCACCTTTCTCTGTCAGGAGATGGGTAGCATTCTTCACCATGGGACCTTTGTAATCATGGTTTGCCTTTTCATTGATCAGAGTTCTTGAGTTATTCAAAGTCTTTTTTTTGATGTAATGTAATAACATCACATCATACAAATTATATAGCTATAATTTGTACATTACAGCATAGTACTGGACATATAGTAGGTACTTAATAAATGTTTATTGACTGACAAATTATCTTCTTGTGTTGTTCACTTCATTCTGCATCAGTGCATACAGGTAGTCTCAATTTTATCTGAAATCTCCATTTTATTTTTTCTTATAGTGAAATAATATTCCATTCCATTCACATTCCACAATTTATTCAGTCACTCTTTAATAGCTATGTGCCTCCTTAAAGTTTCCTGGTTTTTAAATTTTATTTTACTATGAGAAGAGCTGTTATAAATGTTTGTATTTATGGATCCCCTCTTTTGTTTCTTTAACCACTTTGGGGATATAGGACTAGTAGGTATCACTGGGTCAAAGAGTAGATACGCTTTAGCCACTTATGGGGGGCAAAGCTCTAAATTGGCATGTCTGCCATGGTCACACAGTTTGTAAGTATCAAAGGTAGGATTTCACTCCAGGTATTCCTAATTCCAAGTTCAGGACACTATTTACTCTGCAAACCTGCCTCTGCTAGCTCATGAATGTACCATTACTGTATGTTGAAGTAATTTTTCCAAGTGATCAGCAACATTAACACTGATAGGTTATGCTAGAGGGATGTTTGTAGAATGAAAACCTTTTTTAATCCCCAAACTTCCTTCTTTTTAATGATGGGCACAAAGGGCCATCAGAGTGCAATGAATTTCACACATGGTTTCTGGGAAGTAACTGAGACCATAAAACTTTAATGATTTTTTTGGTTCCTTTTCTAAAAGAAGAAAAACATATGATTCATCTTTGCCATAGTTCAAAGTATAAGAGGGTTCAAGTTGTTTATTGCAGAGATCTTCTATTGACAGTTTTTATGTTATTTGTTGCCTTGTTTTTTTTTTAAAGGAAGGTAAAATCCCAAATCCATAATAACTATGGACATGTTTACAAGTCCTTATGTTCACAGAAAAAGATACTGGAATTTAGATTCTATAAGGAGGAACATGACATACTCAATTTATAAATTCCCTGACCACATCTAGATAGCTGTAATCGATTTTTCTTTAATTTTTCTATTGGGAGCAGAAGACCATGTTACCTAAGCAACAAGGTCTGGGGGCTGAGCACACGTAATAAAATAAGAGTTAGAAGCAAAAATTAATCTGATATGTAGTTAATCATATACTTGCTTATTATAATGCTCCATGGTGATTAGACAAATGAGGATATCATTCACGTATGTTTATAAAACCATTTGCTAACCTTAAAGTGCAATATAGATGTTAGTGTTATCGTTGCTCATATAATTTGAGTGAGACTGGGACTGTAATTTTATTAGCATGAGGAACTCCTGTAGAGGAAACTGCTTTTACCAATGCAAATAGCCATACTCTACAACTTATGATCTTAAAGATTTGTCTTGGATATGGAGATGTTAAGTGACTTATCTAGGGTGACACAGATAGTACATATATGTCAGTCATTTCAGTTGCTTCAGTCATGTTCAACCCTTTTTGAGCCCATTTGGGGTTTTCTTGTTGAAGATATTGGACTCATTTGCCATTTTCTTCTCTAGTAGATGTGTTTTGTCAGGCAATCAGAAGTTAAGTGACTTGCCCAGGGTCACATAGCTAAGAAGTATCTGAGGCTGGATTTGAACTCAGATCTTTGAGTCTAGGCCCAGTGCTCTATAGATTGAGCCACCACCAGCTATTTCCATACATGTCAGAGAAGAGACTTAAATCCAGACCTTTTTTAAACTTAGAAATTGTCTAAAATACACTAAACCATTCTGTATATATGGTAGTAATTAGTATTACTAATTATATAGCATTTCTAGGGTCAGCTGGAGGGAAGGTGGAGCACAACAAAGCTGAAAGTTGTGCTTAGACTTCTTTGAAGACCTCAGTATTAATAATCCCAGGACTTTCACTTTTCTACTAGGGAATGCCTACCATATAGAAGGGCCTGGGAGTACTTTGTGGGCAGGTACATTTAATTCCAGCTGCTGGGAGGTAGAAGAGGTCTTTTGCTACATTTGGGGAGGAGAGGAGAGGGAAAAGGAAGGGCAAGGGGATAGAGAAAGAGGAAAGGAGAAAAAGGAAGGGGAAAGGAATAGAGAAAAGAGAAAGGAGTAAGGAAAGGGAAAGAGCATAGGGAAAGGGGGAGGGGAGGGAAAGAAAAGGGGAAGGTGATGGAGAAGGGAGTAGGAGAAGGAGAAAGAAAAAGGGAAGGGTGTAGGGGAAGGGGAGGGGAGGGGAAGGGAGAAGGGCATTGCTTTTTCCCACTTTTATGACAAGAATTGGTCTCACAGAATATGAGTTGAAGGGGACCTCTGAGACTATCTAATCTAATTTACATTTGAACCAAAATCCTCTACAATATCTGGGGCAGTTAGCCAAGTTTTGCTGGAGGAACTTAAATGAGGAGGAATCTACTATCTTCTAAAGTTCATCTTACTCTTATATAGCTCTAAGAGTCAGAACATTTCTCCTGAGCTGAAATCTGCTTCTCTACATGTTACCCTGAATTCTACCCTCTGAGGCGGGGGGCCATCTCCAGTCATCCTGGTCTATATTTGACCACTGGACCCAGATGGCTCTGGAGGAGAAAATGAGGCTGGTGACTTTGCATAGCCCTACCTCACTTTAAGCCAGTTCAATTGCAAGTCATGGCATCACCTCCATGATGTCATGGTCCTCTTTGAGAATGAAGGACAAACCACAACAACATTCTGAGTCCAAGAAAAAAAAATCTAACTCTTTTTCCAGGATATGTTCAGATATGTGAAGACAGTGATATGCTCTCCCTAAATATTCTCTTTTCTGGGCTAAAATCAAAAGATGCCTCATGTGGCACAATCTCAAGACTTCACTATACGGATCCTTCCCTGTTGCCTTCCAGATATATACCTGTTTATGCCTGTCATTCCTGGAATGTGGCACACAGAGCTAAATGCAGGGCTTCAGATGGGGTCTCACCTCTTGTAGACTATAGGAGGACCATCCCACAGTCTATTCTTGAGCACTAGTCTCTCTCAGTATATTGTCAACAGCTGCCATTTCATATTAAGCAATTTGTGTTGAACTTGAAGTCCAGTATGAAGACTCAACTCTTTTCCAGATGATCTGTTGTTTTGCTAGGTCCATCCTATCTTATAAAGGTTTGCCTTTTTTACCCAAGTACTGGGAATTTATATTCCCTATTAAATTTCATCTTTATGGAACCAGTTCTTATTATCAGTTGGCAACTAATTATCCTTCTTGGATTTTTGTCATCTGCAAATTTGATAAGCAAATAATGCCATTTATTGCCCTTTCCAAATCACTGATTAAAATGTTAAATAGCAAACAAGGCCAAGGATATATTGGTGGGATGTTTCATTAGAGATGTCTCTCCAAACTGATGATTTGGTTGGGTTTTTTTGTTGTTGTGGAGTCATTTTAGTCATTTTATGATGCTATTTAGGATTTTCTTGGCAAAGATTCTGGAGTGGTTTGCCATTTCTTTCTCCAGCTTATTTTGCAGAAGAGGAAACTGAGGCAAACAGAATTAAGTGACTTGCCCAGGGTCACACAGCTAGTAAAATCTGAGGTTGGATTTGAACTCAGGTCTTCTTGACTCCAGATCTGACACTGTCTACTATGCTACCTAGCTTCTAGATCATTAATTATTTAATAAATTATACAATCATCTACCCTGCATCTTTACATATTAGATACAAGGATAGCATGAGAGATTTTAAGTGCTTTGTTAAGATCTTGGCAAACTATATTTACAGAATTTACCCTAATCTACCAGTTGGTTAACCTTGTAAATAAAGTGGGAAAATCTGCCCTTTGTTCCTGACAGGAATACATAGTGAAGAGGGGGATATTCTACCTTCTGCATGAAGCCTTTTCTAGTTACTATCAAGGCTAGTCCTTTCCCTCTGAAATTACCCTCTGATCAGAGCCGGTTCATCCATTATTGCTTATATATTGTTTTTCCTGTTAGAAGGTGATCCTCAAGGGCAGGGAATCCTTTCCTTTCTTTGTATCCCTAGTGCTTATCACAGTACCTGGAATCCAGGAAGTGCTTCATGAATGCTTATTGACTGACCAACTGGAAAGACAAAGTTCCAACTGGCTTTGCAGTGTCAGAACCATGGATTACTCCAGATGAATGTGTCTTGGACACCTGTGTTGCCTACATGTCTTCCCTACTGCGCCTCTTTGGTCACACAAGCTCTTTCCTCCACTGATAGTATGGGAGCCTGATAGGAGTGTCCCTTTGTAGATATGAGAGAAATCTCTCCTCCCCCGGCCCCTCTCATCATGCTATGCTGTTTGTTTAAACGTCTTTTATTTTGAACTAATGTGTTCTATGGTTGTCTGATAAAAGAAACACATTGGTCTTTTGAGCTACAGGTTTTGAGGAGCCATTTAAACTCTCTATTGTTCAGCAAGGTGGGGAAGGGAAGAGAGGCTGGTGAGAAGGGATAACCCAGGAAACTACTGAAAGCTGACATGACCTATTCTTGATGAAGCCATCCTGACTCTATTGAGCTCCAGTTTTGTAATGTTCATAAATCATCCCTTTGGTGGTACATTCCAGAATTCTATCAGGACTTGAAGTCAAGCTCACAGACATCAGGTTTGAACAGTTCACTCTTCGCTTTATGAATATCTTAGTCTTCTGCAGTCTTGTAGCACTGCTGTCCTTAATCTTTGAAAGATCAGTTATAATTAGTCAGAATTCTAAATCATCTACTCTATGCCTAGAACTGTGCTAGGCACTGCAGATAGGAAAAACAAAAGCAACCTTACCCTCAGCAAGCTTATATTCTATTGGGAAGAAAATATTTATGTATGGAAGTACAGAATAAACATTCGCAGGATAAAAATACAAAGTATATAGGAAAGGAGAGGACTAGCAGTTGGGAGCATTAGGAAAGGCTTTGTGTGGAAGGTGATTGAGCCAAGCCTTGAAGGAAGGGATTCTGTATTTGTACAAGTGGAGAAGGAGTGCATCCCAAGTGCAACCAGCAGATGGCACTGTCTACCCAGGCTTAGAACAGGGGTCCTTAACTCGTGTGTGTGTGTGTGTGTGTGTGTGTGTGTGTGTGTGTGTGTGTTTATCTTGGACTGCTTTGGCAACTCAGTACTCTTCAGAATAATGTTTCTAATAGCATAAAATAAAACATACACACACATCTTTGTGTAAATGTATGTATATGTGTGTATATAAATATACATACATATATAACTGTAAAGAAAATAAATTATTTTGAAATATAGTTATCATTTTAAAAAAATCCAACAAGGTTAACCCTAGCTTAAATATCTCTGATTTGTAAATTTAAGGTAGAAAAGGAAAGCAAAAGAAGACATTCTTACTACCCCAGGTGTATAACCAGGTTCCCCAGTGCACTATCTTTCCTCCTGCAAGGTAGAAGTACTCTTTGGGGCTACCACACTGATTCCACTGGCCATACTTGAGGAGAAAACAAAGCAGGGGAAGAGAAGGTGACTCATGTGTAACCACTGCCCTTAGCAGACCACTTCAGCTACTTGGTTTATGGTTTTTAGCTTGAAAGGTAGAAGATAAACCCCAGATCCAGCTTAAATTCAGCTTCTGAGGCATTTGTAAAAAGCAATTAATAATCAAGTTCATAAGAAATTCTATCATAGGTTAGAGTCCCAAAGTTAAGATACAATGGCAAACTCAAACTATTCTAAACGGAAGGATTGGACCTCTGTCTTCTCTCCTCACCCATCTCAGTCATTCACTAGCCCACTCTGCTCCTTCCATCTCCATTTACAAATTAATAACAGGTATGAATTACATAGAAATTATGACTAGTCATAATTTTATATTATGGGGAAAGAAAACAACCTCCAAAGTACTATGAAAAGTCAGAAATTAGGCATGGTTTAAGGAATAAGAAAGTCATGAAGTAAATACCTTTAATCTGTAGGCAGGGTGGGAAGAAATTTAAAATGTTACCAGTCCATACTAGCCACATCCTCCTTTGAGGGATCTCCAGAGACAAGCTGACAAGCTGAGAGAGAATTCCTAGGAGCATCTCTCTCTATCATCACCAGACTATACCCTGCCATCACCCTAGCACTGCTCCATCTGTGGTGCCAATTTCTCCTCCCATTCCTCTGTGTCCATGCATATGCTCTTTTCTTTTGGAGGCAATTGGGGTTAAATGACTTGCCCAAGGTCACATAGCTAGCAAGTATCTGAGGCTGAATTTAAACTCACCAGGATCAGCATTCCGTTCACTGTGCCACCCAGCTGCCCCTCATGCACACACTCTTAAAAGAGTCACTCTCAAGGTAGGAAGAACCCAAAGCTATCTATCCAGGATTTCAATTCCCAGAATCGCTCTCGTCAGGTCTTAGAGTCTCTTTGTATCTCTCAGGGCAACCTTTCTCCCTAGGACATACTGTTTCCTTTGCTCTGGGAAGAATTCCAAACCGACCTATCGACTTCATCCTCAGATATATTTCTCCTTGACAAGATAATAAGGTAATGAGTATTACCCAGGTATGGAGTATAGTCAGAGGTAAGAAAGGGAGACAGAAATGGTGTGCCATAAAAACTAGTTTGGCTGGAATGTGGAATGGGAGAAAGGGAGTAATGAGTACAGATGCTAGAAAGATAGATTGAGACCAAGTTGTGAAGAAAGGATTTTAAAACCAAACACAGGAGCCATGGTATGGCAATCCCATTGACCTGTTCTTTCAGTACCCTAGACTGTAATTCATCTAGACCTCATGACTTACAATTCATTAAGAGCTTTTGGTGCCTCCTACTTTCTCTACCTTTCTTGGCCTTAACTCTTTCTTTGCCACATTTCATTGTGTCGTTTCCAGTTCAAGCGTTCCTCTTGGCAGAGAAATTAGAAGTAAAGCAAGAGTTGAGGATTCCGCAGCTCCCCCAGACCCCATCCCCAATATAGCTAAAAAAACCACTTCCTTTTCTTTAACATCCTCTCTAGCCTCCGTTCGTTCCCAGCTTTTTGCTCATGGTAATATTTTTACTGAATCCTATGATGCTTTTGCATTCACCCTTCAGAACTTGACCTTTTCAGGGCTGCTCATTCATCTTTGATGTCTACATTCAGCTCTCATTCATGACTCCAAGAAGCTGTAGCATGCACAGCAGCCCTATTCTGGTAAACCGTCTCAGCAGAGGGGCTGAACCAGTTTGAGAGTAAACTGACTGACCTCAAATGCATCAGTGAGTTAGGGGAGTGTTTACCCTAAGCACATGAAGACTTCTTTCTGTAGAATGGACAGATAATAAGAATTTGTTTCAATAGGTGTGAAGGCGGTTGAAGCAGTCACTGTGCAACACTTAGAGCTTGTTCAGACATGGAAGACCCTGCAGCCTGGTCCACCACCAGTTCTCTTGACTTTTGTCCTCATGCTGGACTTCAAGGGCTCTGGAAGAGAGAGACTAACGATTGTGCAAATGCCTCATTTAAGTCCAACTGAGGCATGAATCAAGACATCACCCCACGATGTCATCGGTCCTCTTTGAAAACTGAAGGGCAAACATCATTATCTTCCCTGGCTTCATGCTTCTGTATGTCTTTTAAAAACCTAAAGCGGTTGATAAATTCCCTATACATCCATGTTGCTCTCTTTGGACAACTGTCCCTTTTCATCTTCACCAAAATTATTTCTATTTGTCTTCAAAATCTCATTCTTAAAAACAAAAACATTTAAACATATTATTTTATTGATATTTTTTGATATTTTACATTATCTTTATACCTCCCCTCTCTATTAACTAGTGAGCCATCGTTCTGAAGAATCAGAGAGAAAAGCAGTTCAGTAAAACCATACACATCAACTATGTCTGATACTGTATAGAAACACATATTTTACATACATATATATGTAATATTAATGTATTGTATTGAGTATATTATATTATTGTGTGAAATATATATATATATATATATGTACATATATGCGTATGTATGTGTATGTAGGATAATTATATATTTGTACTAATACTTAACAATGCCTGGCACAAAATAGGCTCTTAATATATATTAATGTGCATACACATACATATTAGTTATGTGACCCTGGACAAGTCACTTAACCCTGTTTACCTTAGTTTCCTCATCTGTCAAATGAGGTAGAAAACGAAATGACAAACCACTCTAGTATCTTTGTCAAGAAAAATCCAAATGGAGTCACAAAGAATTGGATATGACTAAAAAAGAAAACCAATTGAAACATATTTATATACATATGGTTATATATATATTTTCTGTAAGATAGAAAATATATTATGCATAATATAATATGTAATATCTTATACAACATAATATTTTATATATAAAAAAATTTAGGGCAGCTAGGTGGTGCAGTGGACAGAGCTCCAATGCAGAAGTCAGGAGGACCTGAGTTCAAATCTTATCTCAGACACTTGATACTAACTGTGTGACCTTTGGTAAGTCACTTAACCCCAACTGCCTCATCCTGGGTCATCTCCAGTCATCCTGATGAATCCAGTCACTGGATGCAGATGCCTCTGGAGGAGAAGTGAGGCTAGTGACCTGCACAGCCCTCCCTCACTTAAAACAAAGTCAAATGCAAGTCATGTCATATAAAAAATTTTTAAGACTAGATCTATAATTTCATTGTCCTGGAGGAGAACTTCCTCTGCTTTTGCAGATTAGCATTTTGAATAAAATGGCAAACCTTTATATGAACCAAAAGCTGTGCTAAGTATTGGCTATACAAATATAATAGGGAAGCCATCCACTTAATGAGTTTATGTTGTAATAGGAAGAGAACACAAGTGGGGAGTTTGATTATGAGTCCAGAACTAGAACAGGGGTGCTGGCGAGGATGCCTCCTTTGAAAAGGACAATTCCAGCTGAATGATGCAGTCAGAAGTCAGATGATCAAGGGTTTACAAGAGAGTGAGAGGGGATGAAGTCAAAGCATCAAGTGTGGATGACTTTTTCAAGGAGTTTAACTTCGAAATGTAAGAAAGATATTGAATAAGAGCTAACAGGGTTGGTAGGATCAAGGGAAGGTTTTTTAAGGATTGGGGGAAAGATAAAGGTATGTTTATAGGCAACTGGTGAAGAGCCCATAGATAGGGACAGAGAAAAAGACTGAGGCTGATAGTATGGGGCAATCTGCTAGACAAAACAGGAGGGAATGAGGTCAAGGGTATATGTGGAGGGCTTGACTTTGATGAGGAAATGGACTGCCTTCTTCATGAAAGACCAGAATGAAGGAGGATGTAGTGGAGAAAGTTGTCTGAGTGACTTGAGATTAGGTGGAAGGAGACAGAAAGGGAAACTCCTGGCAAATGGCCTATTTTTGTATGAGGCAAAGTCCATTAAAAGAAAGAATGAGGGGAGGAGCCAAGATGGCAGAGTAGAAAGACTCACATATGCTAGCTGCAAACCCACAGTCCATGCATTTCCTCTAAAAAGAGCTCCCAACAAATTCTGGAACAGTGGAAGCCGCACAGCAACACATTGAAGGAGATTTCTGTTCCACAGAGCCCTGAAAAACTGACCCCAAAGGGGCAGGAGTGGAGGCCAGCCCTTCCCTGGCCACCAGGCATTGAGAGGAGCAGATCTGAGCAGGCTTCAGGGACGGAATCTCTGGCAGCCACAAAGGTCCCTCCACACACAGGCACTACAGGTCAGTGAGAGACACTTCTGGGATGGCTGAGAGGGGAGCGGGGCGTCTCCATAACTCATGCCCCCTCGGGAAGCAGTGGCAGAGGCAGAGACAGCAGGTGGCCAGAGGCGACCAGAGCAGGCAGGAGCTTGGGTCCATTATGGAAGGTCTCCACATAAACCCCCTGAGGAAACTGAGCCTGGGGTTTCGACCCTGCCCCCACCTGAGCACCAGAACTTAAGCTCACATTGAATAGCAGCCAGGCCAGCCACTGAAAGCCCTGAGTCTGGGGAGCAGCATTTGAATCTCAGACCCCAAGCACTAGCTGGGCGGATCTGGGCGGGGGTGGAGAGGAATCTCAGAAGTCAAGTAACTGGCTGGGAAAATGCCCAGAAGAGGGAAAAAAAATAAGACCATAGAAGGTTACTTTCTTGGTGAACAGATGCTTCTGCCCTTCCTTTCTGATGAGGAAGAAAAGAAAGAATGAGAGAAAAGGCTGCTGGGGAAGACATAAAGAGAAGTGAGAAGGTTTGAAATGGTTGCTATGGGGAGTGGTATAGTAAAGGGATTAGGAGGGGAGCAGAATGTTTGCCTTGCTGCAAAGAGGGCTCAGTAGACACCACCAGTATGTGTCAGAAATGGACCTTGAACTCAGATCTTTCTGACTCCAAGGTCTGCTCTCTTTCCACTGTGCCGTAATGCCTCTCTTGACAGTAAATACAATACAGAATTTGATTCTTTAGAGCTTCCCAGTCTTCTTGATTCCCTTACCGATATTGAGGTCATGGGAACCTATCTATCATTTCTCTGAATGCTTTCAAATCTGCTTTGCTCAGATGTAGGATTTATGTCACACTATATTGACTTTCCTTTCTTTTGCTATCATGAATTGTAAGCTCTAGTGAAAACTTCCTAACATTCTCATAATTTGTACTTTAGGAACTAGTTCCTTCTTGTTATTTTGAATGAGGTCTAGAATTGCAATGTCCCTCATTGCTTTTTTCCCCCCTTATCTTTTGAAGGGCAGCAAATATCAATGCAAAGATGTTTACTAGGGCCTCCTAAGACCTAGATATAAGATAGATATTTAGATATTGACCTAGATACAAGATAGAGATGGAAGATAGGGAGGCAGGAGGAAATGGAAAAATGATGGCTTAATAGAAATTGAGAAACAAAAACTCTTCTTTCCCTTCCCTTCTTCTTCTCAGAGCCAGCCTGATGGAAAAAGTAAGCCAATTATTATGATTTAAGAAAACGTCTCAAGCCATAAATTTTACTTATATACTGCCTTACATTCTACCAATTAGCGGTTCAGTTGGTTAACAAGCACCTTTGAGAAAGTGGTGGTGGTGGTGGTGACAGAATTAACCTTTCACACTGGAAAAGGAAAGAGAAATAGAGGAAGGACCATCAAAGATAACAGGAAGAACCTATATGCTAAAATACTTAATACAATAGTTTTTTTTTTATTAGCAAAGAGCTGGAAACAATGTGGATGACCTTTTCTTGGGGAAAAGCTAAGTAATTATGGTATGTGAATATAATGGAATATTACTTTATTGCACGAAGTGATGAATATGATGAACAGAAGGATGCATGGCAGAACTTATATGAACTTAGACAAAGTGAAGAAAGTATGAGTAGGAAAACGATATACAAAATGACTACAGCAAAGTAAAAGAAAAGGATGACAGCAACAAAGTAACCAGAACTGAAAATTGTGAAATTTGTTGACCAAGCTTGCCCTCAAAGGAGAAATATAACAAGGAATCTCCCTCCCTCCTTTGCAGAAGTCAGGAATTATGGGTGTAAAACATTGTAGATGATGTTGAACTTTTTTTTGAGTGTTAGTTTTGCTGGACCATTCTTTCTTCATTGTTCCAAAGGATGGCTCCCTGATTGAAGAGATAAATACATTGGAAAATATAAGTAATGTAAAACCAAACAATATCAAGAACAACTTATTTATTAAAAATGAGATACAGAGAGTGGAAATGAGATAGTTGTCTAATGGTGAGTCAGAGGTCTCTAGGGAGGAACATTCTAAGAAAGGTCATTGACTGTAAGGAGAGAAAATGGAGACTCCTTTCTTTCTACACATGAATACATACACATACAGGTAACATGTATATACACATGTATGCATTCATACATACACACATACTGATATTTAATGAGGGAAACACTAGGCTCCCTTTTCTCATATTCAGTCTTGTTAACAACATGACATCCTGGTGACAAGATATTTAAGCTTCATTTGGACTCATGTCTAGCATTTCCCTGAAAGGGAGAGTACTCCACAAACAATATGAATCAGGCATAGGATAGGTATCTATTTCCTTCACCCCCCCAAAAAAAGACACAAGATTCTCTTAAGCCTGCATTAACAGTATGAAACAAGGGGCAGGGGGGCGGAGCCAAGATGGCGGAGTAGAAAGACTCACCTATGCTAGGTCCGAACCCACAGCCCATAGATTTCCTGTAAAAAGAACTCCTGACAAATTCTGGAACAGTGGAAGCCGCGCAGCAACACAGTGAAGG
>CM053772.1:164442700-164470447 GCA_028658325.1 Potorous gilbertii | reverse complement strand
AACTAGGTCTAAAACCAAGAATCACCTACCCAGCAAAAGTGAGTATAATACTTCAGGGGAAATAATGGTCTTTCAATGAAATAGAGGACTTTCAAGCATTCTTGATGAAAAGACCAGAGCTGAAAAGAAAATTTGACTTTCAGACACTCTACTTTGGTGCTGTGTGGTAACCTTGGATTGAAATCCCTTGGCTCCATTAAAAGACCCTTTGTGTTACTACTTTGGTAATCTTTTTCTCAAGTTGGCTCTTTCAGTTCTCATCTTCTCCTATGACATTAGACTTTTCCTAATAGCAAAATGCCAAAACACTGAGAACAGATTGTTGAGGTGAAAGATGTGTGTCATGGTGTCCTCTCAAAAGAATTCAAACTCAGATTGTCAACAAACCAAGTAAAGACATTTATCTGGGGTAATGCACCAGTGGGTTCTTCTCCCTAGGGGAGGCAGCAACCCAGCCAGGCAAATCTAGGGGTACATAAAAAGGAATAGTGCTCTGCTGGCAGAAAGATGAGGTAATAAGGGAGAAGAGGTGGTAGCCTGTACAGACACATGTGCAGGATGTGCCGGCTTATCACTTATCCTGTGCCTGCAGCAGGAAGTTACTGTCTGGCTTGATTGGGGCCCACTCAGATAATGGGTCCCTGAAAGGGACATGATCTTTTACTGAAGTCCAGCTACATCATCAAGACTGTGGAGATATCTTAAAAAGTCTATCAGAAACATGGCAGTTTGAATGTAGGAAAAGGCAACGCACCTTGCCATGTAAGAAGAGACTAAAAAGCTTAAGAGCCATCAGCCTGGAAAGAAAAAAGCTAAGAAAGGATATGATTGAAGTCTTCAAAAACATGAAAGGGATGCCTGAACCTAGACTGTCTCTGAATCTTGTTGCCCCTAGAGGAGCACTCCTTGAAGCTGGAAGAAGGTAAGCTTAAAAAGAATAAGATAGTAACAGTGCAGCTTCAGACAGTGGCAAAAAGACTTAGGGAATAAATAGACCACCCACCCCAACTCTGCACCAAGAGATTATATAGATTGAGAGACTGAAAAGTCCAAGATAAGCATCGTGGATAACATAACCTTTAAGTTTGACACCAAGAAGCCCCTGACTTTCCAAAAGCATGCTGTGGTGTCACTAACAAAGATAAAACACTAATTGGAGAAACTTCAAGTCTCAACAAACATGGCAATTCTTGTGTCTTTCTGGTTATAGAAGCCAAGCCCATATATCAGGGCCATTCCTGATATAATTTTTCATCAAAGAAACAATGCAAAGAATGAATAATTAAGCTATTTAATTAATGTCTTACTAACTTTATTGATGTCATTTAGGTTCTAGTCCTTGTAATTTTGTGAGAGGTTCAGATATAACTTGAATGGGGCACTAAAAATCATAATATATAAATAAACAAGAACAGGTTCTGGGGATATTTGCTAAGTGTAGCAGCTGTAAATGTCAGAATCACAATTTAAATTTTGACTTATTTTTCCCAGACTACTAAATAGCACTGTAGCTGTGTAACTGTCTTCTCATGGTAAAAATGTTTTCTCTGTAGTTAAAAAAAAAAAGCATAAAGTGGAAGAGAAAGGTATATTTAAGCATTGTGTACAGTAACTTGGAAGAGGGAAAAATATACTCCTAAAGATTTTCTTTATAAGATTTTCCTCCTATACTTTTCTTTATATGAAGGAAAACACTTGTGAAATGCAAAGAACAGAACCATTAAATAAAATCTCATTTACAGACTGAACCAAGCTGAATCAGAGAATAGAAAGGAGTCAGGCTCATCTCATATCTTTGCAAAGAAACAATGAAGAGAAATATTAGAGACAAGATAAATCCATTAAAAAGTTATATAAGAAAATAAAAATAAGAAAAGATGAGTGTCAATGCAATTTTTTATTTTGTTTTTTTTAATTATCAAGGTATTTTTTTCCTTTCTCCTAGTTCCCTCTACCAAGAAGAAGAAAGGAAGAAAAGATGAGAAGGAAGGAAGGAAGGAAGGTTATTCTTCAGTCAATCAAGCAAAACATATTCCCACATTGTTCACATCCAAAAATGCATTTCTTATTCTCCATATTACACTAATAATTCTCTGTCATATGGTGGGTTGCATTCTCAGTGACCAGTTCTCTGCAATCAGTTGATCATTTCATTGATCAGAATCCTTAAGTCTTTCATTGTTATAATATTAATATTTTAGTATATATATCATTCTTCTGATTCTCCTCCCTTCAATCCGCATCAGCTCATATAAGTCTTTTCATGTTTCTCTGAAGTCATAGTTTTCTTCCATTACATTCACATACCACAAGTTTAAAATATACACAATTATACACAGGATCTTTTTATTTTGTCAGAATATGAAACCTTTCAGCACCATCACAAATTGAGAATATACCTGTGATTTAAGCAAAATCATCATGTTAAAATGGATAGAATGCAGGATTTAAAGTCAGAGAATATGATAAAGAAAGTGTGTGACAAAAGAAATTTTAAAGAAAACAGTGAAGAAAATGACCAATCTAAACTCTTCATCCTATGTGTGACACCAATACAGCTAACAGAGTGGGTTTCCTGCTTAGACTATAGGCATTTTAGCATACATTGTTCAGATTTTTTAAAGAAAATTACTTTACTTTTTCCCTTCTATAGATTATGGAAATGAATGATAAGACCATTTTTGGAAAACAATTTCAGAAGCATATGTTTAATGGCTTATTTGTTGCTTTTAAATTTATACTTGTTTCATAATGAATGAGGTACTGAACAATATGAATCCTCCAATACGATAATCAATATGTAAAATAAAATTAAAATCTTTAAAATCCATGAAAGCAACAAGAACAATAACAAGAAGAATAACCAGTGGAAAGTGGAACTAAATAACAGGAAAGTCAACTGGAAAAATCAGACTAGAAATAATTCATGAATGAGTCAAACTATTAGAAAACCCAGAGACCCAAGTGGCAAAACTAGAAAACAGTTACAAAAATAACAGAATTACAAAAAAAACCTCAAAAAATAATCTGGACACTATATTTTAGAGGAAAAATCTTTCCAGTATTGATGAAAACAGCCAACAAAATACAAACAAAAGACTCCATAGTCTATCCACAAGAAAGAACTCAAAATATAACGTACTTGAACATGTCTTAGATAAACTCTAACATTATAAGGACAAGAAAAATGCTTCAATCTTTTGAAAGTAATGTAGAAATAACTTAATAAAGATTGATAATTATGATCATAGTGGACTTTTGAGCTAGACAAATGAGGATCAGAGCAATCAGAGTGTCATATTTACAAAATCAAGAACCATGGGCCATGAACCCAGAATTACCTGCCCAGCAAAACTCAGCATGATCTATGAAGACAAAAAATGGATACATGAGAAGTAAATAGACTTAGAAAAGTTGACAGAGAGACATATACATTTTAATTGAATATTTGAACTGTAAATAATAAAATAAAAAGTTCTCCCGGCCAAAAAGAGAAGTACTTTTAAAAACTAATATAATACAACATTGCTAACAAAAAGTGAAAATACTTGACCCATTGTAATGGTTAAGCTTTTAGTAGGTGGACAAGAAAGATAAGGGAAAGAATAATTCCTAAAATAAAAATTCCACCTTTCATAAAGGGCAAGTCAGAGCAAAGTCCAAAGCAAGTCCAAACAAACAAAACTATTAATATAAAATAGACAGATTTTTTTTCATGGTGATCCTAAGTCTGGATAAATAATGGATTAAACAAGGATAAGAAAGTATATGTTCCCGCTAAACAAAATAACTGAAAAAAGACAAGTTTAACAATTATAACCCCAGAATGCAGAAGAATAACAAAGTGGTTTTTAAAAAAAGAATCAAATAATATGTTCCATAAACAAAACACATTTAATCAAGAAAGTTCTAAATAGATTCAAAATTTTAAATGATTCTAAATTTTACCATCTTATTGCCAAAACAAACCACATGAAAAATTCTAATGATATGAGACAAAGCTGAATTCAAACTAGAAAGGATTAAAAAAGATAAAGACTATTATATAACGATCATATTCATAATAAGTAGCTTCCTATGTGCCAAGACTGTACTAATAACTGTACAGTTATTATCTTATTTGATCTCACAGCGACACTGGGAGGTAGGTGCTGTTATCATACTCATCTTACAGTTGAGGAAACTGAGGCAAACGGAGGTTAAGTAATTTGCCTGATATCACATAGCTAGTAAGTGTCTGAGGCTGGATTTGAACTTGGGACTTCCTGACTTTAGTCATAGAGCTCCAGCCACTGCTTCACCTCGCTGACTCTGTTTTATGCTAAAAAGAGTGTATCAGTCTTAAAAATATATTTATCTAACAACTCCGAGACAAAATTAATAAAAGAAAACTTTCAACTTTACAAAAAGTAAGTTTTGAAAATAAGAGATTTTAATACTCCATTATCAATACATGAAAAATGCAAGGAAAAAAATAAAAATAAGAACTTAAGTATAAAATTCTCAAACTAGAATTGTTATTGCATAAAAGTGGGAAATAAGAAATACAGGTCATGGGATAAAGAAATTTATCTTGCCCTACAAGAAAAGAGAAAAGTGGGGATAAGGGAAGGGTGGGGTGTGATAGAAGGGAGGGTACATTGAGGAAAGGGGTAATCAGAACACAAGGTGTTATAGGGTGGGGGGAGGGAAAAGATGAGGAGAAAAATTGGAACTCAGAATTTTGTGAAAATGAATGTTGAAATCTAAAAATAAATTTAAAAAAACTATTTAAAAAATAAAATAAACTTCTCAAATTAGTCAATTAAAAAGTGGAAAACCTAAAAAAACTAGTTTCAGGCAGAAATCAGAGAGACCATTAAAGAGACAATGGCCCAGAAGGATTCACAAGTGAATCCTAAAAACTTATGAAGAATGAATAACATCTATATTATAAGAACTATTTCAAAACACAGAAAAATATGATGGGTTATCCAGCCCTTCCTACTAAGCAAATATGGTGCTTATCCTTAAAGCAAAAACAAAACTGAGAAATAAAAATAATAGACGGTTATTGAAAACTGATACAAAAATTCTAAGTAAAGTATTCACAAAGAGAGCATAGCAGTAAACCAAAAATGATTACCCATTATGATCAAATAGTGGATCCTCTTATAAATGGAACATAAGGCTGATTGATTACTGGAAAAACAGTAAATTAAATCTTGTCAAGAGGAAAAAATAAAGACTCCATGATCATATCATCGGATGTGAAGAAAACTTTCAATTAAATAAATACACATTTAAGTAAAAAATATTTTAAAGTATAGAAATAGAAGAATCTTTCCATAATGTAATAAAAAGCATAACTTTGCAATCATGAATTAATGTTACATACTATTAAGTTCTTCTAGATATATTATGTTAAATAGGGATGTCCATTCTTATTTAACATAGTTTTAGAAATCCTAATCTGAGATTGGATTGGAGAATGTGTGCTGATGGGGTAACAGAGGCCATCCCATGGCACTAAGACTGTATGATGGC
Organism: Potorous gilbertii; assembly: GCA_028658325.1. Lineage (NCBI taxonomy): Eukaryota > Metazoa > Chordata > Mammalia > Diprotodontia > Potoroidae > Potorous > Potorous gilbertii. Next base: position 164,464,921 of record CM053772.1, on the reverse strand, counting down.
TACTTATGGAGACACATGGAGCTGAGCCTGACATATATTCCATGAAGCCGATATTGTACCCTGACCAGTTCCAACAATGAATGTACTCTGACTCAAGACAAAAACTATATATTATATTCCATAGCCCACTAAATAGAGAACTCAACCTATACATTTCTTAGTTGGATCCGTTCTACTTTTGGGAATTTCCAGGATCAGGGAGAGTGACAGGCTAACAACACCACTTAAGAGTTGATAAATGTTGGTTATACATTGTTCCTTTGGCTTTTTGCTTTTATGCTAAGAGAAAAACAACTGTGTGGTATCCTCTGCTTCTGTGGAGAGCTGACTCCCTTTTCTCAGATCCCCAGGGTGATGATGGGACTCCCCAAAATTGGAATCCTTATGCTGAACAGGATTGAGTGGCAATCAATGACACAGTGCTTAAGAGATATATAAAGGACCCATACAAAGACATCTACAATACTGACTGAAATTAAGCAATAATTGAACAGACAGAAAAGTATTTCCTGCTCCTGATTTGATATAGCAAAAATGGTTGTACTTCAAAAGCTAACTCACAAATTTAATCCAATATAAATCAAAAGACTAACAGTTTATCTTATAGAATTAAAGTCATTAAAAATTGACAAAAGAATAAATATCAGAAAGAATTATGGAAAACTGGCAAAGTGAGAATAGCACTACTGGATCTCAAAATGTTGTAAAGTAATAATTATAAAATGTCTAGTTCTGGATAAAGAATAGAGAAATAGATCAAGGAAGAGAATAAAGAAACCAGAAATAGAACTCAAAAAAATATAATAAAAGGTTAGCATTTGATGAACCCACACAATACAATGGAATAGAATCATTCACTAGTTAATAAAAATTTCTGGGAAAACAGGATAACTATATGGTAAGAAATTAGTTTGGATTCACACTTCCAACATACAAAATAAACTTTAAATAGATCAGAGGTCTAAATGTGTTTTTAAGTCATTTTAAAATGCTGAGATAAAAAAAGGGTAGCATATTTATCACAACCATGGAAATGAGGGATGTTTGTTTAACAGTCAAACAAATGGAAGAACTCACTGAGGACAAAATAGATTTGATTACACAAAGATCAAGGAACTTTTACATAGAAAAAAGCTTTAAAATTAAAGGAAAAGAAACATTATTTACTGGTGTACAATCCTTACATGGAAGGAGCCCTCCTCCCCTCCTTTTCCACCTGAGAATTGCCCCCTGTTAAAATTTTAAAAATCAATATTTGAAGAAAATGTATCACATAATGGTCTGATAACTAGAATCTATAAAGCACTAAAAATGCATAGCTATAAGACTAATACTACATACTTCCAAATGAAGCAGCAGTCAAAAAAATTAAAAATGGGTGAAAGAAGAAATTAAACTGCTAATAATCACGTGAAAAAATGCTCAAAGTCCCTACTAATCAAAATGATCTTAAGATACCACCTTATATCAAACAGAATGTCAAGTATCAGAACCCAGTGCCGTCAGGGCTATTGGAGACACGTTTTCTAATACATTATTGATGGGTCCACAGACTAGTGCAAATATTTTAGGAAGCAACAAACATATCAATATGCAACATGAATCACAAAACTCATCATACCTTTCAACCCAGCAATTTCATTGCTAGGACTCTTTCCAAACAAAAAACAAAAAATCATCAAAAAGAAAAAAGATCTATCTATACCAAAAATATTCATAGCTTTTTTATTTTAATAGCAAAATTTTTTTTGAACATGGAAACAACTTATACTTCCATCAATAGCTGGATAAATATGGTATGTTAAGGATATATAATGGAATGGTGCCCTAAAAAAAGGGAAATATGAATTTTAGAACAAAATATAGAAAGACCTACATGAGGTAATGGGAATAAAGTCAATACAACCCTTGAACAGGGAGGGGAAGAGAGGGAAGGGGAAGAAAGATCAGGAGAGATGTTAGCAGATTCCAGGCTAGATTGTATTTTGTTTGTTTATTTTATAGTCTATTTATAACTATGGTTGCCAATTTTATAATGAAAACTTTATCTCATTTAATCAAACGATTATGCATCTGAAACCTTTAGATAAAGACATTTATTCACTAATTTGAACATACAAGAGTATGATATGATAAGGGGCAGCATTTTCAACTGTTTTAAGTAAGCTGAAAATATGCATTACCGTATAAGCTTGGTTTGGGTTTTTTTTTTTTTCGAAGACAGGGTGGAGTTGTGTGTGGGGGTGGTGTGAGTGTGGGTGGATGTGTGTAAATGTTTTCAGAAGTTTTTCTTTCAAGATTTGGAAGATTTTTTTTCAACATATGAGGGGCAAGGAACAACTCTGTACATGTGCCTCTGAAAAATGGGTTTTTGTGTGTTTTTCTACTCTCATGGCTTCCTCTCCTTATTTTACTCATTTCTCACACTTTTCCAACATGGTTTCCAAACCTACCATTTGTCATTTGAAACTGCTCTCTCCAAAGTTACTAATAGTTTCTTAATAGCCAAATTTGATGGCCTTTTTCACATTCCTCATTTTTTTAAATCTTTCTTAGAAAAATTACTTTGGCAGCTCCACAGACTTTATTTGTACACCTCTGTTCTCAACCATATAATGAAACCTTTGACTATGTCTTCACTAGATCATTAGCAAAAACTTTTAGTAATCATCTATCTGCACATGTGCTGGGTGCTATCTCAAGTAAAGTAAACAGTTCCTTCTTTTCCTTCTGGAAACTTACAATTCATGACAAGGAAGAAGGCAGAGAATTTAAGAAACAAGATGCATTCTATTTAAGAAACCGTATAAATGCCAGAGTGGTAAACCAGAAAACTGGGGAGGGTTTAGTGTTTGGGAAAGACTTAGAATGATAACCACTATTATTTTACATTTTCTGCTTATCTGATCAGGTTTTTCAAGGCCCAGAGACAGAAACTGACACTTATTTGATCTAACTACTGGGTTTCTTGCCAACACCAATATAGTAGACAAAGAATACTAGGGATACACATGCTCTGATCAGCTCAGTACCCTCTGGTTCATCATTGTCTCTGGTTCTAAGAAATGAAGCTGCCCAGCCTGATCCAGAATTTCATTGTTTGATTCAGAGTGGTTCAGAACTGTTATGGTCCCTGGAGTTTTGTACTCCAGAGGACAAAGAGGTCAGAGCCTTTTACAAATGCACCCATCTTGGGTAAGCTAACTCCAGCCACTTTGCCTACACCAATCAGAAATAGCTCAAAAAAGGATAAAAGCAGGGCTGGTCCAATTCTTGATTAGCATCTAATAAGGTCAGCAGTTATTCAACCTATTTCTGTCTATATATTTCCTACTCCTCCTCTGTGGAGGAAGAAGCCCAGTCTGACTAGACATTATCACATACAGAAAAAGCTATGTTATCTATTCAGTTTGGCATGTTGGTGGTGGTTTTTTAAATTCATTCTATACAAAACTTTAGTTTATTGTAAATTTAGCACATTCTAACAGAGGTCTGATCAAGAAGCTTCTGACGACTAAAACAAAATTAACCAAATTAATCAAATCCTTTCCCAAAAGAAGAAAGCTTCACAAATCCCTGAGAAATGACAGCTATTTTTTTTTTTAGTTCAATTGTCAAGCTAGAGGTATTTCTGGAAAGTAATAAGGTAAGTGGAAAATATCAGGTATAGAGACCACCCCATTCCTACATAACCTAGATCCTTCTCATAGCCAATAGCCAATAAACATTTATTAAGCAGCTACTGTGTGCCAGGCATTGTGCTAAGTGCCAAGGGTTGTGGTTGTTGCTGTTGTCATTGTACAGTGGAGTTTTAACTCTTCATGAGATACTGGACTGGTTTGTCATTCCCTTCTCCAGCTCATTTTACAGATGAGGAAACTGAGGCAAACGGGATTAAGTGAATTCCCAGGGTCACACAGCTATTGAGTGTCTGAGGGTAGGTTTGAACTCTATCCATTGTGCCATCTAGCCACCCTAAAAATGAGATAATCCTTGCTTTGGGGGAGTTTACAGTCTAATAGATAACACACAGAAGAAAGACTAAAAACTGAGGAAGGTAACCTGGGCAGGGCAGAATAGTCAAGGAAGTCAAAAATAAGTGCATCTGGGTGGGAAATAAGGAGATTTCAGCATCTCAAGCCTGCATTCCTATCAAACTCTTAACTATTCTTTCTTTGTCTTCCCTGTTCCAATGCATCCTGTTCACTATGGTCAAATTTTAAAAACACCTCTGTCATTATTCTCTTGTTTAAGAATGCCCAGTGCTTCCAGATGACTCATCGCCTCAAATCTAACACCTTTGACTCACCAGTAAAGGTACTTGATAATCTAACCCCATACTACCTACCCAAATATTTCCTAGGAGATTCTCACTCTAGTCAGACTTACTCTCCTCCTCATACATCTCCACATTCTGACTCTTTCAGAGACATTTCCTACTGATTTCAATCCTAAAGTCACTTAAGGCCCTTAGCAAGAATCTCCCTGAGTCCCTGGTCCATGATTTGCCTCTTCTCCAGTGGGAGTTGTAATCCTTGCCATGCTTGTCCTATTATTTTTAAGATATTCATATTTTCTTCAGGGCACAGATCATCCTTCTGCACAAAGTTATTTCTGATTTTCACCTCAACTCAAAACTAACCAAATTGTTGGTATACTATCCCCCTCCTAAAATTGCTACATAATCCATATTTACTTATGGATTACTTACTTATCCATATTTACCATGTGCTTACTGTAGCTCCCCAGTAAGAATAGAGACTTCTTGAACACAGGGATCCTTTTATTTTTGTCAATCCCCAATGATTTCATTTACTAGGATACTTAATAGTTTGGATACCCAAAACTCCTCCAATAAAGTCAGACATATGGTATATTTAAGTGACAAAAATGTAAACTGAAAGATCGCTTAGCTGTAAGAAGTAACTCAGATACTGAATCATTCCCTCCTCAAATCCTTAATCATCACCCACCCAGTTACCATGTAGAAATCTCTGCCAATCTACAGGGTGAGCTGAATATGAAGGAAGGACACCTAAAAAATAAAATTAAGTGTTCAGAAGAATGTATGGGGAGAAAGAGAAAGAGAGAGGTAGAATATAATAAATCACCTCACATAAAAGAGACAAGAAAGAGCTTTTACAATGGAGGGGAAGAGGGAGAAGGTGAGAGGGAATAAGTGAGCCTTACTCTCATGAGATTTGTTTTAAGGAGGGATTAAAACACATTCAATTGGGTATGGAAGTCTATCTTACCCTGAAGGAAGGCAGTGGGGAAGGGGACAGGAAAGGAAGGATAAAAGAAGGATGGCAAATTGGGGGAAGGGATAATCAAACACTATGATCAGGGGGACAGGTCAAGAGAGAGAATGGAATAAATGGAGGGATAGAGGGAAATGCGGTTAGTCTTTTGCAACATGACTGTAATGGAAATGTTTTGCATGGCTACATATGTATGACCTATATCAAATTGCTTGCTTTCTCAATAAGGGTAGGTGGGGAGGAAGGAAGGGAAAGAAACTCAAAGCTTTAAAAATGAATGTTAAATTATGCCCAAAAGGCTACAAATATGCATACCTTTTGACCCAGAAATATTGCTTCTGGGACTGTATCCCAAAGAGATCCTAAAAATGGGAAAGGATCCCACAAGTACAGAAATATTTATAGCAGCTCTCTTTGTAGTGGCCAAAAACTGGAAATCAAGAGGATGCCCATCAATTAGGGAATGGCTGAACAAATTGTAGTGTATGAATGTAATGGAAGACTATTGTGCTATAAGAACAGATGAACAGGAAGACTTCAGAGAGGCTGGAATTCAATCGCAGAATGAAGCAGATCATTTTCTTTTGTATTATGTTTTGGTTTGTTTTATGATTTCTCCTGTTCATTTTAATTCTTCTATGCAACATGACTAAGGTGAAAATGTATTTAATAGGAATGTATGTGTACAACATATATAAAATTGTATGCTGTCTCAGGGAGGGAATGGGGAGGTAAGGGGGAAGGAAAGAGAGAGAGGGGGAAAAATCTAAGATATATGGAAGTGATTGTAGAACACTGAAAACAAATAAAATAATAATTAAAAAGTAGAAAACGTCAAAATTTGGGTAGCATTATAAATGGGTAAAAATTTCTAGTATTGACTAACTTGTCCTTCTTCGTAAAATTCCTAAGTTGTTCTCACTTAGCTCTCTCATATCATGAACTCCACAGAGGCTAAATTCTGTCCTACTCTAGATACCTTCAGACCGGCACTTTTATCACTAGCTCCTCTAAACCTGATTACCCCCAAAACAAATAAATCAACAAGCAAGGAAACCACTTTAAAAACTTTTAGCAGCCTCAAATAAACCAAAACATCTGCTACTGTGATGATTTTAAGGAATAATACTGTTATGACTTCATTTATGCAGATTGCACTTAATTAGTAACTTGAACAATATAGAATGCAGTCAAGGACCAGGAAGTAAACACAAACGTATGTCTGAGCAGTTCAAATAATTGCATAAAATTTATCTACAAAAGCCAATGTAATCTATGCTTAGTATGGTGCTTCCAGCACTTAGCACTGTGTCCGACACATAGTAGGCACTTAACAAATGTTCATTGATTGATTATTTGATTTACTCTAGGTGGACCCCTTTAGGTAATGCTTCTTTTAGGCATGAATATAACCATTTTTTTCCAATCTCCCAACAATATAAGACTGAAGAGAGAGGTTATAGACGGTAGACAGACTGATAAAAACAGTAACACTAACTTAAATTTGTTTGATGCTTCTAAGTTGACAAAGTACTTTCTCCACAACAGCCCTGTACCTCCTACAAATGTGATCACTCTCATTTAATACATAAGGAAAGAGAGTCAGGGAGACCTGGAATTTAGGGATACTCTGAGTGACTGTCCTAAAACCAATACAGTCTTTCATGGTGCTGTACCAGGGACCAGTACTTGAAACCATAGACCTATGGACAGATGTCTACACAAAAATGAAAACAGAAAGACCACTGAAAGAACTGTGGGAATTGAGTGAACCACATTGACTCCATGATGTGACTCAATTCTGGATCTAGTTCAGTTACCCTTTCTATTCAATTATGGATCTAGTCCAATTTCTGTCTTGTGAGAAAACTTTGTTTAATGATGAAAACTGTGAGAAAACTTTATTATACTATTTGACCCTAGCCCTACATGGCTCAGAAGCTGGACCACCTCCACCTGCTGCCTAGAGACCTTTAACTAAAGACCTAGGTTATGCTAACCAGAAAGCCAGTGAGATCCAAAGACTAATGCAAGGAGCTTTCTCACAATTATCCATCTCAAGAAATATATATGTCTTATCTGAAAACTGGCCCTGTACTTGTTAATCAATTACTGTTTCCTTGTTTCTTTGATTGTATACAGACACTTGGAGGACGGTGGAGGGAACACTTCTTTTTCTGATTTTAGGAAACTGCACATATTCACTCTCCCACTCCCAATTTATAAAGTCTCTGATCTTTCCTCAAGATACAAGTTTACCTAATCTTGTATCCTAGTTTATATCCTGTTAACTGTTTTAACGTATAAAACTCTGTTGTCCTCCTATATGCAGGGTCCGGTGTTAAGCTGAAAAGGCTTCAACTCAATTTGTTATGCAGTTGGCATGCATAGCTTAGTAAATTTATATGCTTAGAAGCTCAAATCTTTGTTTCTGTAGCTATTTCAGATTTCACCCATCAAACAAACCATCACAACTGGAGGTCTGGGTACAGCCTCAGTGGAAGCTTGAAACAAGTGTAATCCAAGTTTGGGTTGTTCTAAGGACTGTGATCTGAAGCAGCTGGCAGGCCACTGTGAGGAACTAGACTGAACCAGAATGACAAAGATGAGGGGAAGATCCAGAAGAGAGATAGAAGGTAGAGATAACAACAGTGGGTAGGATTTGGAACCAAAACTGAGTCCAGTTCCAGGCTCTAGGATGAGGCCATTATTTCAGATCTGGAAAGGGGTGGAAGGTAGGCCCTGATCCCAGGCCAGTCCTCACCCAGAGATGACAGGGCAGCAACTTCCAGGTTATAGAAGGGGCAGAACCTAGTCCCAGGAGAACATTTTTCCAAAGTGTTCCTAGCAAGCACAACTGTGAATGTGATGAACTTAGGAATCATATAGAGAAAAGTGGCAATGTGGATTAGAAAGAAAAATCCAGTGATGTTTATCCATTCCAATGTGTTTATAAGAAACACAAGTGAAACAAAAATTCACCCAGTATTGAGATGAAGGGCTGGAGTAGAAATCTGTTTGCCTCAGATTAATTTTAAAAAGCAGGGGAGGCAATTATGATCACAGAGGAGGCAACAATAAAAATAGACATGGCTAAAAGAGATAAACAAGGAAACTTCATCATGCTGAGAAGCATCATGGTACTGAAATTATAGCAGTACTGAATATATATGAGCAGACCGGTGTACATATTATTTAAATGCATACAGGAAAAGTCATTTGAACTATGCGGTGAAATAAAAAGCAAAACACTTATAGTTAGGGTCTTTGATGTACTCTTCTCAGACTCTGACAAACCTAACAAAATGATAAACAAGAGATGAGTTTAAAAATATTAATAGAATTTTTTTAACATTAGACAGTAGAATTCTTACAACTACTGAAGGGAGATCATAAAATGTATACATATTTCTCAGCTTTTTATACTATACTGTCTTCAGAAAGCTGAATCATATACCAGGCACACAAAACTCATAAATAAGTTGGCAGAGAGGGGTGGGGGGGTAGGGGGGGGAAATCGTAACACAGTAAAAATTTTAGTCAATAAACACAACTTGAAGAAAGAATGCAGTCTTAATTGGAAACTATATAATAGAATACTAAAAAAAAAGTGTGGGTCAAAGAATAAATCATAGAAGCAATTAAAAACATGCTAAATGTAACAACATAATCAAAATTTGGGGGATTCAGACAAAACAGTCTTTAGGAGAAATTTTAAATATCTAAAAACATTCATCCAGAAAAAAGAAAAACTAGAGATTAGTGAATTAAGCATTCAACTAGAAAAGCAACAAACCAAAAAAATCTCAAATAAATATAAAAATAAATTCCAAAAATAAGAACATAAAAAATTTTTTAATGAATTAAATAAAATTAGGTTTCTAAAAGACTAATAAACTAGGTCAAGGATTAATTTTCTCAAAAAAGAGAAAAATCAAGTCTCCATAACAAAAATTAAAAAGGGAAAATTTTTTTAAACTATTTTAAGATATTATAAGGCAAAAAAACTGATCAAATAAAAAGAAATAGATGAATAATTACTTTTAAAAACCAAATACCCAGATTTAAAGGAAAAGAGAGAGTTTAAACAATCCAATCTCAGGAAAAGAAAATGAACAAGCCATAAATGAATTTAAAAAAAAAAACTCCCACCTTAGAAGAATTGTTGACAGGTGAATTTTATTCAAAGAATAACTACATATTACTATAACATATACATTTGTGTATTACATTTTTGTGTGTGATTACAGGTGGTTTTATGTATTCAAAAGGGAAAAAAAGGCATGAAACAATTATGATCCTGATATTTAAATGAGGGAAAATAAAACAGAAAAAGAAACTATAGAGTAATATATTTAATAAATAATGAGAAAAAGCTACTGAATAAAATATAAATAAAGAGGCCACATTTAAAATATTTCATTGCGATCTAATTAGATCCCTACCAAAAATTCAATACCAGTTCAAAATTATGAAAATTACAGACAGAACATTCAAATTTTAAAAATTATAAAAATCACAATAGCTGCAGAAAAACTTGACAAAAACCCATTCACGTATGTTAAAATAACAGAAGGCCATGAGGTGGCACAGTAGCACAAAAGTCAAGAATATCAAAGGAAATAATGAAAGTAAGTAGGAATGAGGAATGTTTAGCAGTACCAGATTTCAAAATATATGTAAAGCAATAATGATGAAAACAATTTGATATTAGTAAAAAACAGAAACATGGATCGATGCAAAATAGAATAACTAAATAAAACACAAGAGCAATCGAACCTAGTAGCTTAGTCTTCAGTAAACCTAAGGATACTATGAGGACAATGGCTGCTGATTTGTTGGGATTGGTCGGGTTTTTCTTTTTACTTTTATTTCCTTTTTTTTAATTCAACATTTATTTTCTCTCCCACTTAATTCCTCATTCTCAAAAAAATAAACAAAAGCCAAATAAAAACATTATAATAAATATGCACAATCAAGCAAAACAAATTCCCACATTGACTATGTACAAAAATGGGAGTTTCATTCAGAATGATGAATGTCTACCTCCTCACAATGGGGAGGGGAGTTACAAGATTCCTCATCGATCAGAGTTCTTAAGTCTTTCAAAGTTACTTGCTTTACAATTATCAGCCTTACAGAGTTTGTTCTAAGGAAGACAAACAAAATTAGGCTATATGTACATGTCTATTTCTCTCAAAGTGGGCAGACATGCATATGAATGCGTGGGAGTCATTTTAGAAATAGGCTCAAAGAAGGCCCATTGAAAGAGAATATGTATATGCACCCATAGAGAAAGGAAGCATATCACCCCACCCCTTTCCCTTCCTGACTCAGGATTTCTGTGTTAGCCAAAATTAGTTTCCATAGAACAAGAGGGTACCCCCAGGATGTCATAAAATAAGAGTGTCCTAACAAGATAACAAGAGGAATGCCATTTATCAAGATGGTGCCTGGTTCAAGGTTCTTGGTCCTGATCAGTCATAAACAGAAGAATGCTCCCAGTTAGCTTAATTTGGGGGTTCATGAGAGAGTATGCAAAGGATTGTGGCATATTAACTCAGAGCAGTCCAAAATGTCTTTTTCCTGATTGGCCAGTCTAGGTTTTCAGTCTTTTCATATGGGGGGAAGGCGATTCAAGCTGGTTCACACAATGTTATTAGTGTACAAATTGTCCTAATTTCACTCACTTCACTTTGTATCATCAGCTCATGGGAGTCTTCCCAAGATTCTCTAAAACCATTTCTTTAATAATTTCTTATGTATTTCCTTAATTTTATATGCCATAATTTGTTCACTTATTTCCCAAATGATAGTTACCGGTTCTTCACCATTATAAAAAGAGACGATATAATTTTTTTTACATAACAATATTTCTCTTTCTTTGACCATATTGGAGTATAGGCCTAAAGGTAGTATTGCTGGATAACAGAGAGAAAGTAAAAGAAAGAGAGAGACAGAGAGACAGAGACAAAGAAAGAAAGAGAGAGAGACAGGGAGAGAGAACATATTATATACTATTATATATAGATGTATAATATACTCAGTTTAGTAATTTTGGGGGCACAATTCAAATTTCTTTCCAGCGTAGCTGGGTTAATTCACAGCTCCACCATCACAGCATTAGTGTGACTGTTTTCCCATAGCCCTTATAATATTGATCATTTTCCTTTTTTGTTATTTTCACCACCTGATGGGTGTGAAGTGGAACCTCACAGTGGCTTTAGCTTTTATTTGTCTAATTATTAGTGATTTGGGGTGTTTTTTTCATATGGTTAATCATAACTTACATTATTTTCTTTGAAAATGTCCAGTTCATATCCTTTGACCTTTTATCTCTTGGGCAATGTCTCGTTATTTGAACCAGTTCCTTCACATCTTGGAAATTAGATCTTTATCAGAGAAATTTGCTGCAAATATTCTTCCCCTTAGTTCCTTGCTAATTTTAGATAAATTGGTTTCTAATTTTATGTAATCAAAATTATATACTTTATCTTCTATGATCTTCTCTCTGCCTTATTTAGACATCAAGTCTTCTTCTATCCACTGATCCAAAAGTTGATTTCTTGTTCTTCTAATATGTTTATGATGTGATTTTTTTTGACTGGGGGGGTGGGGGAACAGGTCATGTACGCATTTGAAGTCTATTTTGGCATTTAACAAGAGACATTTGTTTAAACCTAATATCTGCTAGAATACTTCCCAGTTTTCACAGCTGTTTTTGTCAAATAAAAGGACTATATGGGATGAACTAGAAATCAGTTTAGTATGTGAAAAACTATTATTAATAATTAATATTTTGGGGAGGTTTGGAGTTCTCCCAACCCCCCTTCTTCCAAAGTCTTGACTTTAAGTTCAGATTTTCTTCAGGACATTACTGATGATGAGATTGCATTGACTTCTTATCCTGGTCAGCTCCCACTCAAGCTTATAAAGAATTTAATCTAAAGTGGGGAAACCTATTTGTGTTCTACTCAAGCTTGGGTAGAGACAGATTTTTTTGTCTAGATGATGCAAGGCTGAGAGTGGTCTGGTATAGCTGGGGGTAGTCTGATGTAGAGATATTTTCTCTGAGCAGGGGTGAAATGATGGTGCATTGACATTAACCCCAGTTGGAAGGTTATGTAAACAGTGTGGCCTGAACCCAAAAATGATCTCAGTTAGAAGCTCCCATGCAATCATATGAATATCTGCCAGCTTTGAGAGAAATAAACACACATACAACCTAATTCTCTTTGCCTTTCTTAAACCCAACTCTGGAGGTTGACAACAACAGATTAGATTTAGATCAATATCTTGTGCTGTTTATCACAATAAACTCCAAAAGGATGACATAACCTAGATATAAGGGGTTATATTATTTAAAATAAAAATATTGAGGACAAATGAAGGCTATTCTTTTCACATCTATGAACAAGGGTAGAATTCTTACCTTAAAATAAGACAGAGATGGTCATAAAGTCATAAAGCATAAAGTAAAAATGCTGGTTACATAAATTGAAAATCTACACAAGCAAAATAAATGCAATTTTAAAATCAAAAGGAAAACAACTGGGAAAAAAATTTTATGGCAATTTTTTCTAATACAGGTCTAATATCCAAGATGTATAAAGAATTGGTAAAAGTATATAAGAATAAGAGTCATTTTAGTGGTCAAAAGATATGAACAGGCAATTCTCAAATAAAATGTAAGTTATCAAGAATGACATAAAAAAAATATATGTGTGTATACATACATACATATATATATACATATATATATATATATATGTATATATATATATATATATATGTATATATATAACTGTAAACATCAGCAGGTCAGTTTTTCATACAATTCTCTTCCCCATTCTTCCATGTAGATGATGGTGAAATCAAAAATGTAAAATTTTTAGAAAGAAAGAACACTGGATTTTCTGTCAGAGTTCCTGAGTTTAAATCTTGGTTCTGCTACTTACTTCCTATGTCACTTCACCTCTATGGACCCATTCCTCACTAATACAATGAGGTTATTGTGTCAGATGGTTTCTAAGGTTCATAAGCCTAGATCCTAGAACCATGATCCTAAGTTCACTTATTTGCAAAATTCCATCTTGTGGAAAAGCAAACTACTCAGTGGCAATGGACAAATAAGTCATGATTCTATCTTGTTGAAAATTCTTTCCTGGGTGCTATGGGAGAAGCCACACAAGAGTTAAAAATCTACACAGCTGAAACATTAATGAACTGTGGGTGGAGTTATAAACTGATTCAGCCATTCTGTAGGGTTATTTGGAGCTTGGCCCAAAGAGCTATAAAGTCATGTATACACTTTGACCTAGCAATCATACCACTACCAGGACTGTATCCCCAAAAAGATAAAAAATAAAGAGGAATGGACCTACACGTATACAAATTTTTATAGCAGCTCTCTTCTAGTGGCAAAGAATTGGAAATTGAGGAGATGTCCATCAATTGGGGACTAGCTGAACAAATTGTAGTATGTGATTATGATGCAATGTGATTGTGCTATAAGAAATGATAAGCAGATACTGTCAGAAAAAAAAAAAACCTGGAAAGACACATGAGCTGAAGCAAAGTGAAATGTACTTTGTACAAAGTAGCAGCAATATTGTGCAATGATCAGCTATGAATGACTTAGCTATTCTCAGCAATAAAATGATCCAGGACAACTCTGAAGGACTTAAGATGAAAAATGCTATCTATCCGCAGAGAAAGAACTGATGGCTTAATACAGATTGAAGTAGATATTTTTTACTTTCTTTATTTTCCTTGAATTTTATTTTTTGTCTGTTTTCTTTGACAACATGACTATTACAGAAATGTTTTGCGTGACTATACATATATAAGATATATTGAATACTTGCCTTCTCAATGAGGGACGGTGGGGAGGAAAGAAGGGAGAGAATTTGGAACTCCAAGTTTTAGAAAAGAATGTTAAAAATTGTTTTTACATGTAACTGGGGAAAAGTAAAGCACTAAATTTAAAAAATGATGTAAGAAAAAAATCTGCACAGCTTACAGATTAGTAGGAAAGACCTGCATATTTTCTTTAAGGGAAATGCTGCTGAAGAGAAATGACATGGGTTTTATAATGGCAAAATAAGCCTTTTAAGAGCTCAACCTCAGAACCATGTTGTGCCTACACTGTGCATACTATGGAAGGCCTTCTTTTTGAAGGGAACAGAATCTTTGCTGGTTCTTTGTTATCAATGCTTGTGGCCTGAAACTGAACTGCTAGGTAGGCAAAGAAATCCAGGCATAGAAGGGCAGAGTTCATTTTGACACATTTTTCAGATTCCATAAGCTGTTTGCCACTTAGGGATTTCAGTGAATACAAGTGTTGAGTTATTCACAATGCCAAATGTTTTTGCTTTAAAAGAGGGGAAAAAAAAACCCAACCCTGTAGCTCAGCTCTCAGTAATTTTTCTGCAATTGTGACAGTTTTCAAAATTCAAGAAACTTAGAGAAAGCAATCCAGCAGACTCTCAGTAGGGGAGGCAGTTGTAAAGATCCCTCTAATATTCTAAAAGTATTGCGCTGATGACAGAGAGAAGATGAGAGAAGGTCTTGTGTGAACATATGCTCTTTTTTTACTCTCTTTCTCTCTTCCTCCCAGAGAAAAGAAGAGGTAGGTATTATATGCCTTTGAAAATGAAGAGATGGGACTGAATGACCTTAGACTTGAGAGATTGGGCTAAAAAGGAATGCTATGTTGATAGCTCACTTTAATAAAGCACTTTACACACATTATCTTATATTTGATCTTTACAACAATCCTGTGAGATGAATGCTGTTATTATCTGCATTTACAGATAAGGAAACAGGGACTGAAAGACTTTAAATGGCTTGACTAATACTGAATAGCTAGTAAATATCTGCAATGGGATTGGATCTAGAGGACTCTAACTCCTTCTAAACTTGTCCTCATATTTTATTATTAATAAGAACTGACCTGTATATAGTACTTTACATGCGTTATCTTTTTCGAGACTCACAAGAACTCCATGAAGAAGGTACTAAAGAAATTACTATCTTCATTTTACAGGTGAATAAACTGAGGTTCAGAAGTAAAGGGACTTGCTAAATGTAATAGTGAATAATTAGGAAGGGCAAGGCTTCCGACCCAGATATTTCCAATTCCAAATCCAGCACACTCTCCACAATGCCCTTTAGCCTCTCTCTTAACTCAGGCAAGCTCATGGCAGTCGGTGCCTCTAAGACAAAACTACCAAATAGGCATATATCACCCTCTCATCTCTTTATGAACCCCTTTCCCTCTTCTTAGGAAGAGGCATGGAACCACAGTTCAGGAAAGATCTGGGGTCAGGCATTTAGGAGCTGTATCAGAGCCTCATTCCCCTCACCTTGGTGGCACCCCTCTCACTCCATATATTATCCCAACCCTTGTTTGGAGGAGCAGGAATTTGGTTGGGGATAGTGAGGAGAGGTGAGGAACTACCTTCAAGGTGGGAGAGAAGGACACAGGGATCTTTGACTACTTATCGTGACTGCCTCTTAAATCTACTCCCCCTGCTCCATGGCTTAAAGGTCTGTGTTCTCATCAGTTGGTGTACTTCTTCCAATGGCACAAAATAGCTCATGCATACCTGTGTACTAGGTATCTTGTTTATGTTCCCACAAATCCTCCATGAAACTCTACCCATCGTGTTACAGATCTTTCTCTAAAACTTTTCACATCTTTTGAATGACAATGAAGAACTTGTTATCCTTCACTATATGACTGACCCGACTCTTTTTCTGATTATACATTCTTCAAATTGTCCTTAACACCATTTTTTACATACAAGTCACCATTGATCATATGTTACATTTTACTGAAGGAAAAGTTATGTGTCCTTTATGTCTTTCCACTGGACTTTAAGTTACCTGAAATTTTGATTCTTCAAAGACTGTAACATGCCATAATTTAAGGTCATGAAACATCCTTGGAAAAATACTGATGCAAAAAAATTTGGTTTTGTTTTAGGAAGTAGCTTAGGATTGTTAAAAGTCTTGGGTAGAATAATAAGGGTAGTAAGTGCCAGGTATTTCTTCATATATGAAACAGGGATGGCGGAAAGAAATCAACATGTTGAAGTAACAACTTCCTCAATGCAAAATTTGGTTATGCAAATAGCTCATTTTCTATCTGCTATACCTGTTTGAAAGCGATGTATTTCCAGATTAGCTCAACAGATTATCCCTTTAACATGTCATGGTCTGGAAATAGGTGTTCCTCTTCTTGGCTTTTCTTGTGGGGATTGTTGGGACAACGTCTAATGAATCGTTATGGATCTCGTTAAGAAGGCTTCACAATTTCTGGGGGCCGATGTAAGTAGCATGACTGGTTCTTACAACAGTGCTCTACTGGTTCTGTAGTCCTGGCCAGGTATGGTTCCACTGGGCATGAGGCTGTGGTATTTTTACGCAATTTCTTTGATTCTGTATTCACTTGGAATCTTTTTCTAAGGCACTACCTCTTCACCATAATAGGAAGAGTATGATCTCTCAATTCTCTTTTGGCTTAGAGCTTGGAGGCTTAAGTTTCTGCTTTTCTAGGAAGTGAGACCCTTTAGACCCCCCACACACACATTTTAACTTGGGAACAATGCTTAGCTATGACAAAAATAAAAAAATTTTTTTGAAAGATCTAAGGGCACTAATCAACCCAACAATCCATCACTATTCTAGAAGTCTAATGATAAAACATACTACTCATTTCCTGATAGAGGTGATGGACTCAAGATGCAGAATGAGAAAGGCATTGGAGGACATGGCTAATATGAGAATTGTTTTGGTTGACTATGCATTTTGGTTGCAAGGGGTTTGTTTTTCTTCTCTCCTCCCTTCCTGGGGAAAGGTACATGGGCAGAAGGAAAAAAATGCTTGATCATTAAAAAAAAATTTTTAATTTTTAAAAATGCTGACTGTCTTTTCTCCCCATTAGTAGAATATGTTACTTCTCAAAGACATGAATATGATGGACTTTTCCTCTCCAAAAGAAGAGTCATAACTCCAAGGCCCAAGTCTGGAACACATAATAGTCAGCCTGTTAAGAAGTACCAAAAGATATCAAGTCTATCATTTTTATATTCTTCTTCCTGCTCAGCAAGGACAAATTCGGCCCCAAATCTCTATCTGACTTAATGTTAGAAAATCCCTGAAGGAAGGGCAGAGCCAAGATGATGGAGTGAAAAGAAGTGTGTTGAATTCCCATAATCTTAAGCAAAACGAACTCTAACAATGTATAAAAATATTTATAGCTCTGAGGTGGCAAAGAATAGGAAGCTGAGGGTTGTCCATAAATTGGAGAATGGATTTACAAGCCGTGGTATATAAATATGATGAAATACTATTGTGCTGAAAACTCTTATCAACATAACAACCAACCAAGATTCCAGAGGACAATTGATAAAACATCCTGATAGAGAGGTGAAGGACTAAGAATGCAGAATGAGACAATTTTTTTTCTGGCCATGAGCAGTGTAGACATTTGTTTTGACTACATGTTTCTAATAGGCTTTGTTGTTTTCATGTTCCCAATTGGATAAGAAGGGTTGAGGTGGGAGGGTGAGAAGACAGATTGTGGCTGGTTAAAAGAAATAAAATTTTTTTTAATTAAAAAAAAGTCTGTGTGAGTCTCACTTAATGTTTGATTGCCAAACTATGACCCTTCAAGATCCTTGGGGTGTTTCCCTTTCTATGAAGTCTGAAATTCCCCCCTCTTTTCCCACGACTCTCCCAGTTTTCATAAACACAGAATTACTTCCAGTCTCCCACGGAAATTATTGAGAAAGGGAAAGGCAAAGGAACAAAAGCCACAAGGTGGAGTGGTATCACTCTATTTAAATCCTTTGGGACTATCAACAAACCTTCTTACACAGATATGGAGGAACATCTGCATAAGGCTCAAAGGCACAAATAGAATTTTGTGTATGGAAAATGGTTAACTGGTCAACTGAAATGGAATAGACTCCTATTCACTGGTGCTCATCCAGAACTAAAGCACTGACCTTTTATAGGCAGGGTCATTGATCTTCCACCAATATCAGTATTAATCATTTGTTCTTGACAACACTGAAATATAGTCAATTTATCCTAGTCTGTGTTTTGAGGATAACAAAATAACCCTGAGCAAATTCTAATCTAGTTAATGAGAGGAAGCAATGCTTTAATCAGTTAAGAACATTATAAATCGTTATCCTCTTATTGGACAGATTAATGTTCACATCATTAGGGGGGAAAATTTAAAGCAATCTTGATTTTGGTGAGTTGCAAAGAAATAATCATTAATGTCAATTAGATTTTGAAAAGTCATAATGGGGACCTCTCTCGCTGTCTTTGACCTCCTTTTGATGTATACCCAGCCATGGGATATCTGGGACAAAAGACATGGACATTTCAGACATTTCCTTAAGATAATTATAAATTACTTGCCAGAATCATTCAACCAATTCACAGCTGCACAAAAGTATTAGACTCTTTCCCATAACCCCTCTAATATTCCCCTCTAATATTTCTATCCTTTGTCATCTTTGTAGATTTGATGGGTGGGAGGTGACTCTTTAGAGCTGTTTTAATTTATATTTCTTTTATTACTAGTGATTTGAAGTAATCTTTCCAGTGGTTATTTATGACTTAAGCTCCAGGGATACAAATACAAAAAAAGCCAGATAGCCCCTATTGTCCAAAGGATCTTACATATTCATTTGGTATGTTACCACATGAGGGGAATATGAGTGGTATCATCAGCATCATAATATGGAAATGGCCCAGAAGTGGTATAGACACCTGGTTCCAGGGTGATCCCAGGTTCAGGAACCCAGATTCCAGTAGGAGGGGAATTGAGGCTGAGGACAGGGGTAGGTGGCATGGTTTTCATCTCCATTGTCCCTTATACAAACACATACACAGGAGTTTGGTGCCGCAGTAGAATGTGAGAATGAAATGAGATAATGATTGTGAAGCATGTAGCATAAAAACTGACAAATAGCAAGCACTATATAAATGTTAGTTATTATATCATGCCCTTAGAATTTTTCTCAGTTAAGAGATCCTTACTCCACCAACTGCACTGATTTAGTGCAATAGCTTTTCAATTTCCTATAATCAAAACTGTCTAACCCTTGTGACCTTTTCTATCCTGCGCCAGAGTTGTGAAAGTCATCAGCTTCTATTCTCCTGATTTTTTAAATGACATAAACTTTAACAGGTTTATCAGACTGCTTCCTAGTTCCACCAGAAGTTCTTGTTACATGGAGAATTCCTCCCCAATTAGCTTATGGTCTCAAGTTAACAAATCATGAGTGATTGAATTTGTTTCTGAATCTTGCTTATCTAGTCTGTTCCCCTGAGATATTTTTCTATTTTTATTTTTAATGATCAGTTTTGTTATGTAGTGTGGGGTCTGGTAATGCTCCTCCATTTCTACCTTTTTTTCATCATTTCCTTTGAAATTCCAGCCCTCCTAATGACTTCTATTTTGTAGAGCTCTATAATGTAACCTCTTGGCTATTTGATTGGTATGCTACTAAATATGGAAAGTAATCTAGGTTGTATTTTTATTATATTGCTGTAGCTCAGTCATGAGCATTGAATATCTTTGAGACTATTCATCATTCTTTAATTCTTTAGATAATGTTTTACATTTGGCATTTATACAAGTTCTTGTATATGTCTTGGTAGATGGACTCCCAGATATTTTCTTGATTTTGTAGTCACTTTGAATAAGAATATCTCCCCCTCACTTTCTAAAATTTGCTCCTCAATTTTGCTCTTGCTATACAAAAACACTGCTAGTTTTGTGCATCTTTTTTGTATACTGCTACTTTGCCAAAACTATTATCTATTTCTCTGGTGATTCTCTGAATTTTTCTGAGTAAAACATTTTATACAAATAGGGATAATGTTGTCTTCTCTTTCCCAATGTTTGCTACTTTCTTTTGTCATTAACATAGAAATTCTTCATTTATAAAATGGGGAAGCCACTGTTCATACTTCACAGGACTCTTGTGAAAACAGCACAAAATTCTACAAAAATACATATTACTATATGTTTGAAAAAAAACACAATGTAATGCTGCTTTATGTAATATAAATCCAAAAGGATCAGAGGAAATATAGCATTTATAGAATCGCTTATTTTTCATACTTGAATCATACTTGCTTCAAAATTATCTATACTACACCATACAGTAGATCTGTATATCTTTATTGTTCCTTGCTCTAGAAGTAATTTCCTCTGGAGATATAATTCCATCACCATGCTATTAAAAAATCACATTAGATAGAAAAAAAAGATCAAGATTAGTTTTTTCACAAATGAAACTAAAAAAATTAATGAAGCAACAAAATCCAGCCAGAGATAAAAGGTAATGTATAACAACTTTTAAGACTATTCTGCAAACAGGATGTCAATAACCACTGCTTGGTTTCCATGTTATTACCTGACAAATCCTATATATAAACTTTGCACTTTGTGGAAAGAAGTAGAGAAATTAGTGAAATCAGATGGTTCCCTAGTAGCTGTATAACAAAATACACAGAGGATCTGTGATTCATCCTACTCCCATTGTGAGAAGTCCTTCCTATAAAGCTGGTCACAGCCAGTCTAGGACTTAGTAGATAAGTCTTAGGAAGGTGCCAAAGAAACATAAAGATTAAGTACCTTGTCTAGGGTCACAGTTATTAAGTATCAGAGGCAGAATCTGAAACCATGTTTTTTTTGCTATAAAAGTCAAGCACAGGAGGGGGGGAAGGGGGGAGGGGCAGAGCCAAGATGGAAGACTAGAAAGAACACATGCAGGGTCCCCCACACAGCCCATAAAAAACCTGTAGAGAGGGACTCTCAACAAATTTTGGAGCAGCAGAAATGGAGACCAACAGAGTGGAGGAGATTTCCAGTCCACAGTGACCTGAAAGGCCCATGGAAATGTCGGTTGTGCTAGATGCGGAGCCCATTGTGGAGTCCACCTCAGCCTTGGCCGTGAGGCATGGAGCAACGAGACTCTGGGAGGAGGACACCTCAGGGGCAGAATCTCCAGTCGCAGCAGCAGTTCCTCAGATCCCTCAACCCACAGGTGCCAAAGGTCAGTGACGGGGTTTTATCAGCTGGCCAGGAAGGGAGAAGGGCCTTCCCATAGCTCTGGCAGCAGGCAGCAGCCACAGAAGCTGCAGAGCATACAGACTGCTCCATTGTTGGAGCATAAAAACTCCTGGGGGCACTGAAGAGCTGAGTCTTACCTCAGCCCTGGGTGGAGGCCTGGCTGAGCTGGTCTTTGTCTCAAACTGAATGGCAGCCCTGCCCATCCAGCCTATCTGAAAATTAGCCCCCAGTGCTGACTTGGCAGAACTGGAGGACAGGTGGTTGTGGAGAGGTAACTGCTAAAATTCTGGGCATAAAAATCCCTCTCTGTGTCCAGACCAGTACACGTTTGATTGTGCTACCTTGGAGGAACTGAGATCTCTGAGATTCTCAGACCAAAGGACCCAAAAGTCAAGTAACTGTTTGGGAAAATGCCCAAAAAAGGGAAAAAAAAATAAGACCATAGAAGGTTACTTTCTTGGTGACCAGATATCTCCTCCCATCCTTTCAGATGAGGAAGAACGATGATTACCATCAGGGAAAGACACAGAAGCCAAGCCTTCTGTATCCCAAACACCCAAAATAAATATTTAGTGGGCTCAGGCCATGGAAGGCCTCAAGAAGGATTTTGAAAATCAAGTTAGAGAGGTGGAGGAAAAACTGGGAAAAGAAATGAGAGAGATGCAAGAAAAGCATGAAAAACAGGTCAACACCTTGCTAAAGGAGACCCCAAAAAATGCTGAAGAAAATAACACCTTGAAAAATAGGCTAACTCAATTGGCAAAAGAGGTTCAAAAAGCCAATGAGGAGAAGAATGCTTTCAAAAGCAGAATAAGGCAAATGGAAAAGGAGGTTCAAAAGCTCACTGAAGAA
>CM053772.1:164411229-164442200 GCA_028658325.1 Potorous gilbertii | reverse complement strand
AACGGGGACCTGAAGAACAAAAAGAGGGGGCAGGGGACAGGAGACTCGGAGAATGGAGACAAGACAGGCTTTCTGATCAAGTCTTGTTTTATTGAAGGGCGGAGTAGCAGTAATTATAGTCGTACAAGAGGAAGTAGGGGGTTTCCAGAGGGCAGAAGCAAGGAGGGGAAGTAACGGTTAATCTAATCTCGGAATGTTCCAGATCCGGGGTGGCATTTCGCAAGGCCAGATGTTTGCTGCAATGGAGTAGTCCAGATGGCTTTTGGCTTCCCACAAATGTGAAGATTAGAATGGAGTAGATGGAAGCTAATGACTATGAAAAATCAAGAAATGACAAAACAAAACCAAAGGAATGAAAAAATAGCCAAGGTGAAATATCTCACTGAAAGAACAACTGACCTAGAAAATATATCCAGGAGAGACAATTTTATATGGAACTACCTGAAAGCCATAATCAAAAAAAGAGCCCAGACATCATCTTTCATGAAATTATGATTTTCTAGAACCAGAGGGTAAAATAAATATTGAAAGAATTCAACAATCACCTCCTGAAAAAGATCCAAAAAGGAAAACTCCTAGGAATATTGTAGTCAAATTCCAGAGTTCCTAGATCAAGGAGAAAATACTGCAAGCAGTCAGAAGGAAACAATTTGAGTATTGTGAAAATATGACCAGGATAACACAAGATCTAGCAGCTTCTACATTAAGGGATCAAAGGATGTGGAATATGATATTCCAGAAGTCAAAGGAGCTAGAATTAAAACCAAGAATCACCTACCCAGAAAAAATTAGTACAATACTTCTGGGAAAAAAATGGTATTTCAATGAAATAGAGGACTTTCAATCATTCTTGATGAAAAAATCAGAGCTGAATAAAAAGTTTGACTTTCAAACATAAGAATCAAGAGAAACATGAAAAGGTAAACAGGAAATAGAAATCATAAGGGACTTACTAAAGTTAAACTGTTTACATTCCTACATGGAAAGATAATATTTCTAACTCGAGACTTTTCTCAGTATTTGGGTAGTTGGAGGGATTATATACATATAGACAGAGAGCAGAAGGTGAGTTGAATGGGAAGGGATGATATCTAAAAAAATAAAATTAAGGGGTGAGAGAGGAATATATTGGGTGGAGAAAGGGAGAAATGGAATGGAGCAAATTATCTCTCATAAAAGAGGCAAGGAAAAGCTTTTTTCAAAGGAGGGAAAAAGTGGTGAGGTGAGAAGGAAAAAGTGAAGCTTATTCTCATCACACATGGGTTAAGGAAGGAATAACATGCACAGTCAATTTGGTATGAAAATCTATCTTACACTACAGGCAGGTAGGGGAGAAGGGGATAAGTGGGGTATGGAGGGATGATAGAAGGGAGGGCAAACGGGAGGAGGGGGTAATTACAAGTAAACACTTTTGGGGAGGGACAAGGTCAAAAGAGAGAATAGAATAAATGGGGGATAAGATAGGATAGAGGAAAATATAGTCTTTCACAACATGACTTTTAGAGAAGTATTCTGCATAACTACACATATATAACCTATATTGAATTGCTTGCCTTCTCAAGGGAGATTGGTGAGGAGGGAGGAAGGGAGAGAAGTTGGAACTTAAAAATGGATGCTAAAATTTGTTTTTCATGCAACTTGGAAATAAGAAATACAGGCAACGAGGTATAGAAGTCTATCTCACCCTACAAGAAAATAGAGGTGATAGGGATAAAGGAAGGGAGGAGTGTGATAGAAGGGAGGACAGATGGGGGAAAGGGTAGTCAGAATGCACAGTGTCTTGGGGTGGGGGGAGGAAAGAGATGGGGAGAAAATTTGGAACTCAAAATCTTCTGGAAACAAATGTTGAAAACTAAAAATAAATAAAATAAATAAATTTTTAAAAATAATTTCTCCTTGACTTGTAGCTTTGATGTTCTTGTGAGTTTTCATCTTAGGATCTCTTTCAGGTGAAGATCAGTTGATTTTTTTCAACTTCTATTTTACCCTCAAGTTCTAAAATGTCAGATTAATTTTTCTTAATAATTCCTTGAAGAATAGTGTCTAGAGTCTAGACTTCTTTTTTTTTACTATAACTTTCAGGTAGTCCAACAATTCTTACATTTTCTTACCTTGATCTGTTTTCCAGGTCACTTGTTTTAAACCCTGATCTCTATCATCATAGTAGCTATCAATAGTCAGATTCTTTCTCTATTGTTTACTCATTTTTAGTGGTCTATTTCTTGGCCATTTATTTTGTGTTAGGGTCAGGCTCTGCTCCTGGGGTACGGAGGATTATATCTCAGGCTTCATGGAGCTTTTTTTTTGTTTGTCTGTTTTTACTATTGTTTTCTGAATTCTCTCTTGGGAGTCTTTGATTCTGTTTCTTCCAGAAATCCAAGATCAGGGGAGGTCACTGTTCCTCTGGCTCATGCCCTGGTCTCTTAGTGCCAACCACTCTTCTCTGACCCTGAGCCACAACCAAGGCCCCAGCACGACTGCTACCACAAATGCTCTTGCTCTCTGCAGTCACTACAGCACCCAAATGTCAGCTTACCCCCTGGCCTGTAAATAAAACCAAGGACTCCACTCTCCTGGAAGTGCCCACAGTAAGCAGAGGCCTGCCCTTCTGCAACCCCACTCTAAGCCTGTGTTTACTCCTCCTCACCTGAAGGCACAGCCTAGAACCATGTCTGGTCATGGCACCTGGGCCCTCTAATTAGCAACAGTGGAGTGCCCTGCGATCTTTCCCTAATCAGCCACCCAGCCACCACATTGTGGAGTGAAAGTTCCTGAAGCTACTGCCAACACAATTGCCCATAGGGTTTGCTGTTTGTTGACTCCACATTTACACTTCACTCTGGCCAGACCACTATTCGAGGAGGTCAGATCTTTTCTAACCCTTACCAAGTTGTCTTTGGCTGGACTACTACTTTACCTTGACTTTTAATTATTTCTGCTGCCATAACCATGAGAAATTATTTTAAATTATTGGATGGGGAGAGGGGGGAATTTGGGAGGCCCAGGTAATTTCCTTTCTTACTCTTTCATCTTCCAACTATTCCTTCCTGCTTTCCTCTGTAAAAAAAAAAAATCAATGCCACATTGGATGGAAGAGAAGGGGAAAGAAATGGAGAAAGGGAAGGGAAAAAGAGAAAAGGGGGCAATGGAAGGGGAGGAAGAAAGAGGAAGAAGAGGGGAAGAGAGGAAGGGAGAGAGAAAGTACATCAGTAGTGACTAGTCTTAGGAGCAGTGACCCACAGGGTCACTGAGCGGTTACCCTCAGAATCCAAAGCAGCAATCATCTGTCCAAGGAGTTCAACCTGCCAGTAGGGAAGCTACATAATAGAAGGGGTGCTACATAAAAAGAAAAAATTTTATAGTATTTCCAAGTCTAGCTCATCCTTCAAAAACCTTTACTAGACCATAGCTACCATCTCCTCAAGGTATAGTTCTTTGTCTAGCCTTCCTTTCTTGAATTCTTACAAAAAAAAAATAAGCTTACTATAGTCATTGCCTCCATGGGTTGAAACTGTATCTTGTTATGATCTCCACAGAAAACCCAACAGTTATTATAGTAAGTATGTAAGTAACCAGTGTAAGACAACAGTAAGTAGGAAATAGTAACAAGGAGGGTAAAGAGTAATATAGAAACCCCTTACCTCCTAAATTAATTAAGGCCTCCTAAATTAATTAAGGCCACATCCAGAGACTATGTGCTAAATTAAAAGCCAGCTAGGCCCCAAATAACTAATAATAAGAGAAATGAAAATTAAAACAACTCTGAAGTTTCACTTTTTACTCATAAACTTGGTAAAGATGACCACAAAGAAAAAATATGATTATTGGAGAAAATGTTGGGGAAAAAGGGCAATGACTCATGTCATTGGAAATCTTCATTGACTATATACAGCTTGAATATTTAACAAGGATATTGACTTGGTTATGACTCTATTTGGCACTATTTCCTATCTTAAAGAAGTTCATGGAAATTCTTTTTCAGACTGCTGGAGATAAAAACAGCACTGATACTAAAGGTGAATAGTGTGACACCAGGACCAATATGTATGTTCACCTCATGTATATCCCGATTTATAACAAAGAGATTCCAATTCATGCCTTACCTAATCCATAATATTTAATGCTGATTCAGCAAGCAGGGTTCTTCTGAGAGTTGCTGCCTGTGAGATTGCCTTAAATCCATGAATGATACACACAGATTGATTTCTAAATTGTTGCATACTACCAATTCTCAGTGAATATGCTTCAAATTCTATGCTCAGGTGTAGAATCTAACATAAAAGCACCAATGGTGTTGGTAATTCAAAACATCAGAAAGTTCCTAAAATCATTTCCATTAGACTTTGAAATGAAACGTTCTATTTACATAATAATATACATTTTGTTTAATTTCTTAGTATTTCTCAGTCAGTATGGATCAATCATATCACTGATTCAATATTACCATAAGGGAGGCTACTTATTCATTCACACTTTCTCTCAAGGCAGGGAATTAAATGTTTTTATTTTAAAAGAGGAAACTCATACCACATTACACCTATCAGATTGGCAAACACAACAAAAGAGGAAAATGATAAATGTTGGAGAAGATGTGGGAAAATTGGAACACTAATTCATTGTTGGTTGTGGGAAACAAAGGAAAGTTTCATTTCCACAAGGTCAAAACTTCTAAGAGGGAAAGTTGATCTGTGACCTAGCAGAGTCAGGTGAAGATCAGAAACTAATGTATAGAACTGATGAGTCTGAGGGAAAGTCTATCAGAAAGGAGAAAATTCAATGGTATTTGTTAATGACATAAATGTGTCGAAAGGTTGTGACCCGGAAGATAACAAACCAATCCATCCTCTGATGGGAGGATCTATCCTGAATGAACTTTATAAAAATGCCTTCACTTCCATATCTCTCTCTCTCTCCCCCTTTCTGAAGAAGGGTGGAGTTCACCTTGACCAAGGCATTTAATTTCTATGAATTCCATTTTAAATAAATTTTCCTTGATATTTATTTTGCATGTCAAGTTTATCTCTAATATGGTGGAGCTGTGAACTGATCTAACCATCCAGGAGAACAATTTGGAACCATGCCCAAAGGACTACAAAAATGTGAATATCCTCTGACCTAGTAATAAGACTTCTAGGGCTATCCCAAAGAAATCATAAAAATGGGAAAAGGACCCATATGTACAAAAATGTTTATGGAAACTCCTTTTGTGGTGGCCAAGAACTGGAAATTGAGGGGATGCCCATCGATTTGGGAATGGCTAAACAAGTTGTGGTATATGAATGTATATTGTACTATAAGAAATGACGAACAGGTAGACTTCAGAAAAACCTAGAAAGACTTATATGAACTGATGCTGAGTGAAGTGAGCAGAACCAGAAGAACATTGTACACAGTAATAACCACAGTGTGCGATGATTGACTTTGACAGACTTAGCCCTTCTCAGAAATGCAAGGACCTAAAACAATTCCAATGGACTCATGATGGAAAATGTCAATGAGATCCAGAGAAAGAACCACGAAGTCTGAATGCAGAGTGAAGCAGACTATTTTCTTTTTTTGTTTTGTTTCATTCTCATGGATCCTCTCATTTGTTCTAATTCTTCTATACAATATGACTAATGTGAAAATATGTTTAATAGGAATGTATATGTAGAACCTATATCATATTGCATGCCTTCTTGGGCAGGGGGAAGGAAAGTGAGAAAATTTAAAACTTATAGAAGTGAATGCCGAAAACTAAAAATAAATAAGTTAAAAAAAGAGGAAACCTCAGATCCATGCCCTTCTAACTTGTTGGTTCTACATGCAACTGTGTCAGAGTAAGATGACAAGGAGAAACAGAAATAGAAACAAAGCAAGAAAGTAACACCAAAGAAATCATTAACAAAAGAGAAGTTGAAAATGTCAAAAAATGAATCTGAAGATTTATAAGAATACATCTTAAAAAGCTGAAGGGCAAGGGTCAAGCAATATGAAGACATTTTTTTTGTCGCAGTATTTGTTTAGGAGCAGCCTTGCTTAGAGACAAAAGGGTATGGTGTGATTTTTAATGGTTCTTTCATAATCACCATCATAATTATCACTGTCACCATAATCGTGGTAGATAAGCTTTAATGGCTTTACTTCAGTTCTCCTTTGTGACATAATGATGATTCCGGGCTCACAAAAGCAATACCAGTATAGCACAAGCACTAACAGGTTGACCACAGTAGTGGCAACAGACTCTGTCACGATGACTTCATAAGCAGTGGTTACCCTCCAATTTACAAAGACCTTTCACAAACATCCTCTCATGTGAACTTCGTAACAGCTCTATAAGGTAGGCATAGCCACAACATGGCTTTGTAATCCTTAAAATGCTATGTGAATGTGAATTACTATTGCTGATGTCTATAAAATCATTCCCATAACAAATGATGAAACCAAGGCTCGTAGATGTTAACTTTCCCTAAAGTACACAACTAATAAGTAGGACATATACATTAAACAGCATGACAAAAAGATGGTCAGAGCATATTATGGAAGACAAGCCAGACATGGCAAATGCTCAGCAATCAGGAAAGAATGGATGGAGACTCACTCACAGCTCATAGACAGGCACTTTTAGTCCAATCAAAACCAAATTACAGCCCTTCAGGTACTTGAAGATACTATCTCTTGTCCTTGCTAAGTTTTCTCTTCTCTAGGTTAACCATCTTCAGTTTTTCTATCATTCTTCCATTTCTGGATGCTCTTTTATCAATGCATTTCCTAAAAAGGCATCGAGGACTGAACACAATATTCCAGAAATGGTCTTGCCAAGGTAGAGAACGGTCAAGCTGTAACTTCTCTCCTTCTGGATACTCTGACCTGCTTAGCACATCCTAAGACTATGTTATCTTTTTGAGCTGCTGTTTCATACTTATGTTGAGCTTGTGATTTATAAAGGGATAAGAATAGTTATTGACCTGTGATTTCATTGGAATAGAGTAACATAATAGAGAAAATAATTTTGCACTAAATTTGTCTGATAAAGGTCTACTATCCAAAATATCTAAGTAATTGCTACAAATATATAAAAACAAAATCCATTCTCCTGTAGATGAATGGTCAAAGGATAGGATCCAGAAGTTTTCAGAAAAATAATAGCAAACTATGAACAACCATATAAAAATGTTCCAAATTACTAATAATAAGAGAAATGCAATTAAAATAACTCCAAAGCTTCACTTCATATCCATAAGCCTGGAAAAGATGACTCCCCCCCCAAAAAGGAAATTTTGAGCATTGGAGAAAATGTCGGGGGAAAAGACACAGTGATGCCTAATTATTCTGGGAAGTAATATAGCACTGTACCTCAAAATTCACTAAGCTGTGCATATCCTTTCAACCAGTGATACCCCTATGAAGTATATGCCCCAAAGAAATAAAAGAAAGAGGAAAACAATCCATATGTAGGGGAAAAAAATTTATAGCCTCATATTTTATAATAGCAAAGAACTGGAAATGAAGAAGGCTCCCATCAGTTGAGGAATGGATAAACAAATTAGGTCATAAGTAATGGAATGTCACTGAACCACAAGAAACGATTAAGAGAATGGATTCAGAGAAATCTAGGAGGTCTTGTATGAAATGATGCAGTAAAGTAGGCAGAGCACCACAAAGAAAAACAGTAATGACTGGTTTATGGCTCACAAGTCCAGAAGACTGATGGTGAATTACGCCTCCCACGTTTTGGCAGAAATGGATTAACTAGGGATGCGAGATGAAACATACGTTTTCAGACACAGCCAATGCACAGATGTATTTTGCATTGCTATCTTTATTTATTAGAAGTGAGGGTTTTTCTATTTGGGGAGGGGAGATAATTACAATTCAGAGGGTAAGAGTCATACTATAAAAAGAAAGACAGGAATATCAATGAATCTTAAAAAAAAAAGACTTCAGAAGGAAATTCAGAAGGAGATAGGGACAAGCAGGAAAATGTTGAAACTCATTAAATTTAACATTAAAAAAGTTCACACAGTATATAAATTAACAGTTTCATATGATCCTCTTTTTCTGTATATACAGAAATAGTTGGTTTTTGTTGGTTTTCATCAACAATAATAAAAAGGAATGCTTTAAAAAGAAAAGATGTAGTTAATTGGGAAGATGTAGTAAATATCTGTGAAAAATCTGATTTAAGATATTTAAGGAGTTATATGTAAGAATAAAAGCCATTCTTCATTATATAAGTGGTCAAAATATATGAACAGATTGTTTTGAGAAAAGAAAATGAGGTTATAAATGACCATATGAAAGAATGATCCAAATCACAAATAATAAGAGCTGCATATTAAAACAGCTATGAGGTTTCAACTCAAACTCATGATAAATACTGGAGGAACTGTGAGGAGAAAGGTACATTAATGTATTGTTGGTGGAGGTATGAATTGATCCAACCATGGTAGGGGAAGAAGAGGAGGACTGGAATTTTTTTCACTAAATTATACATACACTTTGGCCTAGAGATAGCACTATCTATTATATTCTTCCTCCTCATTCTAACCTACCATCTCCTGGTCCTCTCAAGGCTTCACTCCATTTTAACCTGTCAATATTTTTCTGGATCCTGACTCTGTCATCCAACATAACTCACATCTGGACAACTAGAATAGCTTCCATGTTAGTTTCCCTGCCCCCTTCCAGTTCAGCCTGCAAACTGCCACTAGATTAATTTTATCCAACCTCTCTTTGATTAAAATACTCCCTTGATCAAACTTTCACTTGCTAGCAGAATGAAGTCCAAACAGTCTGGTATTTCAGATCCCCCACACTCTGGCCCCAATCTAATTATCTAGCTTATCTTTTAGATTATCTAACATAAATCCACTGGTCTAACATATCTTCTCTACTTACTGTTACCTTAAACATAAATTATAATTTTTCATCAACTTACCTTGCTCACATTCACCCCTAGATCTTCTAGGTAGGTGCCTCCCTTTATCTCCACCTAGCAAAATCCTTTAAGGATTAAATCCATCCTACCCATCCTTTAAGGCCAATTTAACTCTTACTTCCTGAAGCTTTCCCAGGCCATAATAAGGCTTCCATTCTCTGAACTTACAGCATTCATTATTTACATTCCTCATTTTGCAATTAACTGTATACTGCTACCTTTTGTTTTCATTTTTTTCTAAATTCGATATTCATATTTGTTTCTTTAAGTATTCTGTCAGCCCCTTATAAGGCAGGGAGTATTTTTATATTTCCCCCAGTACTTAATGCAGCATCTTGTTTATATAGGCACTAAAAACATTTGCTGATTTTTAACTTGCAAATTGGCCAGCCTGATCCTTTAATATTTTTGTATACAGACATTAAGGGAATTTTCTATGACTGCGTATTTGGTACAAAGATAAGTTAAATAACTTGTAAGTGGTCTAGTGATTTTGTCAGAGCTAGGATTTGAACCCATGTCCTCTTTTTTCACTACAATATAGCATTGTACTAAGAATCAGAGACATTGGTTTTAAGCCTGGCTATGCCATTAATCAGTTTAGTGACCTTAAGCAAATCATTTCACTTCTCTTGCCTTTAATCTTCTACAGTAAGTGGTGTGTACCAGAAGATTTCTAAGGTCTCTTCAAGTTCTAAAATTCTATGATACTATGATTCTATTATAACCTGTAGATGGCATTGTAGAGAATGAAGTTGTCCCGCTAGTATTCCGTATTGCTCCCAGAAGAAAAGGGGAGGGGCCGATTCTTTCCAGACTCTACCTATGTCTGCCCACAGGGCCAGCTTGGAGGGAGGATATTCTCCTCCAGGCCTTCCCTCTACCCTTTCACTCCTCCCTTCTTGAGGGATGGAAAATGCCAAAACTAGTAAATGCAACCCAGACTGCTAAAGATAAAAAAAAAAAAAAAGAAGCTTACAGTTCACTAGGGGTGATATACCACATGCACAAAAATCTTTTCCTTAGTTGAATTAGAAAGCTTAGAAACGTGAATTCTTAATACCAGTTACTAATTAAATAAATGTAATAAGAAAAAGCTTAGAGTCCCCAGTTGAAGACGGTTCTTCTAACCAGTGACCAGTGATTAGAAAATATGCTCTAGTTTACATTCTGTAAAAATCCCTGTTAGCCATTGTGTTTCTCCTTACTCTTGTCCCACATCAGCAAAATGCAAACATACAATGCACAATGTTCAAAATCAACGTTAGATATTGATGAGAAGCTAAAGTCCACTATAAAACAAAAAGAGCTTACAACAAAGCAAGGAAACATATAAGAAATAGATGCAATAAACTTGGGGGTAAAGCAAAGAAGTAGAGGGGAAGAAAAAACCTTCAGTAGCATTTTCCAGAGTTCTTAAGAGGGTGGTCAGTAGCCAAATTTAGTTTGAAGTCTTTAATTCTTAAAAGGAGAGACAGACTCTCAAGTTAGCCTATCGTGCTCAATGTGTCATCCTGGACTGCATGTTGCAAGACGTCTCCAGGAACCTGGCTGCTGTGGCGCTGCCCTAGACCTCTGCTGAAGCTTTATGGCATTGTCTTCCCTAGCTCTAGCTCCCCACCTCCACCATGCCTTTTTAAAAAATCTTCTGCTATATTACAGGTGTGAGCAATAAACTCAGTGTAAGCAATAAATCCTCAGAGCATTGGATTACAAAACCCAAATTGCTTACTGAAGACCTGGACTCTGACCCTAGCATTTGGTCAGGCCAATTCAAGTGCTGTTTACACTGTAATTCTAAAGTTCTCATAAAAATTATTCCTTCACAGGACCTATGTGCTATGGTGGTGAATTCTAGGGGTCTCAGCAGGGATATTTCAATGAACTATTACTCTGTAGAAGTAATACTGAAAGAGCAACTCATGCTGATCTTGGGCATGGGTACTGAGAGACAGCCCAACTGAGAGACTGCCAGGAAGCCTATACTGAGCTGCCACTGGGAGCAGAAAATATGATCAATATTCAAAATAAATAAACATTTATTAAGTACCTAATATGTGCAAGCACTATGCTAAGCGCTGAGGAATACAAATAAGAAAAAGACAGTCCCTGCCCTCAGAAAACTTACAAAATCTATTGGGGAAAGACAATACATAAAATGATGCTAAAAAATTGGGGAAAAGAGTTACCAGGAGGTACCTGACATGGTGGCATGATGTTCAATGGAGTGGAAACCAAGTAGAGGCACTGATGAAAAAATGGAAAATTACCTGCCAAGTTCAGAACCCTCTATAAAGCAAGGCTTTGGGGGATTCTTATCATCTACCCTTCAGCCTTCCAATCAGAGGAGAGAAGCAACTGAGGGAGTTGTGGTGAGTATCAAAACCTGAGCCACTTAATATAGTGATGAGATGTCAGGTATCAATTTATCCTGAAAGAGGCATGAAGCGGAATGAAAACCAAGCTGATGATAGTGGATCTTTGGGAACAGAAGAGTATCAGGGTAAGGGGGCTTTCAATAACCATCTTTTAGATCTCCAATGACTAACAATGAAGAAAAGGGAAAGAGGCAAGGCAGAGCCTATTATACTCCAGAAGGAGAAAAATAACAGTAGTCAGCCAGGAAAACTATTGAGGTTAGAGGTGCAAAAGTTTGGGTAGGCATTCAATCCAATTACAGCAGCCTGATCTCAGATTCCAAACTGTGAGGGTGTGACCTTAGGAAAGAGGGTGACAATCACAAATAAATTTGCTAGGCACCAATTGTTCCTAATAATTAGTACTACTATCTGTAGGGCACACCATGGAGAGGGGTCTGACCAGTTCTCCGTGCACCCATATACATCTGTTACCTCAAACCTGTTTTTCATTTCCACTGTTTTCATTCCTCCTCTTGTCCTAAACACCTCTTGCCCAGTTTTCCTGCAGAAAATGACAAAGGTTTCCAATTTCTTTACTACTCTGCTATCTCTGGAATAAACACTGCTTGGAATCTGTAAGGAAATGTGCAGCTTTAAAAAGCAAAAGCAAAAGGGAGGACTTAACACTACAGAACTTTTAAAACTAATCCTGGTCTTCTAGGTAATTAGAACTTTCACAGCTTTTCCCTATAGAGTCTTACCTCCTGATCTTTCTTAAAATTATCCTCCCTGGAGCAAAGCAGTAACTAACTTAGGGCAATCAATGTTCATTCCCAAGCCACCAACCTCCTGAAAAAATATATTTGCTCTCATCCCCTATCCCACCTCTTCCTGGTCTTCCTTGGACCCTGCACGGTCTCACCCCTCTCCTGGAGCCCACCTTCCACTATGATAGTCTCACCGAACTCCTACCTGCCCCATTCCATATCCCCTTGATTCTTCTTGGAGTTGCCCAACAAGAAGACCATCAACTCTCATCTCCATGTGTTGCTTCTTCACCTCCTCCCCAAGACTATCCAGTACAACTGTATCACAAATCACATCTTATCTTACCTCCCCACATTTCCAACTCTTCCACAGGGTTAACTGCCTGACAGGACTAACTAGGGCAAATTGTCATCTGCTCCCCATCTCATCCTTCTAGGAATTGTCCAATGAGACTGAAGGGAGCCACCGTACTGGCTTTGCAGACAGAACATAGCTTCAATTCCCCTCTCTAACGTAATACCTTTTTGATCACAGCAAGTCAACTTCCCTGGGTTTCATTATCTGAAGGGATTAGAATAGATGGCCTTTGGGGCCCCTACAAGCTCTAAAGCTGTCTAGATCACTGGATGGGAAACAAACATGAAACTTTCCTATGTGCCCCCCAACTTTGCCTTAACCTCTTCACAGCAGTTGTTCAGCACTACTTGTCTTCTGTACCACCACCTACAACTTTTCCCCAAATGCCAGAATTCCCAGTTAGGGTACTGCCCTTGAGTCAGCAACCCAAAGCTTCTCTGAGTTATATATGAGATCACATTCCTAGGTTTTTGACTTAGGTAGATTCAAATTGCCAAGACTTCCAGGATTTTTACTTCTCCTGGAATGTGTTTCCTGGCCACAACTCACCTATAGATAGGTCTATTGTGTCTACTGAGGCAGGCATCTTCCTATCCAATCCCAAAAGCTTCTTCCCATAGGGTTCACACCAACTAGCAAAGACCTTACAGCTGCCTTCCCAGAAGTCTCTGTAGTTTTAAGCCCTTGGAAATGCTAACATGGGAAGATACTTTTCTATATGACCTCAAAAGATTCCTCCCATGCTAACCTGACATTAACTTCTTCCCTGCTTCAACCCATTCATTCCACTCTGCCTTAATTGGTTTGCCTGAAGTAAATTAGCAAGCCAGTTGTAATAGCTTAGCTTTAGGTGAAACTTGATTTCTCTAGATTAGAATCTAAGACTAGTGGTACTCTGGGTCCACCCAAAGGAATGGTTTTCTAAGAATCCTATTATTATAGGTTGATAATATTTTTTAACTATACAGAAATAATGAAGACTAAAATTTTGAGAACTCTACCCCATGTAGAAATCTTAGGTGTCTGAGGACTTTATTAGAGATTAGAGCTGTCCAAAATTGTAGTAGGCTTCTTGGAGAGATAATAGACTCCCCATCAATGGAGGTCTTCTGGTACTGTCTGGATGACCCTTTGTCAGGAGTTTGTCAAAAAGCAAGAATACTTAACCTGGGATCTATGAACTTTCTAAAAATATACTTTGAAAACATATCTTTACCTTTGTATTCCTGTGTGTTTTATTTTATGTATTTAAATATATTATTCATAGGGTCCATGGTCTTCACCAACCTGCCATAGGAGTTTGTGATACAAAACAGACTAAGGACTTTTTTCAGAGAGCAGTAGTTTGTCTTCAGAGTTTGTAGTGTGGTCCTCAGACCCTTGAGGGTTCCTGAAACCCTTTCAAGAGGTACACGAAGTCAAAACTATTTTCACAATAATATTAAGATGCTATTTGCCTATTAAAATATACCCCCTTTTCCAACTACATATTTGTATTCAGCCAGTCTTTAACCTAACTAAAACTACGTATCACAATAGATCGAATGCACAAGCATATATGAGAATCCAGCCGCCTTCTGCTAAACCAGACATTAAAGACATCTAAACAATGCCATTCTCACTAAATTTTGTTTTGGAAAATAGTTGTTTTTCTTAGGAAATGTGATTTAAGCTAATATGCAATGGGGCTATTATCGTTATTTTTAAATGAATATTTTAACGTTATCCCTTTAATTCCTACTACAATAAGTATCAAAGATATGGCACACATCAAAAAAGCTCTTTGGGGTACTCAAAAATGTTTGACAGTATGAAGAACTCCTGAGACCAAAAAGTTTGAGAGCTCAAGCTGCAGACGGAATTATTTTCGGGTATGAGTTGGACAAAACAACGATAGAGGTCCCTTCAAAGTTTGGAATTCTGTGATTTAAAAATGAAAATAACCCCAATCCTGCCAAACCCAAGTGCGGGCATCTTAATCACTGTTTCAGCACAAAGGAATCATACTGACTCAGCTATTCCTTTTATTTCCTGTGGCCAAAGAGATTTTATAAACTAGGTAAAGACCGTCGTGGAACTGCCATTTTGATGAAAGTGCCTTCTTGCGTAGATACTGCCCTGGAGTTTTCTAAAAAATATAGAAGGTTTTTCAACCAGAGAAGTAGTCTGACTTGTTCTAGAACCTGGAATAACTTACCTTATTTACTTGTTATTAAAATATTTTCTTTTGGTATTTGAGAGTTTTATTCTTTAGTGTACATAAGCAAAAAAAAAATATTACTCTGGAAAAAAAGGGAAGGTGGAGATAATGCAGATATATACAACGTTAATAAGGGAAAGTTTATTTGCTCATACCATCATACAATTTGTTGCATGTCAAATCTTCTTTCAAATAGAAATGAAACCTTGATAAAACAGTTGTCCCTAACTTCCTTTACTATCCAAACAAGTGAACCAAAATCATCCTCTACCACATTAAACAGCCAACCTAAGGAGGTAGAAAATATAAGACTTAGTTCAAGTAAGAATCACTTTTGTTTTCTTGATGGGGTCTCCCACCTGTTGGGGTTTAAAATAGCTTACTAGGAAATTTCGTAGGAACAAGAAAATCAGCAGCAGATGCCACAGCTGTTATCATCCAGTGCCCTCTTGAGGTGAGTCCCCTTTTACATCATATCCCCAAAGGCACTATGATTTGTTGCACTTTGATTAAGTCAAATTCTTTTAAGTATGACCTTTGGTAGCATTCACTTCACTTCAATGAAATGCTAACTGACAGACATCCAGTTAAGGATGTAATTACCTACTGGCATCTCCAATTATACAAATTATAATTTCTTAAAATAAAAGCATCAAATTTTCCTTTGTTTCAGAATGTGAAATCTATGATCATATGGCCACCTAGCAATTAAAACTTATACTTTAACAGATCAATCTTCGATCCAAAAAAAGGTGGTTTCTTTTTGT
The DNA here is from genome assembly GCA_028658325.1 of Potorous gilbertii. NCBI lineage: Eukaryota > Metazoa > Chordata > Mammalia > Diprotodontia > Potoroidae > Potorous > Potorous gilbertii. The sequence goes on along the minus strand of CM053772.1, from coordinate 164,426,828 downwards.
AACATGCTTCAAACTACATATACACCTATCATATATATTTGATTGAAAGTAAAAACAAAAGCAAGTAAAAAGTACTCCATTCACCCCTTTCTACTACTATTTCTGCCCTACCAAGAATCTTTCAGTGTTACCATATGAAAACTGTTACAATTTTAAAAATTAAACCCATTATAGCAGATTCCTTAAAGCTCTCCCCAAAATATCTGTATATTCAAATTTCTAGTATTTTGTTAGAATGATAGTGCTGGAAACCAAGCTACCCAGGAGATGAAATGGCAGCCTTGATATGAAGAACAAGAAAGACAACGAAACAGGGAAGCATATTATGTGTAATAATATAGTATTACCAATGGTTATCTCTTTCTTCCAAGATCCATGATCTTTTTGGGAGGGGATTTTTTGGTTAGTTGTTTGATTTTCAGTAAGCAGTCTGTAAGTCTAAACTGTGGCTGAAGTTTTTGGTGGTTGTTTCAGAATTTGAGACACTTTCTTGGCAGAAAGTTTGGGAAATTGGTAGGAAAGGATGAAAGGACTTAAAAGATTACCACTTTACTAACAGAAGAGTTTAGTTTAGCAAACCCCTGCTATACAATGTACAATTCTGGTTTATTTTTTTCTATTAGGAGGCATAGTAAGAATTTGCTTTCTACCTTGTAGAAAATTTGTTGCACAGCCTTCTATAGAAGGAAAAATATATACTATACATATAAAATATATACACATCATATACACATGTTGAGGATGGTTTCATTGTGTGTGTGCGTGCGTGTGTGCGTGTGTGTGTGTGTGTGTGTGTGCGTGCGTGTGTGTGCGTGTGTGTGTGTGTGTGTGTGTGTGTGTGTGTGTGTGTGGCTTGTCCTTCATTTTCAACCACAAGATCAGGGAGGTGAAGATATGATTTGCTTCGAATTATACTGGAGTGAGGCGGTGATGAGGTGATGGGAACTGGACTCCGCTCCTTAATCTTTGTATCTGCAGCACTGAATACATTCATTACCAGACAAATAGGAAGCACTTAATAAGTGCCTGTTGATTGATTCTCTTCTGCCACTTTTACCATTATAGACCTGTCATTAGAAAATGTCAGTGTTCCCCAATTGATAAATGGTCAAAGGATATGAACGGTTTTCAGAGGAAGAAATTAAAGCTATCTATAGTTATATGAAAAAATGCCCTAAATCACTATTTATTTAGATGCAAATCAAAACAACTCTGAGGTATCACATCACACCTATCAAATTGGCTAAAACGACAAAACAGGAAGATGATCAATGTTAGAGAAGATGTGGGAGAGTTGGAAATCTGATTCATTGTTGGTGGAGTTGTGAGCTGATCCAACCACTCTGGAGAGAAATTTGGAACTATGCCCAAAGGGCTACAAAAATGTGCATATCATTTGACCCAGTAATATCCCAAAGAGATCATAAAAATGGGAAAGGGTCTCACATGTACAAAAATATTTATAGCAGCTTTCTTTATGTTGGCCAAAAACTGGAAATCAAGGGGATGCCCATCAATTGGGGAATGGCTGAATAAGTTGTGGTATATGAATGTAATGGAACACTATTGTGCTATAAGAAATGATGAACAGGAAGACTTCAGAGAGGCCTGGAAAGACTTATATGATCTGATGCTCAGTGAAAGGAGCAGAACCAGGAGAACTTTGTTCACAGCAACAACCAGTGTGTGAGGAATTTTTTTGGTAGATTTAGTCCTTCATAGCAGTACAAGGACCTAAAAAATTCCCAATGGACTTTTGAGGCAAAACACCTTCCACATCCAGAGAAAGAACTATGGAATTGGATTGCAGAATGAAGCAAATCATTTTCTTTTATATTATGTTTTGTTTTGTTTTGTTTCATGGTTTCTCCCATACATTTTAATTCTTCTATTCAACATGATTAAGGTGAAATTATATTTAAGAGGAATGTATGTGTAAAACCTACATAAGATTGCACACTGTCTCGGGGAGGGAGGGGGAAAAGAAATCTAAGATATATGGAAGTAATTGTAGAACACTGAACACAAATAAAATAATTATTTTTTTAAAATGTAAATGCAAATACTTTCCAAGACTAAATAAAGCAGAATTAAAAATGTACTTTCAGTTCTATTAAAAAATAGAGCAGTATAGGATATATATTATTTATAACACAATAAAATTGAAATCTCAGTAATGTGTAATGAGATTGATGAGTCATTCATCTGTATACTCTAGTATATACAAGGCACTGTTCTAGGAACTGAGGAAACACAAATAAAATGAAAAAATCTCTGCTTTCAAAAATTTCCTCTTTCCCCTATCACTAGCTGACATTGTTCTCATCTGTTTCTGAACATCTAGTGTACTTTAGCTGCACCACAAAATGTGGAAGTCTCATTCATTTTTTAAAAAGAAATATGTGATATAAACTTTTTTTAATTTTAAAATGTCATTCTTAAATCATTCGATGCTTCCTAATGAGGAAGAAATAGTCTTTATATTCCTACATCCATTGATTGCACGTTCATTCCTCAGGCTTCTCTCTAGGTTTATGTTGGCACTTTAGGAAACCCATAGAATTGACAATAACATTTTATGAACAGAATTCCAGCACAATCTAACTTTTACTTGAATATTGATCCATAAAAAAGATGAGATTTTTCTTTTACATTTTTAGGTCATTCTGAAGGTCATCAGGAAAGTTAAAAAATAATATTTAATAGACTCAATGAACATAGTGTGAGTAATGAAAAATGATAAGAAAACACTAACAATTCTAAATGCCTTATACCTTAAATACTTAAATTTTTGTTTTGGTCACTGCAGATTTGCTTCCTATTCCACAGAGATTTAAAAGTAGAAGGAACCTCAGAGACAGATTTTAATCCAACATACTCATTTTATAAATGAGGAAACTAAAGCTGAAAAATTTTAAGTGACTTGCTACGGTCTTAAGACATAGATCTTAAGAAGTAGGATCTGAAGCAAGTTCTGATTTCAAAGCTAGTTTTCTGTTATAACCTTATATAACAAGTTAAGTTTTTCAGTCAATTCGTAACATCACACTGTGGTTTGGAGTCCTTTAGAAAGGAAAAGAAACTTGGGATTAGTAAAGTCTATTTCTATAGACGACAACCCAGTATGGCAAATCAGGGTTTCCCCTAATTACTTTGTTTCACTTAAAAAAGCTATCACTCACCTCTGATATTCGCTCAAGATGGCAAATTGATATTGCTAAAACGGTGCTTTAAAATCTTCAATTGCTCCCTATTGTCTCTAAGACCATATAAAATCCTCAGCTACCAGTCCGGTCTTTTGTATTTTATACCTATTATATGTTTTCTGTTGTAGTCAAACTAACTTCAGTTTTCTTCACAAACACATTCCATTTCCCATTTCTGTACCTTTGCACAAAGTGATTCCCCCATGTCTAGAATGCACTCCCTCCTCACTCACATCCATTAGAATCCTTAGTTTACTTCAAAGCATGGTTCAGATGCCACTTCCTTCTATTTTCCCAACTTTGCTCTACTTCCAGCTTTTATTGCTCCTCTCACCTTCTTGAATTACTTGTATATGCTTTGTATTTATATGCCTATTTATGATGTTTTCCTCCCCAGCAGAATGTAAGCTCTTTAAGGTCAGGGATCTTTTTGTCTCTATAAATCTGCTTTATAGTTGAGAATCCTAGGCTTTTAATAAATGGTCTGTTAAATTGAGTGGTTCAGTTATCAAGAAGCAAGAAATTATCAAGTATTTAGAAGTGCCAGGAATTGTACTCAATGCTAGTAATGTAAACCTAGTGGTTTGTCAGTGAATGTTTAACTATTGTCTGGATGGGGGAGGAGGTACAGAGGGAATGAAGGTACTAGACATTCAACAAAACAATAAATTCAGCCCTGATTTGCAGCATTTGCTAATTTCTGAGGTTGTGAATGCTCACATTGACAATTTAACCATAGCAATCTGTTCGAACTGGCTCTTGCACATCTCTGCAAATACCTTTAAAGGTCTAGCAAAAGAGATGGCTCCTACCAAATTTTCTAAAACCTCTAAAACTCAACCTTCCAGCATTTATTCTACAAAAATATCATTAATGGACATATCCTAGTACAAAGTGAAGTTGTCCATAAGCATGTCCAAACCCTCCACAGGAAGGTACAAAGTCACAAAGCCTTACCACCTTGCAAGCTCATCACTGAGACAGAGCATGGAGAGAATGCTAGCTTTGGAATCCTAAATGCTCCTCCCTGTATGATCTTCTCTGAACCTGTTTCCTCAGCTGTTAAATAAGTTGGCTGCCCTTGAAGGGCCTTTTTCAACTCCAAGTCTATGTAACAAGTCCTTTCCCTAATCACCACCTCCACACACACATTCCTAGGATGAAGGTTAAAAAAAAAGCAGAGCCCAGACTTAATCCTGTGATCAAAATAAAACGTATGTGAAATGAACTCAAAGACTTCTTCCTAGGAGCATAAGGTCTTTAGCCCTATTGATGTATATTTTAATTTCTTGCATTTGTTTCATTGAAAATCTCTCATCTAATCAGTTTTTCAAAGACTTTTAGTTAGTAATGTACACATTGACTTGTGTTTCTTCTTATCCATTTTTCTTTTTTGCAACAACTTATCAATTTTCACTATTAATGTTATACAATAAAGAAATGATAAAAGGATTGGTTTCAGAGGAACTTGGGAAGACGGTGGGAACCTGTGAGCAGGACCAAAAGAACAACTTACACTACAACAACATTACAAAGATGAACAAATTGGAAAGACATAACTCTCTGATCAATACAATGATCAGGCATGATCCCAGAGGACCTGTGATGAACGCTACCCATTGCACAGCAGAGAACTGATAGACTATGTATGCACAATGAAATATGTAATTTTGAATGTGGTAAATATGGGAATTTTACTTGATTACTCATATTTGTTACATGAGGTTTTTTCTTTTTTTCTCCTTCAGTTTGAGTGGGGAGGTTTGGAGGGAGAAAAATAAATAAATATTAATTGGAAAAAATTTTGAAAAATCTTACTATTAGATAAGTTGTATCTATCTAAAACCATCAGCAAGCATTATCTATAACAAGGATAAGCTAGAAACCTTCCCAGTAAGATTAGGGGTGAGGCAAGGATGCCCATTATTACCACTATTATTCAATATCATATTAGAAATGCTAGCTATAGCAATAAGAGAAGAAAAAGAAATTAAAGGAATTAGAACAGGCAATAAGGAAACAGAGCTATCACTTTCTGCAGATGATATAATGGTATACTTAAGAGAATCCTAGAGAATTAACTAAAAAACTAGTTTAGTAATTTAACAATTCAGCAAAATTGCAGGACATAAAGTAAACCCACATAAGTCATCAACATTTCTAAATATTACCAACACAATTCAGCAGCAAGAAATAGAAACAGAAATTCCATTTAAAATAACTGAAGACAATATAAAATACTAGGGAGTCTAAGACAAACCCAGCAACTATAAGAACACAAAATACTTTTCACAAAATAAAGCAAGTTCTAAACAACTGGAGAAATATTCGTTCGTAATGGGTAGACCAAGCCAATAAAATAAAAATTACAATTCTACCCAAATTACTTATTCAGTCAGTGCCAATCAAACTAACCAAATCTGTCAAACTAATGAAAAAAATATTTTATAGTTAGAAAAAAATAATAAAATTCATTTGGATGAACAAAAGATCAAGAATATCAAGAGAACCAATGGAAAAAAAAATGTGAAGAGAGGTAGCCTAGGAGTACCAGATCTCAAACTGTATTACAAAGCAATAGTCATCAAAACAATCTGGTACCAGCTAAGACACAGAGTGGTGGACCAATGGAATAAATTAAGCATGCAATACACAGTAATAAATGATCTAGTGCTTGATAAATACAAATATCCAAGATTTTGGACAAAATTACTGGGTTGACAAAATTTTGTTTTGACAAAACATTACTGGGAAAACTGGAAAGCAATTTGGTAAAAACTAGGTATAGACAAAGATCTCACAATACATACCAAGATAAAGTCAAAATGGGTACATAAATAATGTGCCCAAATGTCTAAATGAGACATAAAGGGTGACATAAACAAATCAGGGGAGCAGGAAATATCTTAACCTATAAGATCTATGGATTAGAGAAGAATTTATGACAAGCATACAGGAAGAAAAATGGATAATTTTGAGTACACGAAATTTTAAAATTTTTGCACAAATACATCCAAAGCAGCCAAGATTAGAAGAAAAGCAGAAAATTGGGGTTGAGGGAGAGGTGTGAGGGGGATTTTACATTAAGTTTCTCTGATAAGGGAATCCTTTCTCAAATATATAGAGAAATGAGTCAAAACTATAAGAATACCAAATTGATAAATGGTCAAAAGATTTGAATAGGTAATTTTTAGAAGAAAAGCTCTATGTATAGTCATGTGAAAAAATGCTATAAATCACTATTATAGAAATGCAAATTAAAACAACTATGAGGTACCACCTGATGTCTATCAGAAAAAGGAAAATGACAAATGTTGGAAGGGATGTGGAAAAAATGGAACCCTAATGCATTACTGGTAAAACCGCTACTGAATCTGTATCCCAAAAATACTTAAAAAAAGGAAAAGGACCTGATGCAGCTTGGGGTTGCTGGGAAATGCCAGGGTACAGGGGATCTGCCTGGAAAGAATTCAAGCACTCAAACCTTTTTTCATCAAGGGGCAATTTATTGTAAGCCAAAAGAATCGGGCAGAGTTCCTAATGAATCTTCTTCTCAATGGGGGTGAGATTGATACTTATATACAAAAAAAAAAAAAGGAACAGTGAAAAGACCTGGATGGGATCAAGGACTGGTAAATAATCCAAGACCAGGGGCAGCAGTGAAAGGGTCTAGATTGTATTAAGGAGTGGTAAAAAGCGTGGTGTGGGTCAGGTGCACACAGTGAAAGGAGTTAAGCGGTCTGGACTGGGTGAAGTCACTATGAAATGACTATTGAGTATCTAGGTGGGCTGGGCTGGGTCAAATGCTTGGGGTGAGATGCCAGGCACTGGGTTGTGTGGGAAAATTCATAGACTGCGTTGCTGAAAATATATGGGTCTAGGTTAGACCTATACATACAAACATGTTTATAGCAGTTTTTTTATGGTGGCACTGAATTGAATATGGAGGATATGCCCATCAACTGGGGAATGACTGAACAAATTATGGTATATTATTGTAATGGAATATTATCATGCTATAAGAAATGATGAGAATGGTTTCAGAAAAATCTGAGAAGACATATATGAACTGATACAAAGTGAAGCAGAACCAGAACATTGTACAGAGTACCAGCAACATTGTACTGATGATCAACTGTGAGTGACTTAGCTATTCTCAGTAATATAATTATCCAAGACAATTCCTAAGGATTTATGATAAAAATTACCATCTACCTCCAGAGAAAGAACTAACAGAGTCTGAATGCAGATTGAAACACCTTTTACTTTACTTTTCCTGAGATTTTTTTTTGGTCTGTGTTTTTTTTTTACAAAATGGCCGTGGAAATTTGTTTTGGATGACTGAACGTGTATAATCTATATCAAATTGCTTGCCTTCTCAAGGAGAGAAGAAGGGAAGGAGAGAGGATTTGGAATTCAAAATTTTTTTTAAATGCTAAATGTTTTTGCATGTAATTGGAAAAAATATTTTTTTAAATCTATTAACTTGGAGTAGAATAGATATAATAGCTGTAAGAGGCCTGGAACAACAATATATTTTTGCATTGTATTGTATATCCTTTACTTAAACATACCAGGGGCATTCTGATATAGTAAAAGCCCTTGATCAGAACTGAAACTGTATTGCTACTTTGACACTTACTGTGTGACCTTCAGCAAGGTGAACTTCACTTTTCCAAACTTCAAATTTTTTCAACTTGTAAAATACACGTTTCCCAACTTCATAAAGCAATTGTGAAGAAATGTTTTCGTAAATCTTTAAACTGCTAGTGAAAGTTAAGTTGTTATGGTCTACTGGTCCTGGGAACCCTGAAACTCAAGGGCAAAAGGCCTCAAAAGAGTTCAACCCAAGTCTTCTTTCAGAGGCAAGGTTTATTAAAACACTGGTTGAGATGGTGTAATGGTAATTTAAATGGGAAGATCTTTCCCATTCATTAATAAGGCCATGTGACCTGTTAAAATCACATGGAAGTCTAAGTCACATGTGGTAGGAGGAGCTTGCAAAATGGGTAAAACAGGAAAGGTAGAGTAGAACTGGGATAAAGTGAGAGTAGTTAGGACAGAAAGAGAGAGAGGACCCAGGCAAGGAAACAGCTAGGCTTGTGAGTGTTTGTGGGAAGGGGGTACGGGGAGGCTTGGGAATGGCTTTTTCCCCAGCAGTGATAATGTATATTGATTTCTTGGCTATTATGATGGATTTGGCTTTCTGGTGCTGAATAAATGTTTTTCTTCTGCCTTCTATATGGAGAGTCTGTTATACTTTGCAATTGAATATGCAATACTGGCATATTCACAGTCACCACCAGTGCTGCGAATATTACCTTGGCGATACTGGTGGGTGAGATTTCTAATGAGTCTGTTCTATTCGCCAGATTTTAAGAATCCGAGCAATTTAATGGGGGTAAAATAGACCTTGTATATAGAAAGACTATGGGAAGGTCTGGAGATGTGATCAAGGAGTGGCCAAGTAGTCTGGGGTGACTGGGAGGTACAAAGAAGGGGTCTAGATGGAATTAAGGTTGGGAAGTGGACTGACCTGGAGTGATCTGGAGGTGACACACAATGAAGAGTTGGGCTAGTTAAGAGGTAAGAGAGAATTAGTTTAGGGAAGGGTCAAAGCCACAATACAAGTACTGTTCAAAGGATTATTGGGCCGAGTCCTCCAGGTAAACACCGGAGAATCCTGGCTCCATCAAAGCTACTATTAACAAGGATAACTATGCCGGGGGTGGATGGGGGAGCAGGAAGGAAGCAAAAGTAGCAAAAAGGGATGGTGGAATGGCATTAGGTAGTATAATGATAATAGCTATCATTTACGTAATTAAAGGATTGGCAGAGGGGGGTTGTTTTCAGAAACTTGTGATTTTATTTCTCTGTCCACATACCTTTCATGCTTCCCTCTAGATTAGGGGCTCTTAACTTGTTGGAGCATTTAAAAATCTATTTTGAAAGCTGCATTTCAATATATTTCCTTTGTCTTTCCTCTTTTCTCTTGAAAGATAACTTGGGGTTTACAGGCTACATTTCTTTCTTAAGGACTATGCCTTAAACCCAAATCACTCCGGCTCTCACTGACTGGCCAACCATGGGTCCCAGGCCAAACCGCACTTGGCCATTGTTTGGCCCCTGGGGGTCTTCTCCTCCCACTTCCATTTTTCATTCTTTGCTACATTTTTTACCTACTTTTAATCAGTGAATGGGCGCTGCCTCGGTCAAACTGAGCCTCACTAGAAGACCTCAACTCTAAAAAGCCGAGATCTCCCCCCACCTCTGGGGCCATCTCCTGTGGTCCTGACATGGGCCCGAACCCAGGACTCCAGAGAAGACAGACAGGCTGGTGACTGCGCACGCGCCCTCGCTTAGGGCCCATTCACTCGCAGGTCTTGACGTCACCTCCATGACGTCACGGTCTTCTGACCACCCAACCGTCCTGGGTAAAGGCCCCTTTTTACATTCTGAGAATGGGTGCCTGGGCTTCCTGGGACTCGCACACAAATGCTGTTTATGCGTTTACAGAGCGGGGTGGGAGCTCAGCAGTCAAGCGCTTCGGTCCAGCTTCGCGGGAGAAGGCCTGACGCCTGCGCCCCCCTGCTGAGCACTGCCAGGGCAGGATGGGCAGCATGGGCAGGATGGGGAGGGGGCTTGTCCCTGGGCCCCAGCCACCCCACCCCCACGACAAGGCGCCCGGGGGACCTTGTCACAGAGGCCGTGAAGCGCATCGGGGCTCTGCCAAGCGCTTGGGGTTTGAACCTCCACCATTCCGGGGGTTGGCGCCCACCCCACCCCACCCCCACCCCGAGAGGGAAAGCGGGGACACCCAACAGTCCTTCTATATCGGGCAAAATGTGTCAGAGGAGCAAGTGAGGTAAGTTTTAGAGATGAAAAAATTAAGAATAAGTAATTAGCTCCTCCGGGCCCCACAGAACCGGAGGCGAGTCTACTCCTCTGGGGCTGAAGTGAGGCCCCCTGGGAAGGAGGGACCGAGCCCAGCCCGGGAGGGGAGGGAGGCCCCAAGGAAAGGAGGAGGGGGTCGAGGCAGGCGGAGGGGAAGCGAGGACGGAGGAGGGCAGGTAGAGTGTACAGGAACAACCGCGCACGCGCAGAACGAAGCATGGGGGGAGGGGAGGGTGAGTAGGAAAATAACTGCCTCGAGGCGGCCGGAAGTGAAGGCGCGGGGGCATGTCCTCCCCCTCATTCCCCACCCCCGCGCGACCGTTCAGACCCACGGCTTCCCGGTCTGGCCTCTTCTTCCCTCCACGGACGCCTGTGACTGGACAGAACCTCCCCAGTGACGACGGAGCCGCGGGCGTCGGCTACGTCGCGGCGTGACTGTGCTTGAGGGGAGGGCCCAAGACGGGGAGGGGGAGGGGAATTACGTTGCGGAGGAAGGCGCGCCTGCGCATTAATAGACAGGGGCGGGGAGGGGAAGGGGTGGGAGGGGAAGGGGGAGATCCAAGGAAGGGGCGGGGCCCCCGCCGGCCCATCTCAAGCCGAAGAAGGGGCGTGGCCCTCCTCCTCCACTTCCAACTGACCCAGATTTCCCTCACTTCCTGTTTGGAGCTACTTCTGTATCCGGGGTCAACGGGGTCCGGTCCCTCTCCTCGCTAGTTCCCGACCGGTTTTCTCTTTCCTTCCTCCCGGAGCTCACCCCGACCTTCTCCTAAACCGGGGGGTCGGGAGAGGGGCGAAGACCGAAGACCCTTCCTCCCCCTGGGCTCCGGGTCCCCCGCCGCCGCTCCGCGGCCGGCGCCCATGGTGAGGGCGGCCGCCGGCCGGGGACCGCGGGGAGCTGGTGCTACGGACGAGGCGGCGTTGGCGGGTGTCGGGCCTCGGGCGCCTCAGCGGCCGCACAGCCGGAGCAGCGGGGCGTCGGCGGCTCCGGTGCGGGCCCCGTCCCGTCCTGGGCGGCCCCCCGCACACGCTCCCCCTCGGATGGCCCCGCCCGCCCCATAGATGTTGCTGCTGAGGCGGCGGCGGCGGTGGCCGGTCCAGCTGCTGGCCCCCCTGGCCTGTGCTCCGGGCCTCTCGTCCCCTTCGCTGCCGCTCGCTCCCCCGTGCCTCCCCCGCCGCCATGGACAAGATCCTGGAGGGCCTGGTGAGCTCGTCGCACCCGCTGCCGCTCAAGAGGGTGATCGTGCGCAAGGTGGTGGAGTCGGCCGAGAACTGGCTGGACCAGGCGCAGTGCGAGGCCATGTTCGGCCTCACGACCAGGCTCATCCTGGAGGGCCAGGACCCCTTCCAGAGGCAGGTGGGACACCAGGTGCTGGAGGCCTACGCCCGCTACCACCGATCGGAGTTCGAGAGCTTCTTCAACAAGAGTTTTGTGCTGAGCCTCCTGCAGCGCGGCTACCACACGCTGGACAGGAAGGACGTGGCCATCCTGGACTACATCCACAACGGGCTGAAGCTGATCATGAGCTGCCCGTCCGTGCTGGACCTGTTCAGCCTGCTGCAGGTGGAGGTGCTCCGCATGGTGTGCGAGCGGCCGGAGCCGGCGCTGTGTGCGCGCCTGAGCGACCTGCTGAGCGACTTCGTGCAGTGCATCCCCAAGGGGAAGCTGGCGGTGGCCTTCTGCCAGCAGCTGGTGCGCACCATCGGCCACTTCCAGTGCGTGTCCACGCAGGAGAAGGAGCTGCGGGAGTACGTGGCGCAGGTCACCAAAGTCAGCAACTTGTTGCAGAACATCTGGAAGGCCGAACCCTCCACGCTGCTGCCTTCCCTGCAAGAAGTGTTTGCAAGTATCTCTTCCACGGGTAAGGAGTTTTCTTGTAATGTTCTAAGGCAACTATGTATCCGGAGCAAACCCCTCCCCGCATCCAGAAAACGAAGCAACCGGTCGGTAGCCGCGTCCAAAGTTCAGTTCAACTCTTGTTTTCTTTGGGTCTCCCGGCGCTTTATAAATACACTAAAAGCAGTATTTGTTCAGCCTTCCGTCAGCGGGCATAGGGTACCAACACTGCCTTACCTGGGAGATGAGAAGGTTAATATGTCTTTTTAGACCTTAGATTCTAGTCAGAGGTGGGGAGTAGGAAAACAGTAAAAATGCTGTAATTATCATAATACAAAGAAGTAGGAAGAATGCCTTAACATAGAGGTACGGTCAGAGTAGTTTTGGAGGTTCCCCAGAGAAATCGCCGCCTCTCTATTCACGATGGAAGGTGTCTTTTGAAATGGCCTTCAAGGATGGTATTTCCCCTGATGGAGTGGGACATTCAGGGCATTGCAGGAAAGAGGTAATGTATAAGTAAAAGTTTGGGGACTGGGAAAGTTCCTGAAACCTAGGAGGATTCGAGGATTCTGCTAGTATATAGGGAAGGTAGTGGGAAATGAAAACTAGAAAAATAAAGTATTGCTACCTCATGAGAGCTCCCAGCATATTTACTGCTTGTCCCCCATGAGATGGAAGAAATGCACTCCCTCATCTCTGCCTCCTGACTTTTCTCAGCTCTCTTCAAGGTCCTTCTAAAATCCCATGTTCTACTGGAAATCTTTCCAAATCCCTCTTGATTCTAGTGCCTTCCCTCTGTTGACCATTTCTTATTTCTCTTGTATCTAGCTTATCTCTGTACATATGTCTTCCATGTTACATTTGAGCTCCTGGACAGGAACTGCCTTTTGCAGTTTTACATACCCAGTGCTTAGGACAGTTTCTGGTACATAGGGAAGCACTTAATAAATACTCATTGACTAGTAAGGAAAAAGTCAAAAGAAATAGATTTTAAAACTAGATGACTTAAGGAGAAAAATAGGGAAACTCGAAGCTGGAGGTGATTTGTGGAAGATGAATTTTGTTTTAGAATAAGTTTTAAAACAGTTACTAGGTCATATTATAGGAATGTAAATTTAGAGCTGCAAGGTACCTTAATCAGCATGCAGTTCAGTTTGCCTCACTTTACAATTGAAAAACCCAAGGCCCAGAAAGATTAACAGAGTTGTCCAACATCATCCAGGTAGTAATTCTCAACCCATGTTCCCTGACTTTCAGCTGGTGTTGTGTCTGTTGTTCCAAGCTCCTCTTTATCAAGAACAGTAGCAGCACTGATCAAGCTTCTTTACCACTGTATGCTTTGCCCAAGTTAGTTATGGACTGCCTTGAAGATACTTTTTTCCCTAGTCATTAATGACTCATTGTAATCACAGGGTAAACATTACAGTTAATTCGGTTTCCTCAATGTGATATGTCTCAGGTTTCTGTGAGTGTCCTAGACTTTCCAGAAAGTGATCTGTGCCCCTTATTCACTCCGTCACTGGGTTTGTTGTGTCCGTGCAGTTTTTGTTCTCTAATACGTAGAAGCGGAGCGTAAGATTGGAAATGTTTAATGATGGCTATTAAGGTGTCTAAATAGTGTTCTTTAGGGAGAATTCTAAAGAACGCCAGCCACAGGTAAGGTGGAGGGAAGAGTAAAGCAGGCCTTCTTGGGGCCCAGACTTCATCAGGAAATCCCTCACCTGTGACTCTTCCACTTCTTATTCTGACCTGGTATTTCCTGATCTGGAAGTGTCCTTTGGGGTTAGGTGCCTGCCCCCACACTAAATTACCTTTGTTCTCCACACCCAGTCTCCACACTCCCATTTGATATGTCATTTAACTGTAAATACCCTAATTATACCAGTCATGTCTTTTCTGTCTTGTCATCCTCTTCTGCTCAAAAACCTTTAATAATTTCCCGTTGTTTACTCAATAAAATTTAATTTTGTAACCTGATATTTAAGGTTCTCCTTGCAGTGGCCTCATCTTACCTTTTTAACTTAGCCCTCAACTAAAGTCATTCCCAGATTATTTCTCAAACTTTTCTAATATGGTGACTTTACTTAGGCTCTTCACTCCTTTGGAGTGCCTTCCAGTGAAATCTTACCCATTCTCCAGTATTTTTTCTTTGTAGGAAAGGAGGTATTACCAGATATGACTGACATAAAAATAAAAGGCATTAGCAAAACTTTGAAAGGCAGCCTTCCTGCTCTCCTTGCCATCCTTACCTTCTTTGCTGATTCCCCAGTGGAATGTGATCTCCCCACAGAACTCCCTAAACTCATTCATTGCCTCCTTTGATCGCTCTGCTTTTGGAAAATCAATTATTCCTGCTTTGGGTAAATTAGTTATTCTTATCTTCCTGTTAGGTTGTGTAAATTCCTTGAAAACAAAAGACCATATTTTATTAATCTTCATATCCTCAACATAATGACTGACCAAGTAAATCAGTTTATTGATGAATTTCTTGGGTGATTTGTTGAGATAAAGCTGGTAAGAGGAATGCACTCTAGGTTGACATCCTAAATCAACTTTCAGCGACTGCTCGACATTTAGAAATGGGGTCTGTTTTTTGGCTTGGCTCCTCTCAAATCATGTTACTTGATAAGAAATGTAATCATCTATGTAAAACACTTTATCACAACTTACATGGTAAGAAAAAATGGGATGTTGGAATTTTATGAATGGTGATGTTACATTTCATGCTGCATATCTACCTGTTCAGTTTTTTAGTCATGCCTGATTCCTTGTGACCCTGGTTGGGGTTTTCCTGTCAAAGATACTGGAGTGGTTTGCTATTTCTTTCTCCAGCTTATTTTATAGATAAGGAAACTGAGGCAAACAGGGTTACTTACACAAACTCACACAGCTAGTAAATGTCTGAGGCCATATTTGAACTCCTACCTTCCTGACTCTAGACCAGGGCTCTCTCTACTTCAAATTTAGCCTGACTACTAATTAAGATTGTCACATTTTTTTTCAGAGTATCTTTAAATTATCATTTTAATCCATACATATCATTATAACTTTGTTAGTATTCTTTTGTGAATTGAGCAATTTATCTAATGCTTTAATGTTTGCCTCTTTTATCCTCATTTTTATATTAATGGATGTGATCAAAGTATTTCTTCATCTTTTAATATAACTAATATGAATTTGCTACCTGGCATTTATAGTTTTCATTTGATCCTCACTACAAGTGCCCTGTGAAAACTATCTCAAGTAATATTTTTCTCCTCTTTCTAATAAGAAAACTCGGAATTTGAGACTTTTACCCCCTGGTTTCATTTAAGAATTAAGTGGAGAAGTTGGACCCAAACCCATTGGCAGTATTGACTAGGTTCAATGATTAATGGTTTTAAAGTTACTTTGAAATAAAATGTCAAATGATATAACTGTCCACCACTTTCTTCTATAAACTATAACACACACATATGTGGAAAATAAGCATTATAACTCCTTCGTGCCAGACACTGCCTTAAGATTCTGGGAAGTATAAAGGAGGCCCAAAAAAATGCTGAAGAAAATAGCACCTTGAAATATAGGCTAACTCAATTGGCAAAAGAGGTTCAAAAGGCCAATGAGGAGAAAAATGCTCTCAAAAGCAGAATTAGCCAAATGGAAAAAGAGGTGCAAAAGCTCAC
>CM053772.1:164270509-164410729 GCA_028658325.1 Potorous gilbertii | reverse complement strand
AGTCAAACTATCCCACTGAAGCAGGTGGAGCTCACACAAACAAATTCTCAGGATACTGAGAACAAGCTCACATTCATGCATTTGAAGTGCTATTTCAGGGTAAAAACAGGACGTTTAGAATCCTTCTAAACTAACAGTATACAAATGTAATTTGTCAGAGGCAGCAATTTAATACAACAAGAATAGCAAAATAAAAAATTTTAAAACCTGGTTTTTGGGCAAACACAGATTAGAGAAACAAGCTTGGAAACTTTGTTTTGAGTTTTTTTACAGTTTTCCATTTATTTTAATAACCTTTAAGAAAAATAATTTTACTTAGTGTTAAAATGGCTAAGTTTAAAGAAATGTTTACCAGATTAGCTCAACAGTAAGAATATGTAACCTGTCACTCAATCACTTTTTAAAACATATAACATTCTGAAGTTGCAGTACCCCAAGTTTCTATGAACAGGGTAGTTCTCCATGAGACCTCTCTCAACAAAACAGCAATCAGATGTTTTGTTCCTACATCACAACCAGGCAAGATTAATTTCTTCTCAAGAAACATATTTACATTTGAATGCCTAGAATATTCATGAATTACATGGCTTGACTTTATCTGCAGACATATAGCAAAGGAGAGAGAATTTGGAAACTGAATTGTTGTTACATTGTACTTCCTACATTTTTGAGGTTGACCTTAGAAAGGGTAACCACACATTCCTGCAAACCAACAACTCTAGAGATACTGTCAGAGACGGAATGATGAACTAAACAGGTTACTGGCCTTCCTCAGAAAGGCAATTCTTATATAGATTTTTATGAGGGTACTGCCGAAATGTCTGTGTAAATACATCTATAAAATGATTAAAGCAAAAATGCCAAATTAGTTAGTAACTGGGTCAAAGCTCATCTTATCATAGCTATGAAATACAATTTTTTTTCTGACAATACCACACACGACGTTTATAAAAATGAGGATGTTATCAATAGTAACTGTGCTGTTATGGGAAATTATATGTATATATACATATATATGTATTTATATACACACATAAATGCATATGCATATACACATATATGTATACACTTGATTTGTTCACTCACACTCACAGTACCTATCACTTCTTGGTAACCCTTCCCTTCCACCATCAATGGTCAAATCATAAAACTAGAGCCATTATCCCACCTCTTGCTACTTCTAAATGGTAAAGGCTTTGCATAGCTCTATAAAATATTTATTTCAGTACTTTCAATGAGGCAAAATAAGGAGGCATTAAGTATATTTGGAAGCAGCTGGGTGTGTTCTACTTTGCGTCCCAGAAATATTATGTACCCATAAACCTTTACTATTCGGTGGAATACAAGGGGAGAAACCTGTTAAATTCCCACTGGTGGGAATCAAGTGGATGTGATATTTTCAGCTTTCTAACACCCACAAATGTTCACATATTTCAAAAATCACCCTAACTTCATTTGTCCTAGAGTGAGGGGAAAAAAAATCATGATGAAGCTATGCATTCCGGTATTTATACATCAAATTAAATTTGGTCTGTTACTACTTCTGTTGTGTGTAGTTTTTTTTTTTAATTAGAAGTCACAGGTGCCTATACATAACTATCCATGTACCTCAGAGTATCTGTGTACTATTCTCCACTATGCTCACAGTTGTTCATGTGGTATTGATATATTTGCATATACATGTAATTGGCTAGAGTACAGACAAAAACATTACCACTGACAGCTGAAGAACTGTACTAAGAGATGCCTGCTGCAGGTTCAAATAGCTTAAATCCTTTGAAAGTCAGGAGAGTAAAAAATTTGAATTTTTAAAAAAGGTAAATAAAGATTGTGTTGAAACACTAGACACCTTCATGATGTGTAGTAGTTGCTTAGAAAGCAAGACATTACCAAAATTATTTTTAATGTTTAAAATACATATTTAACACTTTATGAACACCGATCATGTGGAAAAAGAGACAGCTGAGATAGCCAAAGCCAGCAGTGTTCTTGCACTTCTACAATACCACTGATTGATTTAGCACCAGACTCACTTTCCAGGAGAATTTCATCTGTTTTTCATTTAATATTGGCAAGAAAATTTTCAGTGGATGTTAATTTCCTACAGCAAACTGCCTTCCTAAAATACTTCAAGTACCAAGTGCTCACCCTGCATGAAGGGAAAACACTCACAACTGTGACCTGCTGAGAGTGCTGCATTCCTAGGGGAAACAATGAATAACTTGACAAAGTTATGCAGAAAAGAAACTATCACATTTTTTCACCACAGCTTGAGATCTTAGAGACAATCAAAAAACACCATACAGTTCCTATTTCTCAGTTATCTTTAACTTCTCCTTGAAAATGTTTTAAGATTTAAGTCACATGTACTAGGACACACTATTTAGCATTTTCACAGACCAACTAACTATGTTTGGGTAGTTTAGGCACATTTCATAGCATTTAGCCTTTATTTTATGGTTCCATGGCAAAACAGTTTAACACATCACTCTTGAACAATCTGATTCATTTTTTAAAATCACCTTATAAAGTATGTTCCCATTTTAGTTTTTGTTGTTTTAGTTTTTTGTTTTTTTTTTAAAAAGAAGCAAACAATGAAAGCATCAAAATGTTACTAGCTCTACAAGCCACCTTATTAGAATAATTTATATACTGTGGATTGAGAGAAAAAATCTGCTAAGATAGGCACAGTAGTAAGGCCAGCATGCTAGAAAACAGGACATAATGGTTTAATTAGGCAACAGTCAGAGGTCTGGATGTCAGAAGGGAGAGACTTCCTACAATTGCGGATTTGATCTTTTCCCTTCCTCCCTTTCCCTCCCTCTTCTATGTTAGTACATTTTATTCCATATATATTAGGCCTTAAAAAGGTTAGGTAAAGAATGATAGTTTCTTCCTGATAACTAAATCATGTTTCTCAATCAAGGCAGATTAATACAATGTAGTCTAATTTTAATGTCATCACCTTGGTACTCATGGCACAGGACCAAGTTTAAGATGAAAGATAGGGTTCTCCCAAAATTCTTCTGGTGCTCTCAAGAACAAACCTAGTTATGGGTGCCCAAAGCTGAATTTTCTCAATTAGCAAGTCATGTTAGATGGAGGCTCCAAGTATATCTGGAATTGGGGCAGTGAATAAAAATCACAGTACAAAAAACCTTTATGTCCTCTACTTGGAAAAAGCAACAGGTATCACACATGGCAAGTACTTACATAATAGCATCCATTCTTTTAAAAAAATGTATACATATATATATATGAATATATATATATATATAAAATATCAGTTGCATAGGGATTTAAATATAAGGCCAAGAAGAAGATTAAGTAAAATGAAAGTTCATAGAAAGGGCACTATGGTGTCAAAACATAGTTATTTCCATTCATAGAATAATAAATCTGTATTACTGTCTAATTAAAAAATCACAGTATGTTACTAGTACTAACAGTGAATGTCAACTGTCCCATTAATTTCAAGTTGGAAACCAAATACCAGCACTTCTAAGTGAGACTAAAAGGTCACTGTCTAAACCTGATCAGTGTGATTAGCACAGTAGTGCTCCATACGTACCTGATTATTTATATATGTTTCTACCTTTTGTAAATAATGTAAAGATCAATACATGTTAATAATGTGAATCACAACATTATGGCATGCCCTCAGTGGTTTGCAGGCTAACTTGATATTTAATTATTGAGTCTTTTAAAAGTGCAAGATTCTACCCTGCAGAATCTTCACCCAATGAACCCCAAACACTGTCATTAACAAAAACAAAAAACAACAGAAATTCCATTGCTAAACTAAATGTGTCTAAGGAAGAATAGTAGGGCCTATATCCAGAATGGTTTGTTATTATTAACTTATAGCATATGTGTTAGGAAGGCAAATGGTAAAGCCCCTAATTATGCTTTGCATTAAATAAAAAAATGTAGCAAACTACTGTTTACCACTTAAAGTTTCAGGTAGTCAATTAAATTGTGAATCTACTTCTAATGTACTTTAAAATGGACAAGTGAAGTTTAGACACCAATTTCCACTCTATATGTAGCTTAATTAAACTAGATTTGTTGTTTAGAATAATGAGAGGAAAAATGAGAACTCCCAAAAGAACTGCGTTAAGGTACATTATTTGGGAATACCTGAACCCATATTTTAACTGAAAAAGTGCATAAATATAGTAATACTACAAATGTATTAACTGGAGAACAAATGTTTCTCTGGGAGCTAAACAATACTATTTTTCTATGTTATTTACATCTTGTAATTTGTTCAGATACCACAAAGCACCATTTAGGGTAATCAACTGCTTGATTTTGTCTGAAATGTCCTTTGACTTCAACTCCATTAATTTCCAGGGTCTATCCAGAGTTGAACAGTCAAGTCATCTTCAGTCAAACACTGCTGTGGATGTGGCTCTGTACCATCTATTACCAGGAATTAGCTTGAGAATTCTGGTTTCTTCTGTTCTTGCAAGGCAGCTGGGGAAGTATCTTCATTTGACACTCTTGGTTGGAGTTTCGGATTCTGTAGACTGTCTCCCATCAGTCCAAGCTTCTCGAGTACTCTTTAGTGCCAACGTCTTCTGTTGGTCAACCACAACGTAGTCCACCCTCTCATCAGCTACACTGCTACCGGAGCCACTGCTCTTTTGCTTAAAGGCAAACGGAAAAAAGAAATGAGAAATAGAAAGGAGACAGTGTAGCAGTTTCAAATATGAAATTTCTAATAAAAATAAAGATGAACAAAAGCACACACATTTAGCCTATCTCATGTTTGTTGCCAACATCTTCTCTTCAAGTGAAATGTCTCTTTTTTTCAGGGTGGCAAATTGCATTTGGTTTCTGTATTTCCCTAGTATTTCAGTCTCATTTACCTTCCGTGGTGGTGTTGACTTCCCAGAGTCTAAATCTAGGTCCAGGTATTCCACTTGTTTGTCTCCCTTAGGCTTTACCATTGGACTACTTCCTCCATCCAGGCTATTGCTTCCAAACAAATTCTGAAGTTGAAACAAAAAAATCATGAGCTATCAAGTTAACTCAATTAACTTTCACCTAGTAACAGATAAGTTAAATATTTGTTCTAAAGAGAAAGAAACTATCATCTTGATTTAGTAATTAGTACACATTAAAAAAATTCCTCAAAGATGAAACAAGATGTACTAAACTTAAAACAAATAAAAAAGCGAAAGTAAAGCAATTTAATTAATAGGTCCTTGGAACAATGACACAGAGAATTTTAAAATTCAATCTCAGCTCATGCTAATATCTTTGGTTTTCTTTTTGGTCCATATCTGGGTATTTCATCATTGTGGGAAATTCCCAGTGTGGAATTCTAACACCACCCCCCTCCCATACTCCCATACTCCTGGCAATGATGAAGATCAGTCACTTATCTATTACAGATTGTCCTGGTACTGTCTGGGGTCACTTGGAAGTTAAATAATTTGCCTGTTGTCACCCAGTTGGCAAGTGACATAGGAAGACATCAGATATAGGTCTTCTTGATAGTACACCGTTTTCTATCATGCCTCAACATTAATGTTATCATTCAATAATTTTTAGTGAGGGAATGTCCATCAACTGGGGAATGGCTGAACAAGTAGTGGTATATGATTGTAATGAATATTATTGTGCTATAAGAAATGATAAGCTAATTTCAGAAAAACCTGGAGTTACAATGAACTGATGCAAAGTGAAGTGAGCGAGACCAGAAGAACACTGGACACAGTAACAGCAGTACTGCACAATGATCAACTGTGAATGACTTAGCTATTCTCAGCAATACAACGATCCAACATAATTCAAAGGACTCATTGATGGAAAATGCTACCCCCCTCGAAAAAAAGGACCAATGGAGTCTGAATAGAGATTGAACCATTCTTTCACTTTCTTTATTTTTTCATGTCTTTTTTTGGTCTGTTTTCTTTTACCATATGGCTAAAATGGAAATATGTTTTGCATGCCTGTACATGTATAATCTATATCTAACAGCTTGCCTTTTCAAGAAGAGAGGAAGGAAAGGAGGGAGGAAATTTGGAACTCAAAATTTACAAAAAAAAAAAAAAAAGAATGTTAAAAATTGCCTTTACATATCATTGGGGAAAAATGAAATATTATTTTTAAAAAATAATTTTAAAATTTAGCTACACTTCTTTGGATCATGGGCTTAGTGCTGAAAAGGATCTTATAGGGCATCTATTATAATCTACTTATTTTATAGTTGATGAATTACAAAAGTGAAACAAGTCTGAAGTCACAATGGCAGGGTCAAGATTTGAAGTGTTCTGCTTCCAAATCAAGGATCTTTCCTGCCTCTTTTGGATTCATCAGAATTTTAGAGCTGAGAGATCTGAGAGTAACTAGCCCAGCCTTTGATTTTACAGAATACAAGTCTTAGAAGAATAATTAAGGTTTAGGAGCAGTATACAGTAGAGAGAATAGTAAGACTGATCCAGGGGACCTGGGCTTGTGAAGCCTTGGGGCTTCTACTTACTTTTTGACTATAAACACGACATTGAATCTGTTTGGACTCAATTTCCTCACTAGGAAAATGGGAGGTGGGGATGGGGGTGTGCAGTGTGTTGTATAAGATGACCTGTGAAGCCTTTTCTAGTTGTACAACTCTGACTTTAGAACATATGTCTGCTAAGCTTCAATCCAACATTCTCATTTATAGTTCGATGTCAGACTATGTTGTATTTAGCTTTGATGCTTGCAGATTAAATTATGATAACAAAAATAAGAAAATGAGTAGAATTTTGGGTATAAATTTGAGTCTGTGCAAACGGCTATTTTTTTTTTCTATTTGCTGCTTCCTTCTCTGCAAGAGAAAGGCTATTTCCAAGGATTCTTGTCTTTGCATTCTTTCTCTTACTGCTTTACAAGTACAGGAAAAAAGCAATTCTCCAAATGTTCACCAAAAGAACTTTTGCTCTGAGCTTGTTTGATGGAGAATACTAAGATACATAGTATCCTATGGTTTAAGAGGAAACCATTCAATTTAATTTGAAATAAAAACAAAAATATGTATAAATGCCTTCAGTTCACAGGGCACAAGTAATACAAAGGTTAACAGAGGATCAAGTCCTGCCCTCAATACTTTCAGCTTCACATAGAGTTCATCTAAGGAATTCCTCTGTTTTCAGTCAGTTCTGTACCCAAACAACTATACACTTTTTTTTAACTCTGGTGGAATATTCTAATTTAAGATTTAATAAAATTTAATATATATAATTGTATAAAGGTACTGTTGTTCTATGTCTAATGACAACCTACCACAGTTGGAGAATTTTTACTTTATAAGCAATGTTATACAGTGGGGAAAGCACTGGATTTAACTTTGAAGGATTCAAATCCTAGCTCTACCTTTGGTAGTCATGTTAGTATCTCTGGACCTCGGTTTCCATACATGTAAAATGAGGAATTTGGATTAAATGATCTTTAAGATCCCTTGCAGTTTCAAATCTACCATGCTAATTATTGTGATCAAAACCCATGTTGCTATAATGAGTCTATTTTCCCTTCTTATAATCTCAGAACTTGCCTAAATTCCACATTATAATCCATTACATAGAGATTGACCCAGTGTCACATACTTAGATTATGGTGCCCATTTTTAGTCAGCAGGATGATGCACTAGAGGGAGAATGGCAAACATTCCAGCTTTCCAAAATGGCACCAGGAATTTTTTTTTAAACAATGCTTAAACATAGCATGTTTATATATCTGTTTATTCATTAGGCATTTTTCTCTCTTAGATACTGGAGGAGGTAGTAGTGTCTATGAAGAAATATTTCATACCTTCCAATTTTTCTCAGTTTACAGATCCCCAAATTACAGATTTCCCACATTTTCCTTTTGTTCAGATTCCCATCCTCAATTTACCCCTTTTAATCTTTCCTCCGGAACACTCTCTAAATCTCCTCTCTAGATCAGGCTGCTGTATTTTTCTCATGTGTGCTGCCTCCTATATGTTCTCTCTATCTCTGCTCTTTGACCTTTCCAATCCACCCTCCATTAAGTTATCAATCTGACATTCCAGAAGTCTGTATCTAGCCGTGTCACTGCCCTATTTAGGAAGCTTTGAAGGTCCAGAATAGAAATGAAACGCTGCTGTTTGGCAAGTCCAGACCTTCACAATCTGGCTCCAATTTATTTTTTCAAGAATGATTTCACATTATCCTCCCCTCACATACTTTTAGGTTCTCATCAAAGTGGTTTATTTGCTTTCTCAAATATGACATTCTGTCTCCTGTTGTAAGCATGTATAAAGCTTTGCCTTCTCATCTCAGCCTTCTGCAATGCCTATATCCATTCATGGCTCATGTCAAGTGCTCCCTCATACATGAGGCTCCTTCTGTTATTCCTCTAAATTCCTTCTAATTCCTGATGCTCTCCTTTGTCCCCCAAAGTACTGTGCATGCATTTCTGTATTCACATCTGGGAATGTGCTACTTTTTTTCAGTAGAATATAAGTTCACTGAGGGTAGGGATTGTCTATCTCTAGTAGATACTTAAGAAACATTTTTGAATAGAACTGAATTAATAGATACTTATTTTCTCCTGTCTCTATGGAAGAAACATTTTCTACAAGGTTTCAAAAGTATCCTAACTGACAGCAAAGTAAGACTTGATTTACTTCTTCAAAGATTAAAACACTTCCAGTTAATACTCTATTGCCTTATGCCTATATAGAGCAAACCACTCAGTCTGAATGGGCAGGGAGAGATTGCCTAGGTGCACAGAAAAAAGGCTTGAAAATTTCAGGGCTTAGGGAAAAAAAACGGAGCTGATTTTAAATATATAACACTCTTAGAGGGTTGAAAAGATAGGTAAAAAAAAAAATCAGTAAAAATCTTACTGTTCTTTTAATATGTTTTTTAATTCCTCATGTCAACTCACAGCTACTTGTTTTTTGTATTAACTTAGTCATTTATATCTTGAAGTTTTAAAATGCAATGAATTCTTTTTATTCATCAAAAAAGAGTTTTATTGCTTGTTAGGCCCCAGCTCAAGATTTTCTGCTTTTTTGGGCAATCTTGTAAGATGGCTCAACCCATTTTTTATAACATTCACACAATTCAAAAAACATTTTATTTGCCGATAAGACAAATAGTACACTGGCCTCACTAATAACAATACTGATACCTAACATTTACATAGCACTTAGTATTTGCTAGGTAATGTGCTGAGAACTTTATAGTTATTATTTCATTTGGTCTTCACACCCAACCTGGGAGGTAGGTGCTATCATTATCCCCATTTTACAGATGAGAAAACTAAGGTAAACAGAGGTTATGTGACTTGTGCAGGGTCACACAGTTGGTAAATATCTGAGGCCAGATTTAAACATGGTCTTCCCTGTTCTAGGCCTCTCCCTAGTCTTCATAGACTCAGATCCTTTGTGCTCTACAAATTGAAATTTGTATGGGAGAAAATAATTTGTAAGAAAATAAAGTTATTAAAAAGGATCTGTTACACATGGTCAACTAACCAAAAACCTAAGGATAAGCAAATAACAAAGGTTGAAAAAGACTAGATGTCTAAGTCCCAGTCAGCTCCCAGATGGATCTCTGGGAAGTGAAGAGGTAAGAATGCAGTAGGAAATGCATACTATAAAAACTAAAGATATCAGTAAAACTTATTTTTGTGCAATATCCTAATCTGGGAGACTTATATGTTGCTTACCACTTTTATTCCAACGTC
This sequence comes from Potorous gilbertii, assembly GCA_028658325.1. Lineage (NCBI taxonomy): Eukaryota > Metazoa > Chordata > Mammalia > Diprotodontia > Potoroidae > Potorous > Potorous gilbertii. Next base: position 164,401,024 of record CM053772.1, on the reverse strand, counting down.
CTGCTATAACGTGACAGGGTATTCCACTACTGAGTTTGCGTTAGACCCCTTCTTGGAGGTGGAGGGCAGTGGAGTGCAGTTGTGTTAATTATTGAAGTATCAGAAATACTTTGTTTAAACAGGACCTCTCCTCTCATTGCTTACTCCCACAGACATTTGTATTACATCAAGACTCCAGCCACATGGGAATTTCGTTTTTGAGGGACAGGGGTCAGACCTGTGATTTCATCATCATAGAGAAGCCTTTGTATGGAAACTACCCCCAAGCAATATTCATCAGCAGTTTCTCTCTAGCTTCATAGAATGAAACATTTAGAGCTGGAGGGGAACTGGAAAGTTACCTAGCCCAAACTTCTAATTTTTCAAATGAGGAAAATGATGTACAGAAGTTAGATGACTTGCCCAGGGTTACAGGGGTAGTAAGAAATGAGCTTTTGAATGCAGTCCTCTGACTGCAATTCTGGTATTCCTTTTTTTTTTAGCTTTTATTATTTCATTGAGTTAATTTATTTTTAGTTTTCAACATTTACTTCCATAAGTTTCAAACTTTCCCCCTTTTCTTCCCTCCCCAAAATGGCTCACAATCTGATACAGGCTCTACATATACATTGCTATTAAACATATTTTCACATTAGTCATGTTGTATAAAAACAAACAGGATAAACCATAAGAAAGAAAAAACAAAACAAATAAAAAAGTAGTCTGCTTGGTTCTGCAAGACTTCATAGTTCTTTCTCTGGATATGAATGAAATTTTCCATCATGAGTCCTTTGGAATTGTTTTAGGTTTTTGTATTGCTATGAAGGGCTAAATCTATCAGAAACAATCCTTACACACTGTGGCTATTACTGTGTATAATGTTCTCCTGGCTCTGCTCCCTTCACTCAGCATCAGTTCATATAAATCCAGGTTTTTCTGAAGTTCTCCTATTTGTCATTTCTTATAGCACAGTAGTATTCCATTACATTCATATACCACAACTTGTTCATTCATTCCCCAAATGATGGACATTCCCTCAATTTCTAGCTCTTGACCCCACAAAAAGAGCTGCTATAAATACATGTGGGACCTTAGTCCATTTTCATGATCTCTTCAGGATACAGCCCTAGAAACAGCATTGATGGGTCAAAGGGTATGCACGTTTTTGTAGCTCTTTGGGCATAGTTCCAAATTGCTTTCCAGAATGGCTGAATCAGCTCACAGCCCCACCAACAATGAATTAGTGTTCCAAGTCTCCCACATCTTCTCCAACATTTATATTAGCCATTTTTTGTGAGCTGTTTTGTCATGTTAGTCAGAGTGATAGGTGTGATATAGTACCTCACAGGTGTTCTGATTTGCATCTCTCTAATCAAGTAATACAGAGCATTTTTTTATTTGACTATAGATGACTTTAATTTCTTCCTTTGAAAACTGCCTGTTCGTATCCTTTCACCATTTGTCAATTGGGGAATGATTTGTATTCCTGTAAATTTGACTCAGCTCTCTATATAGTTTAGAAACGAGGCCCTTATCAGAGACACTAGTTGTAAAAATTATTTCCCAGTTTTCTGCTTCCCTCCTTAATCTTGGTTGCATTGGCTGTTTGCACAAAAATTTTTCAATTTTATGTAATAAAAATTATCCATTTTGCATTTCATAATGTTCTCTCTCTTATCTGATCATAAATTCCTCCATTCTCCACAAATCTGACAGATAAACTATGCCTTGCTTCCCTAATCTCTTTATAATATCACCCATTTGGACTTTATTTTGGTATATGGTGTCAGATGTTGGGCTACGCCCTGTTTCTGCCATGTTATTTTCTAGTTTTCCCTGCAGTTTTTCTTAATTAGTGAGTTCTTATACCAGGAGCTGAAGTCTTTGGGTTTATCAAACAGCTATAATCATTGATTACTGTATCAATCTCTATTTCTTAGCCAGTATCAAGATGATTGCTGCTTTATAATACAATTTAAGATCTGGCAGGGCTAGGCCACCTTCTCTAGCATTTTTTTTCATTAATTCCCTTGATTTTCTGGACTTTTTGTTCTCCCAGATGAGTTTTGATTTTATTTTTTCTGGCTCTATAAAATAATTTTTTTGTAGTTTAATTGGTATGGCACTGAATAAATAAACTTAGGTAGAAATGTCATTTTTATTACATTAGCTCAGCTTACTCAGGAGCAACTGATGTTTTTAGAATCATTTAGATCTGTCTTTATTTGTGTGAAAAGTTTTGTAATTGTGTTCATATAGTCCCTGGGTTTGTTTTGGCAGATAGACTCCCAAATATTTTATAATGTCTACAATAATTTTAAATGGAATTTCTCTTTCTATCTCTTATTGTTGGGCTTTGTTAGTAATGTCTAGAAATGTAGATGATTTATGTAGGTTTATTTGTATCCTGCCACTTTGCTAAAGTTGTCTATTATTTATTTCAAGTAGTTTTTTACTTAATTCTCTAGTATTCTTTCTACAATACCATATTGGAGGCACAAACTGACCTCAATGAAAGGTAAATTAATTTGAGTGAACAGCTCAAGGTCAAGCATGACCTTCATTAATGAGTTTGCTCTCAACCTTTTCTCCTTTCAGGAGAGCTCTAGTTTAAGAAGAATGAATTGATCTAATGATGAGATTTGGGCTAGGGAGTGGATTGAGGAGGGGGCAAGGACATAGAGAAATTTTAAAATCCAGTATCAGATTGGTGATAAAAATAGAATGGATCTCCATTCAAACCATCTCCTCCACTCTGCTTAGTATATTAAACATAGAATTAGAGTCAAAATGGGTCTGAAATTTATCATTTACATCTGAGGTTTGGCCATGCCATTGTATGACTGCTTTAGTACTCAAAACAAAACAAAAAAACCCCCAGAGATTATGTATAAAATATATATCTTTTGAACCCCAAATATATCTCAAGGAGAGGATATTACCTTCATAAAACACTTAACACTTCTTTCATTAACTTCATTGAGAAGATATTCTGCTCTTGATGTAGTTTGTATACGGAATGTTATACTGAATTAAACTGTCATCGATATATTTAGAGAAAAGAGGACAAAGAATTTTAACGAATTGCCTTTTTCCTTATATATAAAGAAAAGATGTCGGATGAGGTTTGCAGTCTTGCCTCCATCTGAATGAGTTCTAAGCAGCAGACAGGTGAGAAGAGCTGACTTTACATGCACATTTTACTTACTGGGTCTTCGCTCGACAGATTTGGATTCATGGGCACATAATTCTCTTCACTGTCATGAGAGTCACTGCTTGAAGTTGTGCTATGAACTGAATCCGGTCTGGGAGACATAGGAAACCTGGAGGAGCTAATCACCAGGAATTATTTTTCATAAGCAATATAAATTGGACTAAAATTGCTTTAAAAAAAAGAATAATAAAAATTGTAGGTGGAAACTTTAAATTTTTTTTGGTCCTTGTTTATAGTCAGAGTTTTATTTATGATCTCACACAGTCCTTTATTCTTAGCCCATTGAAATGCATAATGAATCTCTGGAGTTTAATCTTTTAAAAGGTCATCTTTCTTTTCATGCAGAGTTATTTTGTGTGGGAACCAAATTATAGGATCATCAGACTGCTGCTATAAAGCTGGATGGGGCCTTAGAATGTCACTGAGTCCAATTTCTCTTTTTACAGATGAGTAAACTGAGGCACAGAGGAGTTAAGTGACTTTCCCAGGGTCGAATATCTACTAAGTCTCTGAGGCAGTACTTGAACACAGGCTTTCCTTACTCCAAGCCTGAGTACTCCAGTACTCAGTCCATTATGTCATGCTGCTTCTACGAATGAAAGTTAATAGGGATTGTCCACTTGATGATGCCACTTAAAAACAACTTCAGTAATAAGTGGATATTTGAAAATCCCTTTAAAAAATCCAGCCTAAACTATGTGTGCCTATAGAATGTTTGGATGGAAAAAAAGATGAGTAGGCCATCCATTGGGCGCAAAAGACAAGCAGTGAACTACCTACATGCTCAATTGGAATTCATGGAAAGTCAAATGATCTAGAACAAGGGTTCTTAACTTGGGATCCATGGACATGGTCTATGGATAGATGTCGGATGGCCCATAAATCTGGTGGGAAAAAAATGACATCTCTATTTTGATTGTCTTCTAACTAGGTTTTAGCACTTCTTTCTACGATGAATGAAGTCAATAAAACATTATTCTAAGAAAGTGTCCATAGTCTTCACCAGATGATCAAAGGAGACTATGAGGTTAAGAACTGCTGATTCAGAAGAAGACCCCTCAACTTGTTAGATGGTCTCCATGTTGGAGATTTATGGGAGATACACAGGTTGTGCAGATGTGGCTGAACTGTTCTCCATCACTGGAGGAAGCACAAACATTGATGGGACCACAGATATTCTGGAGTGATGGGAATATAGTGGAAGTTCCTTTCAAAAACATGAACTATATCATGTATAAATGCACCCTTACCTACTGGTATATACTCACATATAAACACACAATCAATAGGCAATTCCTTTCACCATGCCTGCACACATATACAGAGAAATTAATATCCCACATACATAATCTCTGTGTAATACTTCTCATTATCCCTAATTTTAATGAAGAGAGACTTAGTTTTCCTCTCTCCTCATTCCATACCTGCCTGCTTGCTAGGCACTCCACAGGTTCTAAAAATTACTCATGACTCTAAAAAATGGTAATTAATCAAAATAATGCAAATAAACCAAAGACTTACTCTCTAGCAAAACTTCTCGTAATAGGAGATCTCACAGGGGCTTGGAGCTCTTCCCATTCTGGCAATGGTTTGATTTCCAGTGGGGCTGGCTTTACTGTAAGAGAAACACAGAGAGAAAGAGAGACAGACTCTTAAAGCACAAGACAATGAAAAACACACATGGTACTGTAATATCGATTTGTATGTGTATATGTCTACATATATACTTTGTTTTTTTTTTTAAAGAAAGGGTTGGAAGAGACCTGAGAGAAGATCTAGTTCAAATGCCTTGTTTTATAGATGAGGAAAATGAGGCCCAGAGAAATAAGTGGCAGGCCTGAATTAGAGAACCCAAGTCTCCTGGTTCTCAGTCCTAGATTTATTTTACTAGACTACAATTGCTTCTCAATTTAAATGCCTATTTAATTTATGAACATAAAAAAATTGGGAATAAGCATTTCATTTTTGTTTTATGATTCTCATACTTTTCTTGATCAACTGATGCTGAACGCTACTCTTGTATTATGGAGGGTTTTTTCTTTCTCTTTAATCTACATTTTAAAGCATATTCCTTCCTGAATTTAAAAACTACAATACTGGCTCATGTTTATAGTGCTTTAGTGGTTTAGTAGTATAAGCTTTATTATCCGCCTTTTAGAGGTGAGGAAACCTTAGAGGAGGTGAGAGATCACACAAAGCCAAAATGGTTAAAATGCAGAGACAGGATTTGAACTTGGCTACTTTGACCTCAAATCCCAGGGCTCTTTCTGCTATAGAACAATGTATCCCCAAGCCCAACAGTAATCATACAGCTCTCTCCACTGTATTTTAAAAACAAACAACAAGGTTTTAAAATATTACTTTAAAATAGAGAATCTTGGAGTTCATAAACCTGTTTTTTTTAAAAAATATAAGTATATTTCAATACATTTGGTTTCCTATGTCTTGTATTTTATGTATTTATAAGCATTAATCTGAGAAGGGACCCACAGGCTTCACTAGAGTGTCGATGGGGTTCACAACACACACAAAAAGGTTAAGAATCTATGTTTTAAAACATAACATTTCACTATGAACTGTATTTCAAAACAGTTAATTTATGTCTAGCCTAAAAAAGAAACTAACCCTAGTGATTCCATTTTGAAAAAGGTTAAGCCAAAAATATAAAAAAATGTGTCACCTATTTTTTGGCTAAAAACAGTCACTTTAAAACTAGTTCACTTTCTCTATGGGAGACAAGGTATTTGCCCACAGTTTTCATTGCTGAATTATAATAAAACCAACAAATGACAAGTGGAGATAATGAGTTTGCTTTATGGGTGATTCTGATTTGCTCAGTAAATCAGAACTCTAGGCAGTCTGAAAAGCTGATACACATATGCACATGACATCTTAAAGACTTAATTTGGACACTGTCTCCCTTAGACAATTAATTTCTCTTTGAATTCCAAATAGTTACTGTTCCCCAATACCAAAATCTTTTCTTAAAATTTTTTATGAAAGTTGCCCCTCCCAAAAAACACGATGGGCTAAGAAAAACAGCTCAATTGATTCCAATCAGCTATTACTATAAATAATGCCATAGAACATAATGTGTAGTTATTTCAGATGCTCAAACAAGCTCCATGAGGCACATGACTGAGAGCCCTGGGCAAGATGACAAGAAATGAACTATGAATTGCTTCATTAAAATTTTTGAGATAATGGGATGATTTTGCTGATTGCTATATATGTAGTAACTAATTATGGTGTCTGACCTTGTCTTCTGAGATTGTAACTCCCTCTTAAACCCCAGTTCTTTGTTACAGTCTCAGCTGACAAATGAAGCCTGGTCACTCTTCCCAAATACAAACCTCACTAACTCATGGAAGTTGGTTACGTATATTGCATTCTCTGAAGTGTGGTAAAAACCAGCAAGAGATACTATTTGCAATAATACAAATCATCCACAAGCTTGAGGATAAAAAAGTGACTGAGGAAATGAGAAGTAACACAGTGGGTGAAAACTCAACACCAAATATTTTTTTTTAAACATAACCTTTTGTTTTGTTTTTGTTTGCAAGACAATAGGGATAAAGATTTAGAGCTGGTTGGGACCCTAGAGGCCAATGAGTCCAATTCCCTCCCTTTACAGATGAGGAAACTGAGGCAGAGAGAAGTTAAGTGACTTGCCCAGGACCATGAATCTAGTGTCTGAGGCTGGATTTTAATCAGATCTTCCTAATAACTCAACTCTAAGTAATATATCCAATGTAGCAGGATAACAACTGATTTCCTTTCAATGGAAACTTTTATTTCCTCCCGAAGTTAAATGTTGATAGAAAAATTTCATTTGCAACAGTAGTGGTCATAAAGGCCTTATTCCCCCCCATTTTTCCTTTAATGTAAAAAAAAAAATTTTTTTTTTTAAATCCCAAAGTCCCATACAACATGCGGTGCTAAAGTACATACCCTTTCGTCTTGTAGCAAAGTCACCTATGGTTTGTGAATCAGTTCGCTCTAAACCATGGGGTTTAGGTCTTAAAATTTTGGGACTTTGACCTAATTGGTAGAAAGAAGACTCTCTTAATATAATGTTCTTTTTTAATGGGAAAGTTGGAATTCTGTAAATAAGCAACAGAACCCTGTGCAGAGAGGTTAAATTCCAAAGTATATAAATAAGCCCATGGAGAACCTTGCAATCCAGGCATGTCTCATGCTAAGGTAGAGGAAACACCACAACTGAAAGAAGTAATAAGTTGCATGCAAAAATATATGTAAGAAGCAAAGGGTTATAAAAGATGGAGGCTTTTTCATAGATGGGTTAGGTAATTTTTAAGCATTTTATGGAAAAACCCAACCCCTTCCATGTTAGGAGTTTGTCTGCTAACATGATAAAAAGCCCCATCACCCAAATAAAAATTCTCAGATCTAATGCAAACACATTTCAATGCCATCATTCCTCTGAAGTTTCATATCTTATGTAAAAACACACACACACACACACACATACACTCACACACACACACACACGATCATACATCTGGTGCTAGAAATCTTTCAGAAGAACCATCTCTTTTACAAATGAAGACCTAATTTTCCCTATTTTGATTCATTCACTCATTCATTCAGTAAACGTTTATTAAGCACCTGCTTAGACCCACCAGTAAATACTATGTGACAGAAAAAAATTTCAACAAGCCAGTCCTTTTCCTCTTCGACCTTTAAGTCCACTAAGGGCTTAAGACACAAGCCCAGATAAAATGCATTGGACAGGACAAAACCAAGCATTCAAATGAGGGCCAAGAATAAAGGTCATTACTGACCAATAAAAAGAAGGTGATATTGGATTTAGGCTTTAAAGTATGGATACAGATAGCTGGTGTTCTGAAAACCCTACCTGATTATATCTCTTTTCCCTTAGCTGCTATAGATCATTTCTGTCACTAGTCCCCAACCAACCAATTAAATACTTTTGTTGGTCTAAGATGGAAAACTCCGAATTCTCCTATTTGGTTTTTTCCTGTAAGCTGAAGATTGGATTCCCCCCTGCCCCTCTTGATAACATGAACATATTCTGCAGGGACTCTATATTTGGTTCATATATCTGGATCTGCTCATGGTGAGTCTCTTTGCTACTTTAGGCTGCCACATAAAAACATCGCTGTGACTGCCATCATTTCCCCATTTAACCTCTTCCAAGAACTCTGGAGTGAACACCACGTGAACTTGCACTGACTAGCACCAAGCTCTCCCCATCGTGACTTGATGTCATAAAAGTAGGTGATTCAAATCAGTCAGGCTTGTAGGTCCTAGAGGAGAATGGGTAAATAAGGAAAACTGTGACACTGAGAAAAAATGAGGAAGAATTTGAATAGGCAATTCATTCAAATGTAGCACAAGCCAAGACTGCAATGCCTATGGCTTCTAAATGGCTCCTATTAATTTTTAGCGATATTATTTCTGTAGCAAAATACGTTCTAACATTAAGAAAGCTCACAACTAATATTTACTGCAACTTAAAATTCCTTAAACTGTCCTACAAAAGAAGTTTCCTATTTTATCAGTTGGGCAAGACTTAAGCAAAATGCCCAAGGTCATAGAAGTTATCCTATAAGTAATGATGGGATTTAAGCCTAGCTCCCCTGATGCCCCAGTCCAGTGAGTTTCCAGTATACCACACTGCCTGATAATAGATCAAGATGGGTGAGCATGAAATCAATAGGGCAGGCCCAGTTTCCCTTAAAATCTGATCTAGTTTAGCTATCCCATTTGTTGTGCAATTCCAGTTTGTTATGCACTGCCTTCTTCCTTGGCTTAGATGTCCAGGAATGAAAGCAATGATTAGACATGATGTTTAAAAATAGAACGATTTTGTTCAAGCATAACTCAAGGTTAGTTTTAAGATTTTAAGTTACAAAACAGTAATCCATCTCAAATTGACATGATTCTTCCTTTTTCACTGGTGAACAGTACAAAGAGAAAATAGCTACAGATACACAGAAAAATCTGCATCACTTTGTACATGTATCTCTGATGGATGTCAGTCACATGACCAAACACAAGCTGAATGATGGAACATCAACATTCAAGACAAAAAAGGGAGTTCCAGGCTTTCCACAGGCCAGATGCTCTATGGTTGGTCACAGGTTAATCTGGATATGCTGTAATTGTTTTTCCACAGTGCTTATGTAGTCTGTCTCCCTCCTGCCCCACTATTAAGAGATCTGGAATGTCATGTGTTCCTATTCACCCCTTCTCCCAAATGTTCTAGAATATTGTGATACAAGTGAAAAATGCAAGGGAGAAATGTACAGTAAGGCAAAAGGAAAAAAAAAACCCAAAAAACTCATTCCACTGAGATGTGGGCCACTGACTCCAATGCTGACAACATGCCAGGGGAACTAGGGGGAGCTCTCAAAAAAGAAGCCTCGGCCTGGCTTAGTTGTAATGATGCTGAAGACTGTTCTGCATTCTGCCTAGTCATGTCCGTCAGACTGGATTTAACTAAAGAACATGTTACAATGAAAATTGTTCAAGAACTGAGGCAGCTACTAGTAGTAACCCTAATGGGCAAAATGATTATTTTTCACATTCTTGAGTGTGACTCAGACTCCACAGTCAATTTGATGGTAGGTGGTACCCAGCCACAAAAGGGAGGTGGTATAAAATTCACAAGGACTCGAAAGGAGATGGGAGAGAGAGAAAAGAAAATAGACAGTGCAGAGAGACAGAGATAGTGACAGACATAGATACGGGGAGACACAAGTAAGGATAAAGACCTTCCAATACAATATCAGATGATGAACAGATTTCCACTTGCTGCATCCCCCTCCTCGATATCTTCAATGGAGGACCAGAGTGAAATTGAGTCTCAGAAGTTATCCTTTATATTTGAAATTTTGATGTACCACTATAGGATAACTTCAATATGGAAAAGAAAATACAAACAAAATCACATTTCTCATTTACAAAACACTTTTCTAGGATATGAAGAAATATTTTTCCTATAACTGTGATGGAGATGATACGAATAACCTTCCCATTTTACAGAACAAGAAAAGAAGACTCAGAGCAAACAAATTTCTTGCTCAGGGTCACATAGTGGGCAGCAATAGCTAGAACTTTAAAGTTAAAACTGAGTGAAAAAGAGATAAAGATAGGAGAGTTCCCTCAAGTTTGAAGGCACCTGAATATTTCCTTGAAAAGACTGATGACCTAGAATGCCACCAACCTTTCTTTGAGATTCATTCTTCACTTTAAAGGCATCTCCTGAGATTAGCTGATACAAGAATATCTGATTACCTATCGCCTTAATCTCTATACTCTAACAGTGGCAAGGATGTATACCATACATACAAAATTATTGACAGATTATCTTCACTGACTTTGTGAATAAGGGAATTATCTTCTGGTGGAAACTAAGAGATGAAATTTTGCTTTGATGAAAAGATGGTCCCATAAACCCAAACCTTACCTGATAGAGTTAGGTAGTGGGCAAACTCTCTTAAAGGGGAAATACTATGTAGTGGGAGTAAGAGTTGGTTTGGTCATATGTTGTGCTTCTTTTCAACTTGATGAGAATCATAGAACTTTAGCATGGGAAGGGACATTGTGGAATCACCTAGTTCAAAATCCCTTAAAGAGGGAGAAAAAGGTTCAGAGAGAAGAGATCACATGCTCAGTTCAGTTCAGTTTGCTATTAGTAACACCAGGGCTAGTTCCTGGATCTCCTGCCTCTAGTCCCATGCCCCTTCCAGTCTACTACTCTGTCATTTGGGAAATCTAGTCCCCAGGCAGTAGAAGAACTGATGCTTAAGACCCTTGATTAGAACTGTAATCTCATCAAATTGGATACATCCTCAGAAAGCACAGATTCCAGATCATTATCAGAACAAGCAAAGCCATTATTTAAAAAGAATCAGAGAATTATAATTACAGTGCCGACCACCAGAATTAATCCCAGCATAATATAGCTTTCAAATTGTGATGCTGTAGAAGATTTTTCAGAGTTCCTTGGACAACAATGAGATGGAATCAATCAATACTTAAAGAAATTAACTCTGACTTTCATTGGAAGGGCAAATACTGGAGCTGAAGCTTAAATATCTTGGCTACATAATGAAAAGATAGGACTCACGGGAAAAACCTCCAATGCTGGGAAAGACTGAAGGCAAAAGGAAAATGGGATGGCAGAGGATGAGAATGGATAGTGTTATGGAAGCAATGAACATGAGGCTGGAAAAATTTGGAGAGACAGGACAGATGAGTCTGGTTTGCTATGGTCCAGAGTCATGAAGAGTGAGACACAATTAAACAAAACAACAATACAGCTTCTAATTTTGCAAATGTAACAAGCTAGAGCAGAAATAAGCAGGATACCTTTCTTAATTGCTTAGAAACACTTTGGATATCCACTTTCAATTAAGAGCCCAAAGCAGCAAGTGGGATTAAAAAATCCCACATACACACACCTACCTGTTTTGATTCGCTGAAAGTAACAACCCTGCATTGATGCAGTCTTGTGGCATGGGCATGGGGTCTCCAGGTACACTCTAAGAAATCCCTTCCAGAAAACACTGAAAAGCCCCCAACTAGAGGGAGCGCTGTGAGCCAGGAAAGGGAGTAAGAACTGCTATATAATATGTCCAATAACCTCATCCTAAATTGTCCTTTTTGATACTATGCTTCCAGAATCCAGTATTTCAGAAAATAATAGCGAATTTAAAAAAAACTTCATCCATATAAATAAATAAAACTTCAGCAATGAACAAAGTTAAGTGCTGGCTAATTTTATATCAAAAGTGCCCTGTTTTTACTTTACTTAATAGATTCTAAAGACTTTCAATGCAGAAAAACAATGAGTAAACAAAATATTGACTAATAATACCTAATGCACATGTGTGTATGTATGTAAGTATGTATGTATCACTTAAGGTTTGCAAAACGCTTTACAAATATTAATTCCTTTTATCTTCAAAACAACCCTGGGAGTAGGTGCGCATTATGACATTCATTTTCAAGATAAGGAAATGGAGGCAGGTAAAAGGATCACACAGATAGCAAGTGTCTGAGATCACATCTGAATTCAGGTCCTTCTGACTCCATTTAGTTAGGCAGGCCATATAGTTGCCAATCAAAAAGAGATGAATATATATATATATATATATATATATATATATATATATATATAGTGTGTGTGTGTGTGTGTGTGTGTGTATTACATATTCTCACTCTCTCATATATCCTCATATTTAGATATAAAAGGAAAAGACTTTAGTATCTAAATGTAAACAATGGCCTACAGAGGTGATACATCTTATCCAAGCCTAGAAGGTATTAAGTAACAACTTGAGCCAAGATTTAAACCCCAGACTCTCTGATTCCAAATTCAGTAGTCTCTTTCTGTTTGGGAAGAACCAGCTCAGGTAGTTGTGTGAGCTGCTCCCTGAGAGGTCAGGAAGGCCAGAGGGAGGCATGGCTTCCAGTGAGCACACCCACATCTTTTGAAAGGGGTTAACTGTCCCTTAGTGGTTTTTTACCATAGGATGTTTACAAAATTCCATAAGACTGGTCATTGTGAAAATATGTCACTAACCCAGGAAAATTCCATCAGAAAAAATTTTTCCCTCTGTGTTATCTAGGCTGCCAAATATTTAGCTGATTAAAGCACCAGCTATTTCTAGTAGGCATCCCAAAAATCAAGAGTGGAGAATAACAGCTGTCAATCTTAAATAAAGTGAAAGAAGATTAAAAAAATTAAAACAAAAAAAAATGCTACTTATATGGTGGATCCGGGGGTTTGTTGTTCAGTCATTTTTCAACCCTGTCCAACTCTTCATGACCCCATTTGGGGTTTTCTTGACATCTGGTTTGCCATTTCCTTTTCCAGCTCATTTTCAGATGAGGAAACTGATGCAAACAGTTAAGTGATTTGCCCAGTCACAGTTGGTAAACGTTGGAGCAGGATTTGAACCTGGAGTTTTTTGATTCTAGTCTGGAACTCTAGCAACTGCTCTATCCTGACTCTCAAAAATGCCATTAAAAAAAAAAGTTAGTTTGAATCCAACAGTTTTCCATCTCTATCCCCCTCAATATTTGTCCTATGACAAATTTTTTTATATCAAGCTTCAGCAAATATTATATGATTTTATCACCAATTCAGAAGGTTCTAAAAAAAAAAAAATTCACATCATATATTTATATCCCTAGGACCTAAGTGATTACTATGTTAAGTTAAAATTTGAAATATATATATGTATATATAAATATTTAGACTAATATAACATCAAAATATAAAACTGGAGGCTAGAGAAACTCTCTAGTCTTTTTGGTCCATAGTGTGTGTGTGTGTGTGTGTGTGTGTGTGTGTGTGTGTGTGTGTGTGTGTGTGTGTGTGTGTGTGTGTGTGTGAGACTAGGCAACTAAAACACACAAAAATCCAAAATTCAAGGGGTGTGTGTGTGTGTGTGTGTGTGTGTGTGTGTGTGTGTGTGTGTGTGTGACTAGGCAACTAAAACACACAAAAATCCAAAATTCAAAGTAAGCCCTATGCTGTGGTTGGAAGAGAAATTAGGGCATATACACTCTGTAAGACACTCACTGGTAGGGAATCCTAAATTAAGCCTTCAATCTAGGATGTTTTTAGAGCTTTCATGTACTCTTCTGGATACAATCACTTCAAAAGTATTCTAAAAACTCATCTGCACTGTATACTCTAGCAGCTGACCTCTGTAACTGTCACTACAAGTAAGCCCAGCATGTTACACTTCATTAGCCCTTCATAATAAGGGGATAGGAGACTCATCCACTGAAAATGGTATCATGCCACACAGTGACTACGTCAATGAATTTCCACTAAATATTAGCTTGAACCAAACTTGTTTTCATATTTCGGATCCTACTAAGTAGAATACAAACACTGCTAATACATTCTCAGACCAGAACATTAAATTCTGGATTGTCAAATCTATTTGTATATTTTTCTATTTGTTAACTTGACATTTGTGCTGGATATATTTGTTTATGTGCTCACTCTCTCCCCTATTAAAATGCAAACTACTTTTGAGTAGCCAGTGTTTCGAACTTGTATTATTTGTTTTTCCAGGTATCCAGCACAGTGGCTAGCACATTTGTTCAGTTGTTTTCCAGTCCTGTATGACTCTTCATGACCCCATTTTGGGTTTTCTTGGCAAAGATCTTGGAATGGTTTGCCATTTCCTTGTCCAGCTCATTTGACAGATGATGAAACTGAGGCAAACAGACTTGGCCAGGGTCACAAAGCTGTCAAGGCTTTTGTCTGAGGGCAGAGAGATGACTCTTTGTCTTCCTGACTCTAGGCGCCATGATAAACGCTTACTCCAATATGTCTGCTGAAAATTTCCTTCATAAATGATAATGAACTGATCATATAGTAAGACTTATTAATCTACCTTTCTTATCAATGTGTACTTTGTTTCAAAATGTGCTTTGTAACACATTTTGTTAAAGCCTAGCTTTAAAATTTCATTCAAACAGTGAATGTCAACTTCTACTTTCACCATTTTTCTGTGGCTCTAAACAATTAAAATGAAATGGAATATTTTGGTTCTAGTAAGGGTAAAGACAGCACACTTTATGGGATGGAGATTCAACCTTGGAGACAACCTTAGAAAACTTTGGGGTTTCAAGTCTGGCCTCTGACACATTCATACTCACTATGTGATTGACTTAATCTCTCAGGCAAGATGCTTATCTTCAATAAGAGCTCCTCACACTGATGTGGAAGACACAAAGGTACCCACCCACCAAAACCAATTTTGGGGGGTATTGTATGGCAAGTCTGTTTAATGTTTTGCTAGGTCTATTTTACATCCTACTACCAACTGCCAATAAGCTTTCTGTTAGTTTTCTTACTACAGACTTTCTGAAATCTTTGCAGGTGTTTTTTTTTTTTAAAAAAAGATAAATCTACAAATTGGTGAGAAAATTTTCAACTTTTTTTATTAGTTAAATTTGTAAAAGATAGTTAAAAAAAATTTTAAAAAGAGATCAACCTCCATCATGCCATAATATAAGCGATAAAGTTCTTTATAAAACAGAGTATAATCTACCCAGCGGGTCAATGGATAACAACATGAGACACACATGACTGATGGCAACAATGTCAGAAGAGGATCCCATTCTCTCTAGTAATATGACTGCAGATGAATGTGTATAGTGCTTTAAAGGTTTTCAACACACAAGTCCATACAGTCTTTACCCTGAAAGAATGTCAACAGTGGAAAATAAACACAAACATATAGAGGTAAATACAAAGTACATAGGGGAAGAGTAGCTCCCAGCATTCTTAATGTTCATTAATAAGGAATCTGTAACTTAAAAGTCTTAGAAAGCTGTGGGATACCTGAGACATTATCTTGCCTATGGTGCCATAACTAGATCAAGTTGGAAATAAAACTTAAGCTCAGGCCTTGCAGACTCTAAGGTCACCCCTCTATTTATTACTCCACGGTACCTCTACTGTGTGACCCTGGGCAAGTCTCTTAATCCTGTTTGCCTTAGTTTCCTCATCTGTCAAATGAGCTGGCGAAGGAAATGGCAAACCACTTCAGTATCTCTGCTAAGAAAACCCCAAAAGGGGTCATGAAGAGTTGGACATGACCGAAAAAGACTGACCAACAAGAAAAACCTCTACCCAATACAGATAATTCCATGACACATAAAGTAATTAAGAAATGAGGAAGTCATCCAGCACAGAATAAAATGAATGCCTGTCCTCTAAGTTCCTGAGCTCATAGATAGATTTTGGAAAGACACAGATACAGAACAATGATGGGCCCATAGTATAATAATGACAGCTAACCTGTATGTAGCATCTCAGCTGATCCTTGCAAAAAACCCCTGAAGTGTCACTATCACGCTCATTTTACAGCTGAAGGCATTGAGGCTGGGGTACAAGATGTGGATTCAGACCTCCCTGTCTCCAGGCCTGGAATTCTCTCTATTAATGTGACTTAACACCCTCAGAAAAAGTTTTTTTTAACTTGAAGGGGCCTTGGAAGTTATCTAGTCCAACTCCCTTATAGTACAAATGAGAAAAATGAATCAGACAAGAGCTTAAGCAACTTGTCCATGGTCACATATATAATAACTACCTCTATGGGGACATGTTTTAAACTTGTGTGCATATCTTACCAAAATTGCTGCAATGTATCAAGTGATTTTAAACTGTGTTTTACATGTATACGTCAAAAGCCAGAATGAAAGCAAAGCTTTCTTTCACCTGTAACATCATTGCATGCACAAATAACAGCAAAGAAAAAGAACATTACTACAGTAACAAACAGACTAGGGCTCTACTTGGTAAAGTTATTAAAACGATGAATGACATCAAGTTTGAATATATTTCTCACCATGATTAGATTCTACTCTGGGTAACAGAAAAAGATCGACTCAAGATAACTGAGTTAAATTCTATAACAAGAGGTTAATTAATAATCCTTAAACAATTATGTCTTTACTTAATTTTAGCAGATCACTGCACACACACACACACACACACACACACACACACACACACACACACACACACACCCCCCTACACATATCACACAACTTCAGGCATTTTCTATCTCAATCTGAAACATTATTAGAGCAGTTCAATGCTATTTATAACCACATTAAAAAAAACAAAAAGACTATTGCATGCTGTCCTCACCTTTTCTGTCTGGCTTGAGGTTTCTATCAACGGGGGGAGGCTCACAATCTGCCACAGGAACTGGCCTTCTGGGAGGGGTCTTGGGGCTTGACCTGAAGCCCATGTGAGCAGGAGGTGGGACCTGCATTCCAAACGATGAAAAGTCAAATGTCCCTGGTGTCATTGGCACATAGTTGGCTTCATGAATTGGCTCTGTAAAACTGCTGGAATGTTGTCGTGGTGGAGAGTTGGGATTCATTGGGACATAGTTTTCATCCAATTCTTCACTTGATACACTCCCCATTGTCAACATGCTTTTGTTTTTCTAAAACACATAACACACATGTTTCTTTTAATAAAGACAGAAGTGATGATCTCAGGTGATAATCCGTGTGATAAGTCCCACCTACTTCTTGGAAATAAGGAGCAATTTGTCCACTTGCACATTTTTTTTAGTTCCATGATGCTAAAAGGCACAAAATTTTTGTTGGGGTGATACATAGCAGGATGCCAGGTCAGTTATACTTACAAGGTGGCCATGGAAGCCTTCAAGGGAGCTAGATCTATCGCTGGGAAATGTTCGTGGAATATCATAGGAGTCTTGAGAACTAGCATCTAAAAGAAAGAATAATAAATTCTAAATCCTTCCCAGTATAATCAAGAATGATTTATTTTTCTTTATATTAAAAAAACTTAAATAAAATTTAAAAAATATCTAAGATTTCGAAATGCCTTCTAACACACTGGCATCAATCTGCTTGGCTCACTCTGAATAGTTTACACACTCTTCCTGACTCTAAGAGCTATACCAAGGAAGACAGTCTAGTAGAGTGGACAGAATGGCCTGGGCTTGGGGTCAGGAAACCCTGGATTCAAAGACTCTGACACTTACTAGCTGTGTGTCTCTGGGAAAGACAAGTCACTTCTCTGGGAAAGACAAGTCACTTCTTGACACCTGAACAACTTTATTTCCTTTTCACATGTCTTGCATTTGGAAGAGTGTAAGTGGTAATTTCACTTATCTCTATTCTCACTACCACCTAACACATATATTAGGCACTTTAATAAATGGGCCATAGGAACCTCAGAAACCATCTTGTTCAACTCTCTCATCTTACAGATGATGAAAAACTGAGGCTCTAGAAGACCAAGGTTAAGTAGGAGGTGGTATTGAGGAGAAATGGGTTTGGACCTTGATTTCAGAACTGAACTAAGCAGTGGACAATCATCTATCAAGTGCCTTCTGTGTAGAAGACACTCTCTTAGGCCCTGGGGGATAACGCAGACAAAACCAAAACATATGCTGGCTGCAAATGCCTGCTGAATGAACTTTCTAGGATTTCTCTACTAAATCAGAGTTTGGTTGTGATTTGCCCTCACATAAGGAGATTCCACACTGGGAGTACTCCTGCTAATTACTATATTCTCTCCACACTGGATAAAATAATGAACTTGAAAAACAGTTTAAAAATAGCCACTTGCCTATATAGCAACAGTTTTGAAAGTCCATTCTCCCTGGCATCTCTACACACTTTGGGTCATGGCAACTTCTACAATGATCAAGTGTGGGTTATGTGTAGAGAAGGTAAATCTGAGGTCCCTTCCAGGCTAGGTCTGAGTCCTATGATTTTAAGTGAATAGTGAACACAGATGCTGAGAGTATTTCTGTTTTTTCTGCTTGTTACAAGGAAGCCTTCCTGCTATCCCTAAGCCATCTCTGCTGAGGGCAGGCAAATCTGGGCAGCAGTAACCTTCACCCTCTGATTCATTTGTGGGTCGATTCAGTTGTCCTTTTCTAGCACTGGGTTACAGTTTCATTAACAAGCAACAGTTTATTTTCATGACTATAACCTTATACTTAACTGCATTTCTTCGTCAGCTGCATTCACAAGACACAGATGTCTTGGCAGTTTTGGATATCAGTGAGAAAGGGGACAATAGACATGTACACTTTGCACAAGCCTTCGTGAGTCTGATCTCCTTATTTCAAAATGGAATTTGGACCTTTTTCTACTCAAATTCTCCCTATTTTTAAAAATATAAATGTATATTTTCACCTAACAGAATAGTATGTTTGTTCTATATTAAAACTGTTCAGAAAACCCACCATAGTATAGCCCTATCTGATCATCTCAGAGAAGGAGTTTTTACCCTTGGGGGTCCATGGACCCTCAAAAAACCTGTAGAAAGATCTTGGGCAGGGGGAAGGGGTCCATGAACTTGGATGGGAAAATGATTTATTTCCATTAACCTTTAAGTGAAATTTAGTATCTCCTTCATACATAGGCAACAATAGCCTTAACTTGCCTATATTTGGGGTGTGTTGTCTTATTATTTAATATTCATAGGGAACAATATATATCAGATTTGTTTTTTTAATGTTCTGATAACTGTATTTCAATGATGGTTCCCTATGTAACACTATGTTTTTTATTTTATGCATTTACAAACCTTATTGTGAGGAAGGGTCCACAGTTTTCACTATGACCCACAAAAAGTTTAAAAAGCCCTGCCTTAACCTAAAACAACTCCAAAAGACTCCTGATGGAGAATGCTATCCATAGTAAGAGAAAGTCCTATGCAGTCTGAATGCAGATGGAACAGTACTATTTGCTCTCTTTCTGTTTTGTTTCTTCCTTCTCAGAATTCCTCCCATTTGTTCTAATTCTTCTATACAACCAGACCAATGTGAAAATGTGTTTAATAAGAATTCATATATGTAGAGCCTATATCGGATTGCACATTGTCTTGGGGAAGAGGAAAGGGAGGGAGGGAGAAAAATCTAAAAAATTATGGAAATGACTGTTGAAAACTAAAAATTAATTAATTAGAAGAAAAAAAAATGCTGCCTTAGAGGGTCACAGATTTATGACTGGAAGGGGCTTATCTGAGGTGATCATCTAATCCAACCCTCTCATTTCAGAGAGGGGAGAGCTGAGGCCGTCAGAAGGAGAGTTACTGGCCCAATTTCACACAGGTAATAAATACATAAAAGAGCTGGGCTTCAAACCTAAGTCTTCTGACTGCAAATTCAATGATTTTTTCCATGGCAACACACAAATTTCTTCAGAAAAAATAATTAATTTTGCACAATTCCAAAAGAACAAAGAAGAAAGAGACACTTAATGTCAAATAGATGTGTGTATGACCTTCTGGAAAACCCTTTAAAGTGCTACACACTGGATTTGTGTATAAGATAGGTCTTATCTTGGACAAAGTATACATTTTCCATGAGGGAGATTTCTACAGAAAGACCCCATTATCCATTTTACTCCAACAGTTTTTCTTCTACACTGTGGGCTTTTGAGGACACTGTTGTAAGAAGATGAAGAAAGTGGGGCTGTAGGGAATAAGTTTATATAGGTATAGAAAAATGCTTCTATAAACATTTTCTGGAGAGACATTTACCAACAGCCAGTTGGCTTTGGTTTAAAAACTCCTACCTGCATAGCTGATAAATAAAAAACATAGTGTTACACAGGGAACCACTCAGTCATGGACCCAGACACCTTACAGAAAGGGGAAGCAGAACCAAGGAAAGGTTTATTAAAAATGGCACCCACAAGCACAAGAGAAGGAATAAAGAGAGCTCTTCCAATTCATTTTCCTAGGTTGGTAAGGCAAGGAAGTAGGGGAAAGGAATATATTCCTGACAAGGCTAAAGAACTATCTTTTAAGCTACATTTCAGCAGGGGTTAGCAACCTATCATCAGCCTACCACAACAGGATGCTAGTGTGGGAGGAGCTAAAGATATTAAAACGACTTAACCATTTCTAAAAAATCAGACCCTCTGAAAAGCCCAATGACACCCGTTTATTCAAACTTTGGTATAGGGAACAAAATGGAATTGGCAAGTCCTCCAAGGCTGACCTTTTCGCAATCTGTTCAAATCCACAGTGGAAATGGTATTACTACGAGACGGCGGGACCCCGGCTGTGGGGATAGAGTAACTACTGTCCGTGTCTGAGGCAGTTCGGGTAATGCTACATGTTTCCACAGGTGATCGGTCATGAGCTGGGTGTGGTTTTGGGGGCCGTGGAGGAGGAATATCAGGGATGGCCTCTAGCTTGGACGTCTGACTCAAAGCTCCTTCTGGAAAAGTCCTTGGAATCTGGTATGTGTTCCCAGGTGTGGGGGGGATGTCATAACCAATGGAGATATGTCTCATTTGCATTTCTAGGGACGATGTTCCAGATGGCGTATTAAAAACATAAAGCTCTCCGTCTGCCTCGGTGCTTGATGGAGATGCTGTCTTTGGTAAGACGTCATGGGAGAAACTCCGGGGCAGTTTATACAGGCCAGAGTCTATAGAAACAGAGGCAGCTCGGGAGGGGAGAGGGTCATACATGGTTTGCTGCTGAAAAAAGCCATTCACCGCATGTTTGCTCTGAGAGGAAGCAGAATTTTTATGAGAAGGGACATTATCGTTGCAGTCTGTCTCCGAGGAGGTGGGTTTTGCAGAACCAGCATGTGGTCTAGACAAGAATGGTTAAGGACAGAACACATTATTAGTACGGTAAAAGCACAGGATAACTTATTCAGTTTTAACCAAAAAATAAAACCAAACAGCTCAACAATTAAAATATACAACTTAATTTTTCTTGGGGCTGAGTGTCCTTTTTAATGAATCACAAAAACCAGAGAACTTCTGAGATGAAAGGGAATTCAGTCAGTATATGGATCAAACCTGTGCGGCAAAAGGAAGAACCCCTTCAATGACACACATGACAGTGGTCATCCAGTCTTTGCTGGAAGATGTGCAGTGCAGGGACTCCTACCACCCCCAAGGCATCCATTCCATCTTAGGATAAATCCAGTAGTCAGGAAGCTTTCTTCTCCACCAACCTAAATTCTCTTCTTTGCAAACTGCTCCTAGATCTATGTATTCTGGGGCAAAAAACCATCTAATGATTCTGCATGACAGTCTTTGAAGTACTTGAAGACAGCTAAGCTATTGTGCTCCCCCTGGGCCTTCCCTTTCTCAAGCTAAACAGCCCTAGTTCCTTCATATTACATGTGCTCATGGTTCTTTTTTGGACAGCTCCTAGATTATCTATGATACAGAGGTCAGGAAGGACCATTATGTTTCAATGTGGCCTAACCAGAGCAATGAGCACACTATGTATTAAATAAATGAAAAGGAGCAGTTAAACTGAGAGGTCAGAAAACATCCCAACTAGGCCACAATAATGCTACTACAAACAACAACTCTGAATGCACTCTGATTCCCCTTGGGTCTTCCACAGTCCCTGTAACCTTAACTACCCCTCACCCAACCTTTCCCATAACTAGATTCAGATGGATTAATAAACTCTGGGAAGGGTAAATTTTTAATAAACAGACATATTCTCCTCTGAACACTATATAAAGCTTTACAAGGTACTCTTCCCTACTTATACTGAATGCCTTGCCTGGCATAGTTAAAAATATAAAATATAAAGATGATATAGTTTGATTAGAATATGGTATCAGCTACATAGGTCTGATGGATTTTGTGTTTTTATCTATTTTGCAGTTCCTCTCCTTCACTGGAAACCAGCCAATAATGCAAGTACCACATGGGAAGAGAATTAGAAATCTAAGAAACTTAATTAACCACCTCCAAGTCCTAACAAACCTGAAGGAATGGAAATTACTTTCTCACATCATACCTTTGGTTTGGACATGCAGAGAAATGTTCAGCTAAATTAGGATTGGAATTAAACGTGCTGGGGGCAGGCGGAGGGCTTCAAACAGCTTTCACACGCAAGGCAACACAAAACGAACGGCATTAGTAAATGCCATACCTTTTAGCTGATAGCTGCACAAGATACACTCACCATCTGCTTAGACTCAATGAGAACCCTGCTGAATTTCAATGGAATTACTTCCTGAAATAATGGAGAAATTTTCTGTCTCCATCCTCCTTGGCCTCTCTATAGCATCTGATACTTTTGACCATACTTATTGAATAAACCAAAACAAACACTTTTCTCCTCTGGTTTTGTAACACTGCCAATTATCTTGTTTCTTCCTCTTGTCTCCCTCAGCTGGCTTTTCCTCCTCAAGGTCCAACTGTATACATCCCTCGTGTCTCAGCTATAGAATCACAACATTTTAGAATTGGAAGGAATTTTAGAGATAATCTCAACACTCCATTTATGGATGGGGGAACCTCAAGTCCAGACAGCTTAAATGATTAGTCAAGGTCACAAAGCTTTGTATGATGAGGATGACAAATAGCTATCATCACATTTATTTATGTTGATAATGGTAGCAGATGCTTACATAGCACTCAAATCTGCAAAGTGTTTTATACACTCATCTCATTTAAGCCTTTCCATACCCCTTTCAGAATGGAATTATAAAGTTCCACCCATTTTACAGGTAATGGAAATGGAGGCCCAGAGGTCAAGTGGCTTGTCTATTATCACAAAACTAATGTTCAAGTTAGAATAAGAAATCTCATGTTTTGATCCTGACTTCAAGAACAGCATGCTTTCCACCATGCCATAAAAACTCATTGGTTACCAGAGACACAAAAGATAACAATAAATTAGTGGCAGAAATGAGACAACAATCCTGACCTTCAGAATTACCAGTTCAATTTTTTCCCCTATGATTCCACAGGTTGTCCCTGCTATTTGAGAAGCTACATGGTACTGAAGAACTAGAAAAAAATCTTGTTTTCAAGAAACCAGGGTCCAGTATTTATGACTCATATAAGCATAAGCAAATCACCTATCCTCTAAGTCTGTTTCTTCATCTGTAAAATGAGGAGGAAAAAAACTGCACCACCTACTTCACAAGGTTGCAGTGAGGACTTTTTGTCTAATTATTTTTCAGTCATGTCCAACTCTTCTGACATGACCTCATCTGGTGTTTCCTTGGGAAAGATACTACAGTGGTTTGTCATTTCCTTCTCTGGCTCATTTTACAGACAAGGAAACTTAGGTCAGCAAGGTTAAGTGACTTGTCCAGGGTCACAGAGTTAATGAGTTTCTAAGGTCTGATTTGAATTCAGGAGGATGAGTCTTCCTGACTCCAGGCCCAGTGCACCATCCACTGAGCTCCCTAGCTGCCCCTTGCTATATGACAGCATTCTGTAAATTGTAAATTATCAAAGAAATATGAATTACTGCTACTTTTCTTGCCCTACTTTCTCTCTTAGGGTAGCAGGATACAGTGGAAAATACTCTTGAGTTAGGAGTCAAGAGGATGTGGGATCAAATCCTACCTATACTACTTCCAAGATGGGGGGAACTTTAGGCAAATCACTTTCTCAAATGCTCTGTGAAATTATAGGATTGGCATAATGGGCGGGAATTCTTAATTGCTGTGGGCCAGATGAAACCTAAAGACCCCTTTTCAGAATGTTTTAAAATGTATAATAACCGATAAGATTACAGAGGAAACCAAGTTAAACTGAAATAGTAGCTAATATACAAATACAAGCAAATAAATATACCTATGTATTTATTTTCCACATGCATGTATGATATACATGTGTACATATACATGTGTGCAAGTTTCTATCTATCATCTGTCTATCATCTGTCTATCTGTCTGTCTATCTATCTATCTCAATTACTGTATGCCAGGCACTGTACTAAGCACCTTAGAATTTTTACCTTACTTGATCCTCACAAGTCTGGGAAGTAGGTGCTATTATTAACCCCATTTTACAGATGAGGAAACTGAGGCAAAGAAGAGTTAAGTGACTTGTCCAGTGACTCACATGGCTAGTGAGTGTTGTTAGAGGATGGCTTTGACTTCAGGAATCTACTGTGCCACTGAGCTGTCTGATAATTTATTAAAATATTAAAAAGGCAAGTTCACAGGTCCCAGGTGAAGAATTCCTGGCCAAGATGATCCCCAAGCTTCTTCCTAGCTGTAGGTCATATAGGACTCATCCATTCTCATAGATACAACCACTAATCTAATTCTTCACCCCCCAACCCCACCTCCAATTCTTGCCAGAGTCTGACTCATTTTTCTCAGCTGCCCAAAAGATGTTTCCACATGGATGCCCTACTGTCATCTTAAAGTCAACACCTTCCCTGTAAATTCATTTGCTTAATGTCCCAGCTTCCTTATTTTGATCTGGGGCAACATCATTCCTCATTTCTATAGGCTTAAAGCCTTGAAGTCTCCTTTGACACTATCCCTTTCTTTTACTCCATAGCTAACCAGTCACCAAATCTGGGGGCATTCTTCATATAGATAACAGAAGAATACAGAGACTCAAATACAAAGGTGAGCTGGAGCCAGCCTAGCCCTCCTTTTAAGAACTTATTGTTGAATTTTCTGTGTGAGCATTTACAGCTCAGAAGACAGCAACATCTACAAATTAGGCTTTGATTTGTTTTCTGGTTATCTCCATTTAATTAAACTTCCAAGGGTGCTATGTGTATATCCCACCCCTGTGGACAGCCAATTGTTAAACATTTACTAGCACATCCCCACATAAAGATCATTTTTAGTATGTCCTTCCCCTTGCTTGAAAAGCTCTAACAATTTTCTAGTAGGCAGTAGGTACAGTGTATTCATAGGATCACAGGCTTAACACTAGAAGGACCTCAGAGGTCCAACTCAATGCTAAACAGGTATAGGATGGCTTTGGGGCAGAACCAGGATTTAATCCAGTTCTTTCCACTCTACCCTGAGGCTTCCCAATTCAATTACTTCAACAAATTCAATTCAATGAACTATTATGAAACAAGGGACTGGATATGTCAAGATGAAAATCAGCACAATCCTTCCCCTGAAGAAGCTAACATTCCAGCAGGAGATGAAAGATCTATAAACATATAAATATCTGAAAGCATGTGACAGGCGATAGTATCCTATAATCACAGATCTGGAGTTGGGAAGAAACCTCAGAGGCCACTTAGTCTTTCATTTTACAGTGAAGGAAACCAAGGCCTAAGAGTTTAAGTGACATTCCCAGGACCACACAGGTAAGCATCTGAGGCCAGATACAAACCCAGGTCCTCTGACTCCAGTCAATGCTCTTTCCATCTGTACCATTTTGCTCCCCCACCCTTCCTCAGAGCACAAGTGTCAAAGTGCTCCAGGAACATCTGAGGAAGGGGAGATCACTTCTGGCTGGGGGAGAGGAGGGAGTAGGGGAAGTTTGTGGTAGAAGCAGCAGCTGGGCTGAGTCCAGAAGAATGACTTTTCAAAAAGTAGACATGAACATGACTATTCCAGGCAAGGGGTAACAACCTATATAAAAGCAAAGAGATGTGAGAATCAAATTAATCAGAGAATTCAATTAATGGGTTTAATTAATTAGCATCTACTTATATTAATGAGAATTTCATCATTAAAGATGTATTAAATCAGAAAGCAGATCATCTGCAGTCCAATTTATCTGGAAGACAGCATATGTAAATGAGAAAATTATTAAAGAAAGCCAGAAAGGTAGGCTAGAGATAGGGGGAGAGGGAGTAAGGATTTACATAGTGCCTACTATATGCCAGGCATACCAAGTGCTTTTGAAAAATAAATATCTCAAATGCTGAGATAATTCAATCACTACATTAAACATTGAACTGTGAAGCAAAGCAGAGAAGACTCTGTGCGACTGTTTTTTCTAATAGCTTTGGGAAGCTACATGACAGTTGAATGCCAGTTTCAGAAAGATTCATCATATTCTCTGACCCTTATTTGTCTGTATCCTCTTTCTCTCTCTTTTTTCAAGAAGGAAGTTAATCTTAGTGATTTCAGCTCATGCATTAAACAGGAAACAATAATAAATGTGTAGGATTCATATTTTATAGGATTCATAATTCATAGGATTCTAAAGGGAAATCAAAACTGCTGCTACAAGTTCTGAACTTCCAAATTCACAATGAAAGTTAAGCTGTTCTGTATCGAACCATCTAAGCAATAAAACATTTAAAAATTAAAAAAAAATTAAAACTATATATTATCTCATTTGACCCTTACAACCCTGGGAGATAAGGGTTATTTGCTGCTGTTGTCGAGTCATACAGTCTTCTCTGGCTCTTTATGACCCTGTGGACCATAGTTTGCCAATGCTGTCCGTGAGTTTTCTTTCTTTCTCCAGTTCATCTTATAGATGATGCAAACAGGGTTAAGAGACCTGCCCAAGGTCACAGAGCTAGTTAAGTGACTAAGACTGGATTTGAACTCAAATCTTCTTAACTTCAGGCCCAGTACTCTATCTATTGAACTACCTAGTTGCCCCAGGTACTAATATTATCTCTATTTTACACTTGAGAAAACTAAGGGAAAGAGGGGTGAAGTGATTTGCCCATTGGAACAAAACTAGTAAGTGTCTGAGGCTAGATCTGAATCCAGGTCTCCCTGATTCCAGGCACACTGTGCCACCTACCTACCTCAGACAGACTGAAGATCTTAAGCATCAGAATGAGGAGTTTGGACGCACATGTTACAAAGATCATTTTAGAAAATGAATAACAGATTGGGACGGAAAAAGGGAGAGCAGAAAGGAAATTATCACAATAGTCTAGTCAGGAGTGTTAGTACATGTCTAACAAGGAGCTCTTTAAAAAATATCAATGTATACACAACAACTTTTAAGTTTAGTCTGTGTTATTAAATTTTTCCATCAATTTCTTAAGCCTGAATAATAAAATACCAAATGGAATCTTGATTTGTGGCATTTGTTGAATATGGAAATACAAATGCTCATAATGAAAATTTAACAATCAGCTCCAACAAACCCTTGAATCTAAGCAAGAGGCAGTAAAACCTTGAATTTGGATGATGGAAGTGTGATGAGAAAAGAGGCTAGAGACTACAAGGACAGAAATGGAGGGACTGCCCAGATATAGTCAGGAGAGAGAGATAAGAAGTCACAGAGGAGGGTAGAGTCTAAATTAGTTTTCAAGTCTAGGTGACACGGAGGATGGAGACATCTGTAGTAACCAACAGGAGGAGATTTCAAGGGAAGATGAGATCAGTTTAAGACAGGTCCAAATTCCTTAGCCAAGGTTCTGGAGAATCTGACTTGAAGTTGTCTGTGCTGCTGTAGATCTTGATTCCCACTTTAGAGTTTGTCCTCTTTAGAACACATCAGCCAATCTGATTGCTTACTCTTTTCATTTCTGTCCTTTCTGCCTTCATGTTGTTCACATGTGATCTGAAATGTGCTCGTCTCTTTGCCCAACCAAATTCTTACCCAGACTACAGGTACACCTAGTTCCCAACTACATTTCCATGAAGCCTTTCCCAAAGACTGGAGCCCATGGGGAGCTTTCCCTTTCCCGAATTCTAATGCCACTGTCCCCCACATTTTAATCTTTCAATTGATCCTGTCTTGTTCTATAATTATTTCAAGTCTATTCCTTATGCATTAAATGGAATGTGTACTCCTTGAGGGAGGCATGGCACTTGGGACTGAGTAGCTTCTTAAAATGACTGTTAAGTTGAACTGAAGAAAACAATTGCGTTTCCTAGCACTGTGTTGGGCATATAGGAGATACCTTTTTAAACCGGACCTTTGATTTCAGTGGTATAGAGAACTCCTTTGGTGAGAAAACTGGTTCTGCAACACAGGGTTGCCTCGATGAGGCATGGAAACATCCAATGATTTGCTTCAGGGCCACACAGACAACACCGGTCAGTTAGGATCTGAACTCAGATCTTCCTGACCCTGAGGTCTCCACATTCTATTACTGCCCCTCTAGCACCTATAAATACTTTTTATGAACCTCAAAGAGCTATGTAAATGTGAGCTATTATTAAAAGATGACTCTAGGCAAGAGGGGCAAATGTAGAGAGAATCGTGTAATATAGTAGTTCATTTTAAAAAAGTCAACAATGGAATAGTGGCACTCCTACTCTGAAGAGGAACCTTGGTTAGTTATCGAGGAAATAAAGCTGGAGATGTGAAATCTTAAAACACACACAGCAAACAGTGCAAAATCAAGTTAGAATGTATATTATTAACTAGTGAGATTAAAAAAAAAACCAACCTTTCTTCTACAGGCAAAATCCCATCACAACAAATACAGAGAAACCTCCTCTGGAAAAGGGAGCAAATGCCTTCTCCGCCCCCATGAAAGGACGCCATGCAAGAGCTCTGTATACCTCACTACAAAAGACTCTATACAACAGACCCAAAGAATAAGGTCCTAACACAGGATAGTCACTTACCATAGAGAAAGAACTTGTTTGACAACTTAATTACCATGTGCTTTAACGGCAGAGAAAAGTCAGGCCCAGATTTCCTTTTTATGGTTCTTTAAATGCTCTTACATTCATCATTAAGTCAGTGATGCATTGGTCAGGAAAGGCAGGAAACACTGGGTTCTTGGCTGGGTTAGATCATCTAGTTCAACCCCTTCATTTTACAGGTGAGGAAACTGAGGGTCAGAGACTTTCTCCCTGTCATTTGTAATTGCCAAGGTCCAGGTCTTTATGACTGCAGGTCCCCAGACTTTCCCTTTGTACCATATTGTGTCTCCTAGATTCAAATCGATTCTCTCCAGTCACTCAGATGAAAAAGAGGAGTATATTTTAATTAAATTCCATTCCAACCCAATCATTTGGATGTCCTGCAGCCTTTGTTATGTAGGGATTTTACTTGTTGTAATTAATTTCTCACACACAGACATTTCCCTTTCCCCAACAAGCCATAGCACACCAACACTCACAGCACTGGGATCTTTTTGCTTTCAAAGTCTTCGAGAAGTAGATATTCCTCTCCTTCTTCAGAAACAAAAGAGGACCCTTGGCTGGTTTATAATCACATAAGAAATGGAGCAAGATCACCATTTACACATCAGTGAAATCTCGTAGGCAAGTTAAGTCTGCAACAGAGGCTATGGAGGACAACCTGCAGCTTTCTGACAGAGCCCTGTAAAATAAGCCTTTAACCTCGACCCTGGGGAAGATCTCTGCTACTACTTCCCAGAATATCGATTAAGCTCAATACACATCATTCCTGTAGGGAAAGTGGACCTCCAACCTGGAGTTGCAAAAACTGTAAACATTAAATTTTTAAAAAGATTAAATAGTGCAGGATTTTACCTTGTGGGTTCAAGCTTCTTGCTTTGACAGTTGATGAGCAAGAGGTAGTCTTGGGGATCATCCTGAATGGGAAGAGACTCCAGGTGTGATGGCAAGTTAATTAGCTGATAGGGAGGAGGTAGAGTGCCAGAGGATGTATCCATCTGCATAGAGGGCGGGGATGTATTTACAGCTAAAGGGAAGTCAGTTGAGGGCTGCGAAGAGCCAGGTGGTTTCACAGGATCTGAAAATTAAAACAGAAATATCAAGTGGTAGTCTCTCTTGTCCCAAGTCAAGGAATTTTTACTTAGCATTATAGATTTACATGGGACAGGTCCTCAGGGTTTATATTATCTGCCATCTTCATCAGACTAATGAGGAAAGTGAAATGACCTATATATAATGGCTTAGCCAGGATTTGAATCCAAATTCTCAGATGGTAAATAAAATCAATTCGAACAACACATGTTTATTAAATACCTGCTAAATATGTGCTTTATAAATAAATGTATTGCTTAAATAAGCTTACCTAAAGAAATTAAATTTATTATAATTTATTATAAATTTATTATAATTTTAAAATAATTGGAAGTTTGATATTCTAATCATTTAAATAAATTTAATAAATGTATGGCCTAACCAAAATTGCAATTATAATTAGTTAAATCAATAAAGAAGTATTTATTAAGTACCTTATTATGTGCCAGAACTCTGGTAGGATTTGGGGAGACAAGTATAAAGAATGAAACAATCCCTATTCACAGGAAGTTGCATTTTATCAGGGGGGCCAACAAATATATTTAAAAATACAGAGAGCAAAAAATAAAGTGAATAAATTTAAGTATACACAAAGTATATTAGATGCAAAGTAGTTAAGGAGTACTAGCTTGTATTTTGTTTTTGAAGGGGACCAGTAATATCACAGGTGATGTCTTGACTTGCTCTTGAATAGGATTTGAGTGAGGCAAGAGTTTGCACAAAGTCGGCAGCCTCACTGTCTCTTCCGGAGTTGTTAAAATCCAGGGGCAGGACAAAAGATAAGATGGCTGGTGATGGCCTGGGATGTAATGGATGATCTTAGCATCTTCGATGTCTGACCAAGCTCTAAGTGCTCCACAGTACCTGCTCCAGCCACCTTCATGGCCATTTTACTGGGAAGTCTTCACACGCTTGGGGTAGACATTTCACTAATTTACTAATGGTGAATCAGCTTTTTACTGGCGTGTGGAGACTCAGCATGCTACATCTTCTTGGAGTCACAGGTCAGAGTTGGGTGAAAGGTGAATGTCAAAGGTAGATGAGCAGCCCTGAAGAGGGCTCTACAGCCTCACACCAAGGTGCTAATCCTCTCTGAACACCCCCTATATCTCCATAATAGTAGTTGGGAGGATGAGGAAAGGCTTTATGCAGAAGATGGAACCTGAGCGCTGTCATAAAAGAAGCGAGGAAATCTATAACAGTACACAATATAGTCTTGGGAGATTGACACTGCAGAAAGAATTCAAGATGGAAGAAGGTGTCCCAAGTGGGAGGAGCAAAGAGAAGAGAAGGCTGGTTGAATCACAGAGTATAGGACAGGGAATGACATCCAATGAGGCTATCCCTTTTCACTGAACTCTGTAATTTTCCCACTAGCCTACATGAAAACTTTAGGAAGATGAAAAGACCACTTCGTCTTAACCAATTATTGTTTATTTAACACAATTTATATAGAAGAGAATTAATTCTTTCTTGACTGAAGCAGGGATGTAACAAGGAAGATTCTCCATTCTCCATCTGAAAAGCCCTTGTCCTACAACATCCTCTAAAATGATCTAACAGCCCCCTACCAATGTGGGAAGAGTGTGCTGCTGAATTCTAGTTCTGATGCTATGTATTTGTACTGAAGCAAGTCCCTGCCTCTCCCTGGGTCATAATTTTCTATAAAACAAGGGGGCTGGATGAGATGAGCTCTAAAGGTTTCTTCTAGGTCTAAGTCACATGACTTGGTAATAAATAAATGACCACAGGTATATAGAAAAGGCAATTCTCAATAGAAGAAATGCCAACTGATACAAATTATGGTATATGAATGTAATGGAATATTTTGACAAAAGGGGTGAGAGATCTCATGCAAACTGGTAAAGGGAGAAGAACCAGAGAACAATTTATACAGTGATAACACTGTAAAGGAGAGCAACCATGAAAGATTCAACAAACTCCAATAATGCAATGACTGGTCCTCGTGGGCTGAAAGGCGATGCCTAGAGGTGCTTCCTGAGACATTTACTTCCAGACATGGTTTTCAAGGATTTGTTTTGAGTGAATATATTTACTTGTGACAAAGGAAGCCCTCTTTTTTTTGATGAAGGGGGAGTACTAAAAAAGAAAAAGCAGTCAGTGAATAATTAAGAATACACAGAAGAGAGCTGAAATTCAGAAGGCAGACACACAAGGGTACTACCAAATTAAATTGGAATCATACAAAAATGCACCAGCTGCACATGCTTGAGAGTCTTCATTGGCAGTCTTTTTCTTTTATTTGTTTTATAAGGATTGTTCATGTTTGTTGATATTTGTCAAGTTCATAATAATTAAAAGGGAAAAAAAAATCTTAAGAGCATGCTGTAATTGAGCATGTTTTGCTCTGTGAGCAGAATGGTCCAGCTTCTTTATAGCAAGATAAACAAAGTCAAAGTCCTAGGGAGGACCATTCCTTACTTAAATTCTCCATTCTCATAGAGCTGCAGTACAGTGGTACAGTACTTGGCCCCAAGAGTATCTTGTTATACGTTTTCTCTCTTTTATCTCATTATTTCAGCATTTTTTCTCAGAAGTCATAGGAAAAATTTTTTTCCTAAGTTTAGAAACAGTAAAAACAAAATTCATTTCCACTTATGAAAGTGCCCCACAAATGAGCAATATTTGTTACACAATCTTTGGCTTCCCTACGACCACAGTGTCATTAGACCAAAGCTCTGGAAAGCATATTAGAGGTCATGCTCTTTGACCCCCTTATTTTATAGATGCTAATGTCAACTCTGTCTTTTCTGGGTAGGAGACAGACTGGTTACAGGTGCAGGTACTCTTTGTGAACACTTTAGCTAGAACTCTCTCTCCTGTGTGGAAAGTTTCAAATACCAAAACTTTTATAATATTTTTCAGGATTAGTCACTTAGCACCTCTAAAAAAAACTCTTTTACTGATGCCTCACTGTGGCATGGATGTGACCCTGGGTTCTGAAGGTCTATGCCAAGGCAGCACAAGCCCTGGCAGGTTTTACCAGGCTGGCAAGGTGTTAAGTATGGGTCAGGCTAGAGAATAGCTATCTGCTGCCTTGAAGACTAGCCTGCCTAAGCAAAGAGAGGCTCCTAAGGAGAAAATTAGCCACCAGATTATGAATTTAAGTAATTGCATAAAACCATTTGGGTTTCTACCAGCCTTAAAATCTGTGACCCTATGTCCATCTATCTACCTCGATGACTAAGCTACCCCATTCCCCTGCCACGCCTAACCTCTTGTTTCAATAGTGAGTTCTTTCTGAAGGCTTCATTTTGGGGACAGGTAAGTCCACTAGGCTTCATTCAACATTCTGATTTTCTTGGTGTTAGAAAAGCTGCCTTCTCACCTTCTGGGTTGCCTGGTCCCGTTATGGGTACCTTCTCCCATGTCCCATTTATGTGCTGTCTTCTCTCATTCGAATCTAAGTCCCTTGGGGGTGGGAACTTTGTCTTTTTGCTTGTACATGTATCCCTAATGCTTAACATCATCACAGTGCCTAACATAAAGTAAGTGCTTATTAATGCTTGCTGCTTGACTGCGTACTGGTACTCTCTCTTAATGTGTCCAATGAACAATTATCCAAACTGATAGAGGAAATGAGACACAATCATACTGACATTCTTGCTGTAAATGAAAGAGTGGAAGGACACTCCCAGGCTCCTGGGCAGAGATGAATATAAGAGTTGGTAATAGTGGTTTCATGGGGCTTCGAAAGGCAACAAAAACCATTACTTCAATAGGTCACCCCAAATCAAACAGGTTATCAATAACATGACAGCTTACAGCCCCTCCCCACGCTGGCTGCATCAATGAAGTAGAGAAATTCAATGAAGAACTCCACATACAGATGAGCTGCTGAGGTGTGTGTGTATAAACATATATAAATAGAGTTTTCACAAGGGGAGGTCCTTCCCTACACTAATTAAAGAATTAATAATAATTAAATGATCAAAAAACAAACAAACCCCCCCCCCCCCAATTTTCATTAATGATGTTAGAATCAGCACATTTATTCACTACAAAAGGAATTCTTAACTTGGAAGCTGTGGACTTTAGAAAACAAACTGGTAACTGTATTTATATGTAACTGGTTTTCTTCATAATTCTATATATTTTAATTAAACATTATTCTGAAAAGGGATCTACAGGCTGCTCCAGTCTACCAAAGGGATTCATGACACCCTACATGTTTAAAAATCCCTGTTCTTCAACTTCAGGATTTTGACTGAGAAGAAATCTTGGTGGTCACCTACAGCATAGTCCCTTATTTATTTTAAAGATAAATGACCTGCTAAGGTCATAAAGCCAGTTAAAAGCAGAGCAACAATTTGCAAAGGCACTGGAGAAGAAGAGGGCAGAAAATGCCAGAATGGACCAGTACGTATCTGTAGTGGAGACACAAAGCCTTTTAAAAGTCACTCAGGTAATCCTATTGGAGGTATCTACCTCAAAGTGGGTAAAATTCCAAAAGAATATAAAAGATTGCAGATAACACTGGATAAAACTTTTTACCCAAAACAGGAAACTAAAAAGACATCAGCAACTAACTGATTCATATGCCTGTTTTCTCATCTCGCATAAAATCTTTCTGGTAATAGCCTATGCACATATCAAAGCTGTCCATGATGAAAATATGAAAAGGTGACATATAATATTCCTGTAGGAAATCATATTTTTAGAGGCATACAACTGACTGAGACATACAGAAAATCCAACAGTCTTCCAGTTCTACTGTTTGTGATTTTAAAAAGGCACTTAAATTTTAAAATTTATTTCATTAAATATTTCTCAATTACAGATTTAAATTTTTTTTAATATTCATTAAAAAAATTTGCGTCCCCAATTATCTCCTTCCTTCCCACTCCTCCCCCATCCTTTTCCAAGGCAAGCATATTATATTGATTACACATGTGAAGTCATGTAAAACATACTTTCACATTAACCATATTGCAAAAGGAAACACAAAAACAGATACCTACGAACAAGAAAAATAAAGTAAGAAAAGTATGCTTCATTTTGCACTCCGAGTTCATCAGTTCTCTTTCTGAAGGCAGATATAATTTTGTAATTTGGAATTTTCTTGGATCACTGTCTTAGAGTAGTCAAGTCAAAAAGATACTTTAAAAAAGTAACTCAGTAAAACAAAACATAGCCTTGAAGGCTCACTTCAAACAAGGTTACCTCCTAAAAATGGGGTACCCAGGCCCCAGATCATGTCTCTGGAAACCTCCCAATTTCTCACCTAGCACTCCCAAACCTTGTCACTATGAATAAATAAAAAAAAAAACTAAGACTAAGACACATATAACTATGGAAATAACTGTCTAAAAATGCACCAAGTACTGATATCAGACAAGACATAACAGGGTGACATATGTTTACCTTATATGTTTATCATTACCAGAGAAAATGTCTTGCATAGAATCTCAATAAAACAACTCCCTTTTCATGGTCAGGTTCCCCAGATGATCATAAATGTCATTGTGGTAATTATATAAATTGCTAGGATACCACCAAATCTCCTCAGAGAAATATATTGTTAAGGGAAAATGATGGTACACCCATGCATCCTAAAAAACTAAAGTACGTATATGTGTGTGTGTGTGTGTGTGTGTGTGTGTGTATGTATGTATATAACATGCACAGATAACAGTTAACCAAAAATATGGTGAGATTGAGCTGGATAACATTTGGGAAACTATAATGCTTCCAATCATTCCAGCCTGTACATGTCATAAATTTTACCATATTTTCTCAATGATGCTATATGATGCTAAATAACTCAAAGGATACAGGAAATATTCATGGTGGGTGGAAATGGGCTGTAGCACATCACCAACAATAATTTGAATGCAACAAGGGTTGTAAAAGATGTCACTGAACGTGAATGATTAAAAGAGTTGGGTTTATTATGAATCAGAATGAGAAAAAAAACAATAACCCAAGTGCCATAACAGTCACCCAAGATATAAAAAGAACTAGAAGAAGGCTTATAAGTAGAGATTGGAAATGTCTGGCATAGAGTAGGTGCTTAACTAATTGCTGATTTACCGACTGAATGGCATGATGGGAAAACTTATGGAAAGACCTTGATGTGAGTAAGGCTAAAAAGGCAGGAAGAGTTGCAATTTCCATCTGACTGGACTTAGGAGATATGCATTCAGGTCCCGGATTCTATGCTTATTTGCAGTTCAACAATCAAGTCATGCCTCTTTTTCAGGCAGGCCTCAGTTTCCTCATTTGTAATAGTTGGTTAGCAACATCTTCATAGACCAGGTAATAGGTGTGGGAAAGATACTTTGTAAGCCTTTAAATGATACAGAAATGTGAATTGAGAGAGCACTGGTGCTGGAATCTGGAGACCCTGGGCAAGCCATTTAACTCTAACTGCTTTAAAAACAAGAAGAAAAATAAGTGCAACTTCCTACTATAAAGGGGTTACCCACAAGGATGAAATCACAAATCCACAAAAATATGAAAGCAACTTTTTAATGGTCATGCCCTCCTGAGTAGGCAGTGCACTTGTGCTGTCTCTCATTCTGATAGTGACCAAATAAATGGACATGGGAAAAGTCCAATTTTCATACCCTTACACATTCTTAATACTGAAAGAAAACCCAATTATACTATAAATATCTGCCTTAAATAAGATTAATTTCCTCTTTACAATCAGCTGCTTCTTCCTTTCAAAGGTCAGCTTTGCAAACGTTGACAAAATAATTTATCTTAATGCAATAAATTCTTTATTGAGTTCTAGTTTGGTCCCACATTTCCTAGGTAGATAGAGGTCATTTAATACCCCCCTACCCCCTTGTTTTTATAGATAAGGGATAAGGAAAATAAAGCCCAGAAACGTTAACTGCCTTGGCTGTGTTTTCACAGGTAGTAAGAGGCAAAACCAGGATCCAATCCAAGTCTAAGCCATCAGATTCCAAATTCAGTATTCTTTCCACTGCCGGCCCACTTAATTTCCTGAGGTCACAGTTCTGTACTAACTATGGAGCCATTTCAAAAAGCCCCCAACAACAACTTTTTAAAAATAAAGGCAGACT
This sequence comes from Potorous gilbertii, assembly GCA_028658325.1. NCBI lineage: Eukaryota > Metazoa > Chordata > Mammalia > Diprotodontia > Potoroidae > Potorous > Potorous gilbertii. The sequence continues at coordinate 164,363,876 of CM053772.1, read as the reverse complement.
GAAAACTACATTATCCACAGTTCTCCTAAAAGTCTTGATATGGAATAAAACTTTCTCTCCTTTACAATAACATGAACCAATCTAAAAAGCTATGTCAAAGCCACAAGAATTTTTCAATTAAGGATTTACCCAGCTGATGTCTGGAGATGAGAGCCTTTAGTACTTGGCACACAGACTGTTTGTTCTCTGAGCAAATGGACCATTAGGAGAACTTTCCTCCTGATGCCACTAAAGTCCTCAACCAAAGAGAACTCCAATAGCAGGCTTTTCGTTGCTACCATTGTTTTTGTTAAGATTAATTCAGAAAGAAGGAATCTCTATTCTGTATTTTTTTTCAGAATCTTCCATTCTTTCAAGCTCCTCAAATAGATTAATGCATTCTTTTCCCTATCATAATCTTCCTCTGTGGCTTCCATGTGAAAGATAACAAGGTAAAAGAAAGGAGGGAAAGAGAATAAGCTTTTGTACAGCTGTTACCATGTGCCAGGCACTGAGCTCAGCTCTTAATAGAATCTCATCTGATTTTCACAACAACCCTGAAATGTCGGTGCTATTATCACCCCATTTTATAGTTGAGAAAACTGAGGCAAGCAGAGGCCAACTGACTTTGTCAGGGTCACCTAATGAGTAAGTGTTGAAGTTAATATTTGATTCTGATCTTCCTGACTCCAGAACCCGTGTTGTGAGCACCGTGCTACCTCTACCAACTCACCTACACAGCGTTTTAAGCATTATCGAGTTCTTTCCTCACAACAACCTAATGAGGAAGGATCCCTTCCTTCTTCTTGCTATTTTTTCTGCAAGTGACTGGCCCAGGGTCATGCAGCTAGTAAGTGTTAAGTTTCTGAGACTAGATTTGAACTCAGGTCCCTCCTGCCTCCAGGGATGGTGCTCTATCCTCTGCTCCCTTTTAAGTTCCATTCCTTCTTTTGTCAAGATCTGTGACTTTATTGGTATAGAGATCTCTGAAACTCCCTTCCAATGATGCAGACTGAAAGTTGATTTGTAACTCAGAGATTTAGAAAGCTTTCCGAGGCACTGAGGACCCCTCTCCCCTGCCAGGGTCATGCAGCTCATATACATTGGAGGAAGCATCTAGGCAAAGCTCAGGGCTGGTCTTCTTCTCAAGTCAATTGAAAAAATATTTCTTAATTTCTACTGAGTGTCAGACATTGTGCTAAATGCTGAGGATACAAGCAGGAAAGAGAAAGACAGTCCCTGCTCCTTATGATCTAATAGGTAAAGGCAACACACACTCTTTCCACTATGCCACTGCTTCCTCTCATTTTACTTATGAGAAAATGGATGTGATCTGCTCAGACCACACAGATGGTCAGAGCCAGGACTGGACCTGGATCTCAACTCCCTGTGAATGCTCTTTTCAGTATACCATACTGTCTGTGTAATAAGTTAGAGATCAAGCTATACACACATACATGCATACACATGTACCACATGTTTATTATTGTAATGCTAATGAGATTAAAGATCTTTCCCACTTATTAATGGGTCTACCCATTAAGAGGAGTTTGATTTGGGGAGATTTGCAGGAAGGCACATACCTTTTCTTAATGAGGCACTGGTTCTCAAGGGTTGAGACGCCCTCTGACTCTGAAGAGTGTATAAATACTCTGACGTGAGGTTTTACTTTGGGACTTGCTCATTTTTGGCCAGACAAGACTCTGGGCAGTCGCTAAGGAGCCCCTCTTGCTTGGAAAACCCAAATGCTGGTGCTTCTCTCTCTGGTAACTATGTATGTATGGAATGGGCAGACAGCTGGATCTGTCTGTTGATCTGTGATGTAGGTATTGCTTATGAACAGGCAGCTGGAAGACATGTCTGTTGATTATTATTTCTTTGTATTTTCTCTGAAGTTCAGGGTGCTGACTTTTCCCCCTGAACTAAGTGAATGCTATATGTGCTGGCTTAAAGTGACTGCTGACCCCCCACAAAAGTTACCTTTCCTTTTAGAAAAGCAGACCAAAAAGCCTGTGATAGCAGGTCCTCCCGTGTATGCTGGGGTACTTTGCATTTATAATTATATATAACACAATCACAGACCCACAAATACCCACCTATATACATGCATACACACTCACACTCATGCATATGTGTGTGTATGTATAGTTTGGTATGTAAACTATTTCATATGTGTATATGTATTATATAACAATCACAGATTGATAAAAAATAATACCCTCATATATACATATGAATATATACGCACACACTCATACATGTGTATATATATGTATAAATTATTTTATAGGTATATGTGTATATATCATATATCACATATAATTATAGATCCACAAAAATAATACATATATACACACAAATACTCACACATATGTATACTTATGTGTATAATTTGATCTCTAAATTATTTGACATGCATATGTAGGTAGTGTACATCTCCTTAACAGGAAAACCACTAAACCTCTCTAGCTAACCAAAGTCAATATTCCAGAGTTCAAAGAACACTGCATGGGGAACCCGGTTCTGGTGACTCTCCACCCCTCATCATAATTTGGGAAAAATCATTTCACCTTTGAGCCATAAAATTCAAGTGTCTTCTGCCTCTACTGTCTAATGATTTAACTCAAAAAACTGAAGGGTTTACTTAATTCTTTTTAACTGATGAGATTCTGGTTATTTATTCTAAGTCACATTTATACCAAGATACACTTGGAAAGGAGACATTAAGATGTCAGGAAAATCAGTACAGGGTTCAGTCTGTAGTAATCCTTTCCTTAGTTGAAAAAAAATCCATCATTCCCCTAAATAGCACAGGTATCAAAAACCAAAACAAATTCATAGCTCCTAGACTTGCCAGAAAAGATCTCACGGAAGCCCTCTCATCATCCCATTTGTTCAGAATGCTCATTTCTCTCCAAGTATCACAGAATTTCTGAGTTTGAAAGAGACCTGGAGGCTGTCTAGAACCATGCTAGCTTAAAAAAGAATCTCCTTGAACTTTGTACACAACAACAACCACAGTGTGCAAGGAATTTTTCTAAATTGCTATGCAAGGACTTAAAAAATTCCCAAAGGTCTCTTAAGGCAAAATGCCTTCCACATTCAGAGAACAAACTATGGAATTCTATCGCAGAATACAGCAGAGTATTTTCTTTTGTATTATGTTTTTTCTATGATTTCTCCCATTCATTTTAATTCTTCTATGCAACATGACTAAGGTGAAAAAGTATTTAATAGGAATGTATGTGTAGAACCTATATAAAATTGTATGCTGTCTCAGGGAGGTAGGGGGAAAGGAGGGGAAAAAATCTAAAATATATATAGAAGTGACTGTAGAACACTGAAAACAAAAAAGAAAAAAAAAAACAAAAAAAGAATATCCTTTACAATATACCCAACAAGTCCTCAGTTAACCTTTGTTTGGATACCTTCAATGGCAGGTAACCCACTACCTCCAGAAGTAGTACTTCTGGACAGTTCTTTTGGAAGGGACTTAAATCTCTGATCATGTCTTTCCCAGGTCTTTTCTTCTCCAAACCAAATACCCCTAGTCTTTTCAACTCATACTCACATACATGAATTAAGATCATATTGGTTGCCTTGGCTGCCATATCATACTGTTGACTCACACTTGGTGTGGACTACTGTGCTAGCCAAACAAGAAACATAATCACAGCTAAAAGATACATGATGGGGAAAAACATATAAACAATATTGGGTAAAAACAGAAGAATAAATCATTCCCTTGAAAGATCAGTAATAATACTCAGGAGATGAAGCTTGTAATTCATTTTATCCAGAATTGGCATGGGCGATATCTAAAAAATTAACAATGGCTCCCACCATTACATTTCTAATTAGGCTGAACAATATATCCCTAACCTGTCACTTATCACCTGTGTGATCTTGGGCGAATCATGTCATCTCTCTTGACCAATTTCTTCATCTTTGGGTAATAGTTCCTATTCATTAGACAGTGCTTTATATTTTGCACTTTGTCCTAGCTTGTCTTTTTCGTTAGTCAGTGATTTCTTCTGAGCCACCCCATGACTTGAGATGAAGTTATAGTAAGAATTTCTTCCTGTGGAAGTGAGGTAAAGCAAGGGATGGACCATGTCCCTACATTTGGTAATTATTGTAAACTAAAGCATGCAAATGTAGATCCCATTTTGGAAGAGTCCTTCACTAAGTAGAAGAAATACTTGTATTAATCATGTTTTATTTGTAATCATTTTTGCTTATATGTTAATAGTTTTCTTTGAAATATAGCTACTAATAACTTAGTCTGCATGCCAAAACTATCAACAGGGTTTTACTTTCTTTGTAACTTTTACAAGAAACTGAATGGACTTCCCTCCTGCCCCAAACCCTTTGTCCCCCACTTGAAGATAATAGTAGCTTCTTCCAAAGTCATCAGTTCTCAGGATAATTATTAATACCAACATCCCATCCTGGGTCAATTGTAAGAACCTGTCAATCACAGGCTTCTCTTGAGATAACAGTAACATGTACACAAGGCTATTAAAGGTCTTGAATGTGAACTAAGGCCAAATTGTCCAAAAGATGAATCATGAGTTCAGAAAAGATTATCTATGAGCTTAGCTACAGGTAACTTGGTCAATTAGTATTCCAACATCTTCCAGGATGAATGAAAAACAAAACTGTTGATAAGTTACATTATACCTTTGAAAAAGCATGTAATCTACTTCCTCCTCAATAAGATAGGGGGCTGGGTAAGAAGACCTCTAAGGCCCCCTTCCATATCAAATTAATGATTCTGTGACTGTGTACTATTTCAACTCCCAGCAATTCTGCCTCTAGACTCCTGGCCCGATGGCCTGAGGCATAGGTACTGAGAAGGAGAAAGGGTAGTAATATGAGGAGATGAGACTGGCAGAGCTTGGAACCCTAATAATGAGAAAAGCATTGGAGTTATTCAGTCAGTGGCTAAGAGGGTCTCCTATTCTTTCCAAGTCTTGCCACTAAAAAACTTTGCCTTCTGCCCTCAGGGAAGGTGAGAATGGAAGACCATGGTAAAGAAAGATAAGATGGTCCCTGTCAGTAAATGGCAAAGAGTGAAAGGAAACAAGGTAGTGAGAAAAATTTCATGTGGCAAGGAGAGAAGGGCATTTTCTATGTTAACTTGGGGGTTACAAAGTATTTTCCTGTTCTAGCTTAATTCTACTTAGCAACATTGATGTCAATCTCTGACATTCTTATACCATTGTATAGTCATATATACATATATATAGTCAAATAGTCTACATCCATGTACTTACTTGATACACTTAAGTTTATTAAAGGGAATTTAATGCACCAGAATTAACAGATGACTCAGCACAAATCTGATCTAAGGCAAGTACGTACTGAGCTCTCAAAGGAGGGCTTAAGAAAAAATATATATGTCACTGGAAACAAAAGAGAATGGGGATAATGGAAAGGTGAATGTATCCTAGGGATGGAGTAACATGCTGCCTGATGTATCACGTTCCTTAAGCACTAGAGTTATGTATCAGCTTAAATTCATAGGACCTCAGGTCACCTAGTTCAATCTCTTTCATTTTATAGATGAGGCAACTGAGGTCCAGGTAATTTAAGTAACTTACCCAAGGTCATACAGGTAGTAAAAAGAGTTGAGATTTGAACTTGGGTCCCCTTATTCCAGAACCAGGGCTCATTTGGCTGTTACATGATGCCTCTTTTAAAAATAACCTTAGTATTTAAAATACCATCAATTCTCCTTTTAGATTCTGATTCATTGTAAAGTTTTGTTTTACTAATATATTTCTGGTGGAGTTGTGAACCTCACTGACAATTCTGGAGAGCAACACAGAACTATGTTCAAGGGGCTATGAAACTGTGCATATTTGATTCAGCAATACCAGTATTAGATTATGTATCCCAAAGAGATCACAAAAAAGGGAAAAGGAACCACATGCACAAAAATATTTATAGCAGCTCTTTCTGTGGCAGCAAAAAACTGGAAACTAGGGGATGCTAATCAAATGGGGAATTGTTGAACAAGTTGCGGTATATGAATATAATGGAATACTACTGTTTATTAAGAAATAATGAGCAGGTAGATTTCAGAAAAATCAGAAAAGACTTACACAAACTTTTGCTGAGTAAAATGAGCAGAACTAGGAGAACATTGTATATAGTAACAGCAATACTGTGCAGTGATCAGCTATGATAGACTTAGCTCTTCTCAGAAATTCAATGATCCAAGACAATTCCAAAGGACTCATGATAGAAAATGATGATCACATCTAGAGAAAGAACTATGGAGTCTGAATGCAGATCAAAGTTTTCACCTTTTTTGTTTTTTTCTTTTCTAGTGGTTTTTCCCTTTTGTTCTGATTCTTTTTTCACAACATGACTAATGTGGAAATATATTTAACATGATTATACATGTATAACCTATAACAGATTGCTTGCTGTCTTGGGGAGAGAGGAGGGAAGGAAGGGAGGCAGAAAAATCTGTAGCTCAAAATCTTACAAGATGAACACTGAAAACTATCTTTACATGTAACTGGAAAAAATAAAATACTATTAAATTAAAAAAGAAAAAATAAAAAAAGTTCTACAAACTTAACCACATTAAAAATGATGATGTGATAAATAGTACTGCATATTATGAAATGTTTTACAGTATAGACTTTACTTGGACTTAAGCATTTTCCTTTATTAAAATGCAAATATCTCATAGACAAATGTAAATAATGAACATTAAATATTATCAGTCATTTTTTTAAAAAAAAAGTTCAGTTCCAACTTATTTTTTGTACAGAAATTTTTTGCCTCTGTCCCTCTCCCCACATCTAAACTTGAGAACCACACAGCAAATAAACTGAGGGGGGTGGAGGTGCAGAGGGAAGGCATCCCAGAGCAGAATAATCCCTAAAGGCCGTAGCTTCTTCTATTCACACAAGGAGAGACTCTTCTCACCTTCTCATTCCTCTTCCAATAAATAGTAAATGTTATTTTGGCCCCTTCGGTGTACAGAAAAATGTTGCTATTTCAAGCACAAGAGCTGGAGTAGGTGCAAAAAATTGGAAGAAAATCCTTTCATCTAATTTTTCAATATTATTGCTGCCTTTTGTTCATTCATGTTACTTCCAGGTAATAATAAAAAGTTACCATTTCTGAAACACTTTAAGGTATGCAAAGTGCTTTACAAATACTATCTCATTCTAGGCTTACAACAACCCTGGGAAGTAACCCTGTTACTTCCATTTTACAGATGAGGTAACAGGTTAAGTGATTAGCCTAGGGTCTCACAGCTAGCATCTAAATCACAACTGAAATGGTGTCTTCCTAGGACTGCTATGTGGGTGCACTAACAGATATTCTCTTCCCTAAGCCATGTTACAAAGAAAAACAATTCACCCAGAGACCTGGCCTGACAGTGTATACAATATTCTACACCTATAGCCATTGCTAAATAAAAATTAAAATAAAAAAAAGGATGCTGGTATGTTTTATCATTTCTTCTCTGGGGCCAGGGCTCAACAATTTTATTTGAGTCAAGGCAACAGATACAGAAGGATAAGGGGCAGAATTTATTCAACATGGGCTAAATTGCACCTACTGGGTACTAGGTGCTGTGTTAGGAAATAAGGCCAAGAAAGCAAGACAAATGCCAAGTAAGCCTTTAAGGAGCTTGCACAGAAAATTAAAGGCAAATAAGTAAAAAGTAGATTCTGGGGGAGGTGGGCACTAAAAACAGGAGTATCCCTACAGGCTTCCTGGAGGAGTTTTGAGCCCTGATCTCTGAACTTCACGTGGGATGGTACTCCTACTATACTATCTCAGATTTTTAATATTCTGCTCACAATGTGGACTACTGAGGAGGACAAAACAAAACCATTTCCTTTAGGTGAGGAAAGAGTAGCTATGAAAGGTAAGTACCAACTTTCACAATCAACCATGTTCCATAAGAGATGTTGCAGAATGATGTAACACTGAAAATTAGGATGAAGGAATTGATTACTTTCCAGCTCAATCCCCTCTGAATTTTGGCACTCAACTTCTTGTTCATAAAATGGTAGCACCTTATACATACAAAGGAGGTAAAGATTTTAAAAGGCTTCTCATGCTGTGGCTAACAGGAACATACCACCCTTGGCCTGTTTTTTGGTTTCAGGGATGAAGTGTATAAATGTGCCTTGCTTTATTTCACATATCTGAGTAGAAGAACAGCCCTAGACAGGACAAAACCTCTGTTCAAAGTTAAATAACAGGCTTGAGGGGAAAAATCCTGTTTCAGCCTCCAGGGTCATAAGATCGAGTTGGCCTGCCCACATTCTGGAAGTGGTGCTCAGGGTTGGTCTAAGCCTAGCCAGCTCACTGCTGCTTTGGATCAATGCTGGCATCAAATTTCTGAGAACTAAATGCTCAGCTTGGGTGTGCTTGGGTGTGCTGAAAAAGTGTTCTCACTCTCCCTATTGGAAAGCAAAGAGAATGTAATGAACACCCATTAAAGGCACTGTAGGCTGCTGGGGCAAAAATCATGATTGAAATTTACTTACGAAGTGGATAATGACTAATAGAGAAAATCTCCTGAGTTTTTCTTCTGATGCAAGTAGATTACTAAGTGGAGAGCCACATAGATAACAGGAGTAGCTCCCTCCTCCCCATATCCTTACTATTTATTCAGTTTTATTAGGTTGAAACCAGTTATACTTGGTATGCCCTTTAAGTGTGTCTAAACTGTCTAAAAAGTGTGAGTGAGAACTGTCTAAAAAGTGTAAAAATCCTGTCTTTCCCTGCAGCGATGGTGAAGGTGGCCAGTATGGGAAGCATTACTATAAGCACCAATACCAAGCATGCAGGCATGATCCGCTAAGCTACCTTACAACTAACCCTGCTCCTATTCAAGATGATGGAACCATGCCTGATACTCCCAGACATCCTCTGGATACTCTGGATTCTTTCTTCAAGTATTTGGAGAATCTATGAATCCTCCATGTCTCCCAACCACCCATAAATGTCCTTGCATCAAAAAATTAAAAGAAAAAACAAGTGTCTTACATCTTTACCACCAACACACTCAGTCTGGTTTTAATAACAATAACTAGCATTTACATAGCACTGTAAGGTTTGCAAAGTGCTTTACAAAAATTACCACAAATATTCTTCTGGAACCTGGCAGGCATCTCCATTTTGCAGATAAGGAAACCAAAGCAGACGAGAGGTGGAGTGATTTGCCCAGGGTTACACAGCCAGTAAGCTGTTACCTACCTGAGGCCGCATATGAACTCATATCTTCCTAATAAAGCCAGGTTCTGTGTGATTATCTACTGAGTCACCTACACTGAATAACGGAGCTTCGATTTTGGGAAAACTGAGGGTAAGGGTGAGTGTGTGAGAGCAGCTCAAACAGACCTTTTCACCAGGAAGGTTGGTTTGGCTAAACAAAGAGTGTTTACAGGAGAATGGTGAATAAAGAGTTGGGGAAGAGTTTTAAATGCAACAAGGGGAGTTGGTGTTTGTTTTTAGAAGTACAAAGGACTCTTTGGAGCTGTAGAGCATCAGATTATGCCACAGGAATCATTTTGCTACCTGTGTGAAGGATGGACTGGAAAAGGAAGAGACCTGAAGCAGAGTCATTTCTTATCCGTGAAAACAATCTTTAAAAAAATACTATTTAAAACTGGTGAACCAAAAAGACAATAAATGGAAGCTAAACACCAAGTATTTACAGATGCATTTCCAAAGTAACAGCACCAAAGTAACCCAAAGGTTCTTCAACCAATTCCATCCCATTCCAGGGACCCCTGCTTTAATGCAATCTAATTAAAGCTTTCAAGTGGAAAATTTCTCTTCTTCCTCTTGCTAGTAAATGCCTCTGTCAAGAAGTGAAAAACACCCCACAGTTTCAAGTGCAGATAACCCTGAAGTGATTGTTTGACAGGAATCTATTTAACAGAATATATGATGATGATACTATCCAAGAGGGAATGGGGACAAGTCCAGCATTAAGACTCTGACAGTTCTTTGCTGGGCCAGCTGTCCAGGAACTGCCATTAGTGAGAAATTAGTGAGACCCAACTTCAGTCTGTTTTCACTAAAGGATGGGAACCTGCAAAAAAATTTATTAAACAAACACCTACTATGAACAAGATAATCTAGGTGCTACAGAAACAAAAACAATCCTCATCCTCAAGGAGATCAGCCTACTGGAGGGAAGGAATACACATGTGCACATTGCACAGATAATGTGTACAAATAAATGTTGAGCAAATGGAGGAGGGAAGCAGCATGACTCTGTGGTCAGAGTGGGGGTGTTAGGGACTGAAGACCCTAGTTAGGTCCTACTACTGACACACAGTGGAGATGGGGAGAGAGGGAGGGAGGGAGGGAAAGAGTGTAATAAAGACAGAGACAGAGAGAGACAAAGAGAGAGTGAGAAACAGAGAGACACAGAAAGAGACAGACACAGAGATAGAAGGAACCTGAATAATCCACTAATAAATCAGCATAATATTAATAATACTGCCTATTTCATGGGTTTGCTAGGAAGAGAAAATGGAGCAGTGTGACACAGTGGAGAGAACCCTGATTCGAAGATAGAGAACTTAGGCTAAAATCCTCTGCTATTTATTATCTATGTGTTAATAACCTTCTCATCCCTCAATTTCCTCAGCTGTAAAATGAGACTTGATAAGACTTCTCCCAGGTCATCTCTAGCTCTTGATCATATATTTTGTAACCATGAAACACGTGTGAATGAAAGCTAAATATGATTACCTTTGTAACACTGAATTTACACAAGAATTTTTCCGGAGCTCATTGTATGAGGAAGTTCACCTGGAATTTAGTGACTCTGATGATATCAATGTCATATAAATTGGTGGGTCCTACTACTAACTCCCACCCCCTCAGCCCCAATGGCTTAGAACCTCAGCCTCAGATGATTAGGTAGCTCTGAGCCCTGAAATGGAGTTGGTAGATAAGCTTTTGCTTCTAGTTGTGACTGAGAGAGCTCCAACCTCAGCTTTTGCCATATAGCATAGTCCTATGTCAAAAGGGAAAGCATTATCAGTCCGAAGAGGCATTCCTCACACTAGAAGTGGGGCTCTCTTGAGTTGACTGGGATCAATTTTCCTGGGGCTGTTCCACAGAGAAACCTCAGAGATAAAAAGACTCAAGCAGATAATACATGATCTACAAAAACAGGTAGGTAGTGGAGTAGACAGAGCTCTGGTCTTAAGAGTCAGGAAGACCTGAGTTCAAACCCTGCTTCAGACACTCACTAGTTAGATGACTCTAGACAAATTATTTAGCCTTTCAGCTTCAGGACTCCAATCTGTAAAATGGGGTTAATAATAGCACCTACCTCACAGGGTGTTTATGAAGATCATGTGAAATAACATGTATAAAGCAATTTGCAAAACTTCAAAGTGCTATGTAAATAAGCCATTATTACAAGCTATTATGTATCTCAAAGCATCATTATGAGAAAAACAATCTCTAAATGCTGAAGCCTTTGCAGCAAGCTAGGTGGCTCAGTGGATAGAGTAACAAGCTTGGAGTCAGGAAGATTCATCTTCATGAGTTGAAATCTGGGCTCAGATACTTACTAGCTGTGAGACCCTGGGCAAGTCACTCAGCCCTCAGTTTCATCATCTGCAAAATGAGCTAGAGAAGGCAATGGTGAATCACTCCACTATCTCTGCTAAGAAAATCCCAAATGGGGTCATGAAGAGTTAGATATGATTGAAGAACAACAGACATTACTATCCCTATGGTTCTCTCTAGACGGCTAGCACCACGATATCAAATAGGGCCCTGGGTCACGCAAGTATTGGATAGTTCTAAGATACCCGTGGTCTAAGAGGCTTCCCTTGCTCAAAGAATTCTGCTTGAACATTAGTAAACCAATTTGGCAACTTGTGACCTTGATGATTCAGAAACAATTCATCTGCAGACTACTCAGAAAACACACACACACACACACACACACACACACACACAAAAGTGTGCATGCTCGTGCGTCCCCTCTACCCTCATCTCTACTTCTAAGACTTCTTCGAAACGTTACCTAATCTCAACACTAATTGTAACTGACAAACAGAGAACACTAGCCAACTCTCCAGGCAATAATATGAGAAAATAGCAGGCTCATGATATTCTAAGAAGTTCCTGGAACTAAGATACAGGTCAAATCCACCACCACCTCCCAACTTCTTTCCTTTTGTTTTAAAGAAGAAATTAGTTATTCTCAAAAGGAATACGATTAGTTATTTTAGACCTTTGGATCACAGCTCAATCCATGCTTTGTTTGCTCCTCTCCCCTCCCCTCCAAAATCCCACACAAACCTCTAAGTATCAGACAACGGGAACTTAAATCATTTTAGGAGATTTTCTAAGCTAACAGTTGGGGACATTTTCAGCACTCCCAAAAAAGGGAAAGTACTCTCTTGGGGCTGAGAGGACAGCCCCACATAGACATAAAAGTACTTAATGTTGACTCCAACTTTTCTGAAGCAACTGGATGACAAGCAGATGGCTCACCTATGGAAAGGAGAACAAAATGTTTGATGCAGACATGATTAAACAGTCTGAAGGCGATTATAAAGGATGTAAATGACTATACCATCTAGTCTGTAACATCACTTAATCCAGAGGGTTTTAATCTGGGATCTGTGAACTTGCTTTTTAAAAATGTTTTGATCACACTATTTCTGTATAATTTGTTTCTTTTGTAATCCGATGTATTTTATTTTACCTATTATTCTGAGAAAGGGTCTCTAGACCTCGCTAGGCTGACATACAAAAAAAAGGTTAAGAACTCTTGGTGTAACATGTGGGTTAAAAAAAAAATCTTTCAGGACTGCAAATGGTTTTAAAACCAGAATTGCCATTTGGCTACTATGTATTCAAATCCCATAAAAGTATATTATAGCTAATCTTTTAGTTAAAAACATCAAACGGTGAAGGAGATCTCATATTTAACTGTTAAAATCCAGAAAAACCAGATCTATGAATATAATAAAATGTTACCGCTATAGATTAATTTCACAAAGGTCAATAACTTACTAAAAAAGACAGAAAAACAAAGATTCAAGTAAAGGCAATTTTACTCTTTTTAAGGGTATTTTGTGGAGCAGCTAGAGGGCACAGTGAATAGAGCACAGGCCCTGGAGCCAGGAGGACTTGAGTTCAAATTTGATTTCAGACACTGGAAATTTACTGGATTGTGACCCTAGGCAAGTACTTAACCCCAATTGTTTTGCCTTCCCCCTCTTAAAAAAAGAAAAGAAAAGAAAAGAAGAAAGGGCCTTATGCATGATAGGCTTGCCAAGGACTGGCAAATTCTTTCCTTCAGGCCTGTTTTTTAATGAAGAGATAAGATAGGCAGACATAGAAACTCCCTGGGTGAGGAATCTCTCTACTAACTAAGAGGGTTAAGTACCTTCTCTGCAAGGCATCATCTGAAAATGTTGTCCAGAGAACAGAGTTAAATAATATGCGCAGAGTCATACACCCAGTATTCTTCACAGTCAGAACTTGAACCCAAGTCTAAGGCCAAGTCCACCTGGACAGGTTTGAAAAGGGTCTGTCAATGGGAATATAATCAATGGCTTTTTAAGTACTCAAAAACAGTTTCCAGTCAAATAAAAAAAAGATCTCTTTTATAATTTTGTTTATTATTATTAATTTTCTTTCTTTGTAACATCCCGCCTCCCCTTTTCTTTTAGAGCAAAAAGTAAACCAGCTCAGTTTTGGTCCCCAAATCAACAAATTCAAAATGGACAGAGCCAAGAAACATGTTCTGCCTCTATTGTGTACGTCACCTGATATTAATCAGGGGGTTGAACATATTGCTTCCAAGTATTCAATGGGATATTGATTTTGACACATGCAGGGGAGACAGTTTTATTGGAGAATAGCCAGACCTTAAAGGTATTTTGTTCTACGAAGTCTAATGCTTTTTTTTTTAATAGTGAACAATACTAAATACACAGATACACAGATGCACAGACACACAAAGACACACACAGACACACACAAAACCTCCCTCTCTACCTAAGCTTTCATTTCCAAACCAGGTTTCCTCCACAAATCACCCATCTCATTCTCAAGGCTATTCTTACATAAATGTTATAGAGATGGGCCAGTAGGCTGATCTTGATAATTCACTCACCGCATCAGCCCCAAAACACTGTGGCGCCACATAGATGAGATCCATAATTACTGACCTCATGCCTCACAAGGCAATGTCCCCCTGGTGCACAGAAACAGCTCTGAATTGGGAGTCGGATGTCTGAATACTGTCTTGCTACCTGGGTGACGCTGGGCGGATAGACTAGAATTCTGAGGTCTCTTCCAACTCTAAAGCTCTGATCCTGTGCTGTTGTAACCGTCCGGCCCAGGCTCCAAGGACCATAATCCTGGAACCATTCTGACTGTTTTTTCTTTCCTGTATCCAAATGCTAAACAAGTTTTCCCTGTATTTTGTGGTTTCTCTGATTTGTCCCCTTCTTTGCTACTCCCAAAGTCCTTCTCTTGGCCTAAGTCCCGATCCCTTCACACCTGGAGTTATTGAACAGCTTCCCGGCTGGTTTCCCTGTTTCCAGTCTCTCCTCTATTCCAGTTCAACCCACATAAGGCTGGCAAACAAACTCCCAAAGTACTTTACCTGTTTTACCCTTTTACCCTCAACTCTCTCCCCTCTGTATCATAATTATTTGTTGCCATGTTTTCTCCTAATTAGTAAGTTCACTGAGAATAAATCTGTTTTACATGTTAATAATGTCGGTCTAGTTTTTGTGGAGGTTGAACAATGCCTTTTCAAAATGTTGTATGTGATTAAGAATCTCCATTTTGACTGTGATGTGCTAACGAGGCCCTAACCTACCTCAAATAGTCAAGGTGTGCAACAGGAAGCTATTTCTGCTCTTTCTGAAATAACCTTTGTGACCTCAAACCTCACAGGCTCCAGAAATAATGCTTCCAAACATGGGAACCTAATCACTCATTGGTTATTTTTCTGCCACAGGATTGGTTGAGTATCTGATCTACTGGTGGGTGAGATTCTCCCTCGGCTGTCTGGGAACTCAAGATGAGAAATTCTCCTTTCACAGAGTAGTAGGCTCTCGATAAATATTTGCCAAATTGCATCAAATCTTTATCAATCTGTTTAAGAACAATATGAGAGCCATCGAATCTCAATTCCTTATTTCAGATTCTCAAATAACTCATCTCTTACCTTTAATGTTCCCTAACATGTCCCCTCTACTCTAGCCATAGCAAATTTCTTACAGGCTACTCTTTTGCTCACCTCTGCCTAGAAGACTTTGCTAATGCTACTTTTTTTTTTTTAACCTGGCGTACTTTCCTCTCCATTTATGAACTTCTTTCTAAACCCTTCTCAAAACTCACTTCTGTCTAGAAATCTTCCCTGACTGTGGTCTAATCAATCTTGATGCCATTATTTCAAGATATTCCCACAGGACGAATGTATAATATGTGGCATATTTTCTTGTGTTTTTCCCTTCCATTTAGACCTGTGATTTCACTTGAGTGGGGAATGCTCAGTGTGGAAAATTCTCCTACTGATATAGACCAGCAACACATAATCCTAGCCAGATATCTGGGGCACACAGAGAGAGAAATATAAAGTGACTTGCCCATAACAACAAAGCCAGTAAAGATTTGAACCCAAGTCCTCCTGACTTCCTCTTTCCCATACCATGTGGCCTCTCTTTCTTACACTGCTTTGTAATTGTTTATTTATTTCCCATGGGTACACTTGGTCCCATTAAAGAGCTCTCAACATTTTATGTGTTAATTTTCTTCTATTCCTTCCAAAGCAGTCTGTATACACACATTTAACAAATTAAAAACGAAAAAAGTCAAGATTCGTAGCATACATCTTCCTATTTTATGCTTTATTTGATACTAGTAATCAGACGGTTGAATTAAGTTATCTGTTACTATATTTTTTAAGGATTCATGTATGATTCTCACATTGCACAGTGACTGGGGAGGAGGCTGTGCTCTATTAAATGCTGTTAAATGAATATTTTTCTTCTATCTTCAGGTCAACAGCTTTTCTACTGATCTGCATTTTTTTTTTAGTTGCTTATCTCAAAAAGAATTCCTCTGAATTTTTCAAATCTGGAAACTTATCTATCTCTAATTTTTCTTCTATCTTCAGGTCAACAGCTTTTCTACTGATCTGCATTTTTTTTTTAGTTGCTTATCTCAAAAAGAATTCCTCTGAATTTTTCAAATCTGGAAACTTATCTATCTCTAATCACAGATCACAGATATAGGACTATGAGATGACCCAGAGGGCATTCAGTTCAACCTTTACATTTTACAGATGAGGAAAATGAGATGAAAGGAAGTCAAAAGATTTGTCCAAGTTCAATTAGTCAGTAAAATGAGCTGGAGATGGCAATGGCAAACCATTCCAGTATCTTTGCCAAGAAAGTCTCAAATGGAGTCATGAAGAATCAGACACAATTGAAACAAATGAAGAACCATAAGTGCCTACCACATAGGAGGTACTGTGCTATGTAAAGGGGATACAAAAAGAGATTAGATACCTAAGGTCACCCATGTAGTAGGCCAAATGCGCCAAAGCCAATGCTCCTTCCAATGTACCATGATGCCTCATAAAAGGAGTTGATTTTGACCCTGTCTCTGTCCCACTGAGAGATCGCCTGGCTCAATGAACAGGGCCCCACTTCTAGCCTCTCAGTGTCCAAGGCAACTAAGACACTATGGATGACTTATGTATTTACACAACTGTGTGGTTCCCCTACATAGATTAAATCACAGGCCTGGCCCAAAATACTTCTCTCATTAAAGAGAGACTTTCTTAATGTGTTATGAAAGGGAAACGAAAAAGGTACCATCTATTTAAGCTAAAAAATCACTTTGTGATAATTCTACAAAACACAAGGCAAGATGACCCAATAATTTCATTTTAGTTCAATTCATGAAACCTGGCACTTACCTTCCTCTGTAGGATTAAACCCACAGATGTCACAAATACAACGAACCCACTTATTCATCTCTTCCTCACTGTCTGCTACCAAGTAGAAGATGCGATCGATTGTGTTGATGTCAAAAATGTAGCTGTTTTCAAACTCCTTTTTGTTAAATGTCAATCCGGCATCTACTTGTTGACATAAGTTTAAGTCAATAATGCGAATGGGTTTTTTGGCATGATCATTTTTGTAGTATTCTAATACATCCGGATCTCCTGTTAAACGACCACTTCGGAGCACAAACCACCTCCTCTTCCATGCCTGTGGAAGAAACCAAAACATCCATTTAATATGCAGGAATAAAGAATGATTTTAAAAAGAAGACATGAAAAAATAAAATGTAAAAATAAGACATGTAGTAAAACAAAAATAGTTACCCTTTCCCTATAAAACTATTTGCCATTATGAAAGGCAAAGTTTCCTGAAAATATAAATCCTAGTCTTTATATTGGAGATCTATTATTATAATGTGTGGACTACATATAGTAGAATGGTCAATACGCAGAGCTCATCTCACCTCTCAATACATGTTGCTCAGACCAATTTTTATTATTGTTGTTTCAAGTTGTTTTATTTTAGCCATATCTGACCCTATTTGGGCTTTTCTTGACAAACACACTGGATTGGTTTGCCATTTCCTTCTCCAGCTCATTTTTGCAGATGAGGAAACTGAGTTAAGTGACTTGCCCAAGGTGACACAATTAAGTGTCTGAGGTTAGATTTGAACTTAAGAAGGTAAGTCTTGCCAATTCCAGGTCTAGCACCCGATCTACTTCACCACATAGCTGCCCCATATTTAGACAGTTGCCATTAACTAAATATTCTGCCCTCTCACTTCTGCTTCTCAGTCTCCCTGGCTTTCTTCAGAACTTAAAACAAACCCCACTTTCCATAGTAGGCCTTTGGAAGAGTGTGAGGTATCCCAGGGGAGGATTTATGGGAAGCTACAGAAAAGACTTGAGTAAGCTAGGTGGCACAGGGAATAAAGGATGGGGCTTGGAGTCAGGAAGAGTCATCTTCCTGAGTTCAAATCTGGCCTCAGAAACTTACTAGCTGTGTGACCCTGGGCAAGTCATTTCACCGTTTGCCTCAGTGTCCTCATCTGTCAAGTGAGTTGAGAAGGAAATGGCACTGTAGCACCTCTGTCAAGAATGGCCCAAATGAGTTCATAGACAGTCAGAGTTGACTGAAATGTCAACAACATGGACAAAATTTACACAGGCTGGGCAGGCATAGATCTGTACCACTGGAGGAAATGTCCACTTCAAGAGCTCCCAAATCCAGTGTTCTCTGTAAGTTATGTATGCTGTTCTCCTGGTTCTGCTCACTTCTCTCTGCATCAGTACATACAAATTTCCCCATGATTTTCTGAATTTCTCATATTGGATGTTTCTTACAGCAAACAGTATTTCATTGCATTTACATCCTACAATTTATTAAGTCATTCCCCAGTCAAGGGAGGGATTCTATTAGACTTCCTTTTTTTTCTTGCTGACAACACAAAAAGTGCTGTGAGGTGGCACAACTAAATTTTTTCAGAAGCCATTGCAACAATGGACAGTCACAGTGCTAATTAGAAAGTATTTCTCTTTGACCTGAAATGAAATACGTGGTCATGGGTAACTGAGGCATGGAGAAACCCTTCTTTGCTAAGGTAAATTATATCTTTTAGCTTCACTCTGCATCTTCACCAAATCTTACTCCAAATGTTAATCATATTAGGGGAAAGGAAACATTTAAAATTTCATCTTGTACTCCTTGTAATCTTCCAGTGGAAATAATAATTAATGGGTTAATAAATTATGAGGTCGTTTACAGGAAGGCAGCAGCAAGGCTGAAAGAGGAAAAGAAGATAGCTGAGTAATTTATAAACCAGAAAATCACCCCCTGAACTATTGAGAGTTGGTAAACTAAGAGTTCTTGGAAGTTTCACCCACACAGTAGAATTTCTGAAGTGGCAAATATGGCAGAAAACAGACAAGTAGCAGGATTGGAACACACACACACACACACACACACACACACACACACACACACACAGAGTATTTATCAAGGAGCCCCTTTTCAGCTCAAAACTCTTCTGTGGCTTCTTGTATGACCTTGAGGGAATCCGCTTCATCTGCCTCAGTCTTAGTTTCTTTATCTTGTAGATGAGTAGATTGTAGAGGGCCTCCAAAGTCCTTTCTCGAGTTAAAGCTATGAACTTAGGGTTCCACACAATAAAGTACAAACTGAACTTGTGTCATGTGACAGTCCAAACAGGACTACTTTCTACCCACTACACACAACCTGGCTTATATTGTCTCTGGGTTTTTGCTCTGTGTCTGGAAAATCCTGCCTCTATCACCACCTTCTGAATTCTTTAAAGCACAGCATCACTAATGGCAGTTCTTACATGAAGCCTTCCCAGATTCTCCTCAAGTTGATACTGACCTTCCCAGTCTCATATAGCACCCCTCTAATGTATTTATCATGGATCATAGTGTAAATTACAATTATATGTATTTATATCTGTGTGTGTGTCTGTGTGTGTATTCCCTTGTTGGTGCCTATAAACTCCAAAAGGGCAGAAATACCACATCTCCCAAATGGACCAACAGTGCTCAGCACCTAGCACATGGATCTATGGAATTGAACTGTTACTAGGAGGGCCTATGACCCAAATGATGGAGAAGTCTAAGCAATGGCCCCTTAGCTAATAGACAGATAACATTTATACAGCACTTAAGTGCTAGGCACTGCTTTACAGTTATTATCTCATTTAACTCTCACAACAATCCCAGGAGGTAGGTATTGTTATTTCCCCCATTTTACAGATGAGTATTTGAGGATGGATTTGAACTCAGGTCTTCCTGACGCTAAGCCAGCGCACCACCGAGCTGCCTTAGACAAATCTGATATATAAGGAAAGGACACAGACTAAGACCAGGAATTTGGATCTATACAAAGACATGTTAATTTTCTTTTATTGAAAAAGCTTTTCAAATCCCAATCAAGTTGTTCTCTAGAAAAGCCATTATAGGAAGAAAAAAACAAATGCAACCTTAAAGCTGTGACTCTCCAGTAGCCCCTCTCCACTTCAAACTGTTTAGAAGTATATACTTAACAGCCTCCGAGTGTAGTCCCTGGACCTTTCCTACAAAGTCAGGTCCTTGGGCTTTTTGACTCCCCAGAGATCTTTTTCATTTACTTTTGAAAAGTTCTCGACCAAGTTTCAGACGGTTGAGGTTGCCAGAAGTCTGATTTTTAAATAACTTGGGGGGGCGGGAAGGAAGGTTGCTGCAGTACTTTTGTTTTTCAAACAAAATAAACAGAGAGTAAATTTCTGCACATGATAGGACCTGCCCTCCCTCCACTCAGGCCCAAGTGTTCTGGGTTTGAAGGTTAACCCAGCACTCACCAGTTCTGTGACCATGGACAAGTTATCGAACTTCTCCAAACTTATTCTCCTAAAAAACTATAAAATGGGTAAAGTAACAACTGTATTAGCTGCTTCCTGGGATTGGTGTGGGGAAAGAACTTTATAAAGCTTAAAGAGTTACAGAAATGTGAACTTACTGGCTTTTCCTAAGAGGTTTCTGGACACCAGTAGTTTCTCAACAAATAAAACACCCTCTTCTGATTGGTCACTTTGTGGTATATCATATCAATTCCTACTTTCAGCATACTGACTCTGACTGTCCCACTGAGGAAGCAGTTTCATAGTGTACACAAACTCAGCCACATGAAAAATTAGGTAGATAAAGAAGCAGCTGGACTTGGGAGTCAGAGGACTTGGGTTATAATCCCAACTTGGAAGTCTATTACCTGTGATCTTGGGCAAAGTCATTTCAATTATTCAATTTATTAAGCACCTACTATATAACTAAGTACTGAGGATACCAAAAGAGAAAAAAGACAGTATCTGCTCTCAAGGACCTTACAATTTAATATGGAAGACAACATGGAAACAAATCTGTACAAAGCATATGTAAAAATACATATAAAATGGGGAAGTTGAACAGCATGGCTTCTGAGGCCCCTTTCAGCTCTCTACATCTAGGATCCTACCCAGTATTTATGAAACTCCTTCCATTAACCCAAGGCCTAAAGAGTAGCATGTCAAAATGGCCAAGAGCCTGAGGGCAGCCAAGAATGTTTTGTCATCTCAGGTCTTCAATGACTGTGCATTCACCAGCAGCACACAGAGTGGAAATGACCAAAGCAGGAAAAAATGGGCTCTGTCTTTGGACTACAGTAGATCCCTGGTTCCTGCCCCTTTCCCTTCCTCTTCCATAGTGTTCAGTTTTAAAGCGCATTTGAGAATTCAACTAAACGGTTAAGGACAAAAGGAAAAGGGATAAAAGAAAGGGAGTACACACAGAGACACACAAATATATACAGAGGTAGAGGCAGTGATTGCACAGGCTGGTTCGGTGAGCGAGCATCACATGTTAGATGAGCTTTCTACACAGGAAATTACAGTCCTAAAATATTGAATTTAGCCAACCAGCACCTGCTACTTTTTGGGGGGAAGTAGGGAGGGAGGTACACAACATACATGAGAATGTTTGTTTCAGTCACATAATGAGTCACTCTCATTGAATCTGGCACCACTGAAACTAGAAAACAAAAGCAATTACATAAACTACACACTTTAATAAGGCAGATACAAAGATTCTCTGGATCACAGTACAAAGCACAATTTAGCAACCGAATAAAGCTGGATGCCAGACAAGAGAACTGACCTCAGCACCCTGGCTAATCACAGTACAAAGGCGTCTTTATGTTTTCAAAGCACAAAATGAGCCCACATAAATCACTCTTTGTTATCTGAAAATATCTGGGATTCTTAAAGCGTGTTCTATTTTTAACCTTGTTGCACTTGTCGCCCCAATGAAAGCCGTAGGTTGCCCCACCAAGTCTACAGTAGCAGGGTAGAAAATGCCTTTCAAAACCAAAAACCCTGAATAAATTTGGGGCAAAACTTTGCATGCAAAAGTCCATTCTAACTGTTCGCTTTCATTGGGAAAAGAGACATGTGTGGGACAAACGGGGACAAAAAGCTGACTTTTCATGTATCTAACTACATTTCTAGTGCCTCTTCATAGGTCAGAAATGCCTCTTCATAGGTCAGAAATGGCATGCTCCCCCTCCAGGATAAGAAAAAAAAAAAATAAAAAGAACCTGAGTTCGAATTCCACCTAAGGACACAGACAATATGT
Organism: Potorous gilbertii; assembly: GCA_028658325.1. Lineage (NCBI taxonomy): Eukaryota > Metazoa > Chordata > Mammalia > Diprotodontia > Potoroidae > Potorous > Potorous gilbertii. The sequence goes on along the minus strand of CM053772.1, from coordinate 164,341,684 downwards.
ACCTCCCTAGGTCTTGGTTTAGATGTTTTGGATGGAAGTTGCAGGGCCAAATTCAGGCTCAGTAGGAGGGAAGTATATGGTATAGGGGAAAACTTCTTAACATCTAGAGCTGTCCCCACAGGTAGTGATTTCCTCATCCCAGGCTGTCTCCAAGCAGAAGGCTGGATGATCACCTGTTAAGTGATCAGTCTGACCTCTGAGATCCTTTCTAATTTAGGAGATTCTGTGACTTTTTAAAAGAGGGTCCTTGTTTCTGAATTTCCTTCAAACTTCTTTAGGCAAACTCCTTTGGCTAACTGTACTCGGGCCAGGGCCAGATAGACTTGCTGGGTGGACCTCTTCAAAGAACATAAAACCCTAAAACTATAAGCAAGTGATGGAAAATGAGGCATGAATTCATAAGCTTTGTGAAAATCGCAGCTTGTTACATAAACCACTATTCAACACAGCCTTCCATTATGCATGTCCTCTGTGGTGTAGCTGATGAAAATTCAGGGATCAGATAGATGTTTTAATTCTCTTTTCTTATGCCTTTACCAAGCAGATGACCAAAAGAAAGGAAAAGCAATTATTTCCTGCAAGAGAATTTTGCCTGGATCTCTCCTTCACCGCACTCTTATTCTATCTCCTCTCATGTACTAGTCAAGGGAATGTCCTCCCTCCTTCCTTTCCCCCAGCAGACTGTAAATAACTTCAGGTACAGACTGGTTTCTTCCCTTCCCCCAATTTCATGTTCCCAGAAGCAAGTATAGCATACTGAATGGATACGTACTTAATGTTTCAATTAAATTGGAGGTCTCACTGATTGAGAAACAGAGCAAGGCTACACAATACAATAGAACAGAAGCTTGTTGAGTGCAGAAACTGTTTCCTTTTTTTTCCTCAGTCCCTCAAACAGTGCCTAGCATAAGTGGTTGTGGGGTGGTTTTCAGTTATGTCCATCTTTCTGGGATCCCATTTGGGGCTTTCTGGGCAGAGATACTAGAGTAGTTGGCCATTTCCTTCTCCAGCTTATTTGATAAAATGAGTAAACTGAGGCAAACAGGTTTAAATGACTTGCTCAGGGTTATATGGCTAAGGGAGTATCTGAAATCAGATTTGAACTCATGAGGATGTCTTCCTGATTTTAGGCCCAGTGTTCTATTCACTCCACCACTTAGCACACAGTAGGTATTTAATAAGTACTAGTTGAATTGAATTAAACTGACAATATAAAAGGGAAAACACACAATTCTGTTTCTTGAGTTCTATACCTATGGAAAGATGGTATCCTTTATGATTTGAAAAACACATTCTCCCCCTTTCAGTTATACTGTCTCTCCTCATCTCTTAGGATTATCCATTTCCTTCTCCTCCTAACTATACTAATACTACCAAATCCTTAAGATGAGTAAAAGTATTCCTCTGAACAGTTTTTCCTGGAGCACAGCATCCCAGAACACTGAACTCCCACTGAGATTTAACGACTATATATCCTATACTATTCATTTGAAAACCCTGTTATCAACTTGAGATGTCTCTTGTTACTGTACTTGACTGTTACTCATCTCTCCCCTTTTATTATTAATTTTTCATCTATTTATGACTTTTTCCTTTTTCTTTCTTTACCTTCTTTTTCCCCTCATTACCTTCCATGTTATAGAATAAGTCAGCTCTCAGTGATCATGCCAATCTCTTCATTTGACAAGAGGAAACTGAGGTCAGAGAAGTGAAGATTTACACTGCCCTAGACTTACAGAGAATGCACACTTAACTTCTCAAAGATGAGGGCACTGGATAACACATTCTAAAAACCCTGCTTGAGGCAAAATAATGAAATGAAAAGCACAGTGTGTCACAAGTCTCAGGTTTGCTCCTGATGCAAAGTGTGGCAGTCAGTGAGATGTCTGCCTTCCCTGAAGCTAAATTTCCTAATTTGCAAAATTACTAAGATGGATGATGTGATTCCTATATTCCCCCCTTGCTTTGATATTCACAATGCTAAATATTTAGTCCCTTTACCCTGCCCATGTTATGGGGCTAGGAAGTATCAACAGTCGAAGAACCATAAAAGTATAGCTCTTTCGGGGAGATCTTTGAATTTTTTAAATACCAGCTTATTAGAATTCAGTTTGATTTCTTTTAGGCTCAAGTCTAAACTTCTGTGGTCTTTGCTGAAAGACCAATATCTCAGAATCACAGAAGAGACCGCAGAGATAACTGAATCATCACCATAGAAATCATTCCCCATTTTATATTATTAAGATGGCAGTAATCAGTTAGTAGGTCAGATGTGAAAGATGAGTGAACGCAGAAACAGTAAGACTTGGCAACTGGCTGGCTGTAGGAGACTAAAAGAACAGTGATGTCTTCAAAAGAAATAATAAAGTTTGGAAAAGAGTATTTGGGAGGTAGGGTGGGAAATAATGAGTTCTGGTTCAGACATCTTGTGTTTGAGTTGTCTCTACAGCACTCAGTTTGAAATGTGCAATAGACAATCAGAGATGTGAGATTGAAGATCAAGGGAGAGACAAGTCATGTGTGTGTGTGTGTGTGTGTGTGTGTGTGTGTGTGTGTGTGTGTGTGTGTGTGTGTGTATAAAAATGTAGGAGTTATTGGCATGGAGATGGTTATTAAACCCACAGGGACTGATGAGGAGAGAGAGAGAGAGAGAGAGAGAGAGAGAGAGAGAGAGAGAGAGAGAGAGAGAGAGAACAGGGTAGGGGATATAGGAACACACCTTGGAAAACACCCACAGTTAGGGGACAGAACCTGGAAGATGAACCAAAAAGGAAACAGAAGGATGAATCAGATGCAGGAGGAGAAGCCCTAAAGGAGAAGAGGATCCAGAAGGAGAGGGCAGTTAACAGTAAGAAATGCAGTAGATAGGCGAAGGATGAGGATTAAGAAAAGATAGAGCATTTAAGGGATCTTTGGTAACTTCGAATAGTTTCAGTTGAATGATGAGATCAGAAGTCAGACTACAAAAAATTTAGAAGGGAATGAGAGATATGGAAGCTGTGAACATAGAGAGGGTTTTTATGGGCATCTAACAGAAAAAATGGGCAAGGTGCAAGACAACAGTTGGAGGTGAGGTTAGACTTTGTGACAGTTTTCTAAAAATGGGGGGACTTCGGGCATATTTGAAGGAAGTAGGGAAGGAACAAGAAAATAAGAAGGTGAAGATTCAGGGTGTGGGGAATGACTGAGGTTGAAATCTACCGGAAAAAACAGGAAATGATGGAATTAGGGTCACAGAGTAGTTAGTCCTAGCAAGGAGAAGGACAGGGGAAGGAGATCAGACTTTTTTTAAGATGAAGAGAGAGTCTAGAATTCTAGGACTTCAAAATTGAATGGCTTTTTATGAAAGGCTACCAAAAACCAATTGTTAAAAAGTAACAGAAAGAGTAACAACCACAAGCTACCTATGCATAGAACATTAAATAATAAGACAGTGACTTGCCCATTACAATTTCTATTTGAACCCCACTGAAAAATATGATGGTGATAAAAAAAAAAAAGGAATATGAAGCACGTTGGATTGTTAGGCTTGAAATAAGGAAGACAATGGGTTTCATATCTCATCTCTGATATTAGCTGTGTGATCCTGGGCAAGTCATTTAACCTTTTATGTGCCTTAAGCAACTCCAGAGGACTTATCTACTAAGGCAAAGGCAGGCTGCTGTCTATGTTAGTAGGGAGGTCCTCACAGGAGTTCCAGATGTAGTTACCCATTCATAACAACAACTCACCTTAAATAGCACTAGAGTAAGGTTACACAGCACTTTCCTCACAAATACCCAGTGCGGGAGGGAAATAACCTCTACCAGATGTAATATTAAATTATGTTCTTGCTTTCTTTAGTAAAATGATTGGTTTTAGAGTAGTGATAAATGTCCTAGAGATAAATAAAAATACTTATTTCTATTATAAATCTGGCAAATGATTTTGTCTTTCAGCCAAGTTAACTCTTTACAATAAAGTGATTTCTTAAAATATAATCAGAATTCAGCAGTATTGTAAACAAGCTACATAAATTAATGTGATTTTTCCCTTCTATTTTGAAAAATATCTTAAAATATAATAATTTGCAAAGCAAGTGTACTTAGCTCATAGGACCTTCTGGAAGAAACAGAAGACATTCACAATTTCTAGACATCAGTTTTCAAGTTATAAAAATCTCAACACACTGCTTCACACATATTAAGGAACTGTGGCTGACAGTATTATTAGTATACCAATTATTTGTACATCAATGTCATGCAGATATATAGTCAATTCTTCATCAGGATCAGTCTAGCTAAATATAATGTTCATTGGGCAGTTCAAAATTATCTGCCAAACTGGAGGATGCAAACAAACTGTGTAATTCAGTTGGAATAAGCCTAAATGTTAATGTTTGAATCTCAATGGTTAACTAAACATTACTGCTTTGGGTTAACCAACAGAGATGGGCAGAAAACAAGAAAACATCAGGGGGACCACAGAAAGATTTTCCTTGATGAAAGTTACTGAGTCAGAACCGAGGTTTAATTTGGACCGGATAAGACTGAAGAATTTCCTGTATTCTGGAGTTATTCTTTCTATCACATTGGGTTGGTACCATTGTAATTTGACTAAAATTTTATTCCAGAGATATTGGAAACAAAAGTATAATGAAAAGATGATAAGGCTTGATGATGAGGTTTCTGAGATACGGATTAAACAATAACTTTAATGATTTCTTTGTTGTGATGTTGTGGGGGTTTTTGGGGAAGAAATGGTAATTTCATTGGCACAAGGAATTCCAAGTGTGGAAGACCCTTTCACCAATGCTGATGGGACGAATTCATCAGTGATATATGTTCACAGAGAACTGCCTGGCAGCACCGAGGATCCCATTATAACACAGCCAACAATTGTCCCAGATACAGACAGGATTTGAATTCAAGACTTCCTGATTTCAAGGCTAGCCCTCCCAAGATATGACAAACTATCTACTAGTTTCTTTGGTAGAATTAAACATTTGAAAATTGCTACTCTCCCACTAACTCCCTGTGATGTTATTCAAATCTTTCCCTGCCTTGGGCTTCAGTTTCCTCATCTATAAAATGTGTGGAAAGGAAAGGATTAAATTACTTCTAAGGTGTCTGCCATCCCTGATACTGTATTTTGTAAAGTAGAGAGAAAAATAAATTTCAACAGTCCCCTTAATTCTCTGCCCCACATCCAAAAAGTTCTAAATCCCAAATTCTATTTGATTTACAAGCTAATCAGCTATTGGGAGAACTGACAACTTTAATTAGATAGAAAAGATGTGTTAGAGGTGTTGGGGTGGCAGTGAAGCCTAGTAGAGATCAAACTGGACCCTTATTTCTTGTTCAAATGATCAATCATACCTTTGTTTGAATATCAAGGAAATAGAAGGGGGGGAAGAAGTATTTTTAAAAGCTATAATTTACTGATAAATCATCCTCTCAAAGGTCTTGACAGCTAAGGAATTAACTACCTTTTAAGTATAAAAATATAGGACCTTCATAGGACAGGTCTCACCAAGGAAGTGGCTCAAACAAATAATGTCCCATTTTGTTTTAATAAGGGATTCCATGAGGAGAAGAGGCAATAAACCAAGAAGAACAGGAAATCTCTTAAACAGAGGGATACACATTTCCCCTTGGGTTCTTCTCTTACAGCTCAATAACCAAAATAATCTCCTCTGGTCATGTTTTTTTCACAACCACTTTAGTGAACAAAACAGCTCATATTTTGATATTAAGATCAGCTATTTAATCCAATCCAACTTAACCTACTGTGTGTCAAGGACACCATATTGGCACTAGCAAAAACAAAGACAGAAAGAACAAGCCCAAAAAAACAGTCCTTGTCTTCAAGTAGCTTACGTTCTCCTGGATCTGCACATGCTGTATTCCTCTAAAGTTCTGTTTATTTATCTATAATACTATTTTTCCATAATCTTGCCACCAGTGAAGAGAACTGACAAAAAAACCAGACGTCCACTCCGAAGTAAGGACAAACAAGAGTATTTGCTTTAACCTACTTGACTTGTTTTCCAGGAAGCCCCATCTTTTCTCACTAAGCAAAATAAGGAAAAAACAGGCCCAGTGGAAGTTTCCACTCCTCTGGCTCTATCATCATGGTCATCTGTTCCAAACACACACACAAGTCTAAAATTTCCTGTTTTCCAACTATTGTCACCATTTTCTAGTTTTGCACTGTAGGTTCGTTCTAACTTTAGCTTAGTTACATAAACAAAAGAAAATACTGAGAATAATGCGGAACAATGGTCAGATACAAGTTTACCCCAATCTCCCTCTTAACTCCCCACAAGATCCCACTTGGTATTTCACAGCCCCAATAATGCCAGCTTTGCACACTGTCTGAAATAAAACAAATTAGCCAGCACTCAGAAAAAAAAAATCATTTACCCTTTCATGGAAAAAGTCAAGACTAATTCACAAGTCTCATAGTAGTTTGGAGGAAGTGGGTTTAAAATGACCAACGGATGATGCTGGCAAGTCACTCTTTGAAAACATTGCTAAGTGGGAGTCCTGGAATCAGGACCACATTAAAAAAGAATAAACTTTGTTGTAATTAGTACCCTAGTCTACTGGAACTATGACACGATTTTGCTAGTGACTGGAATTTGGGGGGAGGGTTAGAAGGGCTTAATCAATTAACTCTTTCATTCAACAATCATTAATTAAGCACCTACTATGAGCAAGACCTACGCCCAGTCACTGAGGATACAAAGACAAGAGTTTAAATCCCTTGTCTCAAGATCCTTCAGTGTTTTCCTACTGGATGTAGGATAATATGCAAACTTCTCCATGCAGTATTTAAAGACCTTCTCCACCAGGCTCCAACCTATCTTTCCAAACTTCTTTCGCAACTCCAGCTTGAGCCAAACTGGTCTAACTTGTTCCCAGAAAAGAACAGTTCATCTCCTGTATCTTGGCCTTTCCATAAGCTGTCTCCCATGTAAGGAATGTCAATCATCACTTCCACTATGAGGAACCCTTTCAAGGCAAAGCTAAAGGTCTTTTGTAATTACCCCCTTCCATTTTTTATACCACCACCACCCTCTCTCATGATGGTACAGTGGATAGAGTGCAGTCTTGGAGTCAGAAAGGCTCACATCTCCCCGAGTTCAAATTTGACCTCGGACACTTACTAGTTGTGTGACCTCTGGGCAAGTGACTTAATCCTGCTTGTCTCAGTTTCCTCATTTGTAAATGAGCTGGAGAAGGAGATATTCCAGTACCTCCACCAAGAAAATCCCAAATGAGGTCATGAAGAGTCAGACACAATTGACAAAATGACTGAACAACCAAAAAGCCTCTCATTATGTTGCATATGTACTTGGAATAGAGAGCAAGAGAGAAAAAAATGAAGGGGACTTGAGTGTGATCTACAGGCTGGATAACTAATGTAGTTATTAAGAGTGGAAATAATTGCCCACTATTGGATTCACATGGTAGGCCTCATTAATCTACATGAAGTCAGCAGGTTTGACTAACAGCAAGGAACAGGCACTTACTCTATATGAAGTAGTAGAGATACAAAGAAGAACCAAAGGGGCAGCTAGGTGACTCAATGAATAGAGAACTAACCTTGGAGTCAGGAGGACCTGAGTTCAAATCCACCCTCAGACAAGTATTAGCTGTCTAGTGACCCTGGGTAAGTCACTTAACCCCAAGTGTCTCTTTTTTAGAGAGAAACCAAACCAATGTCTGCCCTCAAGGAAGTTCCTACACTAACTGGGGAGACAACAAGCAATCAGCTATGTACATACAACAAGGTGTGTGTATGTATGTGTGTGTGTGTGTATATATATATATATATATATATATATATATACATATATATATATATATATCAGGGTAAACTGATTTCAGGGGGAACTGGGAAAGGTTTCTAGCAGAAGGTGGCATTTAGCTGACACAAAAAGGAACTCAGGGAAGCATGAGGTGGAGGTAGAAGGAATGAGGGAGGGGTGACAAGCATCCAGGAGGCAATAACCACAGCTGTTAAATCTGATTTGAGAAGAGGATGATGTGGGAGAGAAACTCATGGAGAGGGAAAAAAAGAATAATTCCTTAGACCATACAAAATCCATGTTCCTTAGGACTAGACTGATTTGGAGGGTTTTTAAGGTTCCTTCTAAATTTGCATAAAGTTTTATACCTCAGCGATTCTAGGCTAGGCATTGGTAACCTCTGCTCTTCATCAACTCACAATTCGGGTATTTTCATAGGCTCATGAAACCTGTAACATCTGTCTCACTCATCTAAAAATTAATGAGTCAGGAATCACCCGAAACCCTAGGAGTTCTGGTCAATGAAAGCTGGAGCTAACACACATTTCACCCGTGCCAAGAAGGCAAGGGCAAGGAAAAGTGAGTCAGAGGATTATCACACACTGTGGAAAAGGCAAAATGACTTGAATGAGAAGTGCAGGAAGCCTAAAATCAGAGGACCTGGTTTCAATCCTAACTGGACTACTTACTACTTGTATGACCCAGAACCAATCTGGAAGAGATCAAAGAACATCTGTAAAAGGAGACTAGAGCCAGGGGTGGGGAGACTGCTTGTAATCCAGTATTCTGACCTCTAAGAGCCAGTTTTCAATCTATGTTTTTAAGGAGACTGTGAAAAGACTGTCCTCCCTTATTTTGGCCAGCAACACACTTATGAGAAACTAAAAACGGGGATAAATATTGCATTTCACTCCCAGGATCACTGTGGGGCACCAAGGTGGTGCGGTTCAGAATCTGCACAGATTCGTGTTCAAATGTGACGTAAGACACTTAGCTGTGTGCCCCAAGTAAATCACTTGACCTCTATTTGCTTCAGTTTCCTCATCTGTAAAAATAATACTAACAGCCACCTCACAGGGATCACAGAAGATAATTGTGAAGTATTTATCACATAGTAGGTGATAAATATAATATAAATATATATTTATATTATATATAAATGCTGGCTATTATTATTGCTATATTTGTAGAGTGCTTATAAATCTTGAAGTACTCTATAAATGCTAGTTATAATAAACTGATTTTTAAAAAACTGATTTGAACAATTTATCAATTACACATGGTGTCTTCCATAAAGTCATCAAATTTTTGTATCAAATTCTCTAAATGGTACACATTTTAATTATTCTATACCAGACTTTCAGGGTGGAAGACAACCAAATCTAGATTACAGACAGCACTCCTTACAAAGGCAGGCAATCCCCCCCACCCCAATACACAGACACTCACATTCTCTTAGTAAATTTCGAAATAAATCACTCCTGGCTTAATGAGACATGGAACATAAAAATGCCATTTTTGAAATTCTATATTTAAATTTATTTGGGATTAGTCAAAACAATGGTTCATGTGATTTTTCTGAAAGTAAAAACTATATTCCCCTAACATTGCAAGGACAAAAACTGCAAGGCAAAACAAACAAACAAAAAACCTCCAAAACTCTCCTGGAGCAAGTTTTCCAACATAACAGAAATCATTCATTCCAGATGCATCCAATCTAAGCATGCTAAATTTAAAAAAAAAAAAAAAAAGGGAAAGGAATCCCATCCAAACTGAATCCTAAATTCTGGGCAACACACACACACACACACACACACACACACACACACACACACACACAAAAGTACTCACTCCAAATAATGAAATGAACAGCCTTTAGACACACAAAACAAAACCTTGTATATAACTCCCAGGTTACAATACTAAACAATTTTCAGAAAATAACCAACTCCCTTCCCCCCAACTGGGAAACCAGTTTCCTCTTAAAGCATCACTTTCTTTTGGAAAAACTCTCTTCCTTACACAATGTACACAGAATAGTACTGAAGAAAAGGTTGGTGACCATTTACCTTTCTCTGTTTTCGACAAATCCAAGGGTAATGCTGCCCATCTCCATGGATATGTCTTGTATGAAAATAACAATCCAGGCTTTCTTTTTCCTGTTAGCTTTCTATCCCACTCTACACCACCCAATCCTACTAACCTTTGACCAACAGGAAGTAGACACAATGGACTGAAAATAACATCAATTAAAAGAGTAAAGTGTGATTTAATACATGAGTAGTGGGTATAAAGGACTGGGGGAATTGGAGAGAGAGGAGAGGACAGTTTCTTGCCTCTGTCACCAAAAGAGCAATGAATAAGATTTGGAGGGGAAGGGAATAAACATTTATTAGCTACCTGCTATGTGACAGGCACTAAGCCCTTTACAAATGTCACTTCATTTGAGCTTCACAAAACCTAGGAAGGAGGTTTATTATCCTTATTTTACAATTGAGAAAACTGAGGAAGACAGCGGGTGAGTGACTTATCTAGGGTCACAAAACTACTAAGTGTCTAAGGCTAGATTTGAACTGGGTCTTCCTTCCTCCACGCCTACTGTGCCACCAAGTGTCGTCATATCCTCAATGGTATTAAATGGTCATGGACTTAAAGCAAATAATAATTGAAAACAATTTTCAAAAACTCAAACCATTATAGTATAAACATAAAACCCTCCTCAAAGGCCGTGCCAACAGAAGGCAAGGTGTGGCAAAGCCCTGCCCATGTGGAAAAGTTCAAGCGTGGCCCAGCGACACATTGTACAACTGCTACCTGAGGATGCCACTACAAAGGAAGATTCATCACCAAGATGGCAACAAGATAGAGAGTACAGGGAGAAGAGTTAGGGAAAAACAGACTTGTAAAACAGGGAAGGGCCAGGTGACAAAGAGCTTTGAATGACAGGCAGGATTTCACTTTTTTTTATTCTGCCAATAAAAGGAAGCCACTGGAGTTTAGTGGGTAGGAGGATAAGATGGGCAGAACTCTGCTTTTGGGAAATCACTTTGGCATCAGATAGAGCATAAACTAGGGAAAAGAGGTATCAAACTTGTGGACCATAAGCAGCCAGATTAAAATGGAATTGGGAAATATTTAACAAAATTAATAAAGATACAGCCCAACACAGTCAGTGTGAATCTGTGGTACTCTAAGTCAATATGGTGGCCCATAGGGATCCCTTCCCATTTGAGACCAAGACTACTAAAGAAGAGTGAGGCAGTTTAGGGAGACCAGTTAGAAAGTTATTACAATTGTGCAGCTGAGAGGTTACAAACTAGGGCCATGGCAGTATGAGTGAAGGGGGGCAGGGCATGCTGAGTGGATGTTGTGTAGGCAGAAACAAGAAAACTTGACAACAGATGGGAAATGGAAGGTGAAAGAGTGAGGAGATAAGAACAGTACCAAGGCTGTGAGCCTGAGTGACTGGGAGGATGGAGGGTTACCCGCAGGAAGGTTCAAAGGAGGGGAGATTTTGCAGAGGTACAGTTTGAACACACTGAGTTTGAGATTTCTAATATTCAATCTGAGAAGTCCAATAGACAACTGGTAATCTGAGACTACAGTTTAGAAGACTAGAGCTATATTTATATATTTCTATCTCTATCTATCTATTTAGAGACTAATACAGACAGATAGCTACAGATATAGATAGATAGGTTGTGTTTGTTCTTTGTTTTCAAAGAGGACCATAACATCAGGGAAATGATGATGGGACTTACAGTTGACTTTGATTTAAGTGAGGGAGGACTGTGCAAGGTCAGCAGCCTCACTTTCTCCTCCAGAGCCATCTGGGTCAAGTGGCCAGATAAACACACACACACACACACACACACACACACACAATTTAGAATAATAACCATATTTCACTACATAACTGTCACACTGTTGTTATTGGCGGCTTTTTTTCAGTCCAAAAATTGGTTTATAACCTTTCATTGCATAACCATCACACAGTATAATTCTGTTCATCATGTTGCTTAAAAGGCAAACAGAGCAGTAATGTATTCATTCACCAGTGGCATATGAATACACATTTCTCTCATGCCTTGCATTCTTAGCATAAGTGCATTGTCAGTGTATTTCAGAAAGGCAACTTGCATGGTTTGTTTAGAGTGCTGCAATACTAATGGTATTGTCACTCAACCCAATGAAAAGCCATAGACGTAAGGGGAACAGGCAGGCAGGAGAAGCTGCTGTAAGTCATATGATACAGGAAGACTTGCATGTTCCTAATTTTAACGTATATCTAAGAGTATTTCGTGCATTCTAATCTTGCAAAAAAGAGAGTTTAATAATACGTGATTTTTAAGTAATGCCAGCACAAATTTTAAAAACAAATAACTTCACATAATGGTTGTACCTCACTTTTTTGCAAAAATAAAATGGGCATAAAATCTGAAATGATTACACAGTGAAACACAGTACATACAATCATCAACATAGAGATGATCATTGACTCCACAGGAGCTGATGAAAGCACGAAGCCAGATGCCACAGAGTGAAAAGAAAAGCGGATTTACACAGATGAGAAACAGACACCTTAGAGACTTGACCAATGTCATGGAGTGAGTGACAAAGCTAGAATTCAAATCCTTGTTTTCTGAGCCTAGATTTATAGCTCTTTACAATGTACCACACCTACACTAAGGAACTGAAGGGTTGTATTACCTGTTGGTGAAATTACAGAACCCTCCTGAATTATTTCATAACTTGCATGAATCTGGAATTTCACTGATGGTACCCCCTCCACCAATCCAGAAAACAACTCCTCTATGTCCTCCCATAGGCCCACTTCTAGGTGAGGAGGTGGAGGGATACAAGGGCTTATCATTAAAATAACTATTTAAATGAAGCTATGCCATCAAAACTTAAGATATCAGGAAATGTTACAGATTTTTTTTTAAAAATAAATTTTGATTGAACATTTTTTGTGTTACATTGTCTAAATCTTCTCAACCCCCACATGCTATATTTTCCTCCTTCCTCCTCAGATCCATCCCTTAATAACAAAAAAAAAAATTTAAGAAAAAAGAGGAAGAGGACATAAAAATCAGCAAAACTGATCACAACAGAATCTGACAATAATTCAGTATTCCACACTTGTGATCTTTCTCCCCTTCCACACATGGAGTAGGGGTTGGGAGAAAAAGTATTTTCTCATATTTCTTCTTAAGGCTCAATGTTATTCTACAAAATTCTGCAGTATTCATTTTCAATTTCTGCAGATGGTTTTTAAAGTGTTTTTCTATTAAAGCCCCTACTCTGATGCAGCCCTCTGAAGTCTGGATTCTTAAAGACTCTGCTAGCAGAGCACAAGGACAGTAAGGTCCTATCGAATTGATTTTGTAGTCTTAATCCTAAAATTGGCAATGGCTTAGCTAAGCTAAATCCACAGAGGTTCACCTTCATAAGTAGATACCTAAATGCTACAACGGATAGAGAACATTTGACTAGGAATTAGGATGTCTTCAGTTCAAATTTGTTCTCTAGTATTTAATACCTGTGTGACCCTGGGGAAGTCAATCACTCTCTTTGCGCCTCAGTTTTTCAATTTATAAACAGGGGATAAATACTAGTACCTACTTCCCAGAGTTGCTGTCATGATACAACGAGACAAAATGAGATAAAATTTATAAAGTCCCATATAAGCACTAGCCATTTTTATAAGTATATCCACCACCAGGTGATTATTTTTTCCTATCATAGCTCATAAAAGACATTTATTAAGGTATGTTCTAATCTACATTTTAGAAGGAATAGAAATCACAGTATTTTAAAGTAAATATTTTAAAAATTTTAATATTTTAAAAATATTAAACTCTCAAGTATGGCCCCGATTGCTAAGGAATCTGGAAGACTTGGGGTGGGGTCCCATTCAGCAGCAGTGACCCTGGGAAAGTCATTCAGCCCCTCTTAGACCTTCAGTGACCTCTGACGTAAAATGAAGGTAACCAAAGGAAGTCACCACTAAGGTACTTCTAGCAATTAGCCTGGGGACTGCCACAGAATCCTCAATTTCAAACTGAAAGGGTCCTTAAAGATGATTTTGGGACAATTCTCTCTTGTTACAGATGAGAAAATTCAAGTTTGGGGAATTTACAATGCTCAGCCCAATGATACCCAGATATTAAGTGGCAGTCTAGGATTTGAACCCAGATCCCTGATCCCTACTTCAGCGTTCCTTCCTGTCCTCTTTGGGCAGAGACTGACAACAGAGAGCATCTGACTCATCAGCCTGAGAGTTCACTGAAGTCTGAAAATACTAAAAATAACCATACAAACATGTTTATGGTATTTTAAAAAACAGAATCCACAGTATCTTCTAAATATAACCCTTGTATACAGCTCAGGGACTGACCTGGGATTTTCAGGGACCTCAGCAGGAACCACTACTCCCACACTTTACCACAGATGGATTTTCATGTCAAATAGCAGTGCTGTATTTTAAACATATAATTGCTGATATTTAACCAAAGGGAAGTGGCATGGGGGCTTGGGGGATAGGGAGGTGGGGTGGGAGGTGTCTCTTTTCCCATTTAATTTGGAAGCTTCCAGAAAGCCCAAAGCCCATCAGTCCCTTGTGACAGACTCTAACACTGATGACACCACGAAATAACGGAAGGGGGATATCCTGTCTGAAAGTTTCCATTCAATGGATGCACTCCAGAGGGTCCCCTTCCTTGTATACAGAGCAGATGATGCTTCTGCAAAAGATAAACACAAGAAAGGAAGTCAGTGTATCCATGTGTCTCTGAGCACAATATTTTCTTTTCCAAAAGGTGGCCTGTAAGCTGAACAGTTTTAACTGGTAGACTTCTTATGGCAAAAGTGTTATCATTTATATTTAGAATCTAACTTAAGAAATAGAGTTATCCCAAATAATGTGGAGGGAAAAAAAAAATCACACATCAAGAAGCTTACAAAAAAGTCTTGGTCATTTGATATACAAATTATGTTCCCATTAAGACAATCTCCAGCAAATTCTGATGTAGGATAACTCAAAAAGTCCTTTAAGATCCCAGGCTTTCACCAGTCATATTGACTTCTGCCTTGCCATTGGACTTCAATGATTCTGGAGAACAGAATGAGGCTGACAACTTTGCACAGCTTTGCCTCACTTAAATCCAACTCACGAGCAGGTCAAGACATCATTCCATGAGGTCACCGTTCTTCTTGGAGAATGGAGAATGAACAATGACAACTGTAGAGTCCATAGCTTCCTTTAAAATAGGTCAGGCCTGCCATAAGTCATAGATAAAGACAGACAGACAGACAGAGATAAATAGAAAGACTGATAGTGAGATAGATAGATGGAACACTCAGAGAGATAAACAAGTATATGTTGGGGAGAAAGAAGAAAAATGGATGGATGGATGGATGGAGAGATGATAGAATTGAATGGATTGCCAGATAATTGGATAGATATAACAAGACAGATGATGAATGGACAGATAGATAGGCATAGTAAGTATTTATTAAGCAACTTACTATGTATTAGGCACTGTGCAAAATATGGAAAACAACACATAAAGGGGAGCTGAAGGTGGGGGTGGGGAGGGAGGATCTGGAAGATGGATTTGGGAATGGAGTGGTGTGGAAGAGAACCCACTCTGGGGCATTTCTCCCCTGATGAGGTGGAGAAGAATAGACTCAGTCAGGAGTAAAGTAAACATGGCTGGGGCCCCTTGTGAAATGGTGATCCAGATTGGAGAACCATCAATCAGGACAGCAGGTCCTCAAAGTGAAGGTTTCTCCAGGATAGGAAAGAGACTAGTGAGAAGGTAGAGAAATACCAAGTGTGAACGGAGATGAAATTACTGTGCACACGCTCTTCTGTTTCCCCATACTATAACATCCAGAAAAGGCCTGTTTTTCATTTCTATCTTCACATTGAGCACTTTACATATGGTAGGCACTTGGTAATAAATACTTGTTGAACTGAGAGTAACACTTAGCTGAATCTGAGTCACCAGTGTGACTACTCCCCCTGTTAGTGAAGATATGAATCCATCAGTACCTTCTCACCCTACTGAATTCCTGTTGATGACCTTTCACAAATAATCCAGAGAAGATCAATCCAATATGTAGGAGGCCTAACATCTAGGTCATTTAATATATGATGCATGCGAGTTATCTCTGTCAATACAGGATAGGCCTACCGCACTTTCTAATGATCCATGTTATTTGTACTTATGTCATGTAGGATTATTGATTTAAGGCAAAAAGAAACCAGAGAGTTCACGTAGTCTAATCTCCTCATTTCCTAATTTTAGAACCCAACACAGAATTCTGACTCCAGGTCTGATGTTTCTTCCACTGTACCACGCTGTCAACCACCACTGGTAACAGGTGTTGGCCAGCTTATATCCACTATAAGCCTCCAAGTCCTACTTGTATCTCCTTGTGTCTTCTCCTGAAGAACCCAAGTTGAGGAAGGCTCCATCATGCTGGAAATTCTTTTAAGTCTCAACCTAGTGATGGAATGCTATCCAAGGACCAATCAATACAGGCCTAATATGAATAACAGAGGAGTCACCAGGTGAGACAGCTAGGTGGCACAGAGGATAGAGCCCTGGGCCTACAGTCAGGAAAACATCAAATCTGGCCTCAGGCATTTATAGATGTGACCCTGGACAAGTCAGTTAATCCTATTTGCCTCAGTTCCTCATCTAGTAAATGATTTGGAGTAAGAAATTGCAAACTACTCCAGTATCTCCGCCAAGAAAACCCTGAATGATGTCATAAAGAGTGAGACAGTATTGAAACCACAAGAAACACCAGGTGATGTTGTCTTCTTTTTTTAAAGAGATCGTAGTGATGTATGAAACAGATAAAGATGTTGATAGGAACGAAAAGAACAGAAAAGGACATTTTATCCTTAATAAAATGGGAGAAAAAATTTTCTTAGTGTTTTCTAAACATCAAAGAAAAGGTCTATTTTTAAATTCAATTTGGAGCTTATAGATAACAGTCCTTGACCTCAAGGAGTTGTTCTGCTGGGGGATACATGTAAATATATACAACATAATTTGAGGAAGATGTGAACACAAACAACCAAGCACATCAGAGAAGGCTTCCTGGAGGTGATTCCAGGGCTGAGCTTTGAAGAAGCTGAGGATGTTAAGAAGCAGAGGTAAGTCAGGAGGACTCCAGACATGGAGGACATAGCCCTTGCAATGGCATGGGGGGGGAGTGGGGTAGGGTTCTAGGAAGAGGGAATGGAATAGCTTGGCTAGAACAGAGAATGAAAGAAGGGGATTAGCACGAAAACAGTCTGTTGGGAGCCAGAATGCATGGGGCTTAAAGAATAAACTGATGAGTTTATATTTTATTTTATTTATTTTATTCTTGAGGCATTAAGAGGCCACTGATGATTCTTGAGCAGAAGAGTTGCAGGTCAGACGTGTGTCTGACTCTTTGTGACCCATTTGGGGTTTTCTTGGCAAAGATACTAGAATGGTTAGCCATTTCCTTTTCTAGATCATGCAACAAATGAAGAAACTGAGACAAACAGGGTTAAGAGATTTGCCTGGGGTCACACAGCTAGCATGAGTCTGAGGTCAGATTTGAATTCATGTGCTGTCTTCTACCTCAAGGACCAGTTTCTATCCACTATGCCACCTACCTGCCCTGGCTGTGACTTCTCCTAGCTATTATTCACCACATTGATTTCCACAGTGGAATACATTCAGTAATGATGATCTCCATAAATACAATGCATTTTCTGATGATGAATAATGCAAGATTATATCAAGATAGTGAAGCTAGCCTATCACAATGGTTCAACTTAATTTATTTCAAAGCTGGTCCCATTATGTCATGTCTGATTTGGGGCAATGCAGAGACCTAACACTCTACACGAAAAATAAATAAGGCAGAAGCCTTTACGTCTTTCTCAAAGCATCCTCACCCTGCTTGCCATTTACCCACCACACTTCCATACTGAAAGGAATGGTCCCTTAAATCTAACAAACAGAAGGGATTCCTTCCAGAAATTTTTTTTCCTGATGCTTTCAATTCAAAGTCTGGCAGGAAACTTGAGGAAATGCTCACAATTTAATTCTTACGGCTTAGCCAGTGAAATCCTTTATATTTTAAAGACTGTTTAAAAAAGAAACCACAGTAATAGCCACAGTGTGCAAAGGCTAAAGTCAGAATGCAGAGTGAAGCAGACTATTTTCTCTTTTGTTATGTTTTGGTTTGTTTTTTCTCATGGTTTCTCCATTCATTTTAATTCTTCTATGCAACATGACTAAAGGGAAAATGTGTTTAATAATGTATGTGTAGAATCAATAAGATTGGATATCATTGTGGGAGAAAAGGGGAGAAAATTTAAAACTTATGGAAGCGACTGTTAAAAACTGAAAACAAATTAATTATAAAAAAAATTAAGATACACCTTATAGGAACTATTGCTACCATCCATAAATGTTTACTGAACATGTGATTAATACATTTCAGTTTTTGGTCTTTGCAGATTCATCATCTAGCATAATGCTGTGCACATAGTAGGTATTTGATATTTGTTGAATTGAAAATGAATTAAAAGTAGCCAAGCCCCATGTTTCCACTGTTTTATGAAGGGGCAGGTTGGTGCTAGAGGTTAGTGAGTGTTGCAACAAACAAATTTACTGAAGATAACAGGAGAGTGGATGCTAAAAGGGCCCTTGTAGGCCATCTCATCCAACTCTCTCATCTTATAGCTGAGTCCAAAAAAGGTGAAAATCCTTGTTCGACTGTTTTACAGATTAGTCAATAACAGGGCTGAGATTTTAAAATCAAGTTCCTAGAGTCCAGATCAAGGTTCTTTCCATTATACCTGTTTTTAACCACAAAAGAAAAGTCTAAACTATTGTTGGAGTTTTGTAAAGAGGCTTCCAGTTAAAATGTGGAGATCAACGTTAATTATTCCAAAATTTGTACAGTACAGTAGGATAAAGCACTGTGAGAATCTACAAGAGTTTGTTCTTTCAAAAAGTCCTGAAGGATTTTCATTTAGAAAGAGGGAAGCAGTAAAGATACAAGAATCATCGGTACCTGCAATATAAAACCTTGAATTTCATTTGGTTTTGTCTTCCAAGTGCCCCCTAGCTGAAGTGTTAATGAATAAGGAACCACACTGAGCAAAGCCAGAGGGGAACAAAGCCCCCAAGAAACTGAGAAAAGACAGATTCCACTAGAAAACAGTAATTGCCACTAACTAACTATCCGGACCCAAAGACAAAACTTGTTCCCAACTCAGTAACAGCAACTTAATTTCCATAGGCACCAAATGACTACTTTATCACTGATGTTCTAGAGAAACTGATGCTTCTGTATTGCATTGAGAATGATAAGCTGATCTTTCCCATTACTAGAAGGGAAAATGACAAAATCAGGGGGTAGAGATGGGGACCTATGAAACTTTGCTTAATGATGATGGACAGGTATAGTTAAAAAAAATACTTCTCTCTCTCTGTTAAAATCTAACTTTTAGATTATCCTGATCCATTCAATAACAAATAATCATTCCAGAAGCCTGAAGATGATGAACATATGGCCTCAGAGGTGATGAATTTTTAAAATGCAAAATGATACATATTTTTATGAAATTTGTTATTTTTTAAGATGTAATGTTAACTTAATCTCGGCAAATATAAAGTTTGAGAGGAGGAAAAAACTGCCAAATTTAACATTAAATGCCTACTACAAAGTATGAGATCACTATGGAGATGGATAAAGATGAAACAAAACCATCCTTGCTCAAAAAAGAGTTTACATTTCACAGGGACAGGGGAGCAGGGGAACAGTCATATATGCAGATGAGTAAAAATCATATATACAAAGTGATACAAAAGAATTGGAGGGAATCAAGAGAGGCCTTTAGTAAGTGACACTGGGGCTGTGTTCTGGTTCGTTATTTTTGAAAGCTATCAGGGTTAAGCGACTTGCCCATAGTCATACAACTAGCAAGTGTCTTGAGGTCACATTTGAACTCAAGTCCTCCTGACTTCAAGGCCAGTGCTCTATCCATCCAGGTCTGGGTTCTGAAGGAAGTTAGGAATTCTATGACATGGTAGAAAGAAGGAGAAGAATGTTTGCATTCCAAACATGCGGGACAATTTATACAAAGGAAGGGTGGCAAAAGATGTAATGTTCTTCACGGAGAATGGCTAGCCAGAACTATATACATTTTAAAATATATTTAAAATATATTGCTTCTTTGCAAAAAAAAAAAAACAAACCCAAAAAACACAATTTCTTTCTCATACAAATTTACAACTGCTATATAACAGTATTGAACTAATATCTACCTTTTCTCCCTCTCTCCAGTTCTCTCCTCCTTTTGACCTATGACACAAATAGGGTAAGAAAGCTGGCTACAATTAAGCATTTTAAGTGTGGCCAGTAAATCAGAGGAAAACTACCTTTAAAAAAAAAAAGAACTATATTTATTTGACCGTGGTTTCTAGGCTCAAGTGGTCTAGTTATTTTGTTTCTTAATCTCTGGAGACATAGTATCCCTTAGTTTCTATAAACAAAATTATTTCCAGGAGAACATTCTGGATATTTTCCTAAATCTTACAACTCAGTTCCAAAGTACTAAGAAGTCTGAAACTCCTGTGAAATCAGTGAGAATTCAAGGAACTACATAAATATCCAGTAAGATGATTATGTAATCAATAAGCCAATCAATGAACATTTATTAAATATTCTGTGCCATTCTATGGCACTAAGGCACTTTAAACTGCACCTTCCCTCTTGATGTGATTTATTCAAAGGGTTTGTTAAATTTTCATTTTACCACCTTCTGTAAAGCTTTAATGTTTACAAGAAACATATATATACATAGACATACACACATATATACACACTGACTGCACAGGCTGTCTGTCCATCCAACTGAGTGTCAATTTTGACAATAGAAATTTTCATCCACTTTATTTTTCCAAAGTAGACAGCCCTCTTTCACACTACTATTATTTTCACTAAGGTAGTTTTGCAGCATTCTAATTAGTACAGTATCTATAAATAGCCCTATTGTTCCTTCACCTCCAAGGAGCAACTTTATCAAAGACTATACAAGTATGGTGATGGTCAAGGTGGCAGTTTGGTATACAGACCTAATGAACATAAACCAGAAGTCAGGCCAAGGCAGTATTCTGGGTTTTCTATAGAGTGTTGTAATCAATAGAAAAGTCAGTACAAAATGAAGAGGTATCAGATAATTGACAGTCCTATCTCCTCAAAGCTTTGTCCTTTTTAGTGTGAGTGTGCGCGTGCGTGTGTGCGCGAGAGAGAGAGAGAGAGAGAGAGAGAGAGAGAGAGAGAGAGAGAGAGAGAGTGTGTGTGTGTGTGTGTGTGTGTGTGTGTGTGTGTGTGCATGTGTATCCTCAAGCAACCACTAGCACATCAGCGAAGCAGAAGACATGTAATCAATATGAAATCTCACTTTCTTATTTGGACTCTGCGAGACATCACCCTCACACACTGGCAAGTTCCTCAGGTGGGCACGTAGGTCTCATGTGGTATCAATCAGCAAGCAGAAGGTTAAATAAAGTAATCTCCACAGCTGAATCTGTAATTTTTATACAATTTTAATATACATGAAGGAGACACCTTGTTTGCATATAAAACTGCATTACCATTAGAACCCTGGTACACTGCAAAAAGCAGCCTGGAGTCTATGGTTTATGACTACATCTTGTACATGTATAGATTGCAACATACTGCTATGTCAGCATATGGCTCACCACAAGACCTTTGGAGGAGGAAGCAATGTAATGGCTGAAGTCACATAGAAAAAAATTACTTATTTAAAGGCACCTTTTTGTAAACATGATGACCTTTTGGAATAAAGCTTTATATTAGTCCCCCATGTGAGACCACTTTATGCAGTGCTATCTAGCAGAGAGATTCGGAGAGGTGCTGGGGATGCTGGGAAAGTACAATACCAGCTTCAGTACCAAGGAAACACATGAAGTTGTCATGTGACTGCTGCTCGGCATTCCTCATCTCTAAACTCTCCACTAGGAGTTCAAAGGGAAGCAGATTTCATATAAAGACTGTTACAAAATCAAAACTGTGGGACAACAGGTCATCAGTCCATCAGCCTCCTCCTTCCCACAGCCATTTTATTGATAAACATAAGGTCATATAGGGAGCAAGAAATGCCTGGGATTGGAATCCACATCCTTTGACTCCACATTCAAAGTTTATTCCATGATACCACATTGCCTGCTAATTTTAGTTTCTAGTCTAGTTTTTGATCTTTTCCTGAATTCATTTCCTACCCCCTACATGGCCCAGCCCAATAAAACAAGTATGGGGAGGGGGGAGAAGGGGAGAATGAGAGGGAGGGAGAGAGGGGCAGAGAGAGAAGAAAGAAATTTACATGATAATGTATATTTAAAAGTAGCATATAATAGACTGCAGTTAAATGTGCAATCACCTTTTTTTTAAATACCATGCTATGGAAATGCTTATTTTACTCTACAAATTAAAAAAAAATAAATAAAAATAGAACAACGCAACAACTATAGGAGGAAAAAGTCTTTTTAAAGCTGATGAATATAATACATATAATAGTAGCAAGCTACTATAAGGCAGGGATGATGTATGTTGTTTTTGTCACAATTACTTACATACAATTAAAACACACAGTCTGGATTTTCCAGCCCTATATAAGTTAATGTGTATTTTAGTTACCTAAAGACCTACGTTGTTTCATGACCTGTTGTATATTAAAAATATATACACAACTACAGAGATCAAAGGATCATAGATTTAGAGTTGGGAGGAACTTTAGAGATCATTTAATCCAGTCTCTCCATTCATTCATTCATACTGAGGAAACTAGAGGGGAGTAAATTACCCTAAATGGTAAAATCAATAAAAAGGGACAGGATTTTAATCTTAATCCTCTGGCACTTAATCTATTGCTCTCAGGCCAGCTGAAGGAGACCATTTTCTTTCAACTTACAGAATTTAGATCACTCTCCTTTTAAAGTCTTTCACTGCAACTTGGGATGGAGGTGACTCTGGGTACCTCAAGGCTATGCCAGCACCACACAAGTACTGGTAGTTCCATTGAGGTAAGAAAACTTCAAGCAAAGGCCATGGTCTAGCATCAGAAAACAAGCTTTGCTGGAAAAGGATGACCTTTTTAATCTGGAAGCACTCTCCAACATTGTCTACTTAAATTGGACAGATGGTCAATAGTATCAGTGAAGGTAGGACCAGTGCCAAAGAATCCAGGAACCCTGATAGTATTTGAAGCTTAATTATTTACATAATTATCAACAAAATAAAATTTACTATTAAAGAACATTTTTTCATCTAGCTAAAGAAATATATCACTGCATGAGTTACAAAGAAATAAAGGAAAAGGAAGAAGACATGCAACTTCTATAGGTGATTTATATACAAGGTATACTGAACTACAGGTTACAGATAGAAATGAAAATCCCCATAATATGGAGGCTACATAATTGAGAAGCCCATACCCACGTGTGAATATTCCCTTTACTTAGGCAGATCAGAAGCACTCCATAGCTTAACAGACAGCCCCAGAAAAAATTAATCATTTGGTGGCCAATCTGCTGGTGATGGATGATACTCTTTGAACTTGACTAGACTGGTCCTCCAAACACAGAGAGGACATACACTGTCACTGGGCCCACTTCCCACAGCTCTTCTAGCTTGTTAGAGTTTCTTACTCCCTAACCATAGGACTTACATCTGTAACACCTATAACTGATTTGCACACAACACATAAACTGAACATTTTCCCTTTTAATTGTTTGTTTCTTGGTAACTCATTAGATAATTTGGACGGATTACTAAAACCTGCCCGGGCTTGTGCAAAGCCTTTGAGAGCCCAGGGTTCCATTACACTACGATGAGGAAGCAGAAGTCCTATAGGCTATTTGTTAGATGTTAAAATTATTATTTTTTAACTCAATCTAAATCAAAATCAAATCAGTACAGTGTTCTATTTGGGGAATACTATTTACATAAGAAGTAGGGCTTTATTTTCTTTTTTAAAAAGTCATCAGTGAAATGAAGACTTAATGTTATATAGCATTGAAAATAACTGCAAGTCAAAAAGCAGGGGAAGAAAAAAAAAAGGCAGGGGAAGGGGAAGCAAATCTAGAGATCTAGTCTATCAAAGTCTAAATTTTATGACCTTAAAAAAAATGAGTTCGGGGCAAAGAGAAAGACTTTAATTATACAGGACAAATGCAAAGGACCATCTTTGAGTCTAGACAGGCACTTTAGGGGAAAACATCCTATAAAAATAAGTATGAAAGAAGGAAGACACTGAAGACTTATCAGCACAAAAGTAAGACAAACAAGATAGTGGAGGAAAGGAAATAATACATGTGAAACACACTGGGTAAAAATAGATGTCCCGCCCAACAGAATTGTGCTTTCAAGACTAGTTTACAACTAGTTTCTTTCTGAAGGACTCTGGTTCTATAAAAACAAGCATTTGGTGGGCTGGACTCTTAGTATTAGGGAAGCAAAAACAACCTTGTTTTTAAAAAGCTTTTGTGGTGCTGGCTTAGAAGCTGTCGGGGGAATTAGGGTTTAAGAATAATCTTTATGGAATTGAATTGAACAAGTTGTATTTATGTAAAATCCTAAGGTGCATAAAGAGAGAGTTTAATATAAAAATGCAAAGAAAAGTTTCAGGTTTAGGAGCAAACAAGTGATAAAATAAACAGAGCGCCCAAGAATCAATGCATCCTTTACTTTATATGATTCTCATATGTCATTTATAGCACCACAGATTTAGAGCTGTAAGGAGTCTTAGAGGTTATCCAATCCAATCACCTCACTGTACAAATGAGGAAAGGGAGGGCCAGAGACTTTGCCCAAAATCACACAGGCAATTAGATTCAAACTTGGGTCTTTGTACATGCAATCCAAAATTTCAAAAATCAATGATTAACAAAAGTAAAGTAGTCCTGGAACTGTCCAATCATAAAAAAGAGGAAAGTACAGATTAAAAAATGTATCTTAAGATTTCCACAAGTATAGACTATATAGAGAACTGAGTCAAACTTGGAAGAATACAAGTCATTTCCCAATTGATAAAAACGGTTAAAGGATATGAACAGGCAACTTTCAGAGGAAGAAATTAAAAGATATCTATAATCATCTGAAAAAATGCTCTAAATCACTATTGACTATGGAGATGCATATCAAAACAACTCTGAGGTACCACATCACACCTATCAGATCAGATAGGCAAACATGACAAAACAGGAAGATGATAAATGTTGGAGAAGATGTGGGAGAGTTGGAGAGTTGATTCATTGTTGGTGGAGCTGTGAGCTCATCCAGCCATTCTGGAGAGCAATTTGGAACTATGCCCAAAGGGCTACAAAAATGTGCATACCCTTTGACTTGGCAATACCACTTCTAGGACTGTATCCCCAAGAGATCATAAAAATGGGAAAGGGTTCCACATGTACAAAAATATTTTTAGCAGCTGTCTTTATGTTGGCCAAAAACTGGAAATCAAGGGGATGCCCATCAATTGGGAAATGGATGAATAAATTATGGTATGTGAATATAATGGAATACTATTGTGCTATAAGAAATGATGAATAGAAGACTTCAGAGAAGCCTGGAAAGACTTATATGATCTGATGCTGAATGAAAGGAGAAGAATCAGGAGAACGTTGTGCACAGCAAGGACTACAGTGTGCATGAGTTTTTTCTGGTAGACTTGAAACTTCGAAGCAATGCAAGGACTTAAAAAAAATTGTCAATGGTCTTCTAAGGCAAAATGCCTTGCACAACCAGAGAAAGGACTGTGGAATTCAATCGCAGAATGTAGCAGATCATTTTTGTGTGTGTATATTATGTTTTGGTTTGTTATATGATTTCTCCCATTCAATTTAACTCTTCTACATAGCATGACTATAGTGAAAATGTATTTAATAAGGATGTTTGAGTAGAACCTATACAAAATTGTATGCCATCTCAGGGAGGGAGGGGGGAAATAGGGGGAAAGGAGGGAAAAGTAATAATCTAAGTTATATGGTAGTGATTGTAGAACACTGAAAATAAAATTAATTAATTTTAAAAAATAAAAAAATTAATTTATGAAAAAAATATTTCCACAACTAGCTCCTCTTCACAAAAAGATTAGAAACTACTGAAGAGACACTGGATATAACACACACGCACACACACACATGTGTACAAGATACATGCATGAAGCATGTAAATATAAATCTGTAGGCCAGATAAGGTCATCTCTTAAGCTGACCTCTGAATCTATGATCCTATGTTGATATGTTATTATGGTACAAATATATGGTATCATCTGAATAGCTGAATTTATAGTAAAAAGAACTGGGTCTGAGTCTTAGCTCTGCCATATTGTATGGCTGTGACCTCAGTTTCCTCATCTGTGAAATGAAGGGGCAGACAAATGTCCCAAATTCCTGGAGATACGTGTCACCCAAAATAATAGTGACCCGGCTTTCTCCTGTGCAATTATTTTTGGGTCATTCACTGACAATCTCACTGTAGAAACTTGGGAGAAAAACGCGGTACGACTCCGTCAGTAATGTACCGTCTCTACAGTTCTCTGGGACAAAAAGATACGTGCTGGTTTAAACAACCTCCCAAATGACTCTAGCACTATGAGCAAACAGCATTTTGCCTCACCCACCTGGCCAAATGCATGTTCGTCCTGGTCATGAACGATGCCACTAGGCAAAGCACTCAAGGCTGGGGCTTCCAGGAATGGGTAAAGTTCCCAGGAAAATCATCACTGGATAACAGAAGGATTCTCAAACTAAGTGAGTCTCAAAATACTTTTGGGCTATGCTGGAAAACCGGTCTAGGGGTATGCTAGATGGCTGGACCTGGAGTCAGGAAGACATGCATTCAAACACTTGTGTAACCCTGGGCAAGTCACTTCACCTTTGGGTGCCTTAATCCATTGAAGAAGGAAATGGCAAAGCACTCCAGTATCTTTGCCAAGAAAATCCCATAGACACTATGGTCCACAGGGCCATGAAGAGTTAGAAATGACTTGATGGGGCATGGAATTTCAGTGTGTTGTCTTCTCCCATTTAATTGCAAATTCCTTCAAGGCAAGGATTGTCTTTCATTTTCTTATCTGTATCCCCACTGCTTGGGGAATATGCCTGGGTTATATTAGGTAGTTAATAAATACTTTTTGGTTGACTCATAGGAAGCATTTAATAAATGTTTATTGAATTAAATTTCTGAAGGAGGAGGGAAGTGGCACTGGGATGTAAACACTGAGGGAACTTACAGGTCGAAACTCTCTTCACCTATACCAACAACTTAGGCCCTTAAAGCAATGGTGTCAAATAGAAACAAGGGTGACCAAACCATATAAAAGGACTTTGCCCACATATTGACTTAGAAAACGACGTATTAGTGAAATAAAAAGAACTAGATTACTGTACACAGTGAGAACAATATTGTAATGATGGTGACTTGGTGACTAAACAACTCCAAAAGACCAATGGTGAAAAAGTGAAAACGTGCTATCCATCTCCAAAGAGAAAATGATGATGGACTGAGTACAAACTGCAGTAAATTTTCTCACTTTTTCTTGCCTTTTTTTTTTTTTTGGCAATATGGTAATATGGGTATGTTTTGCATGATTTTGTAAGTAGAATTGTTATCCCATGCCATGCCTTCTCAGTGAATGGCAATAGGAGGGGAGTGGAGGGAGAGAATTTGGACCTCAAAATTTAAAAAGAATGCTTAAAAACACATAATCTTATCTATGTTCTACTGTGGTTTTATTTTTAAATATTCCCCAATTACATTTTATTCTAGTTCATGCCCCACACAAGAGCCTCTGGGTCCCATCTGTCCCTTTACATCTCTGCTTTCAAGGGTGCTAAGAGATGAACTGCCCATGGTCACATAGCCAATATGGGCCAGAGGCAAGACAATAACCTAGGCTTTCCTGCCTCCAAAATTGGCCCACTATCCACTAAGCCATGCTTCCTGGAATAGTATGAAATACCACAGGGATAAAATGGGGAAATTTTAGTAAAAAATAGGTATGGACTTAATTGTCTACTTTAATATCCCCCAAACGGCACCTTTTGATACTTTTTTGGGGACTGAACCTACGAATTACTTTGACTACATAATCTCATATTTTAACATTTGAGAAAAAATATTGCTAAGCATTGCAATTGTCTCTATTGAACACCCCTAACAAATCAACCAAATAAAACCTCCTACAAAAGGGAGTAAAATCAAAACAAACCTTCCACTAGAACTGACCAAATTTCTGAATGGATATTTAAATTTATATTATTGCTCCCCAAAGTTCCTTATCTTTAAAAAAAAAAACCAAACTGATTTTAAGTCCTTTTGTATTAAATATTGGGTCAAAAGCTGAAGAATCTAAAATAATATATGAAAATCTGGAAAGCATTCACTGGTTCAGTTTAATTTAGTCTCTGTTCTATTTTTACCCAAAGAGGAATAATTTTTAAGAAATATCTGCACTCTTAAAATATTCTGTTCAAAATGTACCTCCCTCCTTCTGTTTGAGAGGTCATGATGAGCATATGAAGTATACATGGTCAGCTACGACTGCTGTGAGCTTTCCTTAACTGCTTTCATCTGTTACAAGAAAAGGTTCACTGAGAAAGGGATGTATCTGGTAATAACTGTGATGTAAGAAACAAAAGACACCGATACAATTTTTAAAAAGAAATACTTTCCTCAGCACATTATATTTAAAAGTATACAAACTGATGATATTCAGGGCCAAGATTTCAGAGGAAGGAAAAGCCAACCTCAACGCTAAGGCCTAAGCTGATAGGCAATTTCAAAAGAAAATGAGGTCTGGCAATAGTCAGCAGTCATTCCACTGTCTCACAAAACTTATTTTAGGGCACTAGAGCCACAATTATTGTACCCCTATCTATCCCACAAGGCAATGAAATCTTCTAGCCAGAGCTTAACCCATGGATCCCAGTGACTACATATGTTGTATCTCTTTGAAAGCTCTGAAATGGAATTGTCCTGTTTCAATCAGCTAATGAGATGAGGTAATCAATGTGTGGTTTCACAGTGTAATTTCAATGGCAGCTCATCATTCCTCTGGTCCCCTGACACTCCCAAAGTACCCATCTTGAGTACTGATCTGAACATTCTAATGTCCATAAAAGGAAAAAACCATCCAAGCGAAAAGATGTGAAGGGACAGGAGCTAATTGATTATATTCCATTTAGGAGGAGAAAAATGTTTCCAGAGCTTCCTCACATTGTCTCTGTGCAATTCTGTCGTATTGCTTTAAAGAGGGGAGGAGGGAAAGCAAGGAGGTGGAATTGGAGAGTGATAAAGATAATTATGTACTTAAAGGAAGTGTCCACTGATTAGCATGAAGGATGAAAAAGGTTGGAAGAAATAGAGATGATTTAAATTGGAGAAGGGAAAAACACAATGGGATGGTTTTGGTCATGTCCACTCCATATATGGAGATGTATAAAAACATCAGCATAAAATTAAACCTACAAATATTTTTGAGAATAAGAGAATAGAGTACTCTAGTAAAAAAAAAAAGTAGATTTGAAATCAGAGGATTTGGATTTGCATCCTGTTTATGTTACTATAGAAAGTGTGACTATTTAGAAAAAAAGTGACTACTGACCAGAGAAATGCAAATTAAAAAGAACTCTCATGGGCTAATATAATAGAAAATGAAAATGGCAAATGTTGGAAGATATGTGGGAAAATCAAGACATTAATGCACCGCTGGTGGAATTGTGAACTGATCCAATCATTGTGGAGAGCAATTTGAAACTATGCCCGAGGACACTGCATATCCTTTGACCCAGCAATACCACTACTAGGTGTATATGCCAAAGAGACTGTAAAAAAGAACAAAATGTAAAAGGAATTTGCACAAAAATATTTACAGCAGATGTTTTTGTGGTAGCAAAGAATTGGAAATGGAAAGGATGTCTATCAATTAGGAAATGGCTGACTAAATTATGGTTTATGATTGTCATGGAATATTACTGTACTATTATAAGAAAAGATGTGCAGGATGTTTTCAGAAAAACTTGAGAAGACTTACATGAACTGATGCAAAGTGAAGTGAGCAGAACCAGGAGAACCTTAGACATAGTAACAGTAACATTGTACAACAATTAACTATGAATAACAGCTATTTTCAACAATATAATGAATGATCCAAGACAATTCCAAAGGACTCATGATGAAAAATGCTACAGAAGCAAACTTACTTTTTAAAAAAAATTATTTTTCTTGGGGTTTTTTTGGTTTATTTTTTTTTTTTTGCAACATGGGTAATATGGAAATGTTTGCATAACTGAACATGTATAATCTATAGCAAATTGTTTGCCTTCTCAAGGAGGGGGGGAAAGAGGGAGAGAAAGAATCTGAAACTCAAAATTTTTGAAAACTAATGTTAAAAATTGTTTTCACATGTAATAGAGGAAAAAATTAAATTAAAATTTAAAACTATAAAGGTATGACCTTGGGCAAGTAACTTAAGACTCTAAACCTCCATTTTTCATCTGTAAAATGAGGGGTTTTGATGAGATGGCTCTTGGGGTCCCTTCTGAGCAGAGGACCAGGCTAGACATGTACCACTCAAACATCTTCCACATATATAACTGAAATAATTCTTCAGCTTCAATGAGGGGTTTTTAACCCAAATTTCTAACTTTAATTCTACTTCTTTACCTCCTTTGGTAGTCTGGTAAAACCTATCGACGTCTTTTTAGAAAGATGTTTTTAAATAATTGAAGAAAATGCTAAATTTCAGTTATTAAAAATATGTAACATTTGTCCCATACAATTTTGAAGATTCTCCTGAAATCTACATAGACCCTGTGAGGGTTAAATCCTACTAATAGTGTGCTTATTACCTATCTATCCATTATTTTCAATGTCAGAGAAAAATAATTAAACTAAGAGAGATGGAATAAATAGTATAAGAAAGTTTGATGTCCAGCCTGAAGCAAGCTCCATAAAGTCAGAGACTATTTACATAGATTTTTTTTTCTATCCCAACAAATGTATATTTGGATTGGATAATGTAGTTCTAATAGAGCAATCTTCCCTTCTTAGTCTTATGCAGTGGTATGTTGATAGATGTTTAACAACTAGCTGTCTAGGTTTTTTTAACGTAAACACATTTCAAGAGTTTAATGTGTATAATTAACATTTTCCTCATCACTTTCTAAAGTCTAAGCAATCCACAAAAGAATAAATCAATCTGTAGAGCTTGCTAGTTTCCTAGAAGTACGTGGGCACAATGAAAATCTAATAATCAGGTTGAGTTATAGTCTCTATGGCAATTATCACAGAAATGAAACATTCATCTGACCCATTACCACTTGTCACCCCCTCAGAAGACTTGAGACGTTCTGAGTTAGTTCAAGTTTCCAAATATTTGGACAAATTTTCAACATTAATCCCATTAACAATCATGACAGCTTGTTTGGAAGTAACAAAGAGGCAACTCAACACAACTGGACCAACTTAGGAGACCAGATGTATAAAGTGTAGCCCACAGGTCAGGTAAGGATTCAGCTGGGACCTCATAGCAACCACAGATAATGCTTTATTTGTACTCTTGGGAAAGAAGATGTCATAAACACTTAAGGAACTGCCCCACCACGTCCCTTCCCTAGTAACTCAGAGCCATGTGTTAAAGATAACCACTGCTATTTTCAGGAATGAGGCCATCTACAAAAACAAACAGATGCCTGCTGTTAAAGACCACCTCATTACCAAACACATGAAAATACTCACAATCAAAACAACGTGAGACTTTCCTTGCCAAGCCTGAAAGTACTAAGGAATGCTTGTGTTATTTCCATGCAAAAATCCAGGTATCAGGTAAAGAGCCATGCTAAGAAATTTTCAAAAAGAAAGAAGTCAATAGCTTGGAAAGCTCTTTAAAAAAAAAAAAGAGGGAGAGGGGATTATTTCTTACTTTTATTTCTGAATAATTTCTCAGTCATATGTGTGGCTAAACTTCTAGTAACAAACACAATGAAGTTTTCTCTTCAATGAAGAGATGAGTTTAGTTCTCTTCTGACTGTTCTATTGAAAAGGCCTAAGATAATATTCAATATTTATTTATATGCTTTATCCTCTCACATGTTCCCACGTATGTTTTGGGGAAGGAAAATAAAGGAAAATGTTTTCCCTACATGATTTCCCCTTTCCTTTTCATTTATTTTTGCTGGCCTGGGGTTTTTTTGTTTGTTTATTTTTGGCTTTTAAACAGCTACCATTCTCCCAGTAGAGACTTCTGGAAGCTGAATGAATTTGCCAGGTCAGACATGGGGTTAAATTTGCAAAGCCCTTCATTCTCTTTCTTCTTACCTGTCATCACCTATCTCCTACTTTTCCCTATGGGTTTGGGGTTGTCAACTTGTCAAAACCCTGACTACAACTTCCAATCTCCTAGAAAGTCATCAACAGGGCATTCTATATCCCAGCCCACCACCCCCCTTTAAGGTATTTAAGCCCCCAACTTGAAACCGGAGAAAGAATTACTGCTAAAAAAAACCCCACAACCTTCCACTTTTTTCGCAAATCACTTTCTTGGCCATGTTGTTGTCTCTCTCTGAGCAAAGTATTATGAACTCAAAGATTATTAATTTTCACAAACACAACAGGTACCAGTATAAAGAAGTTGGCCTAGTCATCCACTGAGAAAAAGCAAAGTGGAGAACAAATTCATCCTGTTTTGTACCATTAAAAAAAAAAAAACAACTTTAAAATTAAAAGAAAGTGAGCACACTGAGAGGATTTTGGGAGGGAGGGCCCATAACTGTATCAGGTAAAGACTTGACATCTAGAATTTGTTAAGGAAATGATACACAACAATAATTTCTTTGTTGTTCAAATCTCTAATTTTATTATGTAGGGAAACTCCTGATGAATTCCCCAATTTCTATTTCTTGAGAATCACCTGAAGGGTACCAAAGGGTTAAGTGAATGCCCAGTCAGTATGACTCACTGGCCCACTCTCCCTCAATCCCCTCTATCACTATGCCTCTCGAAAAATGGTATCACCTTTGACGATGGAGAAATGTTCAAAGGATATGAAAAGACGACTTGAATAATTACTTTGAAAGATATTCAAAGATTCTAATAATTACACCAATCAAGACAACCTTGTGATACTACTTTATATCTAATAAAGTAACAAACACACACATATATAAAATTCAGTGTAACACTGGAAAGATGTACTCCATTACATTGTTCATGGGGCTGTAAAGTGATTTAACCTCTTTGGAAAGCAATCTGATAATCACATAATGAAAGTAAGTAAGCTGATCAAAAAACTTGTAATTCTAGTGTTATTATTTTATTTTAAAATGATCATCAAAAAGGAACTACCTCTATGAAAATATGAAAATTGGACATAAAAGCAATGTCCAGAGAATGGCTAGAAAAATATATTATATTTATTGTAATGCAGTAATCATGGTATCATAAAATAAATCTTAATAATATAAGGTTATTATTGGGCATACGAATAATAGCACCAACCTCCAATGGTGGCTGAAGGACCAAATGAGATAATATCTGTAGAGTTCTTAGCACAACGCTTGCACGCAGTAAGTGCTATATAAAACTTAGCTATTATTACTGCTGTAAATAAATATGGAAATATATAAAGTGATACAAAACAGAAGTGCGACATACACAAAGTCAGATGTGTGGTGCATGTGTGTGTGTGTGTATTTAAAAGACAAAATAAGGAGGATATCACTTCAGACAGATTTAGAAGGAGACACACGCAAATTCATTGTGCTGTGATTTACTTGGTTAAAATGTACAATATTAAGCTTCTTTTAATACACTAAATGATAAATGATTGAAAAGGGGGGATTTAGATTTAACCCTGGATGATCTACCCTACGCTTGGTTCTATCCTTAGCTTACTACTATCAGTAATGAACGAATACATACTGATCATAATAAATTGTTATTTTTTGGCTCATACACCGGCATGCATTGAATGTGAAATCTACCTAGTCCCTCTTAAACTAGAGTGGATGGACAAGTTAGACCCAAATTTAAACTGGAAGAGATGGAATATATTGCACTTGGGAAATTAGTGATACCAAACTGGTAACTGTTGCAAAAGCCTGTATTTTAAAAAGTAATAATGTCTTTATACAGCGGCATTATCATGAAACACCATCATTGCAGCAGAATGAAACTTGTCTAGGTCCCAGAGGACAAAGGAAGGATGTTTATTAGAGATAGGTAGGTAGGCATATTATTAACTATGACTTGCATGCAAAGAAAAGCAATAAATATTTCATGAAAAACACAGAAAGTTGGAAAGAAAGGTGAGCTGATCACAAATCAAAAAATGAGAGATGTTCTGGGTTATCCTGCCATTTTAAGTTATGTTCATTAATGCTAGTTTGCTTCATAGTAGCAGAGATGACCCTGGGATATGAAGGCTATGCTGATAAAGTGTGAACTCTGGAAGGTTTACCATGATAGAAAGGATTCGAGTATTGTTTCTACCACAGACTGTGTCTTCTGTCTGGAGACTGGCCTAGTTAATCATTGAGAGACAGAAGATCAATAGGCTGCTACTATACGGTGATGAATTCTTGGGCCATAGCAACCAAAGGAACAAAAAAAAAAAAAAGAAACAAAGAAATAGATCAAATCATATAATGGAGGCAAGGGATGACAAATGGATGGATGGATGGATAGATGGATGGATTCACTGGTAACCTTAGAATGTTCAAACATCTAAATGAAGGTCCCTAGCAGCGCTGGAGGACCCTGTAATCGGGGATTGACAGAAAGATATGGACAAAAATTAAAAAGCATGAGGAATCATGAACATGTTACAAACTGTACCAGTGGAAAAGGATCCCAGATTCACTGATACACTATTATCTAAGCAGTGAATTCCTAAGAAATAAATATACACACAGTCACTCCTTATGGGCAGTCAATAACAAAAACGGTTTTGGGTGAAAGTTTGCTTCCATTTTCAACATCCATCATGCTGCCTTTAAAGCCAAGATCCGTTGATCCTCAGCTCTACGTTAATACAACAGTACTGAAACAGTACAGAAAATTAGTTCAAAATGAACTTGTTTTAGTGGTTTCAAACAATACGTTTACTACGAAACAAATCTAAGCAACAATTATACAATACTAGAGGGGAGGGGGTTTCCTTTCAGTATCACAAATTAGTATGTCCTCGCATGTGCACGCACGCACGTGCACACACACAATTTAAAAAACATTAGGAACAGGTTAGTTGCTGAAAAAAACAGCAACAGAATAGTAAGTGTTTTGTCTTTTTATTTCCTCTATTTTTATTTCAGCTATCTTTTTACTATGTTGGAACCTCTTTCAGGAATATATGGTAATTTAGTATTGAGAACTTAATTAAAGAGATATTAAAAGTGCCAATAGAGAGCATCACAAAATAGGAATATTTTTTAAATTGTAAACTAAATCTTTTAAAAAGCAATAAGGG
Organism: Potorous gilbertii; assembly: GCA_028658325.1. NCBI lineage: Eukaryota > Metazoa > Chordata > Mammalia > Diprotodontia > Potoroidae > Potorous > Potorous gilbertii. Next base: position 164,306,327 of record CM053772.1, on the reverse strand, counting down.
ATGTTTGGGAAATGGCTGAGCAAGGGGTAGGCTATGATTCTCATCAAATATCATAGTATCAGAGAATAACAACTATGAGGAAAGTGGAGAAATGGGGGAAGACTTGTAGGAAGTGATAGAAAGTGAAGAAACCAGGACCACAGGAAGGGCACGCACAAATGCCACAGCAGTGCAAAGATACAAATAGGAAAACAGTGGAGCAGCAGTGGGAAACCAGTCCTGGAGAACTAATACTATAGAACATTCCTCCCCAATAGGAAAGGTTCAAATCTGGCCACTGCAACTTAATAACTGTGACATAACGGGTAAGTCTCTTTCAGTCTCAATTTCCTCATCTGTAAAATAAGGGGGATAACAGCACCTTTCCCTTAAGTTAAGATGGTTAACATGCTAACAACTTAATTAACATGGTTGTTGTGAGGAACAAATAGGATACGTGTGAAGCACTTCGTAACCCTTAAAAGTGATATACAAATGTGAGCTGGCAAATGTGAGTTTAGCTTGCTGTACTTAAGTCTAAGCAGTTGCTGGCCATATGAAGTCTATCCAGAAAACAATTTTCCTACCGTCTCTTTATTAGGATGTGAGACACATTTCAAATTGATGTGAGCGGAAAAATAAACAGGGCACAAAATGAAACTGGGCTAGCCATCTGCCTTTCAAAACCACTGCCAGATTTACAAGGTTTTAATTAACAGAAGATGAGTGAACACGACATGCCCTTTGCCAGGAGAGAACAATTATTTTACTATGCAGATCGGATCCTGTTTTCGTTTCCATGGCTGGTAATAAAGGGTTTTTAAAAAAAAAAAGGGTAGGGGGAGACTAGTGCTCATTAGAGCAAACCATTTAAGCTAAAACAAAAGGCTGAAAGTTCACATTACCTTGGATACCTGTTTAGGACAAGATCAATCTGTGGGAATCAGGTTCTGCTGAGAGGGCAAATGACAAATGATGAAACACGGGTCTTCACCAGAGACTGCCTGGAAAGTTGCAATCTCTAGAAGCAACACTTGGAAAAATTTTCCAACCCTTGGCTCCACAGAAAGGAAGAATACTGACCCACAATCCCAAGGCCTTACTCACAGTGGGCTCAATTCACTTGTTCCTTTTCAAGCTTCTTTGTAAAAGGGCTTGATGACGTCTTGGTTCATTCTTGTTCCTTTCAAGAAACTGGCCAAGAGGCCCATATCTGAAGGCATGAAAGGGCTGCTTTGGTTCTCAGGAAACCCAAGTTTAAAAAGTCATTATCTTACACTGAAACCCAGATACCAATCACTCCAGGTTGTTTTTTTCAACTGTATAATCTGACATCAACTTTCTTCCCATCTCCTTAGACGCTATTTTCTTGGATTCCTAACTCAGTCCCTAGTAGGAAAAGCTAAGGAACTAGGGGATACATTCATTTTTTTGTGGATGTAATAGAAAAGTGACAGTAGGCACTCAATACATATTTGTTGTTTGACTGCACTTCTACAGCAATGATAATCAAGTTGAAAATGTAAAATGCCTATTCATCTCTGTTGTAACTCAATTATGCTTTCCCTGTAAATAATATTAATATGTTTTTCTTTATTGAGTCTGGGCTGGGCATTTCATCTGTGTAGGAGTATCTCATCATAGGGCCCCTTCTATCAGTACAGACAGAAAACTCATCTTTTCCTTAATCGTAAGAGTTGCCTGGGGGAGGTTTGGGAGGGGTCAGGAAAGATATGAACTTCAGACGAACTAGGCCAGCCAGTCAGTCATTTGACTCAAATCAATACGCATTTATCAGAAGACTGTGTAACAGGACCCGCAGACATGACAAAACAGAACAACCCCCTCAGCCCCCCAAAAACCACTCTCTGCCTTTGGGAAACATGTTATAATTTGGAGGGGTCTTGGGAGGAGATAGATAAAGCATGTATTATTATGTATTTTATATATAATATATAAAGTATTATATATGTATATATTATTTGTCATATAATATATGTATAATTATGTACATACACACATAAAGCAGGTTTCTGGGTATGGCATGACTTAATAACTGAAAACACTAGCCACTGAAGGAATCAGGAAAAGGTGGCACATGAATTAAGCCTTGAATTTAAGTTGCTCAGGATTCTAAGAAGTAGAGGTGAAAGAAGGAATGCCTTCCAGGCAAGAGAAACACTGATACCATTTCTAGGGACTAAGGAGTAGGCAAGTTTAGCTAACACATAGAGTGAATTAAGGAGAAGAGGTTGCTGTTGTGTTTGGACCATGTCATCCTGATGACATGACTTGCAGTTGACTTTGATCTGAATGAGGGAGGGCTGTGCAAGGTCACCAGTCTCACTTTTTCCTCCAGAGCCATCTGGGTCCTGTGGCCAGACATTCACCAGGATGACTGGAGATGGCCCAGGCTGCAATGTGCTACCCTAGCCATTTTAGACTAAGATCTTATCAGATTCTCACTTTGAGTGAGATACACCCATTCAATGAATAGACCAAGGAGAGTCAAGTAAAATCAGTTTATAAAGACTGTTCAAAGTCAGATTGTGAAGGGCTTTAAACACAAAATAGAGGAGTTTGGCCACCAACAACCATCTTGAACAAGGGAGAGGCATGGGTCAAACCAATCTTGTACTTAAGGAATACCAATTTCATGGCAGTTTAGACTTGTAGAAGAGAAACTCAATTGCTTATAGTCCAGGTGAAAGATGATTGCACTGAACTCGGTATTAACTTTCAGTGAAGAGAAGGGGGCAAAAGTGAGAGGCATTGTTGAGGTAAAGTAGATAGGTGTTGGTAACTGATCAGGTGTGGGGAGGAGAAAAGAGTTGAGGATGGAGCCAAGGTGAACTGAAGGATAGTGGTATCCTCAATAGAAAAAGAGAATTGGTTTTGAGGGATTGGTCAGTTTGAGAGGGGGGATAAGGAATTCTGTTTTGGATGTGTGGAATTTGAGGTGACTATGCAAAATCCAGGTAGAGGTGTAGAATAGGTCCTAAGATGTTATCTCTCTGTAGACTTAAAACTATCCTATAGTTCTGGTGGAATAATGAAAACACAGAGTGTGATCTACTAAGCAAATAGTAGGGGCCTAGCTTGGTATTCAGATTGGGTTAGTACTTCAATGGATCCATGGTGAATCCATGGAAGTTTTGAAAAAATCTCTTTATGCATAATTCTTGTCTAGGTTCTCTCATACAGCAGTCACAGAAAATCTCTTCCATCTTCTGGAATTTTCCTTTCCAGTCTGTCAACATTTGGAGGGCAAGTATAAACCAATCAGGTTGACCATCAGTTATCACTTACTTTCACTGCGTAACTAGTCTACTTCCTTTTTAAGGTAGAACTTCAAAAATTGATAAGAAGTTTGGTTTATGGAATTGTAGTTCAAGGCAGAACTAGAAAAACTGAGAAAGAAGATAGGGATATGGAATGGAATTGTACTGGTACAGGGAATTTCCAGGTATAGAGGCTCCTTCTACTAGTGGAATTCAGATGCTTTGCTGCAACTTGAGTCTGAGAGCTGCCTAGAGCAATGAAGGGTTAAATTGACTTTTCCTAGGTTTGCATAGCTAGTATTTAACAATGGCAAGACTTGAATATTGGTTTTTCTGGCTCTGAGGCTGGTTCTCTATCTTCTATAGCTTCACAAGGATGGACACAACTGAAATTATAACAGTGAATCACAAAAAGTAGTTAAATCCAAAATTCAACTTTGATATATACATCTAAATGTACCTTTACTGACATTTGCACCTCTAGTCGCTTCATCGTATGCCAAGAGAAGGCTGCCATCAAGTTCTCCCTTAACAAATCATGTTCTAATGATCTCTTTCTCTGTCTCTCTGCCACCTCCGGTGTGTGGGTGTGTGTGGGTGTGTGTGTGTGTGTGTGTGTGCGCACCGTGTGCAGATATGTTTGTATTTCTTTCATTCATTCATTCATTAAATGCCTGGCATACTGATAGTAATGTAAAACTCAGAAAACCTGGAATGTAGTCTTGATTCACTTAGTTCCTAGCCCAGTGATGTTGGGAAATTCATTTCTCCCCTTTGGGCCCCAGTTTTCTAATTGTTAAAGTGAGGAGATAACATTAGTTGACCACTAATATTCTTTCCAGATCTAAATTTAGTGTACCATAAACCTAAAGTCCTAATTGCATTTTTAAAGTTTTCAATCAACTGGTTCATTACATTTCTACTTTTGAATGCTACCTGGCACGAACAACAACTGTGCATTTTCAAATTTACCTCTGCTGATCTAATACACAATGCTAGTAGTAACAGGAATATTTTTTCCCTAAAGCTATAATAATAACTTACATTTCCTTAACTGAAGTTTACAAATTTCTTTCCTCACAACAACTCAATGACTAGAGGAATGATTATTCCCACTGTAGAGTTAAATAAACTTAGGGTGCAAGGGACCCATCTCAAGTCACATACCTAACAAGGGCAGAAGGCAGGATTTATATTCAAACCTCTTGATGCTGCCTTCACAGGATGCCAGGCAACTGGCAAATGCACACTGCTGGCCACAAGGGGAAGTGGGTATGAGTGTGGGAGTGTCCCTCCCGAGATCCATCAACAGAAGGAGGAGGAACCTAAAACTGAAGCAGGAGACCACAGGATCTCAACTCCTGAAGGGAACTGAGGGGTCCTCTAGTTCCATGTGTTCCTGAACTTATACAACATCACCATGATCTAGGTTTCCCTTAAAGCCCTTTAATGAGAAGGAAATAACTGACTCCTGAAGAGCCGATCCCACTTCAGAATTTAAATTCACAGGAAGTTTGTTTTGCTTCTCTTTGCCTTTCACAGCAAGTGAATTGCTTCTTTGCACCTTCTACTCCTTGCTCCTCATTCTGTTCCCACTGGCCCTAAAGAACAAATCTAATCTCTAGTCACCTTGTCATATAGTTGGAAGCACCAACTAGGCAGTTCAACAATTAAAAGAAGATTCATTCCAGATGTAACAACCCAAGAGTGACCAATCAGAGGTAGAACCTCTTTTGTAATCAGTAATCACCTAAAACTGAGTTTTGGTCATGAACCCATTTTGCTTTAGTGCCATTAGATGCCTCATTGGACTGAAGTTGAGCTGGGTAGAGGGGAAACTGCCTGGTTGATATCACAATGAGACATATACCCTAAGGAAGTCAAGAAGGACCCATATATACAAAAAAATACAATAATGTTTTATTATAGGTGCAAAGAACTGGAAGTGGGGGAAGAAAAACAAGTACCTAATGCCTGGGGGAATGACTAGGTAAATTGTGACACACAACTGTTAATGGAATATTATAACGCTCCTATCAGTGATGCATATTTAGAGCTCAGAGGAACATGAGGGGATTTACATGAAAGAAAGTCAAGTGGGAAGAATCAACAAATATGATAAAAATATAATGAAAAACAATACCGAAAGAGGTCAAAACTGATCAAGACAGTGATGCTAGTATTACGTCTTCAATGCATGAATGAAGCATGCGCCCTGTCTGTCGACAGAGATGCGGTGTGGACTATGGTCTCAGAAGGAGGCATACATTTTCAGACATAGCCAATGAATTATTTTGCTTGACTATTCTTATTTGTTACAAGAAGTCTGTGTGAAGCGAGGCATGTAGTAATTGGAAAGTGAAGAAGAAAGAGGGAGAGACAATGAGAGAAGAGAGAGAAAGAAGGAAGGAATTCACAGCAATAAAACTTTTTTAAGAGAAAGAAAAGAACATCTAATTCAAGTCTTCTGTGCCAAATAGTATACAGGAATTAGAGGGAAAGGAAGAACATATGTGAAGGCAGGCTGAGTAAGGGAAAATTTTAGAAGAAAAAAGAAAAAAACTATAAAAGAAACAAAATTTTTGGCATTGGCAACTGTTCCTAGGGACTAAGTTTCAGGGCCTCGTTCATACCACTCACATGTCTTACATTCAAAGTTATTTGTTCCAGAATAACAACTCTAAAACATGAGGTATTTCACTGACAATGTAATGGTAAATTATGTCAGTCAGTAATTAAACAAACAGCCCAATTTAGTCTAAGCTTAACCACTCAACTATATGGACAAACAAACTATGAATGGGTTTCTGGACCCACCTGGGAAACCAATGACATAAAATAGAACACGGAACAGAGACTCATTTCCTACATTCTTGTGATTAACTTGAAGTATCAAACACACCGAGGAATAGCATGCTATGATATGTTTCTCAATCTCTTCAGGTAGGGTGCTACCTTTCCAGACTTAATACACAACATTCTGTCCTTTCCCTTTGGCTATATGCCTATATATATGTCTATAATGCATCCACTCTCTCTGCACCTAGGTGCTTAGAAGTCTTTGTTTTCACAGAGCAGGAGCCACTTTCCACATAATAAAAATCTAGCTAACATTTATACAGAGGTTACTATGTGGCAGGTACTGTACTAAGTGCTTTATAATAATTATCTCATTTGGTCCTCCTCTTGTGTTTGTCAGTTGCTGAAGAAGACCATACCATCAGAGAAATGATAACACTTGCATTTGACTTTTTTTGAGTGAGGGAGGGCTGTGCAAGGTCACCAACCTCACTTCTCCTTCTGGGAGTGCTATTATTTTCCCCATTTTATAGATGAGGAAACTGAAGCAGGCAGAGGTTAAATTATTTACGCAAGTTCATACAGCTGAAAACTGTCTGGGAGGCATATTTGAACTCAGATCTGCCTGACTTCAGCCCCAGCTCTCTACCCACTGCTTTAATCATTTTCAGTCCTGTCTGACTCTTTGTGACCCCTTTTGGTGTTCTTGGCAAAGATACTAGAGTGGTTTGTCATTTCCTTCTCCAGCTCACTTGGCAGATGAGGAACCTGAGGCAAGTAGAGTTAAGTCCAGGGTCACAGAGCTAGTAAGTGGCATTTGAACTCAGGTCTTCCTGACTCTAGACCTAGCACTCTATCTACTGTATCACCGAGATTAGTGCCTTTCCCTTCAAAGTCCTCTGGTGTCTTTCCTGTAGCTCATGTGAGCATGTTTCTCCCCATCCCCACCCCCAAGTACTCTTCTGGAGGGTATGGATGGTTTGGTTTTGTCTTTGTACATTACCCCCTCTCCCTCAAGTAGCTAGTTAGGTACCAGAAAGCATTTATGTATAAATGCATGTTGACTGACTGGTCGATTAACATTCCACAATACTGCCCAAGTTGTTAATCTTTCGGTCCTCTTTGAACAGAAATACCAATATTTTGTTGTTAGGTCTGAGCTGTGGTGAATCATTCGGAGGCATTTTTGTGGATTAGGTGATGCTCTTCTAGAGAGAAATTGTCCTCTTTAAGGACTTCTTCAACTGAAAACTCCATTATAGCCAAGTAAACAGTGAGGTAGGCATAAAATGGGAGGGCAGAAGGCAGGATAAGCATATTCTAAGGTCCCTTCTAGTTCTAAATCTAACATCTCATAATGTCTTTAACAGACTGTATGATAAACCCAGAATAAAATAAAATTCATGATTTTGTGTGGGAACTTTAGCCACAAGAGTATTTAAAATCTTACATCAGTTATTCTAAACAGTACTTGACTTTCTGTCCCTCTCTATCTGATGGCACTTTGGTGGCTGTGCTTAGACCCCAATTCTAACGTCACATTTCTCTCTAAAAATTACATTTCTCCCTAGCCTCAAAACACTATCCCAGGAAGTTTCTCTCCAGCCTGAGAACAGCCTGCTCTAGCAAAAACCGTAGCTAGCTGCACCTCAAAATTTATTAGTTTGAATCAGCTGTGCACTGACTGAACTGGCTGTGTACTGGGTCATAACAACATTTACTACTCATTGACCAATTATGTGTCTCCCAGACTGAGACATACATATGCTCCCTTATATTTATCTTGTCTCACAAGATACTGATGAGAACAGGCTGGTATTCCTTAGTCAATCCTGACAGTTAGTTAACTTAGAGATTTTTTTCAGGCCCAAAACCATACTTCCATGTAGCCCTTGTTCCCCAGGTTATTTTCTTGATGAGCTCTGAAAGTGCATGTTCCTTTAAGAACTAACCACTTCCTAATCCTGCCCCGAATCACCTAATAATCATACTTGGAACATGCCTCATTACAAAATATCTTATGTAAACTTTATTTGTAGCCCATTCAAATTGCAGTTTCTCTAAGAACTCTTGCCCACTGAAAAGTGTAATAAATCTTTACCATCTTGATCTTAAGAATGCTTGAGTCTGTGAAATTCTTTTCCAGATGGCCCATACAAGGAACTCGAGTTTTGGAGTTCCTCTATCTTTCCTGAGCCTTCATCTTTCCCATGCAAGCCCAATGGGTAATCCAAAACTAGATTAAGAAATATAATTCCCACAGCTTTCAGCAGACAAGTACCTCCCCTTCTTTACTCTATACAAGGATATCATCTATGTCCATCCAAACACAAGGGCCTACTTCACTGGAAACACAGAAAACCTTCACTCCAATTGCATTATACCCATTTGACTGTTCCTGGCACCATAATGTTTTTCTAGTTCTACAAGGCCACTGGTACCAGAGGCTTTTAGGAGAGGGTCCAATCCACTCATTATACCACTGTACTGCTGCCGAAGGATAAAATTAAAAGGATACAGCAGTAGCAGTGCCTATATCAAGAGTTTCATGATAGCTGAATTCCAACACCACAAGAACTATGCTTACAGATAAACTGGCCACACTTCTAAACCACAGGGAAGGTAATATATAAATTAGTTTGAGTTTTATATTTTACTTTGGATAGGTGGTATCTTCTGTGACTTTAAGACACAGTAATGTAGACTAGAGTAATGGTGACTTACAATTAGTTTGGCTAATTACTAGTTAAGAGTTTTATTACATCAAGGTAAATCAATAAATAGTATTTAAAATAAAAATGTATAGCTTGCATTATATCAAAAGAGTGCTACCAATGTTCTCTGCTAAGATAGGTCAAATTTGGGTCATGAACAGTTACTTAACATGATCATATATTACCAAGAACCTCAAATGGGAAATTTTGCAACTGGGACAGATACCACACATTGTGTCAATGGTAAATGGCCTTCAGTTGGAGAACAGGAAGCTGGGTCAAAATCAGTCAGGGAAGACAAGGAAGAACTTGCTAACTTGTAGCTTCCTATTTTAACTAATTATTTTTGCTAATTAGGTGCTCAATTCTGCTGTTTCTATATTGCTTAAGGACTGCAAGTATGCTATTAGCAGCTTCTACAACTAGCACCCTTAGGTAAAGCCCTAACTGTCCCACTCTGGTTACAGCTCTACTATTAAAGGTCCTTACAACATTAATTACAAAGCTTTCTTCATAATTTTTTCCACAATTTAAGAAGAGTTTCTTAACATGTATGATCTCAATAACTTGGTGTTAAAAGACACTGTCAGCATCTGAAAGTTATCTCCATCACTTAACTGAAAATAGATCCTTGGAAAATGGGTCAAGGAGAGGCACAGAGGAGGTGAATCTGCACCTTTGATTGTATTCCAAAGCCAAACACAGGGGATTCAAGTTTTGTCCCTCTGAAGTGGCATGGAAATTTTTGTGCTATATTATTAAGGTACAAGAAATTTTCTACAATCCTTATAAAACATCCAGTCCCTTTGAATACAAAGTGTAGAAAGAAAAACGTCAGCAAAACTAAACCCCGCCCCCCATACACACAGTGAAGGGGCTGGAACAGAAGCTAAAGCCAGAATAAGGTCATGTTCCATTCCCCAATGGGAGGGACTCAATCCATCTAAAATTACAACAATTAGCAAATTGCAAAGTGAATCAAGTTCAAAGCTGGAATGCATCTCTACTTATCACAGTAACAATGGTTTCAAACCATGTGTTTCTTTTCAGATATTACAAGGGAAAGGGAAAAATATATTAACTAATCAACTTAGCATGTTACTACTATCTCTTTACTATATGCTAATGATCCCAAGTATTTACTCAAGCATTATTTCTCAACTAATCTCTCTCTTGGCCATAACAAACTCTTATTTAAAAACCTAAGAGAAGGCCAAAAATCTGGAAGCTAGTTCTATTTTTTCTTAAAGAGGAAATTCTAAAATAGCTCAAAAATTAAAAAAAAAAAATAACATTTCCCTTTATGGGTTACTGGATTTCAGTGAGAATGTTTGATGCCCTCCTGTTCTCTTTATCAAAGCTAGTTTTCCTCCTTAAGTAAAGTCTTCCTCTCATCTCCAGGTCTTAATCCAGATGACTTCTCTGCTGAAAGCTAGGTCTGGAATCCCTTCTGATTTTCACCTCTCCCTCAAAGAATCCTCACTCCCTTCAGAGCATGGCTCTGGTACCACCTTCTTCACTAGGTCTTTCCTGATATCTTGGTGGTAAGAGCATTTTCTTCCTTTACTTCATCTGGTACAATTTTATCTGTGTACCTTTAGCATTTTCCTTTCACCTCTCTTTTCCCAATATCCCCAGAGAAATAAAGTTCCTTGGGGGCTTTTTCTTTCCTTGTCCCTAAATCCCCATTGCTAGCACAGTGTCTGGTACATAACAGACATTTAATAAATATTTGTGGAATTGAACAGAAAATTAAATTTTCCAAATCACCTTCAGTTGCATTCAATTTTATAAGCACTGGGGAAAGGTACCACTCTCCCCCTGGCCCTCCCCCCCAAAAAAACAACCAAACAGTAACTGACTTCAAAGAGTTTATATCCTACTGGGGAAATAGCAAGAGTACATTCTTTGTGGCTATGCAAGACCCAATGCTTCAACTAACATTTTCTCTAAGGAGTTATTTTAGTATAAAATTGTGACAATAAAACTGAAGACCCTGAGAAGGGAAAAAAAATTAGAATCCATAGGAAAATGAAACTATGTTAAGAAATTCTAACCTTAAATCAATACCAATTTAACTGAATTTAAATAAAATGTCATCAGTAACACCAAGTCACTTAATGAAGAAGGATCATTTCTTGTTTGGGGAACAATATCGGTTTGCCAAACCAGACAGAAATCACTTAAATGTGTGTGTGTGTGTGTGCGCGCGCCTACTAAGTGTCAGGTACCGTGCTAGATGCTGAATATAAATTCTATTTGTAAGAAGTTTACAAAGTGAAGGTAGGGGGAAAACATCACAGCAACGGCAGCAAGAAGTGCAAATGTAACCTTCATTAGGCTACATAAAATGAGAGCGACCTCAAATTCAAATAGATGAGCTCATCCATTTATGGCTCCTTTCAGTGATGCACACTGCCAGCTATCCATGGCTGGCCACCCTCTCCTCCTAGGTCTCTGCTCTCCTGACTGGTGACTGTCTCTCCTGAAACACTCCTTCAGGAAACCATTCTTCACTTCACTCCCACTTCTCTGACCATCTCTCTTCCTCCACAGACTTCTCTCTAAACTGCCTGGCAAGTCAGGTGCATACCTTTCCTTTCCCTCATCCTACCGCCAGTTAAAGTTCTAAATTCAGAAAGTGTCACTGTCCTACATCAAAGCCATATTTTTTTGCTTAGGCATTTTTCAATCATGTCGAACTTTTAATGATCCCTTTTGGAGGGTTTTCTTGCAAAGGTACTGGTGTGGTTTGCCACTTCCTTCTCTAGATAAGGAAACTGAGGAAAACAGAGTAAAGTAACTTGCCCAGGGTCACAGAGCTAGTGAGTGCCTAAGGCTGAATTTGAACTCAGGTCTTCCTAACTCTAGGTCCAGCGCTGTATCCATTGTCATCACTTAGCTGCTCACTTCAACTGTTCTACTTTCTATAATAAGAGAAAATGAAACAGATTGGAGATTTTGGTCTGAGTTTGACTATATCCTTAAAGTTGAAAAAAAACTACACAAATATGGGATACATGAACACAAATTTAAGATCTAGAAGGGGGCCTCAGAGGTCCAAAGGTTAAGTGACTTTCCCAAGGAAACAAAAGAAGTATGTGGCAGAGATATGTCCTTTCACTACATATCCAACATGTTTCCCGTTGTGCAACACTGCCTTCTACCATTATGAGCAACCCAAAACAATTCTGAGTAACAAGAAAAAGGGCCCAGAATTATGGAACTGTAGAAAGAACCACTTAGGACTTTAGTCCTAAACCATGCCCAAAGCAGGAATCCCTTCTAACATCCCCAAGAAACAGTTAGGAAGTATCTCATTGAAAACCTCCTTGTTGTAGGAACTTGTTATCTAGGTAAACATTTCTGGACAATTCTTGTGGTTAAGAAATGCGTCCTTCAATTTAACTGAAATTTGCCACAAGTAGCCCCTACTTACAATTCTGACCTTTAGGAAATAACATAGCCAGTCAAATCTCTGTCCCATGCCAACCCTTAAAATATCTGAACAAAGTAATGGGCAGGGAGGGAAAGGCTTGACTCTCCTTTTCCCTCTCCTCTGGAAGTCCTAGAACTTGTCAATGTTCTACCTAAAAGTGCAGAACTTTTCAAATATTCCAGATGTGGTCTAACCAGAGGGCAGCAGAACTATCACTTCCCTTGACCAGGGCACTATATTCCTTTCTGTTAAGGCAGATTAAAATCCCCCTAGGTTTATTTGGCTGCCAAGTCACCCTGCTGACTCACAATGAACGTACAGTCCACCACCAAAACCCTCAATTCTTTTTCAAATAACTGTTGTCTAGCCACATCTCTTGCAACAAACGGCAGTTACAACACCCCTTGGATAAAAGTGTATTCCCTTCAATAGGTCTTCATACTACACTTTGTATCAGTTCACAGAAGTCTTTCCAACATCAGTAGAACAAAACATCCAATTACTAACTGTGTTTGTCCTTCATTTTCCAAGAGGATCATGACATCAGGGTAAATGATGACATAACTTGCACTTGACTTTAACTTGAGTGAGGGAGGGCTGTGTAAGGTCATCAGGATATTAATAATGGTATAAATGAAAAGAACAAATGTAACACAATGAAAACTGAATGCTGTGAAATTATAATGTCTAAGCTTAGCCCCAAAAAAGATACACAAGATCACCCCACTCCATGCTTCTTTAAAAAGATTTGAAAAATGAGGAGTGCTATTTTTAATATGTTGGTTGATTTTGCTTAATTTCTTCACCACAAGAGATGAAACCCTTAGAGGAAAAGGGTGATATACTCAGAAAAATAGACAATATCAAAACAAAAGATATTAATGAAAATATTTTAAGCATTTTGTATCGAAACCAAGTAACAGATTGGATTCTGTTGCCAAAGATCTGGCTGATTTGGCTCTTCAGTGCCTATATCACTATTTGGTGAGAGTCTCAGCAAGGCTTGGGATATTCCTGTGGCTGCCCACGGCAGGCTGGCTAGTTTAGCTGAGTATAACAAAAGATGGAAGTTGTCAGCTCATTAGGTCTATAATACCTAGCTTAATTCATTTCTACAGCAAGAGTGCAACTCTGATTCCAGTCACTCACCCCTCAAGTCAGTGTACCTGGGTCAAGAGATGGATCAGCACAAACTATCTGGGCAAAACCCAGCTGAAAGCCATCGCCTCTGGAGAGTGGGGTTTGCATACACTGTGTTACTGTGGTACAAGACTTTACAGAATGCATTTCACTCTGCAAATTTCCCTATCCAAATATGTTATTTCTGATGTTGATAAACTAAACATCCCTATCTGTATTCTTCTATCTTCAGAGACATATATATATATATATATATATATATATATATATATATATACACATGTATTGCATATATGTATTATATGTGTGTGTATAAACCATTTAAAGGAAACTCTTATAAGACCAAGAACTTTTTAATTCAAATAAAAGTTTTTATTTTCATATATACAGGTATCTGAAACTATTTACTAAGGTACAGAAGGGTTTGATCCACCAGTTGAAGGCATTAAAACCCAAATTCTTGCTCCTCAAGGGCAGGAATTCATTGTTGCTGTTCTCATTTTTCCATTGCTAACCTAACACGTTACTATTCACACAGGGAGTACTTGGTAAAGACCTGTTGAAATGAAATGAAGTTAAAGTGATCACTGAACTGCAGACCCTTTGATCCCAGCAATACCACAACTATACTTCTGCCCCAAAGAGATTTTAGAAAGAAGAAAAGGACCTATCCTTACAAAAATATTTGTAGCAGCTCTTACTGTGGTGTCAAAGAGCTGGAAATAAAGGGGATGCACCCATCAGATGGGGAATTGATGAACAAATTATGGTATAAGAATCTAATGTACCACAAAAGGTGAAAGGAATGTTTTCAGAAAGGCACAGTAAGACTTGTATGAACCAATGCAGAGTGAAATTAGCAAAACTAGGAGAACAACGTATGCAAAACAAAACACTGAAAAGACAAACAACTTTTAAAAACTTAAAAACTCTGATCAATGCAATGATTGGTCTTGATTCCAAAGTATCCATGATGAAGCACACTATGCTCCTCCTCAGAGATGTGATGGACTTAAGGTGCAGAATGAGATGCAGACTTTTTGGATGTGGCCAGCAAAATGTTTTCCTTGACTGTGTGTTTTTGTTACAAGTGTTGTGTTTCTTATTTTTTTTAATGGAGAGGGGTAAGGAAACAAAATAAATTCATGTTAATTGAAAAGACTAGACTAGATACCTCCTCAAAGCCTGTAACTATATACTATTAAATAAGTTGGGCTTGTTAGCCATCATCCCAGATCTCTCTAAATAGAAAAGAATTTTATGAAAGAAGGGAGTGGGAAGGATAAAAAGTGTGATTACTGAGAGAGGGAGGTAGGACAAAAGTATCACAAGACTGTGACTCATGGAACCACAGACTTAGAATTGGAGAGAACCTCATCTGGTCTAACTCTGTTTTTATTGAAGAAGAAACTAAGGCAGGAAAAAGTTAAGTGACTAGCTTCAAGAAATATAGCTACTATTTCAATTCAATAAATACCAACCACCCAATATGGGTGAGGTCCATGCTAGATAATGAGGGATAAAGACAAAAAGGAAATTTTGCCTCGGGTACAACAGATATATGGAGATGCATAGGCAAAATAGAGACACTTTCGAAGTAGGGCGCATTCTAACATCTAGCAGAAGCAAGGCTAGAACCTGGGTCAACTTAATTTCCCTCACTGTCTTATACTACCCAAACTCCTCTTCTAAGTAATGTTTATAGCACAGAATAGCTAGTAAGGTTGACACCTCCTGCTTTCTTCTACAACTAAATTTGGAGGAAAGGCAAGATGGGATTGACTATAAACTCCAGGAGGACAGGAACTAGTACCTCATCTTGTAAACTAAATCTAATATACTAATATATATTAGGGTAGATAGTTGGCATAGTGGATAGAGCACTGGGCCTGGAGTCAGGAAGATCTGAGCTCAAATCTGACCTCAGACATTTACTAGTTGTGTGACCCAGGCAAGTCATTTCACCCTGTTTATCTCAGTTTTCTCATCTGTCAAGTGAGCTGGAGAAGGAAATGGCAAACCACTCCAGTATCTTTTCCAAGAAAACCCCAAATGGGGTCATTAAAAGTAGGGCTCAAATGAGTAAGTAATAAAATGAAAATGTTTCCTGAAGGTAGTTGGTGGGGAAGGTGAGAGTAACAGAAACTCTTTTTTCCTTATGATATACTCGACACCCTGCTGCTGCCTCTAGAAGACAGTAAAGTGTCTGAGATCAAAGACCATGTCTTCTATTTAATGCTTCCTATCACTCAGATTTGATCAGTGAGGACAAAAGCCTGCCCTTTCCTCCAACAGGGAGGATATGTCAAGATCACACAAGATTCTTTGAAAGACTTCTCAACAGAGTTAACTTTGTTCAATGACCCTCTGATGATTAATAACAAACAAAGCATAAACAGGGAAATACATGTTCCTGAAGTGTCTTTGTCACTACAGTGGCAGCTATCCAGCTCAGGCTCTAAAAGGAAGGGGGACTGTCTATAGTTAGTGAGGTCCATCAGATTGTCCTATTTGCAGAGGGCATTGAACTGATTATATCAAGCCCTAGGACACTTCAGAACCTCTTAAATGAAATCTATTATAATTAACAACAATAATAAACTACTATTTATATAGTACTTTCAGCTTTGTAAAGACAGTGTATCCACGATTTAATTTGATTTATTAAGTTCAAACTAATCATTCATAAAGAAAAAAATTAAAGGATGAAGAATACGTGTTGTCCGTTACCATGACCAGCACTTGCACGGACAACCTACAGTACTTATGCACCAGTGCATTCATCCTGCACAAGTGCCTGCATATGAACTATGAGTTGGGGATTCAGAAGAAGTGAGTTGAGCCTAGAATAAGAAGTAAGTTGATTTGCCTTTGGAAAATTTAAATCGAACAGTGACTTTAAATGAACCAAGAGCACCTCTTTGGAACAAAGGACCATTTGTTTTACTGTCAATTATGGAACTCCATAGCCTCCAAAGAATATGGTAGTACACCCAAAGGCAAGAGACAGGTTCATGGAGAGTCTATATGGTCTGCAAAATGCAACTAACAATTACATAGAAGAAATGACATAAAGATGCCTCTAGAAAGGTTTATATAATAGGAAAAGGAAGAAAGGTGAAGTTTCAGCATGAGGAAGCTATCCAAAGAGCAGTCCATGTGCCCCACTCATGCAGTGCTAAGATCTAAAAAGCTCCTAAAGAATTGGATGGACCTCTTCTAAAGTATTTTTGTGTGGTACAGTAAAAATAACACTAGCTCTTGAGTCCAAGGATGTTGTTGAGTTGTTTTCAGTTGCGTCTGACTTTTTGTGACCCCACTTGGGATTTTCTTGGAGAGACAAAAGAGCAGTTTTGTCATTTCCTTTTCTAGTTTGTTTTACAGATGAGGAAACTGAGGCAAATAGGGTTGAATGACTTGCCCAGGGTAATAAAGCTAGTATGTGCCTGAGTCCAGATTTGAACTCAGGAATATAAATCTTCCTGACTCCTGGGCTGGCATTCTATCCCCTCAGCCAGCATGCACTTAGAGGAGTCTAAATGTTCTTAGAGGAGTCTGCAGACCTACATTCTAATCCTGCCTCCGATGCTTATTACCTAGGTGACCTTGGGCATGTTACTTTATTTCTCTTGGCCTCAGTTACTCATCTGTAAAATGCAAAGGTTGGATCAGCTGACTTCTTAGGTATCTTCCAGCATTAGGCCTATGATTCTAAGAATGAAAATGGACAAGAATTACAAATGGTGAGAGGGTTGGATGGTTTGTAATCTACCTTACTGAAAGGAATACTCACAGTGATGATATCCAAGAGTCATCAAAGTGCCCTCTAGAGAGCCTAGGGGAGTGCCTGTGCTGAACCAACCCAATTGATAACTGGTTTTATTTTTTAGCTATCAATTCACTTCACTCTTAGTTTCCTTATCCCCAATATGAATTTAAACTAAACTAAATTAGTTCCTTCCAGCTCTAAAGTTTTAGAATTTCAATTTTAAGAATTATTTTTTTGCAACCAGAATCAGAAATATAAACTATTATTCTAATAAGGTATTTCTCAATCTGAAACTGTTAAAAAAGAAACGGCTTGTTGTGAATTTTTAATACATACATTTAATACATAAAATAATTTTATACATGAGGCAGCCCTCAACTTAGGAATTTAGGATTGTCCCTTACATGTAAACGGTTGGACAGTCACCTTCCTACCACAGAGCTTCTCCTCCTCTCCCTGTCATGATTCCTTCCCAAACGTCCCAGGTGTCACACATCACACCCCTAGCTTTTCTGAGTCATCCCTAATCCTCCCTCACAGTTGCTACAAGGAATTCCCCTCTGCCTATCAGTATTTGCTACCTACTCAGTTGCCTGACTGGTTTTGTAGATTAGAAGAAAAAAGACAGAGCTGTAGATAATAAACCCTTTCAATTGGAGGAGCCTGTTGCCTTAGAACTAAGAAAGGTTGGTGATGACAATAAAGATAATTAGAATATTTAGCATTTTTGCTTAAGGTTTGCAAAGCACTTTACAAATATTATCTCATACAATCTTGGGAGGTGAGAAAATCAAAGCAGACAAGTATCTGAAGCCAGATTTGATCTCTTGCCTTCCTGACCTCAAGTTCAGCACTTTATCTACTGTACCACATAGTTGCCTAATAGATATCAGAAAAGCTATCTAAAGCTTAGGATCAAAAGGTCCCAGACCCACTCCACCACTCCCTAGGGACAATGTCTCCTCATTTTTGTCCTGTTTTCTAACTTCCAATTCAATTTAATCCAATAGAAGCTGAAATTCAGTCCATGAAGAGTACCTGGGATCAAATGCCAGCTGGGAAACTTGGCATCTGTAAGGGCTCCAGAAAGTCATTTAACATTCTCTCATCTATAAAACAGCATTGAATTAGATATCTCTGAAGTCCCAGCTTTCTAAATCTATGATCCAAGAACACATGCACTATGTTTGCACAAAGATAAAAAGGAAAAATAAACAGTCCCTTCCCTTAAGTAGCTGGGAGAGTGTGACTGTGGGTAGGGAACTGTACAGTGATAACAGGTCTGTATTGGTTTCTAGCTGTAGCATCCCATGAGTCGGAGCTCTGGGACAGGTTAATCTAGAAGAAGCATCATCTGCTAAGAATCCACTGGCAATCCAGAGTTTAATTTCTAGCCCCGAGTAAGAGTCTGAGTCAGGGAAAGATCTAACAGCCAATGGGCCTTGCTTGCTGAAGAAGTCAGGAAACTGGTGTGAGATGAGGTTTGTTTGATATGAACCATGAGACCATGAGAAACAGACTCTAAGTGTTAAGTAGAATGATTTTTAAGAGACTCGGAGAGAAATCTTAGTCAAGGCTAGACACAGACTCAAAGGCAGATCAGAGACAAAACTTGCTTTGAGGAGGTTGAGGAAATTTTGTTGCCTGAGTGAAAGCATTGATTCCATTCATTCCATGTGTAGGCCTAACAGGGAGTTTAAACGTGACTGATGGGCGCACTACAGTTTTAGTAATGCACTTGTACCAAGAAAAAGGAAAAACAGAATGGACCGAAGCGAAGTTAGACATAACAAAACAGGGTCGTCAACCTTTAAAACCCCTGAAAAGGTCCAAAGCCCCTTGAAACCCCCATTAAAGTCCCCAGTCTTCCAGCATTCCAGTCTCCTCTTCTAATTATCCTGTTTTTCCTCAAGCACTAGAATTCATGAGCAACAACACAAATCTCTTTTTTATCCAGTTAATGCCAAGTTGTTTTCCCTGATTCATTCAATTAATAGTATGAAGACCAGCTGGAAATCTTTGTAACTGCTATATTGTTAAGTACTTTTCCCCCTTGTACATGTACAGTATTTCTGTTATTGTCTGAGGTAGGTTTTGTCGGGCTGACCTCAGACCCGAAAGGTCACTTATAAGACTATTTATATGGAAAAATACACTCCAAGTTACATAAACCAATTCATCTGGGAATAAAACTTATTTGTAAATTGGAGGCTGCCTGTATTGTATGGTCTAAAAATACATTCCACAGCAAAGGAAAGTGTTTAGAGGTTTAATTTCACTTCTTAATCTCATTTAAACACACACACACACACACACACACACACACACACACACACACACACACACACACAGAGTCTGTTTTCATTAAGTAGCACACAGAGCAAAGCATTTCACTAGAACAGAAGAGATTTCATCAATCTCCCACACATTCTGGCTGTTGCTTATATAAAGAAGTGGGAAAGTCCCCTTCTGGTCAAAAACCGTGCCAAGACATCTGACATGCTCATGTCTGCCAGGACATTGCAGTCAGAATAATCAACTCAATACAATTTTCAAATAGCACGGTATAATATTGCAAGCAACCCAAAATGTCAAAAGGGATTTCTTGACTGAACAATCCATTTCTTGTAGTCCTTCAAAAAGTGTCCCACATAAATTAGTTCTGAGAAAAAACATACCTCTCTCAACTTACAAATAAGCACTCAAAAACGGAACAAAGAATTTTCAGGAACTGAATTACCAATTTGTCCGCTTTTCAACAAACCCTCCAGATGCAAGGTAAAATTCTTCTAAGTCAGCTGATGGAGAAGTTTAAAGAAAGAGCATAGGGAAAATCTAATCATACAAAAACAACAAAAAATTAAGAAATGATTATGACAGATTCAGGCCATCACTCCTAGAAGTGATTGTCTAGTCCAATTCTCTCATTTTTTACATAAGAAAAATGGAATTTGAAGAGATAACATGATTATCTCAAAGCCAAAGAAACATCAAGTGACAGAAATGTAGTTCAAAACCAGGTCTTCTGACTTCCAAGTCCATGCTCCCTCCCCAGGGTTCACTGAAGGGACCAGAGTTGAAATGTGCCACAGATACTGCCTTTACATATGTTAAATATCACCTTTAACATTTAGTCTCTACAAATTTCACTTACATACATATTAAGTATGTAAACAAACCAATGTGTAAATTAGATTGTATAGGTATTATCTATGCATATATAAAGTGAAGAATATCACAGAGAATCTAGACAGAATGTCAAATACCTCTGATATTCCCTAATTATCCCTAGGGCAGCTAGGTGGATAGTGTGTTGGGTATGGAGTCAAGAAGACCTCAGTTCAAATTCAGCCTCAGACATCTATTAGCTGTGTGATTCTGGGCAAGTCACTTAACTTCTGTGTCAGTTTCTTTATCTGTAAAATGGGAATAATAGGGTCTTCCCAGGCTTGTGTGAAAATCAAATGAATGAACTGTAAAGTGCTTAGCACAATGCCTGATACATAGTAAGGGTTATATAAATGTTAGGTACTATAGTGCTCAGCACAGTATACAGTTGGTGCTATTTAAATGTTAGTTATTAACTATCTGATGATGAAGCCTCTATGATCCCCAAGGAACTCTCTAAGTCTTACCTACTAAATGATAGACTATTTGTATTATCTTTATAATAACCAAGACAAACTCTTCAATAAGAAGTCAACACAAAAACCTGAATCTGCATTCTGCACATTTCAGCCAAGCCTTCTTTAGCAGATTGCAATGGTATTCATTAACCAGACTTTACATCATATGAAGGGGACTGGCGGACCCAATGTTCAACACTCTTCTAGTGATGCCATATGTCTGTGAGTCATGAAAAATATGGCCTAGAAACAATCAAAGTTGAGGGTTATCCAAAAGGCAACAAAGAAGCAATGAGGGTATGAGTTGCTTCCACATATTACTAAGAAGAAATTGTGATGGAGAAGAAATGATGCAAACTCAAGGATGAAAAATTTCATAATGTGCTTGGAAACAGATTAAAATGTAATTGGGAAATACTTGACAAAATAAATAAAAATACAATATAATGCTAATAATATAGTTTTCTAAGTCACTATACGAGGCCCACAGGAGCTATTTCTATTTGAGTTTGAGGTCATTGGTGTAAGGGATATCACAAAAAAAGAAAGATAACTAGAAAAGAAGGTGGATGGCTTACATAGTGTATAACTGGGGGCTGATCACATGCTGCACTGGTAGTCCTACTATGCAGAGGCCTCTAAAGGAAAGCCCCAACAAGTTATTGGGCAGATCGCCTAAAGATATGCAAGACTCCATGAATTGGTCATATTGGATAAGCTGTGATCTGCACAAATGCAATCACAAAACCAGAGAACTTCAGAGTCAGATCTTTATGGTCATCTAGAATAATGCATCACCTAAAAAGAATCTTCACTACAACTCACCCCACCGAGGATCATCTCGCCTTTTCTTCAGGACCTGAAATAAGCGGGGGTGGGAATCTACCATTTCCCTACGTGGTCCCATCCACTTCTGGGAAGCTCTAATTATTGTTTAGTCTCTTCCTTAAATCAACCCTAGATTTGTCTCTGACATTTTCACCCAGTGCTCCTGCTCTGCCGTCTGGGGCCAAGCAGAACAGATATAATTCCTCTTTCATAAAACAATCTTTCAAGTTCCTGAAGACAGATAACATGTCCCCTGAGAACCCTTGTCTTTAAGCTAAACATTCCCAATTTCACAGATGGCTCCTCATATAGCATGGCCTTCAGGTCTTTTGCCATTGGCCTCTGGAAGTTCTCTATGTTTTTCCAAAATGCCCAGAACCGAACACAAAATTCCACTTGTGGTCTGTCCAGGACAGGGTAAATGGGGAATAAACCATTTTCTTATTCCTGGGAACTATGCCTTCCAATCCAGGCCAAGATGGCATTAGCTTTTTTGGCTACCATATTACACGGCTGAATCTTATTGTTCTTAAAAGCAGATCTTTCCTGCCAAAAAATGCTTACTACTCATACCCCAGATCTTATACTTAGGAAACTGATTTCTGAAACCCCAATAACACTTTACATTTATCCCCATTAAATCTCAACTTATTAGCTACAGTCCACTATTCCAGCCAGTCCAAAAAAGAGCCTGGCTCTGTCTAATGCATTATTTATTGTACCTAGTTTTATGCCACTTCAAATATTATAAAAATATCATTTAGACCTTTCTCCAAGTCACTGATGAAAATTTTAATGTGAAAGGATCATAGCTCTATCAACATATCCAAGTAGACTTCTCTTTTCCTGTTGATTATTGATTCAGAATGGCATAGCAAAATCCTGAATGACACAAAGTAACAGCAATACCAAACAATAAAATACTCAATGTTTGAGAAGTTCTAAATTGCCTAACAAATCCTATGAAGGTCCCATTGGTCATTATGTAATTTTTGATGAAGTACAACAAAGACTTCCTTAAAAATGATTGTAATTGAAAGGTACAAAGTGTAAGAAAGTCTTAGCTACTAAGACTAATGACCAGCTGGCAGCTAACATTTCACTTGCTATCTTTCTGTGATGGTAGAATTCTTCTATGAAGGCAAGCACGCACATAACACACAGACACAGACATATATCACACAGACACACACACGCCTCTCCTATACAGTAACTCAGCTGTCTCTAATACTTAGGTACATTTTTAAGATTTTTAAAACTTATCATTTGCACAAGTTATTATTCAAAAGTTTAAACTTTTGTTAGGATTTCTAAAGCACAATATTACAATTAGCAGACTTAACTTCCTATTTGATAAACTACTTCTCTCTCTGTTTTTTATAAAGTTCAAAGTTGATTCTTAGAAAGAACTGCTAATCTGTCCCCCCTACTCCCATCTTCCACACTCAATTCACTCTAGCAATGTGGCTTTGGGTTCCACCACGCAAATGAAACTAACTTCTCTGAAAGGTTCACCAATGATCTTCACTATCTTGGCTTGGCTTTATCAATGGCCTTATCTCAAGTCGTCATCCTTCTAACTTACTGGCAATAGCTGAGAAAAATTGCCTGAAGAGCTTCTTCTAGAGACTTCTTTGTCCTTGAGTTTTCCAGACACTGCTCTAATCTCTCTTAAAGGATTATCACCTGTATCTTTTGTCCCTTAAGGGTGGGTAAACACCAAGAACTGCCCCCAATTTTCTTCTTTTTCTCTCTTAGTTCTTTCTGTGACCTCATTAGCTCTCAAGGACTGAAATATCATCTCTATGCCAATGACTACCAACTTTATATTTCCAATCTTTGGAAAGTCAGAACTATATTTCCAACTGCCTCCTGGAAATCTCCACCTGAATGTCTCATAGGTATCACAATTCCAAACACATCCAAAATCAAACTCATTATCTTTCTCTCTCTCCTCCTAACTTCCCTGTTTCTATCACCAGTCCAGGTTCCCAATGTTAGAATTCTCCCTAACTCTTCACCCCTTCACCCCAACACTGCGGCCAAGTTTGGTCAATTATACCTTCACAAAAGTCTCCTGAACCAAACTCCTCTTGTGCAGATTAGGCCCTCAATCACCTCTTGCCTGGACTATTGCAGTAGACTTCCAAAAGGCCTACCTATTTCTAGCAATCTAGCTTCCACAAAGCTGCCAAATGGATATTCCTAAAAGAATGTCTTTCACCTCTGTCTTTGTGCAGGTGTCCCCCACCTTGCGATCTGGAAAGTCTTCCATATACACCTATGCCTCTCAGAAGCTCTAATTTCCTTCAAAGCACAGTTCATGCATCATTTTCTACATGAGAACTTTTCTGATCTCCCTAGTTAATAAACATTCTCCCCTTACCCTTAAAATTACTAGGTATTACTTTGAATGGTCTCTGTCCCATATACACTACAATATTCATCACAGAACTTTTTGTAGTATCAAAAAATTAGAAACAAAGTAGATGTCCATCATGAGGGTCATGCTAATCACTGTAAATGTGAATGTAACGCAATATGACCATACTGTAGGAAACAATAATTAAACATAGAAAAACTTACATGAACTGATACAGAGTGAAGTAAGCAGAGCCAAGAAAACAATATACACAATGACTATATCAATGTAAATGAAAAGATCAACCACAAAATAACTAAAAGTTATGTAAGTTTTATATATTATATATAGATATTATATCAATATATAACATATTCAGATCAACATTTTTCCCAGAAAAAAACATAAGAAGCCACCCTCACCATTCTATTCCCTTGCAGAGATGAGAAATCCACAAGTATGGAATATCATATATATTTTCAGTCTTTTTCAATGTATTGATTGGCTTTATTGATTTTCTCTCCCTCTTCCTCTTTTCTTTCTTTAAAAATAATATTATAGGAGATGGCTGTCTGGAAGGGAGGCAGAAAAAGGTACTGAGAAAAATTTTGGTGCTACAAAAGCAAAAAGTATCAAAATTTTATTTTAATAATATATTTTAATATATCACTTTAAAATAAATTTAGTATTATATTTTTAAATGCACGTAGGCATAAGTTGTATACAAGTTGAATCTAAGTACTATGAGGGTAAGAACTGCTTTGGGGTGGGTGGGTTGGTCTTTGTAGCATCAGTGCCTATGGTACTGCCACGCATAGAAAAGCATTTAGTTTTTGCCAATTAAATTGAATAGAACAATGTCAAATGAAATTCCTAACACAGATCTACCAAAGAGAAAATATTCAAATCAATGCCAGATTTGGAAAATGAGAGCATACTTTGTTGACAAAACCAAACTATAACATTTCCACAATAATTGGCACTAGCCATTTTCCCTGGAACAGGAGTATTTGCAAAGCAAACTCTTTCCCTGAAGCCTTATCAAATGATTCATCCTTCTGCCAACATAGGCAAGAGCATCTCTGATACTTAGAATTCAGCTTCAAAGTCACTTCATCGAAACAAGTTAGACATGTTTCCCCACATACTAATCTGTAGAAATGTTAGAATCAAGGAAGAATAACTGGTTTCAGTAACTTTCCTACTTAAAATCACATAAACCAGTGAAATAAGACAAGCTAAATTATTACCATGTTGCTAGAGAGGTACTTCTGAGGGTTTCAAGGTACTCCTACTTTAATCTAAGCGCACTGTACTTGATACCAAATTTCTACATGGAAACGAAAATCCTTTTACAAGATCAAGAAGTAAGAACTAGTGAAATTGAGGAGAACCTTGGGAGAAAAGCATCATGTTCTTCAACCATTTTCAGTAGCAAAAAATAGTCAAATGTGGTTCTAGGTATGAAGAAAATAAAGGTCAACAAGTTCAGAAAATTTAGGTGCAATCCCTCGAACAAGAACAATCCAATATAAATCAGCTCAATAAAGATGGGAGAGGAGAAAGAGGGTAAAAAAGGAAAAAAGGAAGGAGTAATAGGAGGAAGTATGGCTGTGGGATGTGGTTTTTAGATCTTTAACCTCCATAAAAATAATTCCTAATTTAGAGAAATGTGCAGAGAAACATCCAAGCTGAAACAGCTCAAAGGAATCAGAACCTGGAGAACAACAAACATATTATTACTTGAATCCAGAGAACAGGTTTGAAACATGATTAAACACTTCTTAGTACAGAGGTAACAGACGAAGTACATAATACACAGCATTATATAACATATAGCATTAAGACAGTGACTTTTATGAACTGTTTTTCTCTGTTGCGAGGAGGTTTAATGATGGCAGTAGATTGGAAAATGATTGTGGCATAAAAACAAAAGACACTAAACTTAAAAAATGAAAAATAAAGAAAATGACCAAAAAAAGATGGAATTCCTATTCTGAAACTTCATTTTTACAAGGAAAATTTTCAGAGCATGTGATTCCATCTTGCAAGTATGGCTGAGCTACAGTTTGTCATGTGCTGTTGGAGCACAACTACTGAGCAGGTTGGTTTCCTGTATGTTCTTTAATAACTGCTGACCAGTTCAACAAGCACTCCCTCTGGCTGGAGATTCATTCCTTCACAAACAGGAAGCTACTGAAGCTACTTGAAGTTATCGTTAACAGGATCACAGATTTAGGAGAGTAAGGGCAACTACCAGGAAATCAGGAAACCATGCACCCATTACGCTCTTTCTCCAGATGTTGGTCTGTGAGAAGCTGCTGTGCAGCTTCTCTTAACTTATTTTAAAGACTGGAATCTTCCTTTAGGATTACAAAAAATACACCCTATTTCTCACCCAAGACTTCCTTTTTCCTAAAAATCCTGATGGAAAGGGAAGCATTTTTGTTTTCTAGAGTGTCTTTCACTAATGTACAGAGCGGTAAAAAAGTGAGTTAGCATTTTATCTTTCATAAATGTATACTGAGTACCAAAAAAGTGAATTATCATTTAGTGCCAGTCTAGAAATTTCTACTTTTCCCTTCCATTAGAAATGTTAAGTAGGTATCTTAGAGACAGTGGGGAATCACAGTAAAAAAAATTCAGACAAAGTAACACAAAAGTGACTTAAAAAAAACTGTTACAAAAGCAAGAGGAAAAAATTATTTTTGTGAGTTCAACCAAGAGTAAAGAAAGAAGCTCCATGGGGATCTATTAGCTACCACACCAAGCATAACTGCCTGTATACTATAATTAAAAGGTAATTAGCAGCTTTTAAAAACAAAAGTGAGGCATTTATGCTAATTAGCATATTTACAGCAAATATATACCATAAACTAGACTCCTGCCACCGACAGTGATTAGCAGGCACTATATGAAGGGAACATGTGGCAAAAATCCAAGTCCCATCCTTACCTACCTCAGTAAGTCTTCAACCTGTGCTGGTTTTCCATTTTAGTCAATTACTCACCCCACTGTCTGGTCTAGAAACCAGAAGATTCTCCTAGAAAACATAAATTTTCTCCTAATGACAGAGAAAATGAAAGAACACACACCACAAAAGACCACTTAGGGGCATTCTCCTTTTCTTTACCTTTTAACTAAGGAAGTTCCCTTCTGTTTGAGTAGATAAACATTCCAAAATCATGTTGGTTTCTGCTCCCTTACTTCCACAAAAGCAGGACCTCCAGCCAATAGATATTGCTGGTTCTTCGCTGTCAAAGATGAGAATGATTTTGATCTGTGGGTGTGGTGGAAGAAACTATATGGAGTCAAAGTACTGTGACTGCACAGGGGGATACCATTTACTACTCTGCAACTGCAGATACTATTTAAAGAGGTTGTCCTAGTTGACAGTTCTGCCCCTATGACTTGTGGGTTTACCCAAGAGGTTCAAAAGACAGCCTACTTTGCTCTCACTGGCTTTCAGATCAGTCAATCAGTCAACATTTTAAAAAATTTAAATATTATTTTATTTTTTCCCAATTACGCATAAAAATGATTCTTTACATTCATTTCAAAAAATTTGAGTTCCAAATTTTCTCCCTCCCTTCTTCACATCCCTCCTCCCTAAGATGGCAAGCAATTTGATACAGGTTGTATATATGCAATGTAGTAAAACATATTTCTATATTTGTCATGATGTGAGAGAACAGACCAGAAAAAACACAAAAAGCCCCCAAGAAAGTGAAAATAGTATGCTTTGAGCTGCATTCACACTCCATTAGTTCTTTCTCTAGAGATGGATAGCATTTTTCATCATGAGTCCTTGGGATTGTCTTGGATACTGTACTGCTGAGAATAGCAAAGACATTCACAGGTGATCATCAAACAATGTTACTGTTACTTCATACAACTTAACACTCATTTACTGAGGGGCTGCTCTGCACCAGGCATGGTACTAAGTGCTAGGCAGATAAAGAAAAGCAAAAGACTTTACTCTCCCTTATTCTCAAGGACCTTGGAGACTAATGGTGGAGACAATATAACAACAATTATGTATTGATGATCAACTGTGAGTAACTTAGTTTTCAGCCATACAAGAATCCCAGAAAATTCCAAAGGACTCAGGATACAAAATGCTACCCACCTAAAGAGAATGCAGTTTGAAGCATACTTTTTAAACTTTCTTCATTATTGTTTTTTGGGGTCATTGTTTTCTTTCACAACATGGATAATATAGAAATGTTGTGCATGTCTACACATTTAAAATCTATATCAAATTCCTTGCCTTCTCAAGGAGGAGAGAGGAAGGAAAAGGGAATTTGGAACTCAAAATTTTTTAAAACGAATGTTAAAATTTCTTGTTTACATGTAATTGAGCTAGGGAATACAGTGGATACCCTTCTGGGCCTGGAGTCAGCAATACTCATCTTCCTGAGTTCAAACGTGACCTCAGACACTTAGTAGCTATGTGACCCAAAGCAAGCCACTTAACCCTGTTTGCCTCAACTTCCTCATCTACAAAATGAGCTAGAGAAGGAAATGGCAAACCACTCAGACTATCTTTGCCAAGAAAACCCCCAATGGGGTCATGAAGAGTCAGAACTGAAACAACCGAACAACAACAAACTGAGAAAAAAATTAAAATTAAATTAAAGAGTAAACTAGAGTTAATTAACAGAGGGAAGGTTAATGCTTTAAGGGGGATCAGGGATCGAGAAAGACTTCTTGTAGAAGGTGGGACTTAAAGGAAGCCAAGAGGCAGAGACGAGGAGGGTGAATAACCCAGAATCCACCATACCACCAGGCTGTCTCAGCAATAACAGCTGAAGCACCTAGATAGTGCAGTGGATAGAACAGAGTCTGGAGTCAAGAAGCCCTGAACTCAAATCTAGCCTATGACTGCTAGCTGTATGACACTGCACAGATCACTTAACTGCTGTTTGCCTCAGTTTTTTAACTGTAGTTGGGATTGCACCTACTTTGCAGAGCTGTTGTGATAGTATTTGTAAAGCATTTAGTATAGTGCTTGGCATACAGTAGTATAAATAAATACTGATTCCCCTCCTTTCACTATCAACTTCACAGAGTTCATAGGGTCATAAATCTACCAATGTAAAGGAAACTAGAAGCCATTTAGTCCAAAACTATAGCTTACAATGGAGGAAAAACTGAGAACTGGGAAAATTAAGTAATTTGTCCTAGAAGCAGGCAGCAGACAAGTCAGATCAGAATCCATTCTTTCTGTCTACACTTCTTAAATGCTTTCTAGGAAAGTAACCTGTGACCTTGAGGACATATGTGGCCCTTTGACTGAATCCCTGTAAATCTAGGGCATAAAGAGCTCTGTAAACGATACAACCTAAGTAAGAATGAGTTAGCTATTATCATATACTTCCCAGTAGAAGTCCTCTACTCAAAAAGCACCACTGTAATCCTAATTTTTACATGAGAAGACGATGAAGACACTGGAAAATCATCTCCTTCCTCTGAGCCTCATTTTCCTCATCCCTAAAATGAGGGGGCTGAACAAGGGGATTTCTAAACGATTAATTTCCAACCAAATTGTAAACATGGTAAAGTTACTGGCCAGAGGGGCTGGCCTTAGTTGATTCCAGCATCTGACATATACTTAGCTATGTGACCAAAAGCAAGTATTGTTAATCTAGCTCCAGGCAATCTCTAAAACTACCCTTAGAGCTGAGGTGCCGATCTACATCTGTGGAGGTGTTGGGAATTTCCACAAGGAGAGTTCCCAAAAGATAAAATCATAGATTCAGACCAAAAACAATAACAACAAAAAACCAACTAAAAAAATCACACACACAAACACAAAGGCTGATAATATGCTATTGATTTCTCTTCCAAAATTCTGCTTCACACCATGTTTTACGCTGTGGTCTTCAAAGCCTTCTCGTTGCCATCATGCAGACAAATGGTTGTTTTCCCTTCAGTTCAGCAGGCAGCAGCTCCTCACAGAGTTGTCCCCTCATCTCCCGAATTCACATGAGGAAATTGTATCACAGCCCCCAAGTCAGAAGACTAATTCTCTTTGCCATAATGCAGCCCTATCATCATCAAGGTTGGTGACCAGAGTTTCACAGATTGCCATGGTCATACAATTCACCCACCCAGTGGCCAATGGAATAAAAAGAAAGGTATGACAGGTGTAAATTGGATGCATCATATCACCAAAGAAACCAGGTCTAAGAAGCAACATAAAAGATATCACATTATATGTGATCAGAAAACAAATTACTGAATGGCTCAAATCCTCAGTTCAGAGGAACCTTAGTGGCAAAGGAATTCCCACTATAGCATACCAGATGAATAGTCATCTAGTCTGACTGACCCAAGCAGTCATCTAGACTGAATACCTACAAAGAGGATGAACCTCTCAAGGAAGCCTGGCATACTGCAGGTCAGCTCTAACTGCCCTGACCTGAAACCTAAACTGTCCTCTTTGCAACTTCTACTTGTTGTTTCTTCTGGTGTAGAATCTCTCCTTCACATAATAGCTTTTCAAATACTTGAAAACAGCTTTCATGGCCCCTTGGAATCTTCCTTTTCCAGTTGGGATAAGTCATGAAATGAGAATGCTAAGTTAATGAATGGTTAGTACATAAGCTGCAACCCATTAAAAGAACTAATAAATTGTCATGGTGCCCCCATGAATCTTCCGTTTCCAGTTGGGCTAAGTCATGGAATGAGAAAAACAGATAATGAATGGTCAGCCCAAATGCTGCATCCCATTAAAAGAATTAATGAATGCTCATGGTGCCGCTATGATTCTTCCTTTTTCCAGCTGGTTAAGTCATAGAGTAGAAGTAATAGAGAATCAATACTCAGTCCAAAAGAGAATTAATGAACAGCCTGCAGCACATCAGATAGATCCTCTACAGAGGATTTTTGGAAGGCCATGCATAAGAATCACATCAAGGAGAGATGGACAGCCCCAGTGCTGCACAGGGATACCAAAAATCTAGCTACTAATGCTGTTTGGCAGTCATGTTCACCTTTTATTCCAATTCTGATCAGGAAGACATAAGCAAATAGTCTATTTGTGCACCCAAATATTAATAATTAAAGAAAGCTAATAGCAAGATTGTTTTGATTAAATTTGATTTAGCCTAGCTATGTAAGTTTGTGTTGGACTTAAATTTTTCAATATAATCTGAAATACTTTTTAAGGCCCCGAGTTTAGGAGCAAACTTTAATTTGCCTGAATGATCTAATAATCCAAATATAACTGCCTTGAGCCTACCCCAGGCCAAGAACAGTCTGGCTTCCTGAAAGGTCTGGAGGAGTACTTTCCAATCTCTTTTCCTAAATAGTTGCATTGTCTAAAAATTGAAAGTAGTTTTATCTTTGAAGTTCTTAAGGAGACGCTAAAACCTGCAGATAGCATGGGAATTTACCCTTTAGAAGAACAGACTCTTTCCCACACATTCAACAGTATCATATAAACATGAAAAAAGAAAAAAAGGGATTCCTTTTTCTCCCTTTGCCATACAATGAAGTCCCTGGCTAACACAGCAGATTCACGGAGTGAATGAACGGCATTATGCTACAACCATCTTCATTCCCTGAACTGCCAAGGGGGCTGCCTGCTGGACTGGGATTCTAGTCTGAAAATGACAATATTACACAAATGAAGTCATCCCTAATCCCTAAGTCAAGAAATAGCCTTCCCATTCTCAGATTTTTTCACGAAATTTTATGCTTCTCTTGTACCTTCACTATAATCTAATCTATCAGTCGTGGTACATTGGTGATATTATAGCGTACCTGTCCTATCTACCCTAGACAGTGAGATCCATGAGATCAGGATTATTTTATTCATCTTTGTAATAATGATGACAATTAAAATTGACCGAGAGCTTTAAGGTTAACAAAATGCATTAATGCATTACATAGATGATCTCATTTAATCTGACCCCACAACAACCCTAAAGGGTTTCCATTTAGTAAATTCTTAATAAATACTTAGTCTCTCACTCATTATCTCTATTTTAAATATGAGGAAACTGAGGGAGAGAGAGCCTTACCCAGGGTCATATAACTAGTAGAATTCACATTTTTCTGACTCTAAGCCTGAACTTCTGCTAGGCCCTGTCACAGTATCTTGCTGGTAGTAAGAACTTAGGAAATGTTTGTTGAGTATAACTGTTGAACCACAAGGGATACGCTCAGAGTGAAGGAGATATTTGGGGCTTAGTTGTGACCTCTTTTGGGATTTCTTGGCAAAGAAACTTGAGGGTTTGGCATTTTCTTCTCCAGTTCATTTTATAGATGAGGAAGCTGAGACAAACAGGGTTAAGTGACTTGCCCAAGGTCACAGAGCTAGTAAGTGTCTGAGGCTGCATTTGAACTCAGGTCCTCCTGATTCCAGGGCCTTTATCCACTGTGCCACTTAGCTGCCCTACTAAGGAGAGAAAAGATGGATAAACGTGCTATATTTTGTGAAATGATACTTCATTTTAAATTTCTACTCTGTGTGACAATAACAACTGTCTCAAAAAATATTATATCACAGAAACACTGGATAACTACCTGAGAGCTGCAAGGGATTTTGGAGGTCATCTCTCCTCCCTTCACCTTACAGAGGGGGAGAAACTGAGTCCCAAAGAGATAAAGTCACTTCTCTGAGATTTCCTCCAATATACCCTGTATGCATCTTAAATGTATATGGTTGTTTGCATCTTGTCTCCTCTGGAGGATAGGAACTGTGTTTACCTTCCTTTGCATCCTCAATACTCAGCACAGTGCCTGGAATACAGCAAACACTGAATAAATAAGTGCTTGTTGACTTGAACTAGGATGGGAATCTATATCTTCTAAGAATTCCAACTGCAGTAGCATCCTTTCTAGTCAAAGAATTATTGAGTCCCAGGAACTGAGAACTTTAAAAAGTGCTGGGACTTCAGAAATATAAAGGGAGAATCTGACTCTCCCAGCTCTATGGGACCTTGTCCAAAGCTCTTTCCAAAGGTTCCTCTAGAGACTGTCAGACAGGGTTGATGCAGTCTCTGCCTTAACCCTTCCAAATGATAGGGAGCTGTCCAACTCTTACACTGATTCAACAAAACTATAAACATATATGAAGCACCTAGAGTATGCAAGGCCTCCATCCTAACCACAGGGGGAAATAGAGAGTTCAGATAAGAGCCTGACCCTGTAACATTACAACATTTTTTAAATGCACAAGAGAACAGAACTGAGTTCAGAAAGAAGCAAAGACAAGTGGGACATATTAGAAAGTAATGTTTAGATCTATTATTATATGCTTTAAAAAGAAGTAAACAGTATGAAATGGCGATTCATGGCTTCAGACAGAATCTTCCTTTTGCATTCTGCTATGTATAGTAAAGGCTTCTTTTGAGAACTGACATTCAGAATTTAAAAAAAAAAAAATAAAGAAAAAAGAAAACTATTTGGGTCCTGCACTCATGGCACTTTGTCTAGTTATTAGACTCCTATACCCAGCTAAGGAGTACAAATTTCTTTAAAGCACTAATGGCACATCAAAGAAATGTAATCAAAATGCCATTCAGAAGCTCTCCTGTTGTCAGAGAGGTGAAAGACTATGGCAATAGAAAGCTACATAGATGGCAGACCTGGAAACCTCATTGGTTGTTTTGGTTTAACTGGGTTTTTTTCCTTTCTTACAAGGAAACACTCTTCTGGTGTGACAGAGGTCATCTAGAAATGAATGTGATAAAAATCAAAAGGCATCAGTGAGAGCTGAAAGAAAAGAAAGACCATTCAACAAGAAACAAGGTTTCACCGAACAAAGGTCAAGGCAGAAGGCTGTTATTAATCTGAGAGAACCCAGAGGGGAAAGTGAAGACTTCCTAAAGGAGACTAAGTTATAAATTTAGGTTATAAATAGTGGTAAACATTCAGGAGTCAGGAAGAAGGAGAATGTGCCAGGAACAGAAAACAACGTGAACAAAAATCAGGAAAACATGAACTGAGGACCGTAAGGAACTACGGACTTTCTCAAAGCGGGAGATGCTTCTGCACTTGTCACTGGACAGAATGCAAAATAATGACTGGATAAACCACCGGGATCTCAACTTCTAATTATCCACCTGTGTCCTATTCAGTCCCTTCATGTTTTCACTCTAACATGGGAAACAGAATTAAGCAACCATGTGCAGGCTTCCTGTGCCATCACTCTTGACAACCTAAATTATAAAGCTTTGGCATTCTCACCCTCAGTGATCATCAAACAGCTACTAAGCCCCTGCACAGGTAAGTGTCTGGGGATATAAAAATGCATCACTTTGTTTCTATTGTGTAGGGCCCATTAGATTCTGATAGCAGGAATTCATTGTAGAGTATCCAGACGGTGATATGATTTTTCTTATGCTATGTATAAAAATGTTTACGTCTTAGAATTTTTTTTAACTGAGAATGTCAACCTTCCTCTTGAGAATGCAAATGAATTAAAATTGCTTGCTAACAGCTATATATATATATCTCTGCCGGTACATATTTACATAAATTCATAGGTGAGGTCTTTCCTCCACGTTAGGTGTTTTGTATGTTGGAAATTTATTCTCCCTTCCCAAAAAGATCAGAATTAATATTCATATGCAAAATCTCAAAAGAAAAAGATATAAGTTCCTCCATCAGAGGGTATTTGAGCCTCACTTGAGTAAACAAACCCAAGACTACCCTGGGATTGGGTACTAGCTAGTCAAGCTAGAGACAGATCCCTGAGGAAACTAATGCCCATATCAACTAGCTTCCATCTGTAATACCCTTATAATCTTAACAGGGTAGCTAGATGGTGCAGTGAATAAAGCACCAGTGCTTTATCACTTTATCAGGAGGACCCGAGTTCAAATCTCACCTCAGACACTTGACACTCACTAGCTGTGTGACCTTGGGCAAGTCACTTGACCTCAACTGCCTCATCTTGGGTCATCTCCAGTCATCCTGATGAATACCTGGTCACTGGATTCAGAGGGCTCTGGAGGAGAAGTGAGACTGATGGCCTGGCACAGTCCTCCCTCACTCAAAACAAAGTCAAGTGCAAGTCATGTCATCATTTCTCTGATGGCATGGTCTTCTTTGGCAATAAAGGACAAATACACACACATAATCTTGACAGCTCCTTGCTTTCTCTAGCTTTCATCTTAAAACCAATCAAGTTATAAATAGAACTTCATAGAAAAGTGACCATGTATGTCCAAACAAGTCCATGGTACCCTGCTTTCCAGTTGTGTCCAACATTTTATGATCCCATTTGGTATTTTTTGGCAAAATACTGGAGTGGTTTGTCATTTTCTTCTCCAGCTCATTTTACAGAAGAGGAATTGAGGCAAACAGGGTTAAGTGACTTGCCCAGGGTCACAAAGCTAGTAAATGTCTGAGAGAGTAGGAAGGAAAATGTATGAAGGAGGCAACTTCCTGATTCCTGGCCCCGCACTCAATCCACTGAGCCACATAGCTGCCCTGAAGTTAGGTATAAATAATCTCATGAATGACTCAAAAGGGAAAAAAAAAATTAAGAAGGCCCCAGCTTCTGGGATAAGAACTCACTGTTCGACAAAAATTGCTGGGACAACTGGTTAACTGTGTGGCGGAAATTGGGCATAGACCCATGCCTAACACCGTTCACAAGAATAAAGTCCAGATGGATACATGATTGAGGTATAAAGATTGATACCATGAATAAACTGGAGAAGCAAGGAATAGTGTATTTATCAGATTTATGGAGAGGAGAAGAATTTTTTTCGAAAGAAACGATAGAAAGCATTTTGAAATGCAAGATGGATAATTTTGATTACATTAAACTGAAAAGTTTTTGCACAACCAAACTCAATGCATCCAAAATTCGGAGGGATGTAGTAAATTGGGAAAAAAATTTTATGGCTGAGCTTGGGGA